>CM048755.1:445687422-446287422 GCA_026315105.1 Locusta migratoria | reverse complement strand
TCACTACCAAACTGGTATCATCAGCAAAGAGAAATATTTTAGAATTATCTGTTATACTAGGAGTCATGACAGTTATAAGAACGAGAAACAACGTGGTCCCAGAACAGAATTCTGGAGCGCCACCTACTTAACTGTGCTCCATTGTGAGTGGCAGGGCCGGTGATTGTGGCTCAGGCTCCATCTCCACCTCAGGCCCAGGACCTGGTGACAGTGGCCCAAAAGGTAGCAGTAAAGCAGGAGGAGATGAATCCAGGGTGGGCGGTATACGTCCCCCACAGGAGGAAGCTGGTTCAGCCCCTGGCTGAGGCTGACAACTTGCAGGTAGTGGCAGAACCCTTCTTCAACACGTGGACTGGTTAGTCGAGCAGACTGGTGCGGAAGCATCTGCTGGATGATTGGGGTCTCCCGATCTTCCGTGTGCAGGTGCTGCTGATCGTGATGACGTGCACGGATGCTGTATGTTGCAGAAATGGCGGCCGTGGCATCTGGTGATGATGGCAGGTATCCATTTCGGCCGACACCCGAAGCCTCGTGCCCAGCCAGTCATTCCTGGTTGAAAGCTAGGGGACAGAGACATGGTCAAATAACCCTGATTCGGATGTAGGAGATGGAGGAGTCCTGGGCTGCCGGCTCTGGAGGAGTTCCACAGGACTCTTGTTGCCAAATGGTGTGAACCAATAGGACGAGAGAAATGGATCGAGAGCAACGTCCGAAGGGTACTTCTTCAACTGCACCTTGAAGGTGTGAACAAATCTTTCAGCCTCCTCTTTCGACTGCGGACGGAAAGGGGATGAGGACATGACAGATACCCTGGGCATTGCAGAAGGAGGCAAATTCGCGTGACACGAACTGAGGACCATTGTCCGACACCAGCGTGGTGAGGAGGCCTTCAATTGAGAAAATATGTGACAGACCTGCAACAGTGGCCGTGGCAGAGGTTAATAGACAACAGACAATGTATGGGAGCGTAGAGAAATCATAGGCATTAAGGAAGGGACCTGCAAAATCAATGTGCCTGCGACGATCGAAACCACGGGACAACGGGAGGCTCGATGTTGTGCACAGAGCGTGCAAGAGGTAACCATACGAGACACGTTGCTGGCTAAACCCAGCCAAAACACGTGGCAGTGGGCGAACGCCCAAGTACGAGATACCCCAAATGACTGGAGTGGAGCAGCTTGAGGTCCTCTGTGCGGAGGGCCATTCGAACGATGACCCGAGGAGAGGCCTCCTCAGTATCGAGGAGAAACATGCCATCCACAGCAGAAAAACAGTGTCGAAATGCATAGTAGTTCTTGAAGGTGTCAGTTGCCTGTGTCAGTAGAGTCTCAGGCCAACTGTGTTGTACAAAATGGGTCAATTTGTGGAAGACTGGTTGTGCAGCACTAGCCTTAGCCACCTTGGCACACATGATTGGAAAACCGTCCACTGTTGAGTAGAGATGGGCAATCATATCCTGATCTGATTCAAAGAGCCAAATCCTTCTGAGGAGTGAGTGATGGATGAATCTGAGTGGTAGCTCATCTGATCCGTAAAGTCCCTTTGTTGACAGCAATGAGCTGCATCGGCACCCCGTGCCATCTGCTTGAGAAGTTTCCCGAGCTACAAAATAAATGTCGTATAGACCATGTGCGAGTATAAAACTGCAAGAAATGAGTGCCTAAATACGTGCAGTGCCACCACGCTGCGATACGAGAATCGGTGAGTCTGCAGTCGGTGAGTTGCGCAAGCAGCAGGATTTAGTGATCGTGCAGTTACGGAATCCTGCTGGCTCACTGCTCCGCATGACTCTGGCGATCGGGGTGGCAGCTGAGTCACTGATTCACTGGTTTGCCTCTCCCCACCACTCTCCCAACTCCGCTGACTTGCCGAGCCCCCCGTGTGGCGCGCTGCTCACGGTTCCCCCACTCCTCTGTCAAACCGCCTGATACCGAACAAAGTGACTCTGTGCATTACTCTGTTCTCTAAACTCCTGGTGTTCTGAAAAAGCCCGCAGCTCACTTAGAGAAATGATCATCTGAAGGAACAATAACCATCATATAGACAAATATCCTATTCTGAATAGTTTTTGAGATAAAACATATTTATTTAATGTTACTTTTGTGCGTTTTTTCTTAATAACAGGAAATATGCAGTCTGTAGCTAAAACGCACCACTGTACAAAATTAAACTATATAAAATTTCCATGAAAAGGATCCTACTCATTTTTCTCTAAGACTTTTAGTTCACATGAAGAGTGCAAGAGAGACAAAGACTTGTGCAATATGCATGCTCTGTTGCTGGTTTTGTAAGCTCATATCACGCAGTTTCCTGACTTGGTAGACAAGTGTCCTGCATCAAATTATGTGTCTTCTCTTCATTTACACCATTTTGGCACGTCAAAAACAATGACTACATACTGAATAACAATGAAAATAACAATTGGCATTAATGTTTTCTATCTCAGAAACCATTCAGTTTAGGGAATATATCAATTTGAAATTTTTGCTGCTGGTGTCGAATCTTTGAGAGTAACAACAAACTTACTTCACAAGAGATACAGAACTCTAGGATGTCAAACGAGATGCATGTAAACTTATGGTTCTAAGTAAAATATCTTGATATAATGTTTCATTAGGAATTTAATGTGTTTGTTACAGTGGGATGTGTGTGTTTGCAATTAAAGATATACTATATTGGGAAGCACCTAAAAAATAATTTGCTGTGCTCTGTATAGAGCATATATAAAACTTTGCACAAACAACAAGTTAAAGGGTTGTAGTTACAGGAACTAAAATATGAGATTGAATGAAAATCGTACCAGCAACTGCAAAACTTACAATTTTGGAGCCCAGAACGCTACCCCTGTACTACACAGACTGTAACAGTATCACCGCAGTTTTAAACGATTTACCTAATAATTTAGTTCACTAAGACTCTCTTCGTACTTAATCAGTATTTGTTGGTTTGCACTCACAAAAGAAAAACTCATTGATGGCATAGTCGAAAGTATCTGTACACATTGTCGTATTTTTGAAGAATTTGGCTGGAGATCTTCACAGTCTTTTTTTCTTCATATTTGAAGTTGTTAATGAAATAGTCCACAAACATTTCTTACTTTGTAAATTTAATGCACAGCACTCTTTTTATGTATTATTTCCTAAAGTAAATAAAACTTTATTGCCTTATTCTGGAGCAATCATTATTCTACTGCCTATGGGTGCCAGACTTTAGAAACAGGTGATCGGTTCTAGCAGCCATTTTGTAACGAGAAACTGTCGTGCTCATGTAGGACACCCGGCCATGTCTCCGAATGTTGCTGCTAGGAGCTGCCGTGTCGTGTCGCCAAATGCCGTGCGCTGTCGCTTGCTTTTGTCACTTACATGGGACACGGCCTTAGTGCACGCGACTATTCTGCCGCGGCAGTTGCGACGTCCTGCACGGAATTTTTGTGATGTATCATGTTTGATTCAACTCGCTCAAACTCGCAAACTACTCACTGTATAAATATGGAACAAGTATCATTGTATTCTGCAAAATATTGTATTTTTGAATAAAATATAAAAGTAATCAATTTTTATTTTTCAAATTATTTCACATTGCAAAAATATGTAAATTATATTATACCATTTTTAATGTAGCTATAATTAACAAATTTTAATTGTCGATACTACTTAAGAACATAAAATAAAATTATTACTCCTCTTTCTTCTTTCACAATATGGCCAAATCAGATAAATAAAGTATAGTGACAAAATCAATGTGCCATCATTGTGTGCTTTTTATCAGTTGTGGTGAGTGGTGAGTTGATGAGTCATAATAAAGAACTTGTTCATCCCAGTGAGTGACTATTTCTGATCCAATCCCTGAAAAGATCGGTTTTGCCGATCTCTACTGTTGAGTGGAGTCAACATGGAAACAAAGCAACTTTTCCTGATCAAAGTCTGGGTTGGGACTAGCCGGAAGGTGGAAGAGCGCATCCGCGTTTGCATGTAGGGCGGAAGTGTATCACACAGTTATAGCAAGATAAGAATAGCGCCCAACGCTGAAGACAGTGTGCGGCTTTGTGAGGTAGTTAGACCAAAGAATCAAAGAGGAAAACCAGTGGCTTATCATCAGTTATGAGAAGAAATGTTATGCCATACAGAAAGACATGAAACTTTTTCAGAGTGTAGACTATAGCTAGAGACTCCTTCTCAATTTGCGAATATCTTGCTTTGAGCGAGAGTGAGCGTCTTTGAGGCAAAAGCAATCAGGTGCTCAGATCCGTCTGGATATTTATGAGCGAGCACTGCCCAGATACCTTGTTGGGAGGCGTCTATTGCTAAGACAAGCGTGAAGCCAGGTTGCTAGGTTATGAGGCAAGTCACTCCTTTAATGTGCAAAATGCTTTTTCATAAGCTGATAAGCAATGAAACACAGTCCCTTTGCACAGCAAGTTATGCAGGGGTTTTGCAGTAGATGAAGCCCCAGGCAAGAATTTATGATAATAAAATACCTTTTCTAAAAACACTTGAAGATCCGTCACTGACGTTGGTTGAGGGAGAGACACTGTGGGGGACACATTCTGATGGAGAGGCTTGCTGCCCTCACTAGAAACCTCAAACCTCATAAAAATGATAGAAGGCTGAAAAAAATGGCATTTCTCCAGATTGCATGTCAACCCCGCCATCTGCAATACTGTGAAAAGTGCTCGTAAATGGTCTTCAGCTGAGGAGAAAAACACCACTCTATCTTCGAGATAATTCACACACCGAAGCACCGACAGTGTGAGTTGTTCGAGGAAGTGCTGAAAGATTGCCAGAGCACTGGCCACCCTGAATGGCAGCCTCAAATGTTGGTACAATACATAGGGTGTTTTAAGGACCAAGAGACATTGAGAGTCAGCATCCAGAGGGACTTGCAAATATGTATCGGAGTGATCTATCTTGGAGAAGCACTGTCCAACCACCAATTCTGCAAGAAGCTCATCAGAGCATGCCAATGGATAAGTGTCAATGATATACTGAGTGTTCACAGAGCGTTTGATATCACCAAGGCACAATCACCCCAACATTTTCTTTTTACAATGATCATGGGAGTTGCCCATTCACTTAATGAAATTCATTTTACTACCCCAGCTTCCTACAGGCAGTCCAACTCCACTTTGATTTGGTCACAGAGTGCAATTGGAATCTGCCAAGTGCGGGGAAAAAACAGGGCCGGGCGGAGGACTTCATGGTGATCTGGGTTTGGAAATTATTAGCACAACTCAACCCCACTAAAAACAGCACAGAAAATTCACCACATAAAGAGTCTAGTTGCGGATAAGGCATTTGGTCAGAGACAATGTTGACTTCAGAATGAAACTTTCACTCTGCAACGGAGTGTTCGCTAATATGAAACTTCCTGGCAGATTAAAATTGTGTGCCAGAACTGGGACTCGAACCTGGGACCTTTGCCCGCGAAAGGCAAAGGTACCAGGTAAAAGTCTTGGTTCTGACTGTAAATCCAAAAAACACGAAAAGCGTCAAGACCAAACAAGTTGTCCACGTGGGCAGTGTTTACAACAAGGAAAGTTAGCCTACAAGTGATAGATTTATATTTAACAGGGGCCAAGAACTGTCCCAGAATCGTGATATTTTGTTTATTGTAACTGACCAATTTCCGTGACACTGTGGTAAGGGAGAGGGAGAACCCAGATCCCAATATATCTTTGAGTTTAAGACGGTGATGGCCACACCTGTGTCCACTTCCATATGCAAACTTTTGTGGAAAACCGTGATGTGAATAAAGAACTTATTGTGTGCAACAGATATCACTGAGACGCAATTGACGTTCATGTTGGAGTTGGAATCTTTGGTTTTGGAGGCACAAACGTCAGCAATGTCACCTTTCTTATGGCACTAATGACAAGTGGCCCACAAGTTGGGGCAGTGCACGGACTGCCGTGACCATATCATCCCTTTGCAATCCTGTTTGTAACTAGAAAGAAGAAATGGGTTGAATTTCCGGCACCTCGCACCAAGCCTCAAAATAGTTGCCTGCCGACTGTGAGACCTCAAAAGCCTGCACAATGTTACGAACCTCGGAAAGAGATGGATTTTCTTACCTCACTTGCGAACTTTTCAATTGGCGGCGAGACGAATAATAGTGTCACAGACCATTTGATCCGCACATGATACCTTATGCACATCAGTAACAAAATGACGACAGTGGCTTAAACCAGGGAGATCCATGGCTCATGCCTGACAGGACTGCTGTGGCTCTTCCTGCAGTGATAAAACAACACAGGCAGCTATCACGTGAGTCTGTTTGCAGTAATATTGCCAAAAAGGTCCCACATTTGATAAAAAGAGGGCGGCAAGGGCATGAGTTGGCATAGGAGCTGCTACATACGAGGCGACAGCCACAACAGGAATAATGCGCAACACAAGGTGCCATCAGACCAACCAAAGGCATGAAAATGTTGTCTTAACTGTTTCTCATAGGTGTCCCACTCTTATACAGACTCGTCGTATGCCAGAAAAGGTGGCAGATATGTCAGAAGGGGTGCGAAAAAACCAGCAGGGTGGATGGAGGGTGGGACCCATTAGACAAGGCTGAAGCAAGAAATTGCAATACCTGGTTTTGAGCATGGCTCACTGGGGTAAAAACCTCTTGTTGTTTAATGCGGCATTGTAGAATATCATCATAAGTACCAGTAGCCATTCTGTAAAGATGAACAACCACTTCTTTTTTAAAATAAAAAAAAAATAAAAAAAAATGTGCGGAGAACACTACCACATTCATCACCAATGTTATATTTACTGGTACATATACCAACTACAATTAAGCACTAGCTGTGTGAACACCTGCGAGGTAAGCTCATGCCTAGTAAACAACACACTGAGCGTGAGCACACATTCGATACTGTTTATGTCAAATGCTTGCACATGGTGAGTGCTGGGGCATTTGCCACAATGACCAGTCCCCCACACTGCAAAAAACACACAGCTGTCTTGTACCCAGGCAAAGAAGGCGTCTGAATTGTGACATTATTAAAAAACAGTTCTGGAATAGCAATGACATCAGTGTCAATGTCTAGAAGCAGTTAACTAACTTTATATGTAATACTTTGTATATTTGGTGAAACAGGCTAATTCCTGCATTATTTGGATACACCACATTTGGTGAAAGTGGTTCCTGTGTTAAAGGGACTTGCTTTAAGCAGGAATTCCTGCAGCTTGAGTCTAAAAAAAATGTGGCAATAACATCTACTACTAGGTGCATAGTCACACAAGTATTGGTCCTAGCCTCCACTATGCTGTCACCTATTGGCTTTACCAACCTCATCTTCCAACACCTATTATTGAGGTGAGGGCATGCCTAGTGAAACCTGCTGACAGATTTAGGGAGTGATAGTGCGGCCAGGTTGAGAGTTAGAAAATTCTGGTAAGTTAAAATGGGATTATTTTGGCACATTGGGGTCAGATCTCGGTTGGAAGTAGGAGTGAACTGGGTCAGGCAGGATTCAATATTGGTACTGTATTGAGTCTTAACCTAGATAGCACTGACGTCCTTCCAGAAGTATGAGAATGGTAGCTTACTTTTTTTTAAATTTTTGTGTGTAAGAATTTCTGTACAGTGTCATATTTTATGTCTTTGAATCGCCTGCTCCCATTGCAGATTAATTTTAGCTTGTATTGTGGATTGCAAAGTGATTGGATACAGCTGCAAAGTTGAGGTTCATACAGAAGATACTGAATACTTACTCGTAGTAGGCTTTATATTTCTGGAATTTTCTTCAATTTTGAGACATTTACATGTATATATTTCATCTTAAATGTTCTTTTAATAATGGTGAATCCTTAGATTAAAATTATAAAACATTCATTTTGACGCCATTCCAGAAAGAAGGGCAAAACTAATGTGTGATTGTGAAAAAAAAATCACTTACAAGGAATTTCTTTCACTGAGGCGACATGTAATCTTGCCGATGCACACGAAATTGCCCGAAAACAGAATATAATTTAAGGTATTTAGAAGGAAGCCACAATTGTTGCGTATAGCTCTGAAATATTATAACCCTTTCACTACTCCATATGTAAATTTACCCTAATCATTTCAGTGCGACTCTGGATATATTGAGACATTATATACATGATACTTATTAATTACAACAGCAGGCGTAAGTAAATTTCTCAGAATACAACCTTTTATGTAACGCTGAATCAAGTTGCATGCTGGAACATGTTACATGTTGGAAGATTTCAAATGTAATACTCCATACAATTGTTGCCTCAGGTCATTGATAGTGAATGAATTTTACAGGGCAGCGGTTTCAACCTCCACGCAGAATGAGACCGGTGTAGCGGGTTTGTTCAAAAGCCCTACTAATGAGCAAGTTGAGAAGTGAGTATATCAAATTGGTGGCTAGCAAATTAAGTTGTGGGCAGAGAAAGTACCATACCTGTTACTGATGTGTTGCTAATAAATGTAGATAATGATGTAATATATAACAGAAATTTACAAAAGAATGCCATTTTATGACTTTTTACCCCAATGTAATATGTACTGGACTTTACCTGCCCTTATGTAGTATGTGAATTCTTTTAAATTAATAATGAGGTGTATCATCATATATTACATTTGGTTCCTTATAACATTCAAAACAATAGTCATGTAGATTAGATTGGATTAGAGCTTAAATTGCTACTTGTTCCATAGATCGTGATAAGTTTAACAACATAAATACTTGTTCTTTTGAGAATGGTTTTTTTGATCATGGTGCAAAGCTAGTAACCATATGTGACATATCTCTGTTCTGTAATTCGAAACAGTCCTCCAAAGTTGTGCACTCAATTAATGATGTAACAATTATAAATTTAAAGCAAAGTGTTTTGCTGTTAGTGTGTGATGAGGTTTAAAAGAACCTGATTCTCATCTAAAATATAACTTCTTTCATGCTGCATATGTGAGGGTATCTGAAAACTGTTCCCCAACAAATTAGTTAAATATAATTGTAACAAACCATGCAGAAAAGCATTTCTTGCCAAAGAAATGAAACATATTGCAACCAGAAAAGGGATCTACATCAATTTGTTCTATAGATCTTGATAAGGTTAACGGCATAAATACTTGTCCTGATATGGCTAGTCTTTCTGATCATGGTGCACAGCTGGTAACCTGATGTAACATAGCTCAATTCAGTTATTCGAGACAGACCTCTAAAGTTGTGCACTCACTGAATGACGTAAGCATTATAAATTTCAAACAAAATCTACTGCAGTTAGACGGGGATGACGTTTAAAAGAATATAATGCGAGGACTTGGATGAAGTTTAAAAATGAATAAAGCTAATTAAAAAATAAGTTAATCCATGTTCCCCAAGAAATTACCGTATATTTCCGAAAACAAGACAAGGTACATATAATCAACAAGATATTATAGTATAAGCATGTATCTGACCTATAAGAGGACCCCCAAGTTACTGTATTTACCCGAATGCTTGCTGCACTTTATTTCCGGTTTTCGGGATCTTATAATATGCCTTCGACATAGATTTGGAAACAAAGCTTCAGGAATTTCTGAAAAATGCCGTTAGAAGCTGGCAAAATTACTTTTCATGATCAGTAAACCTGGTTTTCACCGTTTGTTGCAATGTTTGCAGTCTGCTTTTCAATTTTCATGTGTGTAGTGCTATGTTGAATCCGGTCGTGAAGAAGCATGCAGTTTTTGAAACAAAAAAAAAAAAAAAAAAAAAAAAAAAAAAAAAAAAAAAAAAAAAAAAAAAAAAAATAGAAGAAAAAGAGTAAGAGAGCAAAGGAACCAAACATAATATATGATGATATACCTCATTATTAATTTATCTGAGGCGACATGAAATCTTTTCAAATGTAATACTCCATACAATTGTTGCCTCAGGTCATTGATAGTGAATGAATTTTACAGGGCAGCGGTTTCAACCTCCACGCAGAATGAGACCGGTGTAGCGGGTTTGTTCAAAAGCCCTACTAATGAGCAAGTTGAGAAGTGAGTCTATCAAATTGGTGGCTACCAAATTAAGTTGTGGGCAGAGAAAGTACCATACCTGTTACTGATGTGTTGCTAATAAATGTAGATAATGATGTAATATATAACAGAAACTTACAAAAGAATACCATTTTATGACTTTTTACCCCAATGTAATATGTACTGGACTTTACCTGCCCTTATGTAGTAGGTGAATTCTTTTAAATTAATAATGAGGTGTATCATCATATATTACATTTGGTTCCTTATAACATTCAAAACAATAGTCATGTAGATAAGATTGGTTTAGAGCTTAAATTGCTACTTGTTCCATAGATCGTGATAAGTTTAACAACATAAATACTTGTTCTGTAGAGAATCGTTTTTCTGATCATGGTGCAAAGCTAGTAACCATATGTGACATATCTCTGTTCTGTAATTCGAAACAGTCCTCCAAAGTTGTGCACTCAATTAATGATGTAACAATTATAAATTTAAAGCAAAGTGTTTAGCTGTTAGTGTTTGATGAGGTTTAAAAGAACCTGATTCTCATCTAAAATATAACTTCTTTCATGCTGCATATGTGAGGGTATCTGAAAACTGTTCCCCAACAAATTAGTTAAATATAATCGTATCAAACCATGCAGAAAAGCATTTCTTACCAAGGAAATGAAACATATTGCAACCAGAAAAGGGATCTACATCAATTTGTTCTATGGGTCTTGATAAGGTTAACGGCATAAATACTTGTCCTGATATGGCTAGTCTTTCTGATCATGGTGCACAGCTGGTAACCTGATGTAACATAGCTCAATTCAGTTATTCGAGACAGACCTCTAAAGTTGTGCACTCATTGAATGACGTAAGCATTATAAATTTCAAACAAAATCTACTGCAGTTAGACGGGGATGACGTTTAAAAGAATATAATGCGAGGACTTGGATGAAGTTTAAAAATGAATAAAGCTAATTAAAAAATAAGTTAATCCATATTCCCCAAGAAATTACCGTATATTTCTGAAAACAAGACGAGGTACATATAATCAACAAGATATTATAGTATAAGCATGTATCTGACCTATAAGAGGACCCCCAAGTTACTGTATTTACCCGAATGCTTGCTGCACTTTATTTCCGGTTTTTGGGATCTTAAAATATGCCTTCGACATAGATTTGGAAACAAAGCTTCAGGAATTTCTGAAAAATGCCGTTAGAAGCTGGCAAAATTACTTTTCATGATCGGTAAACCTGGTTTTCACCGTTTGTTGCAATGTTTGCAGTCTGCTTTTCAATTTTCATGTGTGTAGTGCTATGTTGTATACGGTCGTAAAGAAGCATGTTGTTTTTGAAAAAAATATAGAAGAAAAAGAGGAAGAGAGCAAAGGAACCAAACGTAATATATGATGATATACCTCATTATTAATTTATCTGAGGCGACATGAAATCTTTTCAAATGTAATACTCCATACAATTGTTGCATCAGGTCATTGATAGTGAATGAATTTTACAGGGCAGCGGTTTCAACCTCCACGCAGAATGAGACCGGTGTAGCGGGTTTGTTCAAAAGCTCTACTAAGGAGCAAGTTGAGAAGTGAGTATATCAAATTGGTGGCTAGCAAATTAAGTTGTGGGCAGAGAAAGTACCATACCTGTTACTGATGTGTTGCTAATAAATGTAGATAATGATGCAATATATAACAGAAACTTACAAAAGAATGCCATTTTATGATTTTTTACCCCAATGTAATATGTACTGGACTTTACCTGCCCTTATGTAGTATGTGAATTCTTTTAAATTAATAATGAGGTGTATCATCATATATTACATTTGGTTCCTTATAACATTCAAAACAATAGTCATGTAGATAGATTGGATTAGAGCTTAAATTGATACTTGTTCCATAGATCGTGATAAGTTTAACAACATAAATACTTGTTCTGTAGAGAACAAAAGCTAGTAACAATATGTGACATATCTCTGTTCTGTAATTCGAAACAGTCCTCCAAAGTTGTGCACTCAATTAATGATGTAACAATTATAAATTTAGAGCAAAGTGTTTAGCTGTTAGTGTGTGATGAGGTTTAAAAGAACCTGAGTCTCATCTAAAATATAACTTCTTTCATGCTGCATATGTGAGTGTATCTGGAAACTGTTCCCCAACAAATTAGTTAAATATAATTGTAAGAAACCATGCAGAAAATCATTTTATACCAAGGAAATGAAACATATTGCAACCAGAAAAAGGATCTACATCCATTTGTTCTATAGATCTGGATAAGGTTAACGGCATAAATACTTGTCCTGATATGGATAGTCTTTCTGATCATGGTGCACAGCTTGTAACCTTATGTAACATAGCTCAATTCAGTTATTCAAGACAGACCTCTAAAGTTGTGCACTCATTGAATGATGTAAGCATTATAAATTTCAAATAAAATCTACTGCAGTTAGACGGGGATGACGTTTAAAAGAATATAATGCGAGGACTTGGATGAAGTTTAAAAGGGAATAAAGCTAATTAAAAAATAAGTTAATCCATGTTCCCCAAGAAATTACCGTATATTTCCGAAGACAAGACGAGGTACATATATTCAACAAGATATTATAGTATAAGCATGTATCTGACCTATAATAGGACCCCCAAGTTACTGTATTTACCCGAATGCTTGCTGCACTTTATTTCCGGTTTTCGGGATCTTATAATATGCCTTCGACATAGATTTGGAAACAAAGCTTCAGGAATTTCTGAAAAATGCCGTTAGAAGCTGGCAAAATTAGTTTTCATGATCGGTAAACCTGGTTTTCACCGTTTGTTGCAATGTTTGCAGTCTGCTTTTCAATTTTCATGTGTGTAGTGCTATGTTGTATCCGGTCGTAAAGAAGCATGTTGTTTTTGAAAAAAAAAAAAAAAAAAAAAAAAAAAAAAAAAAAAAAATAGAAGAAGAAGAGGAAGAGAGCAAAGGAATTTCTTTCACTGGGGCGACATGTAATCTTGCCGATGCACACGAAATTGCCCGAAAACAGAATATAAGTTAAAGTATTTAGAAGGACGCCACAATTGTTGCGTATTGCTCTGCAATATTATAACCCTTTCACTACTCCATACGTAAATTTACCCTAATCAGTTCAGTGGAACTCTGGATATATTGAGACATTATATACATGATACTTACTAATTACAACAGCAGGCGTAAGTAAATTTCTCGGAATACAACCTTTTATGTACAGCTAAATCAAGTTGCATGCTGGAACATGTTACATGTTGGAAGATTTCAAATGTAATACTCCATACAAGTGTTGCCTCAGGTCATTGATAGTGAATGAATTTTACAGGGCAGCGGTTTCAAACTCCGACCAGAATGAGAAAGGTGTTCAGCCTTTGTTCAAAACCAGTACTAAGGAGAAGGTACACAGGTCAGTATATCAAACGGGTGGCTAGCAAATTAAGTTGTGGGCAGAGGAAATACCATACCTGTTACTGATGTGTTGCTAATAAATGTAGATAATGATGTAATATATAACAGAAATTTACAAAATAATGCCATTTTGTGACTATTTACCCCAATGTAATATGTACTGGACTTTACCTGCCTTTATGTAGTATGAGAATTCTTTTAAATGAATAATGATGTGTATCATCATATATTACATTTGGTTCCTTATCACATTCAAAACAATAGTCATGTAGATTAGATTGGATTAGAGCTTAAATTGCTACTTGTTCCATAGATCGTGATAAGTTTAACAACATAAATACTTGTTGTGTTGAGAATGGTTTTTCTGATCATGGTGCAAAGCTAGTAACAATATGTGACATATCTCTGTTCTGTAATTCGAAACAGTCCTCCAAAGTTGTGCACTCAATTAATGATGTAACAATTATAAATTTAAAGCAAAGTCTTTAGCTGTTAGTGTGTGGTGAGGTTTAAAAGAACCTGATTCTCATCTAAAATATAACTTCTTTCATGCTGCATATGTGAGGGTATGTGAAAACTGTTCCCCAACAAATTAGTTAAATATAATTGTAACAAACCATGCAGAAAAGCATTTCTTACCAAGGAAATGAAACATATTGCAACCAGAAAAGGGATCTACATCAATTTGTTCTATAGATCTTGATAAGGTTAACGGCATAAATACTTGTCCTGATATGGATAGTCTTTCTGATCATGGTGCACAGCTGGTAACCTGATGTAACATAGCTCAATTCAGTTATTCGAGACAGACCTCTAAAGTTGTGCACTCATCGAATGACGTAAGCATTATAAATTTCAAACAAAATCTACTGCAGTTAGACGGGGATAACGTTTGAAAGAATATAATGCGAGGACTTGGATGAAGTTTAAAAATGAATAAAGCTAATTAAAAAATAAGTTAATCCATATTCCCCAAGAAATTACCGTATATTTCCGAAAACAAGACGAGGTACATATATTCAACAAGATATTATAGTATAAGCATGTATCTGACCTATAAGAGGACCCCCAAGTTACTGTATTTACCCGAATGCTTGCTGCACTTTATTTCCGGGTTTTTGGGATCTTAAAATATGCCTTCGACATAGATTTGGAAACAAAGCTTCAGGAATTTCTGAAAAATGCCGTTAGAAGCTGGCAAAATTACTTTTCATGATCGGTAAACCTGGTTTTCACCGTTTGTTGCAATGTTTGCAGTCTGCTTTTCAATTTTCATGTGTGTAGTGCTATGTTGTATACGGTCGTAAAGAAGCATGTTGTTTTTGAAAAAAATATAGAAGAAAAAGAGGAAGAGAGCAAAGGAACCAAACGTAATATATGATGATATACCTCATTATTAATTTATCTGAGGCGACATGAAATCTTTTCAAATGTAATACTCCATACAATTGTTGCCTCAGGTCATTGATAGTGAATGAATTTTACAGGGCAGCGGTTTCAACCTCCACGCAGAATGAGACCGGTGTAGTGGGTTTGTTCAAAAGCTCTACTAAGGAGCAAGTTGAGAAGTGAGTATATCAAATTGGTGGCTAGCAAATTAAGTTGTGGGCAGAGAAAGTACCATACCTGTTACTGATGTGTTGCTAATAAATGTAGATAATGATGCAATATATAACAGAAACTTACAAAAGAATGCCATTTTATGATTTTTTACCCCAATGTAATATGTACTGGACTTTACCTGCCCTTATGTAGTATGTGAATTCTTTTAAATTAATAATGAGGTGTATCATCATATATTACATTTGGTTCCTTATAACATTCAAAACAATAGTCATGTAGATAGATTGGATTAGAGCTTAAATTGATACTTGTTCCATAGATCGTGATAAGTTTAACAACATAAATACTTGTTCTGTAGAGAACAAAAGCTAGTAACAATATGTGACATATCTCTGTTCTGTAATTCGAAACAGTCCTCCAAAGTTGTGCACTCAATTAATGATGTAACAATTATAAATTTAAATCAAAGTGTTTAGCTGTTAGTGTGTGATGAGGTTTAAAAGAACCCGATTCTCATCTAAAATATAACTTCTTTCATGCTGCATATGTGAGGGTATCTGAAAACTGTTCCCCAACAAATTAGTTAAATATAATTGTAACAAACCATGCAGAAAAGCATTTTATACCAAGGAAATGAAACATATTGCAACCAGAAAAGGGATCTACATCAATTTGTTCTATAGATCTTGATAAGGTTAACGACATAAATACTTGTCCTGATATGGATAGTCTTTCTGATCATGGTGCACAGCTGGTAACCTGATGTAACATAGCTCAATTCAGTTATTCGAGACAGACCTCTAAAGTTGTGCACTCATTGAATGACGTAAGCATTATAAATTTCAAAGAAAGTCTACTGCAGTTAGACGGGGATGACGTTTAAAAGAATATAATGCGAGGACTTGGATGAAGTTTAAAAATGAATAAAGCTAATTAAAAAATAAGTTAATCCATGTTCCCCAAGAAATTACCGTATATTTCCGAAGACAAGACGAGGTACATATATTCAACAAGATATTATAGTATAAGCATGTATCTGACCTATAATAGGACCCCCAAGTTACTGTATTTACCCGAATGCTTGCTGCACTTTATTTCCGGTTTTCGGGATCTTATAATATGCCTTCGACATAGATTTGGAAACAAAGCTTCAGGAATTTCTGAAAAAATGCCGTTAGAAGCTGGCAAAATTAGTTTTCATGATCGGTAAACCTGGTTTTCACCGTTTGTTGCAATGTTTGCAGTCTGCTTTTCAATTTTCATGTGTGTAGTGCTATGTTGGATCCGGTCGTAAAGAAGCATGTTGTTTTTGAAAAAAAAAAAAAAAAAAAAAAAAAAATGAAGAAGAAGAGGAAGAGAGCGAAGGAATTTCTTTCAATGAGGCGACATGTAATCTTGCCGATGCACACGAAATTGCCCGAAAACAGAATATAAGTTAAAGTATTTAGAAGGACGCCACAATTGTTGCGTATTGCTCTGAAATATTATAACCCTTTCACTACTCCATACGTAAATTTACCCTAATCAGTTCAGTGGAACTCTGGATATATTGAGACATTATATACATGATACTTACTAATTACAACAGCAGGCGTAATTAAATTTCTCGGAATACAACCTTTTATGTACAGCTAAATCAAGTTGCATGCTGGAACATGTTACATGTTGGAAGATTTCAAATGTAATACTCCATACAATTGTTGCCTCAGGTCATTGATAGTGAATGAATTTTACAGGGCAGCGGTTTCAAACTCCGACCAGAATGAGAAAGGTGTTCAGCCTTTGTTCAAAACCAGTATTAAGGAGAAGGTACACAGGTCAGTATATCAAACGGGTGGCTAGCAAATTAAGTTGTGGGCAGAGGAAATACCATACCTGTTACTGATGTGTTGCTAATAAATGTAGATAATGATGTAATATATAACAGAAATTTACAAAAGAATGCCATTTTATGACTTTTTACCCCAATGTAACATGTACTGGACTTTACCTGCCTTTATGTAGTATGTGAATTCTTTTAAATGAATAATGAGGTGTATCATCATATATTACATTTGGTTCCTTTTAACATTCAAAACAATAGTCATGTAGATTAGATTGGATTAGAGCTTAAATTGCTACTTGTTCCATAGATCGTGATAAGTTTAACAACATAAATACTTGTTCTGTTGAGAATGGTTTTTCTGATCATGGTGCAAAGTTAGTAACAATATGTGACATATCTCTGTTCTGTAATTCGAAACAGTCCTCCAAAGTTGTGCACTCAATTAATGA
The DNA here is from genome assembly GCA_026315105.1 of Locusta migratoria. Classification (NCBI taxonomy): domain Eukaryota; kingdom Metazoa; phylum Arthropoda; class Insecta; order Orthoptera; family Acrididae; genus Locusta; species Locusta migratoria. The sequence continues at coordinate 446,270,218 of CM048755.1, read as the reverse complement.
TGTAACAATTATAAATTTAGAGCAAAGTGTTTAGCTGTTAGTGTGTGATGAGGTTTAAAAGAACCTGAGTCTCATCTAAAATATAACTTCTTTCATGCTGCATATGTGAGTGTATCTGGAAACTGTTCCCCAACAAATTAGTTAAATATAATTGTAAGAAACCATGCAGAAAATCATTTTATACCAAGGAAATGAAACATATTGCAACCAGAAAAAGGATCTACATCCATTTGTTCTATAGATCTGGATAAGGTTAACGGCATAAATACTTGTCCTGATATGGATAGTCTTTCTGATCATGGTGCACAGCTTGTAACCTTATGTAACATAGCTCAATTCAGTTATTCAAGACAGACCTCTAAAGTTGTGCACTCATTGAATGATGTAAGCATTATAAATTTCAAATAAAATCTACTGCAGTTAGACGGGGATGACGTTTAAAAGAATATAATGCGAGGACTTGGATGAAGTTTAAAAGGGAATAAAGCTAATTAAAAAATAAGTTAATCCATGTTCCCCAAGAAATTACCGTATATTTCCGAAGACAAGACGAGGTACATATATTCAACAAGATATTATAGTATAAGCATGTATCTGACCTATAATAGGACCCCCAAGTTACTGTATTTACCCGAATGCTTGCTGCACTTTATTTCCGGTTTTCGGGATCTTATAATATGCCTTCGACATAGATTTGGAAACAAAGCTTCAGGAATTTCTGAAAAATGCCGTTAGAAGCTGGCAAAATTACTTTTCATGATCGGTAAACCTGGTTTTCACCGTTTGTTGCAATGTTTGCAGTCTGCTTTTCAATTTTCATGTGTGTAGTGCTATGTTGTATCCGGTCGTAAAGAAGTATGTTGTTTTTGAAAAAAAAAAAAGAAAAAAAAAAAAAAATAGAAGAAGAAGAGGAAGAGAGCAAAGGAATTTCTTTCACTGAGGCGACATGTAATCTTGCCGATGCACACGAAATTGCCCGAAAACAGAATATAAGTTAAAGTATTTAGAAGGACGCCACAATTGTTGCGTATTGCTCTGCAATATTATAACCCTTTCACTACTCCATACGTAAATTTACCCTAATCAGTTCAGTGGAACTCTGGATATATTGAGACATTATATACATGATACTTACTAATTACAACAGCAGGCGTAAGTAAATTTCTCGGAATACAACCTTTTATGTACAGCTAAATCAAGTTGCATGCTGGAACATGTTACATGTTGGAAGATTTCAAATGTAATACTCCATACAAGTGTTGCCTCAGGTCATTGATAGTGAATGAATTTTACAGGGCAGCGGTTTCAAACTCCGACCAGAATGAGAAAGGTGTTCAGCCTTTGTTCAAAACCAGTACTAAGGAGAAGGTACACAGGTCAGTATATCAAACGGGTGGCTAGCAAATTAAGTTGTGGGCAGAGGAAATACCATACCTGTTACTGATGTGTTGCTAATAAATGTAGATAATGATGTAATATATAACAGAAATTTACAAAATAATGCCATTTTGTGACTATTTACCCCAATGTAATATGTACTGGACTTTACCTGCCTTTATGTAGTATGAGAATTCTTTTAAATGAATAATGATGTGTATCATCATATATTACATTTGGTTCCTTATCACATTCAAAACAATAGTCATGTAGATTAGATTGGATTAGAGCTTAAATTGCTACTTGTTCCATAGATCGTGATAAGTTTAACAACATAAATACTTGTTGTGTTGAGAATGGTATTTCTGATCATGGTGCAAAGCTAGTAACAATATGTGACATATCTCTGTTCTGTAATTCGAAACAGTCCTCCAAAGTTGTGCACTCAATTAATGATGAAACAATTATAAATTTAAAGCAAAGTCTTTAGCTGTTAGTGTGTGATGAGGTTTAAAAGAACCTGATTCTCATCTAAAATATAACTTCTTTCATGCTGCATATGTGAGGGTATCTGAAAACTGTTCCCCAACAAATTAGTTAAATATAATTGTAACAAACCATGCAGAAAAGCATTTCTTACCAAGGAAATGAAACATATTGCAACCAGAAAAGGGATCTACATCAATTTGTTCTATAGATCTTGATAAGGTTAACGGCATAAATACTTGTCCTGATATGGATAGTCTTTCTGATCATGGTGCACAGCTGGTAACCTGATGTAACATAGCTCAATTCAGTTATTCGAGACAGACCTCTAAAGTTGTGCACTCATCGAATGACGTAAGCATTATAAATTTCAAACAAAATCTACTGCAGTTAGACGGGGATAACGTTTGAAAGAATATAATGCGAGGACTTGGATGAAGTTTAAAAATGAATAAAGCTAATTAAAAAATAAGTTAATCCATATTCCCCAAGAAATTACCGTATATTTCCGAAAACAACACGAGGTACATATATTCAACAAGATATTATAGTATAAGCATGTATCTGACCTATAAGAGGACCCCCAAGTTACTGTATTTACCCGAATGCTTGCTGCACTTTATTTCCGGGTTTTTGGGATCTTAAAATATGCCTTCGACATAGATTTGGAAACAAAGCTTCAGGAATTTCTGAAAAATGCCGTTAGAAGCTGGCAAAATTACTTTTCATGATCGGTAAACCTGGTTTTCACCGTTTGTTGCAATGTTTGCAGTCTGCTTTTCAATTTTCATGTGTGTAGTGCTATGTTGTATACGGTCGTAAAGAAGCATGTTGTTTTTGAAAAAAATATAGAAGAAAAAGAGGAAGAGAGCAAAGGAACCAAACGTAATATATGATGATATACCTCATTATTAATTTATCTGAGGCGACATGAAATCTTTTCAAATGTAATACTCCATACAATTGTTGCATCAGGCCATTGATAGTGAATGAATTTTACAGGGCAGCGGTTTCAACCTCCACGCAGAATGAGACCGGTGTAGCGGGTTTGTTCAAAAGCTCTACTAAGGAGCAAGTTGAGAAGTGAGTATATCAAATTGGTGGCTAGCAAATTAAGTTGTGGGCAGAGAAAGTACCATACCTGTTACTGATGTGTTGCTAATAAATGTAGATAATGATGCAATATATAACAGAAACTTACAAAAGAATGCCATTTTATGATTTTTTACCCCAATGTAATATGTACTGGACTTTACCTGCCCTTATGTAGTATGTGAATTCTTTTAAATTAATAATGAGGTGTATCATCATATATTACATTTGGTTCCTTATAACATTCAAAACAATAGTCATGTAGATAGATTGGATTAGAGCTTAAATTGATACTTGTTCCATAGATCGTGATAAGTTTAACAACATAAATACTTGTTCTGTAGAGAACAAAAGCTAGTAACAATATGTGACATATCTCTGTTCTGTAATTCGAAACAGTCCTCCAAAGTTGTGCACTCAATTAATGATGTAACAATTATAAATTTAAAGCAAAGTCTTTAGCTGTTAGTGTGTGATGAGGTTTAAAAGAACCTGATTCTCATCTAAAATATAACTTCTTTCATGCTGCATATGTGAGGGTATCTGAAAACTGTTCCCCAACAAATTAGTTAAATATAATTGTAACAAACCATGCAGAAAATCATTTTATACCAAGGAAATGAGACATATTGCAACCAGAAAAGGGATCTACATCAATTTGTTCTATAGATCTTGATAAGGTTAACGGCATAAATACTTGTCCTGATATGGATAGTCTTTCTGATCATGGTGCACAGCTGGTAACCTGATGTAACATAGCTCAATTCAGTTATTCGAGACAGACCTCTAAAGTTGTGCACTCATTGAATGACGTAAGCATTATAAATTTCAAAGAAAGTCTACTGCAGTTAGACGGGGATGACGTTTAAAAGAATATAATGCGAGGACTTGGATGAAGTTTAAAAATGAATAAAGCTAATTAAAAAATAAGTTAATCCATGTTCCCCAAGAAATTACCGTATATTTCCGAAGACAAGACGAGGTACATATATTCAACAAGATATTATAGTATAAGCATGTATCTGACCTATAATAGGACCCCCAAGTTACTGTATTTACCCGAATGCTTGCTGCACTTTATTTCCGGTTTTCGGGATCTTATAATATGCCTTCGACATAGATTTGGAAACAAAGCTTCAGGAATTTCTGAAAAATGCCGTTAGAAGCTGGCAAAATTAGTTTTCATGATCGGTAAACCTGGTTTTCACCGTTTGTTGCAATGTTTGCAGTCTGCTTTTCAATTTTCATGTGTGTAGTGCTATGTTGGATCCGGTCGTAAAGAAGCATGTTGTTTTTGAAAAAAAAAAAAAAAAAAAAAATGAAGAAGAAGAGGAAGAGAGCAAAGGAATTTCTTTCACTGAGGCGACATGTAATCTTGCCGATGCACACGAAATTGCCCGAAAACAGAATATAAGTTAAAGTATTTAGAAGGACGCCACAATTGTTGCGTATTGCTCTGAAATATTATAACCCTTTCACTACTCCATACGTAAATTTACCCTAATCAGTTCAGTGGAACTCTGGATATATTGAGACATTATATACATGATACTTACTAATTACAACAGCAGGCGTAAGTAAATTTCTCGGAATACAACCTTTTATGTACAGCTAAATCAAGTTGCATGCTGGAACATGTTACATGTTGGAAGATTTCAAATGTAATACTCCATACAATTGTTGCCTCAGGTCATTGATAGTGAATGAATTTTACAGGGCAGCGGTTTCAAACTCCGACCAGAATGAGAAAGGTGTTCAGCCTTTGTTCAAAACCAGTATTAAGGAGAAGGTACACAGGTCAGTATATCAAACGGGTGGCTAGCAAATTAAGTTGTGGGCAGAGGAAATACCATACCTGTTACTGATGTGTTGCTAATAAATGTAGATAATGATGTAATATATAACAGAAATTTACAAAAGAATGCCATTTTATGACTTTTTACCCCAATGTAACATGTACTGGACTTTACCTGCCTTTATGTAGTATGTGAATTCTTTTAAATGAATAATGAGGTGTATCATCATATATTACATTTGGTTCCTTTTAACATTCAAAACAATAGTCATGTAGATTAGATTGGATTAGAGCTTAAATTGCTACTTGTTCCATAGATCGTGATAAGTTTAACAACATAAATACTTGTTCTGTTGAGAATGGTTTTTCTGATCATGGTGCAAAGTTAGTAACAATATGTGACATATCTCTGTTCTGTAATTCGAAACAGTCCTCCAAAGTTGTGCACTCAATTAATGATGTAACAATTATAAATTTAAAGCAAAGTCTTTAGCTGTTAGTGTGTGATGAGGTTTAAAAGAACCTGATTCTCATCTAAAATATAACTTCTTTCATGCTGCATATGTGAGGGTATCTGAAAACTGTTCCCCAACAAATTAGTTAAATATAATTGTAACAAACCATGCAGAAAATCATTTTATACCAAGGAAATGAGACATATTGCAACCAGAAAAGGGATCTACATCAATTTGTTCTATAGATCTTGATAAGGTTAACGGCATAAATACTTGTCCTGATATGGATAGTCTTTCTGATCATGGTGCACAGCTGGTAACCTGATGTAACATAGCTCAATTCAGTTATTCGAGACAGACCTCTAAAGTTGTGCACTCATTGAATGACGTAAGCATTATAAATTTCAAAGAAAGTCTACTGCAGTTAGACGGGGATGACGTTTAAAAGAATATAATGCGAGGACTTGGATGAAGTTTAAAAATGAATAAAGCTAATTAAAAAATAAGTTAATCCATGTTCCCCAAGAAATTACCGTATATTTCCGAAGACAAGACGAGGTACATATATTCAACAAGATATTATAGTATAAGCATGTATCTGACCTATAATAGGACCCCCAAGTTACTGTATTTACCCGAATGCTTGCTGCACTTTATTTCCGGTTTTCGGGATCTTATAATATGCCTTCGACATAGATTTGGAAACAAAGCTTCAGGAATTTCTGAAAAATGCCGTTAGAAGCTGGCAAAATTAGTTTTCATGATCGGTAAACCTGGTTTTCACCGTTTGTTGCAATGTTTGCAGTCTGCTTTTCAATTTTCATGTGTGTAGTGCTATGTTGGATCCGGTCGTAAAGAAGCATGTTGTTTTTGAAAAAAAAAAAAAAAAAAAAAAATGAAGAAGAAGAGGAAGAGAGCAAAGGAATTTCTTTCACTGAGGCGACATGTAATCTTGCCGATGCACACGAAATTGCCCGAAAACAGAATATAAGTTAAAGTATTTAGAAGGACGCCACAATTGTTGCGTATTGCTCTGAAATATTATAACCCTTTCACTACTCCATACGTAAATTTACCCTAATCAGTTCAGTGGAACTCTGGATATATTGAGACATTATATACATGATACTTACTAATTACAACAGCAGGCGTAAGTAAATTTCTCGGAATACAACCTTTTATGTACAGCTAAATCAAGTTGCATGCTGGAACATGTTACATGTTGGAAGATTTCAAATGTAATACTCCATACAATTGTTGCCTCAGGTCATTGATAGTGAATGAATTTTACAGGGCAGCGGTTTCAAACTCCGACCAGAATGAGAAAGGTGTTCAGCCTTTGTTCAAAACCAGTATTAAGGAGAAGGTACACAGGTCAGTATATCAAACGGGTGGCTAGCAAATTAAGTTGTGGGCAGAGGAAATACCATACCTGTTACTGATGTGTTGCTAATAAATGTAGATAATGATGTAATATATAACAGAAATTTACAAAAGAATGCCATTTTATGACTTTTTACCCCAATGTAACATGTACTGGACTTTACCTGCCTTTATGTAGTATGTGAATTCTTTTAAATGAATAATGAGGTGTATCATCATATATTACATTTGGTTCCTTTTAACATTCAAAACAATAGTCATGTAGATTAGATTGGATTAGAGCTTAAATTGCTACTTGTTCCATAGATCGTGATAAGTTTAACAACATAAATACTTGTTCTGTTGAGAATGGTTTTTCTGATCATGGTGCAAAGTTAGTAACAATATGTGACATATCTCTGTTCTGTAATTCGAAACAGTCCTCCAAAGTTGTGCACTCAATTAATGATGTAACAATTATAAATTTAAAGCAAAGTCTTTAGCTGTTAGTGTGTGATGAGGTTTAAAAGAACCTGATTCTCATCTAAAATATAACTTCTTTCATGCTGCATATGTGAGGGTATCTGAAAACTGTTCCCCAACAAATTAGTTAAATATAATTGTAACAAACCATGCAGAAAATCATTTTATACCAAGGAAATGAGACATATTGCAACCAGAAAAGGGATCTACATCAATTTGTTCTATAGATCTTGATAAGGTTAACGGCATAAATACTTGTCCTGATATGGATAGTCTTTCTGATCATGGTGCACAGCTGGTAACCTGATGTAACATAGCTCAATTCAGTTATTCGAGACAGACCTCTAAAGTTGTGCACTCATTGAATGACGTAAGCATTATAAATTTCAAAGAAAGTCTACTGCAGTTAGACGGGGATGACGTTTAAAAGAATATAATGCGAGGACTTGGATGAAGTTTAAAAATGAATAAAGCTAATTAAAAAATAAGTTAATCCATGTTCCCCAAGAAATTACCGTATATTTCCGAAGACAAGACGAGGTACATATATTCAACAAGATATTATAGTATAAGCATGTATCTGACCTATAATAGGACCCCCAAGTTACTGTATTTACCCGAATGCTTGCTGCACTTTATTTCCGGTTTTCGGGATCTTATAATATGCCTTCGACATAGATTTGGAAACAAAGCTTCAGGAATTTCTGAAAAATGCCGTTAGAAGCTGGCAAAATTAGTTTTCATGATCGGTAAACCTGGTTTTCACCGTTTGTTGCAATGTTTGCAGTCTGCTTTTCAATTTTCATGTGTGTAGTGCTATGTTGGATCCGGTCGTAAAGAAGCATGTTGTTTTTGAAAAAAAAATGAAGAAGAAGAGGAAGAGAGCAAAGGAATTTCTTTCACTGAGGCGACATGTAATCTTGCCGATGCACACGAAATTGCCCGAAAACAGAATATAAGTTAAAGTATTTAGAAGGACGCCACAATTGTTGCGTATTGCTCTGAAATATTATAACCCTTTCACTACTCCATACGTAAATTTACCCTAATCAGTTCAGTGGAACTCTGGATATATTGAGACATTATATACATGATACTTACTAATTACAACAGCAGGCGTAAGTAAATTTCTCGGAATACAACCTTTTATGTACAGCTAAATCAAGTTGCATGCTGGAACATGTTACATGTTGGAAGATTTCAAATGTAATACTCCATACAATTGTTGCCTCAGGTCATTGATAGTGAATGAATTTTACAGGGCAGCGGTTTCAAACTCCGACCAGAATGAGAAAGGTGTTCAGCCTTTGTTCAAAACCAGTATTAAGGAGAAGGTACACAGGTCAGTATATCAAACGGGTGGCTAGCAAATTAAGTTGTGGGCAGAGGAAATACCATACCTGTTACTGATGTGTTGCTAATAAATGTAGATAATGATGTAATATATAACAGAAATTTACAAAAGAATGCCATTTTATGACTTTTTACCCCAATGTAACATGTACTGGACTTTACCTGCCTTTATGTAGTATGTGAATTCTTTTAAATGAATAATGAGGTGTATCATCATATATTACATTTGGTTCCTTTTAACATTCAAAACAATAGTCATGTAGATTAGATTGGATTAGAGCTTAAATTGCTACTTGTTCCATAGATCGTGATAAGTTTAACAACATAAATACTTGTTCTGTTGAGAATGGTTTTTCTGATCATGGTGCAAAGTTAGTAACAATATGTGACATATCTCTGTTCTGTAATTCGAAACAGTCCTCCAAAGTTGTGCACTCAATTAATGATGTAACAATTATAAATTTAAAGCAAAGTCTTTAGCTGTTAGTGTGTGATGAGGTTTAAAAGAACCTGATTCTCATCTAAAATATAACTTCTTTCATGCTGCATATGTGAGGGTATCTGAAAACTGTTCCCCAACAAATTAGTTAAATATAATTGTAACAAACCATGCAGAAAATCATTTTATACCAAGGAAATGAAACATATTGCAACCAGAAAAGGGATCTACATCAATTTGTTCTATAGATCTTGATAAGGTTAACGGCATAAATACTTGTCCTGATATGGATAGTCTTTCTGATCATGGTGCACAGCTGGTAACCTTATGTAACATAGCTCAATTCAGTTATTCGAGACAGACCTCTAAAGTTGTGCACTCATTGAATGATGTAAGCATTATAAATTTCAAATAAAATCTACTGCAGTTAGACGGGGATGACGTTTAAAAGAATATAATGCGAGGACTTGGATGAAGTTTAAAAGGGAATAAAGCTAATTAAAAAATAAGTTAATCCATGTTCCCCAAGAAATTACCGTATATTTCCGAAGACAAGATGAGGTACATATGTTCAACAAAATATTATAGTATAAGCATGTATCTGACCTATAATAGGAACCCCAAGTTACTGTATTTACCCGAATGCTTGCTGCACTTTATTTCCGGTTTTCGGGATCTTATAATATGTCTTCGACATAGATTTGGAAACAAAGCTTCAGGAATTTCTGAAAAATGCCGTTAGAAGCTGGCAAAATTAGTTTTCATGATCGGTAAACCTGGTTTTCCTCGTTTGTTGCAATGTTTGCAGTCTGCTTTTCAATTTTCATGTGTGTAGTGCTATGTTGTATCCGGTCGTAAAGAAGCATGTTGTTTTTGAAAAAAAAAAAAAAAAAAAAAAAAAATAGAAGAAGAAGAGGAAGAGAGCAAAGGAATTTCTTTCACTGAGGCGACATGTAATCATGCCGATGCACACGAAATTGCCCGAAAACAGAATATAAGTTAAAGTATTTAGAAGGACGCCACAATTGTTGCGTATTGCTCTGAAATATTATAACCCTTTCACTACTCCATACGTAAATTTACCCTAATCAGTTCAGTGGAACTCTGGATATATTGAGACATTATATACATGATACTTACTAATTACAACAGCAGGCATAAGTAAATTTCTCGGAATACAACCTTTTATGTACAGCTAAATCAAGTTGCATGCTGGAACATGTTACATGTTGGAAGATTTCAAATGTAATACTCCATACAATTGTTGCCTCAGGTCATTGATAGTGAATGAATTTTACAGGGCAGCGGTTTCAAACTCCGACCAGAATGAGAAAGGTGTTCAGCCTTTGTTCAAAACCAGTACTAAGGAGAAGGTACACAGGTCAGTATATCAAACGGGTGGCTAGCAAATTAAGTTGTGGGCAGAGGAAATACCATACCTGTTACTGATGTGTTGCTAATAAATGTAGATAATGATGTAATATATAACAGAAATTTACAAAAGAATGCCATTTTATGGCTTTTTACCCCAATGTAATATGTACTGGACTTTACCTGCTCTTATATAGTAGGTGAATTCTTTTAAAATAATAATGAGGTGTATCATCATTTGGTTCCTTATCACATTCAAAACAATAGTCATGTAGATTAGATTGGATTAGAGCTTAAATTGATACTTGTTCCATAGATCATTATAAGTTTAACAACATAAATACTTGTTCTGTTGAGAATGGTTCTTCTGATCATGGTGCAAAGCTAGTAATGAAATGAGACATAGCCCTGTTCTTTAATTCGAAACAGTCCTCCAATGTTGTGCACTCAATTAATGATGTAACAATTATAAATTTAAAGCCAAGTCTTTAGCTGTTGGTGTGTGATGAGGTTTAAAAGAACCTGATTCTCATCTAAAATATAACTTCTTTCATGTTGCATATGTGAGGGTATCTGAAAACTGTTCCCCAACAAATTAGTTAAATATAATTGTAAGAAACCATGCAGAAAAGCATTTCTTACCAAGGAACTGAAACATATTGCAACCAGAAAAGTGATTAAATACATTTGCAAGAAATAGTAATACGCAGGAATCATAATTTCATCCACAGACAGATAGCCAACTATTATTTTTAAATAGTTTATAGAATATCTGAATCGAAACGCCCTCTACACCTTAGATGACTTGATAAATTATACGTTGTATTTTCACTAGTAATAAGTAAAAGAACCTAACATAACAAATCAAAATTTAAATTTAAAATACTAAAATTTTAAATTAAAAAATTAAAATTCTTTGATATGTGAGTGTCATGTATAGACACCATTTACTAGAGTGATACATTTCATATCATGGCAAAATGTGGTATTTGTGAGTTATTGAACAAGTATTAATGTAGTCCATCCGATTTGCTAATGATGTCAAATGTATCAGATTAGTAAAACATTACAATACAGGAGATAGATTTCGTTTTCTAAAATTTCAATAAAATCAAGTAAATGTATATGCAATTACAATGTGAGCAGACAAATATCCAACACTAGTTTGTTGCACTAACGTTGGTTAGTTCCAATAAGGAGTAAATATAGTGTAAATTAATATGTAATCGAGTTTTCTCTTGCCCTTGGACAGTATGGGGTACAGACGTAGATTTTCAACAGGTTTCTTTCTGTTGATATGGTTTTTGGGTGTAATTATATTTATAGCTGATTTTATTTGTGTCAGAGATATCATAAAATACCTACATATTAGTTTAAAAAGAAAAATTACGCAGATGATCATAAAGGTTTCTACACATTCTTAACCCAGAAGAGTGCTACGTCAATAGTGTTTCGTTGTGCCAACATTAACTCCTCAAAGGTACAGTGTGAGGGACTGAGTGGGCAGTTATACGTATGGGTTGTTGTTTGAATGGCTCCACAGTCACAGAGGGTGGAATCATTTTGATAGCCCCGTTTGTTTAGGTTTACTTTAGAACTATGCCACGGCGTAATCAGTTCAATGACTTCCACGTTGTCCAGCTTTCGTTGTGTCCAGCAGCTAAGGCTTCAGAGAGTTCCATCCACAGGTCTCTTTCCGCATCCTTCCAGCGTTCTACTGTTGTTCTGTAGTCACTCTCCTTCTCAGTTGATGTGAGAAAACTGTTTCTAGATTTAAGCTTCTGTGGCGCTGGCTCCATCCAATGGAGCTGGAGGTGCAATACCGGCAAGATGATAGATTTTATTTACAAGGGTTGGCTGCAAACATCCAGTAACTATTCTAGCAGATTCATATAGGGTGACGTCGACTTGTTTGGCGTGTGCTGACCTGCACCATACTGGGCTAGCATATTCGCCAGCGGCGTAGGCTAGAGATAGTTCTGACATTCTTACAACCTTTAGTCTTGCGCCCCACGTCGAACCAGTCAATCGTCACAGAATGGTATTTCAACCACAAACTTTCAGTTTGGTATTAAGGCAATGTTGTTTAAATGTCAGAGCTCGGTCTAAAGTAACGCCCAAGTATGTAGGGTTTTTGCAGTGTTTCTAAGTCGACACCAGTCCACCTCACTTGCAGCTGACGAGATGCCTGTTTGTTGCGCAGATGCAATGCACATGTCTGGGTTTTCATTGGGTTGGGTTTCAGTTTATTTTGACAGTAATATGTGTCAAGCTCCACCAGTGCCTCATTCAGAATCTTCTCCACATCCTCAATCGACTGTTCCTGAGCAGCTATGACTCGGTCGTCAGCATATAGGTAACTGTTAGTGTTGACAGGAAGTGGCTGGTCATTAGTGTACATGTTGAAAATGGATGTGCCAGTAGACTTTCCTGAGGTAGGCCATTGGTCAGGTTCCGCCATCAACTACGTTTTCCCTGAAACTCTACAAAGAATCGACGATTCTGAAGTAGATTTCTAATTATATCAGTAAATTTTCGACCTCTAGTGATGTTGTACAGTTTTTCAATTAGTTGTCGAGTGTTGACAGTGTCGTAGGCTGCAGTCAAATCAATAAAAACAGCTCTGGTAACCCTTTTCTTCTGAGACCCATCTTCAATAAACTGTGTTAGGCCTAATATTTGAGAGGTGCAATTTCTTTCAGAATGAGGCCTAATATTTGTGACTTGCAATTTCTTTCAGAATAGAAGCCCCCTTGTTGTGGTATTTGTTTGGGCTCTATCAGATATGTGAGTCGAGTTTATTAAATTCTTTCAAAAATCTTGTACATGTGGCAGAGAAGTGATATAGGTCGGTAGCTTTTGGGATCGTTGATGTTCTTTCCAGGTTTAAGGATTGCTATGACTTTAGATTTCCTCCATATACTTGGGATCTTACAGTTAGCCATGCATTTATTAAACATATTAACATCCACTTTTTGGTCTGTGGGCCAAAATGTTTTCTCTGTTCTACTAGAATATCTTCTAGTCCGGCAGCTATCCCATTCTTACATTTTGCAATGGGGTCATTTAGGTCATCTATTGAGATGGGCTGTGACAGTGAGTTTGTTTCATCCTCTGCGGTATTGCTCATATTTTTGGTTTGTCTACGTGATCTGTTCTCTGGTTTTCCATTTTTTAGTAATTGAGTGGCTATGTTATCCACTGTAATGTTGGTATGGTTGTTCTGGGAAGTTGGGTCATTGCTTAAGCACTTAAGAAGACTCCATGCTTTATGGCTGTTTATGGTCATATTTAGCTTTTCCATTAGATTAACCCAACTATTTCTTTTAGCTTCTGAGATAGAAGCTAACAATTGTTGCCCTGCAGCCACTGTTGATTCATTGAATGAATCTTATTCAAACAATTCTGTATACGTGTGTAGGTTGGCCACTGTTTCAGGTGTTAGGCTTTGAATGTACTCAGTTTTACAGCCCCAAGGTATAGACAGTCTTGAACTTTTTTTCACGACATCTGTGAACTTATCATACGAGTCAGGATTAGAAGGTAAGAATGGTACCTCACGTTCCAAGATTTCCTGGTATTTTAGCCAGTTGGACTTCCTGAAATTGTACCTTCGGTGGAATGGTATGCAAATTGATCTCACAGCAGTCATAACTTGGCACTTTATTGGTCAGTGTTGGGTTTTTGGTATAGGTGGGCATACTATTATTATGCATTGCTGACTTACAGAATCTGTAACAAAAATTAGATCAGGGTTATATCCCCTTTGCCATCTGCCACTATTAAAAGAGGGTGGGAGTTTATGATTGTGAATTACTCTGCCCAGCTGATAAATGCCATCCTCTCCTCGTCATCTAGTGCTGTAGGTATTGAAGTCGCCAATTACAAAATTTACTTTTGTACTATTATCCTTATGAGTTGCATTGATGTTGAAGTTACTTAGTGGTGGTCTGTACACAGATGTTACGGTACAGTTTTTAAGATCAACTGTGATGATCTCTACATCATTTATGTCAGATACGCTGGTTGACAGTACTTGAATTTCAGACTTCACAAAAACAGCACTGCCATATTGATGATGAGGCCTCTCAGCCACCAAACGCATTCCTTGGATTTTTGGGCGATGAAGGATACTATCTCTGTGAGTTTCTTGGATACAGAGGACATCACATTTATTTTTCTTACATAGGTCTTTTATCAGTTCCTCTTTGCATAAGGACAAGACCTCGATATTGACAGAGATAATAGTCATGACTGGATCGGAAAAAGTCCGATGTTCACTAGTCATTACACTAGCTATGCCTTGATGTCTCTGGATTTGAAAGGATTAACCGGCAAGAAAAAAATGTTGCCCAGGGGATGCCTGAATGTGATGCTAGCTTAACAGCACATTCTACTGGGAGGCTCCTTTCATGTCCCCCTTATGCGACTTGAACTCCACGTCATCTCACTAACTCTCTTACAGTGTCTGCTTTTTATTATCACTTGATAAGAGTACAAAACATTCCTGGTTAAATCTTGCATGTCTTTCCCCACCAGCTCCAGCTTTCATTTCCTTGCATACCATCATTTTCCTATAAGTCCAGTGCCACCATTTGACTGGTTGTTGACTCATTCTGGCTGTATTTTCAGCCCTACTTCTGCGTTTTCAGTCAGGAAGTTCCCTTCAGTTGTACAACAGTCATCTGATACTTGTAAGTGTAGACTTACACTGACACTAGATTTTTCATCTTTTATTTTGTGTTTTGTCATGATGTTATCATGCTCATACTTTACCTTCGTTATCTCTTGGTTGTTTTATTTAAAACTGCTGTAATTTAGCTTTTACCTCTTTTGTACTTTTGTTGGTGATTCGAAGTGTGGCAGTCGGAGGTGATGGTTGTATGACTGTGTTGTGTGCCTGTGTGATTGCGTGAGTGCTCTATTTCTGAAGAAGGCCATGGCCGATAGCTGAATGTGTTGTATGTGTGTGTCTTTTGTATGTGCCTGTCGCAGCTCGTCGCCACGTCTTTGCGGTGAGTAGTAAACTGTCCTCACTATATTATTTGTAGGGACTCTGTATGATATGTTTTATAGAATGATGAAGATCCATTCATGTCTGCTTGACAAGAAATTTGAGGTTTCATATTATTATACTTTCAGTATTTAACCACCTGAGTTTCTCCTTTTCCATATTTACTCACCTTTAGGATTACCGGATTTTGTGCCTACTAGGTGCATGTATTTGAGCAGTAATATTCTGATTATTGTTGCACTCTGATGATGGACTAAGTAAGTTCACTTATAATTGAATGTAATAAAGAATCACATGCAAGAGTGACTGATAATTAGGTGAATAATAACAATGATAATAGTAATAATAACAATGGAGTTTGTGTCGTTAGATAGATTAAAATCTAATTTCAATATTTTTATGTGCTACCTTTTGAAATGAATGGGAATTTATATGTGTCTATATTGTCTCTTCTTATTTTTTGGATTAAGTTATTTTCAATAATAAATTATTCAGCTGTTCTGAACTTTCCTGTCAGAAACGACTCTTTTATCCTTCTTGTGTAATCAGTGTTTACTTGTAGTATGTCATTAAACATCAGTAACCCAATATGCCTGTCATAGTTTCAACAGAAAAGTTTTGTTGAATCTCAACTCTGTACAAAGTTTTTAACACAACAGACGAAAACACGAATACGGCCGGGTGCAGTCTGGGCCACTCAATCAAGGTGGTCTGCAGTGCTGTAGGCTAGGCAGCTGTGGCTGTAACCATGTGGCACTCATTCAAACTGATATGCTGTATCGGTGCAAAACACTAAACACTTTCTCATTCTGGCAGTTGAGGACTGCACTTTTTCTCCCGACACGAAGGGTGTCCGATGGAGAGGCAGGTGCTGGTGAAAGTCCCGCAAGGAGTGGATCCAGTGGACACCTGCTGACGAGCAGGAGCCGAAGAGAATGTGTGAAATGTCCACAGATGTGGATGTGCACGAAACTGAGTACCTCGTCCCACCCCATCCTCGAGGACAGCACAAGAGATAGGCACGTCTGACGAGTCAACACAACCCCAATGTCGTTCTGTCCAGGATGGCGTAAGACGGACAAATCTGGCAGCTGTGGCCACGAGTGATCCAGGACAAGCTGTGATCATGGAGGAAGTGATGAACTGTCACATACTGCTGGCAGCAAAACTGTTCTTTACTGGGAGGAGAGGCACCTGCAGTGATAGTGAACTGAGTGGGTGTGGCTGACCTCTGGCAGCACACAGACGAACAGGTGTAGTGACAGAATCTGCTCTCGCAACTGGCAGACTCTGCAAGAAGACTTTGGAGGAGTCAGTACTAATCATGTTTCACCATGAGTTTTGCAGTGAGAATGCTGCAAGAGTGGCAGCTCTATCAAAATATGACAGTGGTGGGTGTGCATTGCAGGTGGTGGTTGAACCTGCTCACCTATACAGTATACACAACATAAAGTGTTGTAGGGCCCCTCACACTACCTGAAGAGAGGCCAGCTGCAAGAGCTGGAGGAGTGTGCAAGGTTGCTGACCATAGGAACGTGTAGCTGGACTCTTGTACCCAGGAGAAGTGAACAATAGACACACAAAATGGAGAAGGGTTTGCTGTGGAGATAAGTCTACTCTGGATTTCTTCATCTTGTTCTTAAAAATATGCACCAACATCTCTACCTCTCCATTGGACTGTTGAGGAAAGGGGGAAGCAGTAATGTGACATATACTATGCCACGAAAAAAAAAAATAAATAAAAAAAATAAAAAAAAAAAAAATAAATAAAAATAAAAAATCCGGAAAAACTTGAGATGCAAACTGAGAACCATGTTGTATGACCACTGTATAGGGTAAGCCCTTGATAGAAAAAATTCTAGGTAAAGGTCAGGCCATAGCTTCTGCTGAGGTGAAGGTTCACCAGAGAATGTTAGTGATCAGCAGAAAAGCATCCGTGATGAAAAGCCGATAGGCATTCAAAAATGCCATGAAAAATCCATGCGTATGCATTTCCGAGGGCCACACAGGCAAGAAAGTGGATTGTGAAGCTCCAGGAAGTGGATGTCACCCTGTTTGAAAATTCAATAAACCAGGCAATTTTGCTGTCAATTCTGAGCCAGAGTACATGGCTGCATACTAATAATTTAGTAGAAGAGGCCCTCCAATGGCCTTCATGTTAGACAAGAACAACCTCCTCCTGCAAAGCTGGCAGAATCTCCACCTGAGATTCTGAGTCTTCAGTAGCGAGGAACAACACCTTACTGAAAACAGACAGCTGGTATCAAAGAGTAAAATAACTGCAGAAGAGGTCTGATGCCTGAACTAGTGGCCAGCCATGTTGCAAAAAGACAATGGACTGGCAAAGGACAGGATCCTTGGCAACTGTGACAGTCACGTGCAAAATATTGATGGGAAACCAGTCGACATCAGTCTGAGTAGTCATATATAAATGAAAATCCTTGCCATCAAAAAGAGGATATGGCCTTCTCAGAAGGAATGACAATGCTCCTGCATTAGAGTTCTTAGATGGGGGTTGAGAATGGCTCTCATAATTATGACAGGTTAATAAATGCAAGCAATATTTGTGCCACCTTGTCTGGCACCAGTGTGTGGTGGTGGAACAGAAAAACCTATGGTTTATACACTGTAATCAGATGGAACTTAGTTCTACATAAGAAAACATGATTTTTTTGCAGCATAACCGGTACTGAAAGCTTCTTTTTTACCAGGGACTGTTTCTGCTGGGCTGGAGACAAAGACATAGACGTGAAAGACACAGGTAATTTGGAGCTGCCAGTGCAACAATGAGCCAAGACTGCACCAAGACAATATGATGAACCATTTGTTGCCAAACAAGATGTTGGCCAGGAGAAAATGTTGCCAAACAAGGGGCCAACAAATGTTTTGATTTCAGAGACTGAAATACTCACTCACTGTCCAGACTCCAATAAAAAGGCATGCTATTACACAGGAAGACATTTTTTGGGTGATTCAGAAAAGTTGACCTAGAAAAAACTTCTGGAAATATGTTATTTTACAAAAAAGAAAAAAATCCTTTATGAAATTTTAAACCCAAAGTACACAGTCAATGATAAATAATCTGAGACTTTCCCACTACAGTAGAGGCCATGGGATTACAAAAGAGAAAATAATTGCAACAAATTCATAAGGTGGTCCTCAGTGAATGCACCCATAATAGCAATGTAATCCAAATAATTGAAACATCCCAGAAAAAGACACAGTAAAATGCATTAGAAACCTTTGAAATATGGCTGGAGTACTAGAAACACCAAAAAGAAAGTGCAAATATTGGAAAAAACCAACTGGACTGTTCATCACCAGAATGCATCTAGAGTTGCCATCTAAAGGAATTTGTAAGCATGCTTCAGACAGATCGGTTGTGGAGAAATACTGTCCCCCATAATCTTGGCTAACAATTTAACCCAATGGAGAAGAGGATACGTTTCTTAATAGCCTGAGCATTAACAATAGAACTAAAAGTTCCACAGATGTGCTGGGTATGAGATGAATTCTTCACATTGACAAGGCGTTTGCTCATAGAATGACCATCATCCATTGGACTATTCCAAGGCACTGAAATCCAACCAGATCACTTTTAATTTTGTTCCTTACATGGTAAGAATCTGGTGAGCCCAGCAAAATTTAGGCCTGATGGTGCGTTTTAAGTAAATATAGGCCATAAAGGTTTTTCACACCTGTTTCCATCAAACAGCAATTGATAGATGTATACCAAATTAATTAACAGTAGTGGGGCCTTATCCCCAGTGGTACACAAACTGGTTAGATCACTCTTGCATAAGCAAAGAGAAAAGTGTGCCAAATTAAACGGACACAAAATCTCCAAGACTAATTTAGCATGGTCTACAATATAAGAAGCTTATAATAGTTTCCACAACAAAACTCTGCCTCTTAATTTGATAGAAAATCCAAAGAAATTCTGGTCATATTTCAACTACAGTGATGTCAATGGTACACACACTTGCTAAACACAGATTTTCAAAATTCCTTCACCAGAAAGATTAAGCAAATACCCCAGAATTCAAATCAAGAACAGCTGCCAGTATGGATAAGTAGATAAACTTGAAGTAGTGATGCACCTGAAATCACTTAACAAAAGCAAGTCTTCCAGTCCAGCTTGTAGACTAGTCAGGTTCCTTTCAGAGTATGCTGATGCATTAGCTTGATAGCTAGCTGTGATATACAACCACTCCATCAGTGGAAGGTCCATACCCAAAGCCTGGACAGTTGCAAAGATCACTCCAATATTCAAGAAAGACATTACATGTGATCCGCAAAATTATAGACGTATATCATTGACATCAGTTTGCTGCAGGATTTTGGAACTAGGATTGTGTCCGGGTGGTTCGGCCGAATCAATTATTTCCTGAATCTAGCACACTGGCATCTGATTCGAGATTTGATGCATAATGGCCGAATACTACCGAATCCCTAATCCAAAGTATTATATGGAAACCTTCAGTTACAAGTGTTGCAGTTTACTTTGCGTAACAGTGTGCTTTCGTTTGCATTACTTACTTTATTTTCCACAGATCCACTGAAAAACTTGAGATAAAACAAACAATCTCACTTTGAATTTATTAAAGTGAAACCACTACTAAACTTGCGCAGTTGCATGGCTATTGTGAAAACAATCTAGTGAATCTAACACGCATGTTTTCCAGTTTTTGGGATTCAAAAAACTGCCTGGGGTTTAAATAAAGAAGACAAATCTAATTTCCTATTTATTTTCGACTATTAAATTTTAATGCACAATCCAACAAAGGAAACAGAAATTATGGAAAATGAAACAGAACAAGTTATAGAAGATTCTGGAAAAGAAGAACATTGTCCACCTGGCAAAAGAAAACACCCAGCAGAAGTCACATCAGAGGCAAACGCCGAGGAACCGCAATGCCTTCCAGATTTATCAGAATTTAAACGGACCAGAACGTACCAACCAAGACAATCAGTCATAAATGAATCATGAATTTGGAAAAGAGCTTTTATTTAATATCCGTGAAAATGGTGAAATGCCACAGCCATTTGACATATTTTCTTCCACTATGGGCCTAAATGTTTTGTTGCGTGATATATTAATTCCTGAGAGTATTCGGTATGCTGAACCATCTAGCAATGCATTCACCACAAATGAAGATGAAATCAAGGTATTTCATGGTATGATGCTAGTAATATAATACTGGGCAAGTGAATCTGCTTTAGGTTTTCCTTATGTTGCTCAGATTATGACACAACACCAATTTTAAGAGATTCAAAAATGCTTAATTTTTCCAACAATGTAGATCAGTCAGTAAAGAAAGATCTTGCATACAAATTGAGACCTATAGTTGTCCATTTGAACAAAATATACTAAAAGTTGGTTGCAGAAAGAGGAATGAAATCAATTTTATCATTTCTAGAGTTCAGATAATGCATTGCAAGATATCTAATTGGCAATTATTGAAGTTGCAAAGGAATTTATCAACAGATGTAAAAACTACAAGAAGGCTGCAAACATGTTGGAAGTCAAAGAGTAAGGAGAACCAAACGATAAAATCGGAAGTGATTGAACAATGTATTCATTGTTCTTCAAGTTTCTTATCAGTAGGACTGCAGTGGCTATTACATGACTGCGTGTGGGCAGACACAATCTACTTTTCAGTCTTGCCAGCTTGGGGTCTTTTAGCCCAATTTCAAATCAACTACATAAAGTTGAAGAATTAATCCATTGGCCACATAGTTTATTTACTTCTTTATGCATTTATTTTACCTGGCATAGTACATTTTCCTTGGTTGACAGTAGATCTCTTGCGGGTATCCATGTGTTAGTTTTTAAAGTTAATGGTTTTGAATGCTTTACACTGAGAGAAACAGATTTGTCTGTAATGAAATTTCCTTGTCTACAGAATTAGGGTGGACCTTTTAGTATTTATAGACCCACCAATAACAATTCAATTAAGTGCGTCTCACTTCACCTGGAGCATAGGAACATAGAATGGACAGCCTAGCTGCTACTCAAACCAGGATTTGTTGGTTTTCGTGATTGGTTGCCTTGTAACTTTTGGTTGTACGACCACATTTCTAGAACCGAACAAAATTGGTGTGTACCACAATGACCATATATACGACAGTCACTACGTTCTGGATTACCTACGCATGTCGTACGTATCATGTCAAATAGAAAGTAATGAAATCCAATTTCCGCTATTGACATAAAATTTAATAATATTCGGTCTATAAGTATGTAATAGCATTGATTATTCGTTATTTGCCTATGCTTTATAGATACAATTTGCTACGGCCACCCATACAATTCACTGATGTTGCCTCATGCCTGCAATCGGTCACTCTCCTTTGTCCACATCACACACGAGCACCTTCCAAAGTAATTGTAACTATTATTCCAAACATCCCTGTGTCATCAATTTTTGGCATAAACTACTATGTTTAGGAGCATTGATTTCCGTATTTTCACTAATATGTGTAAAATATGGAAAGAAATTTGTTTGTTTGATATACTTTTATTTTGAACTATGCTACCTTACAAAATATATTGCATTTAAAATCGACATCAAATGTCCAATCCCTATTTACAAATTAAAATTCTGTTAATCTCTTACTTGCGACTTCGACATTAAAATTGTGTGCCCGAACTGGGACTCGAACTTGGGACCTTTGCCTTTAGCGGGGAAGGGCTCGGCCATTGCCCTATGCCGACAAGACTCACGATCCATCCTCACAACTTTACTTCTGCTAGTACCTCGCCTCCTACTTTGCAGACTTCACAGAAGTTCTTCTGCAAACCTTGCAGTACTAGCACTCTTGGAAGAAAGGGTATGGTGGATACATAGCTTAGCCACAGCCTAAACGATGTTTCCGCTGCAGATTGAAAGTTTCACTCTGGTAACCTCTTACTTGTTATTAACCAAACTGAGTAAATAACTCACATGACCTCTGCAAAGACTCCATGAAGATATATTCCTCTTTACATATTATTTTGACTGAGGAATGAATATCAAAGTGAACTGATTTCAACTGGATACACATATTTAGAAATAGTAACTATTTTTTACAGGAGCTAGATATCTCTGAATGCAACATAATAAATGCACTTTGTAATGTCTTGGTAAATCTGTAAATGTCTTTGAAATCTTATTCATAGAAGGTATATTGATATTGTTGAGTTAGACCCGGCTCTGGCGCCCCCAAATGTGTGCCGCCTGGGGCCATGGCACACCCCGCACTACGCCACTGCGTAAATGGTAGCCTTGCCCTGATTGAAACGTTGTTCCTAACTTACCAGACCTCTCAGCTTTGTTCCGTCTGTTATTACTCTGTACACTAGGGCTTATTGTTGCTTTATGTCGATGATAGTTTGTTCATTTTTTTCATGTGGTGTATAATAATATCTTGCTTAATGCAGAGCAGGCTCCCAAGTAATTAAATGGGCTCATCTGACTGGAAAAAGCAGTTGTAACAGACACACAATACAACAACTGTTCATATCTTCCACTGACTGGAAGTTGATTACCAGGTTTTTATTTATTGTTCCACCCTTTCACATAGCTGGGAAATTGTGGTTTCTTTTTTCAGATTAGGTAGAAAAAGATAATTGTTTATATGAATTGATTTAAAGGATTCATATGTGTAAAAAGACTATACCACTTGTGAAGAGTGATTAGGATCAACCGAAATATGAAATTGTTGTAAACTGTTGTTGTCGTTTCTTCCCATTATTTCACTTCATTATTTGTATGGCTTAGTACCAAAATGATCCTTCTTAGGGCCATAAACAAGCTTATTTGAGCACAATTATGTGAAATAAATAACTATAGTTGAAAAATCAACTAACTCCAATGGTAAATGCAGTGGCATAGTGTGGTTATCTGGCACACAGTGCCGACCACCATTTGCCCCTCCCCACCCCCCCACCCTGCAATTATCTGAACTGAACATTAACAAAAATTGAGTAAACAATTTTTGATTTTTACTTTTTTTACATTATGGTGAACAAATGTTTTGTCCTAAATTTATGTACATGTTTTTAGTTTCCTAGCTATTGTCATCACAAGGTGTTAAGATTTGTTGTATTTTGCAGGGATGAATCATCACACCTAAAGACACAGCTTCCTACTGGCTAACACTATGTACATAGAATTAAAGCTAAGGAAGGGTGAATGAAAAAAGCTAATGAACTGCAGAATAAAGCATAGTCCAAGTAGTACACATTCATGATTATTATCAAAATATTAGTTTAATTTTAAAGAGTAAGAGAAAACATACTGCATTATAAATTATATAGTTTTCTTCTGAGCTGAGTGAAAGAAAAGTTTAATTTTTTTTATTTCTGCACAGAATTTCTAATGAAATGGGATGTATATTAAACCTTAATTTAGTACACTATCTCCAGATTTGACTAAAACTTAAAGACATTTACAAAATCTGACTGGAAAAAATAGGTGTATGAGACACGCAATATAACACCTGTTCATATCTTTCCCTGACTGGAAGTTGTTTACCAGGTTTTTATTTCTTTTTCCACCCTTTGACATAGCTGGGAAATTGTGATTTCTGTTTTCTGATTAGGTAGAAAAAGATAATTGATTATATTAATTGATTTAAAGGATTCATATGTATAAAAAGACTATACCACTTGTGAAGAGTGTTTAGGATCAATTGAAAGATGTAATTGTTGTAAACTGTTGTTGTGCTTGGTTCCTTTTATTTCTCTTTGTTATTTTATGGCTTAGTGCCAAAATGATCCTTCTTAGGGTGATAAACATGCTCATTCTAGCACAATTATGTGAAATAAATAATCATAGTTGAAAACTCAACTAACATCAGTGATAAATGGTAGCCTTACCCTGATTCAAATGTTGTTCAGAACTTACAAGACCTCTCAGGTTTGTTCCCCCTGTTATTAGGCTCTACACTACGGCTTATTGTTGTTTTATATCGAGGATAATTTGTTTATGTTTGTTTTCAATTTTTGGAACAAAAAGTGAAAAACTGATTTTGTGAAATCAGCAATTTTCATGTGGCGAATGATAATATCTTCTTTACCCCTTTCACATATGTGTGAACCAATTGTACCACTTACAAATCATTTTAATAAATTGATTGTAATCACATTAAATGTGCTACAGGTACTCTACTTGAAGCAGAGATATTTGCTTTCTTCAGTTTCATGTATCTTTGTAGGCAATAAACTGCCACCAGTTGTTCATTCCTGTTGGTGATTCGTGTTTCAAGCAGACATAGATATTTATTCAGTTATTGTGTATAGTTTGTGATCTCTGCCTTACTAGCCAATGTTGAAACTATATTCACGTAAGTTCTCTTTTACTTTTGGCCATTTGTGTAGCAAAAATCAGCAATTAATCTTTGGATATCATTATTTTTAATTTGTGGGAAATATTTGTCCCAATGTACCACAATGTTAACTAATGTACCACCAATTGAATATTATGTTATAGTGTTTTAAATCATCTCTATTGCATAAAAAAGTGTAATTTCAGCCGGAATCATCATTGTTTTTATTATATAAGTGATAAAAACCATCAACAATTATAATTTCAGTACTGTGTTTAGGTCATTTTGTGTCTCATTGCCGCCGGTTGTCCTGGGTGTCAGTGGCCGAGTAAAGAGAGACGACACAGAAATAGGATGCACGCATGTGCAGGTACAGAGTCTGAGGTGGGACAGCAGAAACCAGAAACACTATTCTACATTAGAACAAGTTGTATATTTCTCAAAAATATCATACTTAACTTTTACAAAGTTCATGACTGCCAAGTAAGTGTACTGCTGAGACATAGGTTGACTAGGTCGTAGCCTGCCTACTGATGTGTCATAGTGCCTGTCCTAATCCCAAGTCTTAACTGGTGCCTATCTGATTCTCAAGTGAGCGATGCAGTTCCGTGGTGGCCACGAGCAGGGTAGCAGCAGAGGGCACTCGTGGCTGACGTCGTAAGAATGCTGCGCCGTGCGTGCATGGCAGTGTGTGGCGAAAGTATGTGGCGCGCACTTTAGACTTTTGCGACACCATGCCCCTCTCCCCCAAAGCGCCGCGCCGTCGTGGCATAGGGCTGAGGGCGGCGGCACTGGGAGGAGGGCCTGGGCGGGGGCGTTACTGGTGGGACGGGCGTCGTAGCTGAGGCTGGGATCGAGACGCCGTCCGCACACGGGTATCCACCTTGCAATCCCCCGGAAAACCCACCAAAACCAGGGGAAGGGCGCACACCTCCGCCCAGAGGGAGCAGGTCATCCTCTTCTTCTGAAGTGCATGGCCCAGGCAGAGGGAGCAGGCACAGTCCCAGAGTGCTTCTCGATGACGCAGTCAGATACGGCGAGGACAGAGTCGGAGGCGCGTCGACCTCCATGGGGATCATCTCGTAATCCGGAGACGCTGGGCCTGGTGGCGAGCGATGTTGCTGTGCTCCTTGGCGGTGAACTGGGTCTGGAATCAAGAAACCAGAGATAGGATCGCGTGACCTGTGCAGGCGCAATTGGTTTGCTTGGCGCCGCAGTTCCGACCCTGTGGAATAATGTACAACAAACATATTGCGACCGAGCATGCGATGAATGATGCCCGGCAGCCATCTCGTACGTCCAGCAAACACCCTGTACAGCACCGGCGTAGAACCCTGAAAACGCAAAGCGCCATACGAACCAATTTGGTGCGTGGGAGGCTGCAGCAGGTGTAGGAGAGTGTGGTGACGGTGGCTGTGTAGCAGCTCGGCAGGAGACGGGCCATCACGTGGGATGCACCGATTTGTAGACAGGAAAATTTGAAGAGCTTGCTTCTTGGAGTGCTGGCCTTTCATCTTTTCCATGTGAGACTTGAATGTTCAAATGAATTGTTCTGCTTCACCATTGGACTGAGGGTGAAAAGGTGCGGTGGTGATATGCTGAATGCCATTCACACGACAAAACTTTTGAAATTCCACACTAACAAACTGAGGTCCATTGGCACTGATGATAGTTTCAGGCAAACCTTCGATGCAAAACACTGATGTTAATTCACTGATTGTAGTAGACGCCGTCATTGAGTTCATGGCAAGCACAAAAGGAAACTTGCTGAAAGCGTCTACAATGATTAACCAGCGCGTATTCCAGAAAGGTCCTGCAAAGTCAATGTGTAAACGTTGCCATGGTCCCTTGGGGTGTGGCCAGACTGAGAAACATTGCAGAGGAGTCAGCTGATGCTCCGCAAAAACCGTACACTGTGACGTCATTCTCTCTATCTGGGCATCCATACCAACCCAGGTACAATGATGTCTGGCCAGTTGCTTTGTCTGAACAATACCCCAATGTCCTTGATGCAGGAGGCGTAAGACTTCTCGTTGCAGGGAATGAGGAACAATCACTCTTGTTTGGTCGTTGTTGGTATGTAACAACAGAACACCCTGACTTAAAGACAATGCATGACGTTGCACAAAATAACGTTGAACCAGAGGCCACTCAATGTCTTTGGCTCTAGCAGGCCACCCAGAGCGAAAAAAACGTACTACAACACTGAGGTCCGCATCCACAACTGTTTTCTGTGCAACCCAACGAGAGTTCAAAGGGAAGTCTGCAACAGCAGAAGCAACTGTGGAGTCTATCCGACAACATGCCATTTCTGAAGAATCAAACGACACACCCTGGCCAACGAGAAGTCGGGAAAGTGTGTCCGCGTTGGCATGTTTAGTGGTAGGTCGGTACAAAAATCTCATACTGATAATTTGACAATATCAAAGACCATCTCTGAAGCTTCTGTGCCGTTCGTACTGGAATTGGCTTTGTGAGTCAGTCAATAAATAGAATTTTCTGCCACAGAGATAATGATGAAATTTTGTGACGCCATAAACGATTGCTAAGGCCTCCTTTTCTATCTGACTGTAATTCTGTAGCGTTGGCGTCAGGAGCTTGGACGCAAAGGCAATGGGACGATCTTGAGATCCAATACGATGTGACATTACTGCACCCAGACCGTACCATGAGGCATCCACTGCTAGCACTACAGGATTCTGTGGGTCAAAGGGAATCAAACATGCATTACTGAGTAGTGCAGACTTTAATTTGTCAAAGGCAACCTGGCAATCTTTAGACCATACAAAAGGAACATTCTTCCTTCATAAGCGATGCAGTGGAGGTGCAATCTGAGAGGCATTGGGAATAAATCTGAAATATTAGTTAAGCTTTCCCATTACTGCTTGCAATTCGTGCACATTCTTAGGAGTAGGTGGCAAGTCTTTGCTTGCTAGAAGATGTGACTGTAAGGGATGGATTCCTTGGGCATTAATCACATAGCCTAGGTACTGTATTTCAGTTTGAAAAAACGAACACTTTGCTTTATTGCAACCTAGACGTGCTGCAGTCAACACTTTGAAAAGGCACTCCAGGTTTGATAAATGTTCTTCAACTGTACGTCGTGAGACCACAATACCATCTAAATAGTTCGAGCAGCACGGTACAGAAACTGTCAGCATTTCCAAAAAAACGGTGAAAAATAGCGGGGGCGGAAGAACTGCCAAAGGGTAGGCATTGAAATTGAAAAAAAGGCCCATGTGAGTGTTAATAACGAAAAACTTTTTTGATTCATCATCGAGCGGAATCTGTAAGTGTGCTTCTGGTAAATCAATCCTAGAAAAGAAGCGAGACTGTCCTAATTTGTCCATTAGTTTCTCCGGTCGGGGCAGGGGGTAAGTGTCTACAATTGTTTGACTGTTCACTGTTGATTTGAAGTCTGCACCGAGATGAAGTTTTCCTGTCAGTTTGGTTAGAATCACTAAAGGTGAGGCCCTCTGACTCGCAGAAACAGGAAAAATCACCCCACTATCCTGCCAACATTTTAGTTCCTCTGCAACTTTATCACGAATTGCAACAGACACTGGTTTAGCTTTACGAAATTTTGGCACAGCAGATTCTTTTAAAGTTACATGTGCCATGAAGTCTTTTGCACAACCTTGTTCCGGTGAAAACACGTCATTGTATTTTTCACACAATGCATTAATTTTGTCCTGACGCACTACTGACGAAATATGAAGTACATCTCTTTGAATTGATAACCCAAACAAGTCAAATGCATCTAGTCCAAAAATGTTCTGTGTAGATTTGGCCTGAAGAACTACAAAAGCAACTGTTTTTGTAACACCTTGAAATGAGGCGGGCAGGCTACCAGTTCTCAGCACGGGAATATTTTGCCCTGTGTACAGTGTGAGCACTTGTTGAGACGGCGACAGTTTTTGCCTTCCCAGAGGTTCATATGTGTCTTTATTCATTAATGTAACAGCGGAACCAGTGTTGAGCTGAAATTGCACAGTCTCATTTTCTATGGAAAGATTCACAAAAAGTTTTTGCTTGTGGCGCTCAACAAGTGCGGGAATGTGGGCAACGTCTGCTACAGTTTATTTGCCGCACTTGCGCATGCGCGGGCTGCGTAGTGAAGGAAGCGGCATGTAATCGGCACACAGATTAATAACACTGTCCGTAGATGGCATTACCACTGGATTGGCTTCCACGCAAGCTTGCGAAGCAACCCCAGATTCACTAACTACTGCACTAAACTTACTCTGAGTAGCTACATCAAGTCTACTGTCATTAGCTACACAGTACTGGGCACTTTTACAAGGAGAAGTTGCAGAAGGCACTAGGTTCACTACAGGATTGCACTGTACATAGTCATTATGCTTGTCCCGAACCATTTTCCGTTGAACCGTTTTTTGCGCTCGACGGCGTTTGCGACGTGGCTCAGTACATAGTTTTGCCGTAGGCGCAGAAGAACTTTCTTGCATTTGAGAAACAAGAGAAGCACTGTCCAAATCCATGGCATGTATGATATTTACAGAATAAATTGTTCTCGCACTGTTCGAATTACTATTTCTAACGGCACCGTTCTTTGAATTTACAATCTGCATACACACTGACTTTATATGTCTTGATTTGCCACATTGATAACAAATAGCGTTGCGCCTAGGGCGTTGTGAACGTTTGTGGTGAGATACACACTGGGGGCAAGACTTACGAACATTTTTCTGCAAAGAACGTCGGCGCCCATTTGTCAAATTACTTTGTCTAACACGACGGGGCAACCTTTGTGTCGCACTTTTACACTGGCTACTGTTCACTGTCTGTTCAGCATGGCCGGTAGAATTGAAAGAATCACTAGGGCTAAAATGAGAACTGTGGCTAGGAAAGCGTCTGTTGCGGCGCACTTAATTAACACTGTGGCTTTGCATTCCTACATCTGCTACGTCAAAACTATCATGCGCTTCAATAAGCTGCAGTACAGTATCTAATGAGGGGTCAGACTGTTTCAGAATCGCTGCCATAACTCTGGGGTCCTGAATGTTCTGTGTAATCGTATCTCCTAACATCACGTCACTATAAGAAAGTCCACAAGAGCAAGTAAATTTACATTTGCGGGTTAAGCCCTTCAACTCTGTGATACAGTCCTGGTGTGACTGGTTCGGTGATTTTTGTAGTCTGAAAAATCGGTACGGCGCCATGGCTACGAGAAATTTACTCTCGTAATGAGCATTCAGTGCATCTACAATTTGATCGAATTCTGGATCACGAGGAGATGCGTGGGGGGACAAGTTTCTGCAGTAATAGGAAGGTTTTAGTGCCCACCACTGATAGGAACATATGCTTGATTGTCTGACCTGTAATTTGATGAGCCGCGACGAGTTCTTGAAATTGCGCCAAATAATCGCGCCATTCTTCCTCACGTTCATTGTACTGGCGAAATGTAGGAAGCGGTGCGGCAGCAAATGTGGGTGGCTGATCCGATGGCTGTTGTTGGTTAGCTGCCTGTGCTGTCAACTGGGACACCGCTTGGAGTAGTTGCGTGATTTGCACCGTCTGTAACTGAATAATTTCCATTATGTTTGGGTTCAGGGTAGTGGCCATGCTGACCGATTAGGCACCATGCATACATGTAACTTATAACAAAACACAAATGCAATGTGAAAGAAGACTCTCTGCAACAAAGTCCACAAAAAACTTAACTGAATGTTCCCCCAAAATTCTTATAAAAAGGTTGGATGGGCAGGAGC
This sequence comes from Locusta migratoria, assembly GCA_026315105.1. Taxonomy (NCBI): domain Eukaryota; kingdom Metazoa; phylum Arthropoda; class Insecta; order Orthoptera; family Acrididae; genus Locusta; species Locusta migratoria. The sequence continues at coordinate 446,239,950 of CM048755.1, read as the reverse complement.
AATTTCTGTGTGCTCCGACTGCTGCTGTCTGGCTGCTGGTACCGGGCTGGTCCAAGGTTCTTCTATCCCATCCTCGTCGCCACTTGTGTGTCTCGTTGCCGCCGGTTGTCCTGGGTGTCGGTGACCGAGTAGAGCGAGACCGACACAAGGAAATAGGATGCACGCGTGTGCAGGTACAGAGTATGAGGTGACCAGCCAGTGGGACAGCAGAAACTAGAAACACTAACCTAGATTAGAACAAGTTGTATATTTAATAAAAATATGATACTTAATATTTACAAAGTTCATGACTGCCAACTAAGTGTACTGCTGAGACATAGGTTGAGTAGGTAGAAGCCTACCTACTGATGAGTCCTAGTGCCTGTCCTAATCCGAAGTCTTAACTGGTGCCTATCTGAATCCCAAGTAAACGATGCAGTCTGCGAAAGGCAAAGGTCCCAGGTTCGAGTCCCGGTTCCGGCACACAATTTTAATCTGCCAGGAAGTTTCATATCAGCGCACACTCCGCTGCAGAGTGAAAGTTTCATTCTGGAAGCATCCCTTAGGCTGTGGCTAAGCCATGTCTCCACCATATCCTTTCTTCCAGGAGTGATAGTCTTGCATGGTTCGCAGGAGAGCTTCTGTGAAGTTTGGAAAGTAGGAGGCGAGGTACTGGTGGAAGTAAAGTTGTGAGGCGGCATCGTGACTCGTGTCGGGATAGCACAGTTGGTAGTACGCTTGCCTGTGAAAGGCAAAGGTCCCAGGTTTGAGTCCCGGTTCCGGCTCACAATTTTAATCTGCCAGGAAGTTTCATATCAGCGCACATTCCGCTGCAGAGTAAAAGTTTCATTCTGGAAACATCCCTTAGGCTGTGGCTAAGCCATGTCTCCACCATATCCTTTCTTCCAGGAGTGCTATTCTTGCATGGTTCACAGGAGAGCTTCTGTAAAGTTTGGAAAGTAGGAAGTGAGGTACTGGCGGAAGTAAAGTTGTGAGGCGGCATCGTGAGTCGTGTTGGGATAGCACAGTCGGTAGTGCGCTTGCCCGCGAAAGGCAAAGGTCCCAGGTTTGAGTCCCGGTTCCGGCACACAATTTTAATCTGCCAGGAAGTTTCATATCAGTGCACACTCTGCTGCAGAGTAAAAGTTTCATTCTGGAGTCATAATATGAATCAGGTATTTGGAAAAGTGCTTTTATTTAATATCTGTGAAAATGGTGAAGTGCCACAGCCATTTGATATATTTTCTTCCACTATGGGCCTTAAAGTTTTGTTGCATGATATATTAATTCCTGAGAGTAATCGGTATGCTGAACCATTTCGCAATGCATTCACCACAAATGAAGATGAAATCAAGGTATTTCATGGTATGAAGCTGGTAATGTCATACTGGGTAACTGAATCTAATTTAGGTTTTCCTTATGTGGCTCAGATCATGACACTACACCAATTTTAAGAGATTCAAAAGTATTTATTTATGCCAACAATGCAGCTCAGTCAATAAAGAAAGATCATGCACACAAATGAGACTAATACTTGTCAATTTGAACAGAATATAATAAAAGTTGTTTGCAGAAGGAGGAATGAAATCAATATTATCATCTCTAGAGTTCAGATAATGCATTTCAAGATATCTAATTGGCAGTTATTGAAGTTGCAAAGGAATTTATCAACAGATGTAAAAACGTCAAGAAGGCTGCAAACATGTTGCAAGTCAAATTGTAAAGATCACCGAATGATAAAATCGGAAGTGATTGAAAAATATATTCATTGTGCTTCAAAGCATGTTGAAAACTGTACTTACTGTATCTGTGAGCAGTGAGGTGTTAATTTATGCTTTGCTTCACGCAGAAAATGTTTTGCAGAATTTCACATCAAATAGACAGCAGATATTCAGCCTTTGTAATTATTCAATGTATAAAGTGTAATGTGTTCTATAACTGTACTTTAAGGTATATATCCCCACATTTATGTTGGAAGTACAATTAAATATGTTTGAAATAATTACATATCTTATTTATAAAACTTCCAAGTACCACAGAGATACATAAATTTCAATCATTGGCCGTTAGTTTTCGTATGTACTTGAAAGGATTATGGCAGAGCAGGCTCCAAGTAATTAAATGGGCACATGCCACATTTTCAGAAGACCTGCCATAAATACACATGTGTGGATTGCTGCTCATGAGCAGAGTAGATGAAAACTATACCAGAACAATAGGTATTAATAGACGTTCTGTAGTAAATGTGTGCATGTTTTCAGTTTCTTTCTTTTTGTCCTTTACAAGGTGTTAATTTATGTTTATATTTTGCAGGGAGGAGACCTCCCCCATAAGACCTACGAGCAGGCCACCACTGCCTCCAAACAAGCTATATGGGTATAAACGTAAAGCGTTAAGACGGTGAGTGCAAATAGCAAATGAACTGTAGAATAAAGCACAGTAGAAGTAGTACACATTTCATGATTATAGTGAAAACATTACATTAACTTTAAAGATTGAAAGAAAACATACTGCATTATAAATTACAAAATTTTTAACCCATCTAAGTGAAAGAAGAAGTATTCAATTTTTTATTTCTGCATACAATTTCAAATGAATGTTATTTATGTTAAACATTTATTTTGTAAAAGCAATGTAACAGACACACAAGAACAACAAAAGTTGATATCTTATACTGCATAGAAGTTGATTTGAATGTTGTTTTTATGTTCCCCCCCTTTGACATATCTGGGAAATTGTGGTTTTTGGTTTCAGTTTTAGGTGGAAAGAATAGCTAATTATATATGTATTGAGGCTTTGCCGGTGGTATGTTATCGTCATAGAGAAGGTTCCTGCCAGTAATCTGCGTCATACTAGTATGATATTTCATTCGCGTTACTCGCGATCTTCATCAGGTGATGAAGCACCTGGTGAAGTTTCCGAGTAACGTGATTGAAATATCATACTAGTACAACGTGGATTACTGGCTCAAACCCAATTGTTCCAAATGACTTTTTTCCCCAATGATATATCATTTATAAACAGACTGTACCACTTGGGTGTGTGTTCAGGATCATTTGAGAGATGAAATGTACATTGTTGTTGTGGTTTGTTCCTTTTAGTTCTCTTCATTATTTGTATGGTTTTGTGACAAAATTATTCTTCTTAAATCTATAAACACACTTATTCAAGCACAAATTTGAACTGCATAATAAGGCAAAGTAGAAGTAGTACATATTTGATGATTATACTCAAAACATTAGGTTAAATTTAAAGATTGAAAGAAAATATACTGATTATTAATTATGAAACTTTTTCACCAGCTGAGTGAAAGAAGAGGTATTCGTTTTTTTCTTTCTGCATACAATTTCAAATGAATTTTATTTATGTTCAACATTTATTTTGTACACTATGTACAGATTTAACTAATACCTAAGGACTTAAACAAAATCTGACTAGAGAAAACAGTTGTAACAGACAGAGAGAAAAGACTGGAAAATGGTTTCCTGATTGTTTTATGTTCCACGCTTTGACATATCTGGGAAATTTGGTTTCTGTTTTCAGATTATGCTGAAAGAACAAATAATTATATGGTTTGACTGAAACATTTCATGATTCATAAACAGACTATACCACTCGTCAAGTGTGTTCAGGATAATTTGAAAGATGAAATTGTTGTAAACTGTTGTTGTGGGTGGATCCCCTTATTTATCTTTCTTATTTGTATGGCTTGGTGACAAAATGATCCTTCTTAGGGCCATAAACTAACTTATTGAAGCACAGGTATGTGAAATAAAGAAATATAGTTAAAAACTCAACAAAATTAATAATAAATGGTAGCTGTGCCGTGATTCAAATGTTGCTCATAACTTCCAAGACCTCTCAGCTTTGTTTCCTCTGCTATTACTCTGTACGTTAGGGCTTATTGTTTTTTATATCCAGGATAATACTGTTCATATTTGTTTTTAATTTTTGGAACTAAAAGTGACACACTGATTTTATAAATGATTAATTTAATGCGGTGTATAATAATATCTTGCTTAAGGCAGAGCAGGCTCCCAAGTAATTAAATGGGCTCATCACAAATATTTTCTGGATATCTGCCATAAATACACATTTTGTGTGCTGCTACTCAAGAGCACACTAGAAAAACACTGTAGCAGAACGATGGGTATTAATAGATGTTTTGTCCTAAATTTATGTACATGTTTTTAGTTTCCTAGCTATTGTCATCACAAGGTGTTAAGATTTGTTGTATTTTGCAGGGATGAATCATCACACCTAAAGACACAGCTTCCTACTGGCTAACACTATGTACATAGAATTAAAGCTAAGGAAGGGTGAATGAAAAAAGCTAATGAACTGCAGAATAAAGCATAGTCCAAGTAGTACACATTCATGATTATTATCAAAATATTAGTTTAATTTTAAAGAGTAAGAGAAAACATACTGCATTATAAATTATATAGTTTTTTTCTGAGCTGAGTGAAAGAAAAGTATAATTTTTATTATTTCTGCACAGAATTTCTAATGAAATGGGATGTATATTAAACCTTTATTTAGTACACTATCTCCAGATTTAACTGAAACTTAAAGACATTTAAAAAATCTGACTGGAAAAAGCAGTTGTAATAGACACACAATAGAACAACTGTTCATATCTTCCACTGACTGGAAGTTGATTACCAGGTTTTTATTTATTGTTCCACCCTTTGACATATCTGGGAATTTGTTGTTTCTGTTTTCAGATTAGGTGGAAAATGATGATTCATTATATGTTTTGATTTAAAGGATTGATATGTATAAGAAGACTATACCACTTGTGAAGAGTCTTTAGGATCAACTGAAAGATGAAATTGTTGTAAACTGTTGTTGGTTTCTTCCCTTTATTTCACTTCATTATTCGTATGGCTTAGTACCAAAATGATCCTTCTTAGGGCCATAAACATGCTTATTTTAGCACAATTATGTGAAATAAATAAATATAGTTGAAAACTCAACTAACTTCAGTGATAAATGGTAGCCTTTCCCTGATTCAAATGTTGTTCATAACTTACAAGACCTCTCAGGTTTGTTCCCTCTGTTATTAGTCTTTACACAAGGGCTTATTGTTTTTTTTTATATTGAGGATAATTTGTTTATATTTGGTTTCAGTTTTTGGAAGAGAAAGTGAAAAACTGATTTTGTGGAATCAGTAATTTTCATGTGGTGAATGATAATATCTTCCTTACCCCTTTCACATACGTTTGAACCATTTAGCCCAGTTATAAATCGACTTAATAATGTGATTTTAATCACATTAGATGTGCTACAGGTGGTCTACTTGAAGCAGAGATATTAGTTTTCTTTAGTTTTATGTATCTTTGTAGGCAATAAACTGCCACCAGTTGTTCATTACTGTTGGTGATTCTTGTTTCAAGTAGACATAGATATTTATTCGGTTATTGTGTGTAGTCTGTGATCTCTGCCTTACCAGCAATTGTTGAAACTATATTCACTTAAGTTTCTCTTTTACTTTTGGCCATTCATTTAGCAAAAGACAGCATTTAATCTTTGGAAATCTTTATTTTTATTTTGTGGGAAATATTTGGCCCTATGTACGACAATGGTAACTTATGTACCTCCATTTGAGTATTATGTTAGAGTATTTGAAAGCATTTCTTTTGCATAAAAGGTGTAATTTCAGGTGGAATCGTCATTGTTTTTATTAAATAAGTGATAAAACCCTTGAAAAAGTATAATTTCAAATCTGCGTTTAGGTCATGTCCTCCAGAAAAAGAGAATTTTTCATCACTGTTGAAAGTGTTATGCAGATTTTGGAGGAATTCAATAGTAATGACGAAGATAATCTGTTACCGGATGAAGATGATATACTTTTTCTAGAAGGAGTTTGGAAAATGAAACACAACAACATGTTATAGAAGATCCTGTAAAGGAAGTACATTGTGCACCTAGCAAAAAATAAAATAATAATAATAACAAAAAAAATAATAATAATCCACCCAGCAGAAGTCACATCAGAGGCTAACGCCGCGAGGAACCTGAATTCCATCCATATTTATCAGAATTTAACTGGACCAGAACGTACCAACCAAGACAGTCAGTCATAATATGAATCATGAATTTGGAAAAGTGCTTTCATTTAAAATCCATGAAAATGGTGTAATACCACAGTCATTTGACACATTTTCTTCCACTATGGGCCTAAAAGTTTTGTTGCATCTAATTTAGGTTTTCCTTATGTGGCTCAGATCATGACACTACACCAATTTTAAGAGATTTTATAAGTATTTAATTTTTCCAACAATGCAGCTCAGTCAATAAAGAAAGATCATGCATACAAATGAGACCCATAGTTGTCCATTTGAACAAAATTTATTAAAAGTTGTTTGCAGAAGGATGAATGAAATCAATATTATCATCTCTAGAGTTCAGATAATGCATTGCAAGATATCTAATTGGCAATTATTGAAGTTGCAAAGGAATTTATCAACAGATGTAAAAACGCCAAGAAGGCTGGAAACATATGTCCCCAGGTTTATTTTGGAAGTATGAATAAATATGTTTGAAATAATTACATATCTTGTTTATAAAACTGCCAAGTACCACAGAGATACACAAATTTCAATCATTGGCCCTTTAGTTTCTGTATGTACTTGAAAGGGTTATGGCAGAGCAGGCTCCAAGTAATTAAATGGGCACATGACACATATTTTCAGGAGACCTGCCATAAATACACATCTGTAGATTGCTGCACATGAGCAGAGTAGATGAAAACTATAACAGAACAGTAGGTATGAAAAGGTGTTCTGTAGTAAATGTGTGTATATGTTTTCAGTTTCCATCTTTTTGTCCTTTACAAGGTGTTTGATTTGATTTGATTTGATTTTTCCAGGGAAGCCAAAACAGCTTGGTCCAACCCGCCACTGCCCGCATCGAAACTAAGTTTATTGTGCGGTATTGCTCCCTGTATATCTAGTAAAGCCAACCAATGCTCTTGAACAGTGCAAGGAGTCCCTTTACCAGATCTTTATTAGACACAATTTCTTCGGGTCTAGTTGTCCCAAACGTTCTGTGCCTTTTACTCTCCAATGCAATGCATTCGAAGATTAGATGTGATGCAGTTTCATCACCGTCATCACAGATCCTACATTTAGGGTCCTCTTCTGTTATTCCCATTGTATATAGGTGTTTTTTGAAATTCCCATGGCCTGTCAGCAATCCAACCGTGAGTCTAATCTCTCTCCTGTTTAGGCCCAGGATTCCACAGCTTCTTTTAAAACATGGCTTTGGCATCATTACCTTGTCATGTTTTTGTTGGTAGACTTTGGTCCAATTACAAGGTTTTAATTTATGTTTATATTTTGCAGGGAGGAGACCTCGCCCATACGACTTATGAACAGACCTCCACTGCCCCCAAACAAGCAGTATGGGTATAATCGTCAAGCGTTAAGAAGGTGAGTGCGAATAGCAAATGAACTGCAGAATAAAGCACAGTAGAAGTAGTACACATTTCATGATTATGGTCAAAACATTACATTAACTTTAAAGATTGAAAGAAAACATACTGCATTATAAATTACAAAATTTTTAATTTTAATTTTAAAGTGAAAGAAGAAATTTCAAATGAATGTTATTTATGTTAAACATTTATTTTGTACACTATCTCCAGAGTTAATTAATACCTAGAGACTTTAACAAAATCTGATGAATAGAGCAATGTAACAGACACACAAGAACAACAAAAGTTGATATCTTATACTGACTAGAAGTTGATTTCAATGTTGTTTTTATGTTCCACCATTTGACATATATGGGAAATTGTGGTTTTTGGTTTCAGTTTTAGGTGGAAAGAATAGCTAATTATATATGTATTGAGGCTTTGCCGGTGGTGTGTTATCGTCGTGGAGAAGGTTCCTGCCAGTAATCTGCGTCATACTAGTATGATATTTCATTCGCGTTACTCGCGATCTTCATCAGGTGATGAAGCACCTGGTGAAGTTTCCGAGTAACGTGATTGAAATATCATACTAGTGCAACATGGATTACTGGCAGAAACCCAATTGTGCCAAATGACTTTTTTCCCCCAAGGATATATGATTTATAAACAGACTGTACCACTTGGGTGTGTGTTCAGGATCATTTGAGAGATGAAATGTACATTGTTGTTGTGGTTTATTCATTTTATTTCTCTTCATTATTTGTATGGTTTTGTGACAAAATTATTATTCCTAAGGCTATAAACACGCTTATTCATGCACAATTTTGTGACATAAATAAATATAGTTAAAAACTTAACAAACTTAAATGGTAGCCTTGCCCTCATTCAGTTGTTGCTCGTAACTTACACACCTCTCAGATTTGTTCCTTCTGCTATTACTGTCTACACTAGGGCTTATTCTTTTTTATATCGAGGATGATTTGTTCATTTTTGTTTTCAGTTTTTTGAACAAATTGTGACACACCTATATTATGTAATCAATAATTTCATGTGGTGTATAATAACATCTTGCTTAAGGTAGAGTAGGCTCCCAAGTATTTGAATGGGCTCATGACACATTTTTTTAGGACACCTGCCATAATTACACATTCTGTGTACTGCTACTCATGAGCAGACTAGACTGAAACTATAACAGAACGATATGTATTAATAGATGTTCTGTACTAAATTTGTGCTTATGTCTTTAGTTTCTTACCTGTTGTCATCACAATGTGTTAAGATGTGTTATATTTTGCAGGAATGTAACCTCGCCCGTATTAATGTTGAAGAGGCAACCTCTCCCTAAGCAATATGGTCCTGCTATTCGGGCCAAAGTTGGGTGAGTGCAAAAATCAAATGAATTGCGGAATAAAGCATAGTACAAATATGATTATAATCAAAACATTAGTTTAATATTAAAGATTAAAACGAAACATACTGCATTATAAAGTATATAATTTCTACACCAGCTGAGTGAAAGAAAAAGTATTCCTTTTATTTCTAATGAAATACATTTTCTAATGAAATGACATGTAAATTATTTTGTACACTATCTCAAGATTTAATTCATACCTACTTTTGGTTATACAACAATTTTATTCTGATCTGTCTAGAAATTAATAAGTACTGTTATCTACAGAATTACTATTTGTTTTTGTTAATTTGTACACAACTTCTGTGATACCCTTTTAGATGCAGTAAGATTTTCTCTGTTATTTTATTCAGTCAGTAGATTGCTTCATCTGCAAACAGTACTGGCTCTGTACCTCTAGAATGTAATTTGAAATCATTCCTGTAGACCGAGAAGTGAAATAGGCCTAAAATTGAACCCAGTGTAACATCGTGACACAATATACATGGTTTGGACTGGTGCGCCTGGAGTTGATTTCTTTCAATGTGCTTTATATCAGTTACGTGTGATAGATTTTCCAAACATGAATTTATTCACTCATTTGGCACACCTCTTACACCATAACACCAAGGTGGATAAACCATTGGTATGGTTAGGTGGAGTTCATAATATTTTGTATATTGCTCTAGTGTCTTACATATAAATAGACCTATCTTCTTCCAGTCTTTGTGTATTCCTTCAACGTGTCTAATGATTTGTGGGTAAAGTGATGGATATGTACTTATCTCTCTGTATTACATGTTTTATGCTGTTTTACAATGTCTTTTTCTGTTGTGTAGGTTTCTTGTGGTCACTGTTTGTATGTTATTACCCACTTTCTTGTGTATTAGATACGAGAAGGTAATTTATGCCACATTTTCTGGATTTGGTGGTTTCCTCTTGTCATTCATTCTGCCTTGTTTCTGTCCATTGAATATTTAGTAACGTAGTGTGATGATTCCTTACTCCTGTGATAATTTTGTTGTTATTTTAAAGAATGTTTGTTTACTATAGCTAATCATCACTCTCTTTGTGTGCCAGTTTGATTATGTTCACTTGTTGTATATTCATCTCAATTTTAATTACGACCTATAAGTCCCTTCTCTTAGGCTAATGGGAAAGTGGTGGAGGTTAAAGAATTGTTAACCATATCTCTTATTACGGGCAGCAAAGTGTTGACGAGAAGGCTGATCATTTTAATTCTAACGATTTTGTGTCCTGTGGCCACTGAACTAATTTGTGTCATTGACATCCAGCCCATGTTAGGTCTAAGTGGTGCAGAAAGAATTTTTTGGTTCCATCAGGCACCAATACTTAAAGAAATTGATGGTTTAAGGGCTTGTTCATTTGCCACATTAGATGCTGGTTTGGTGATATACTAATTTAAATCTTCAATAGGAACAAGGGTTTCTGTTAGTCTATCTAGACCTCGTAGATTTTTCCACAGTAAAGCGGGCCTGTGAAGGTTCTCAAGAAGTGAATGTGTGTACACGAGAACCTCCACAGACATGCTATCCTGTGGGAAAATCTACGAAGTGTAGGAATAGGCAAACCTAAATCTTCTGCTGAACCTTCAGTTCCTACTGAAGATTTAAATGATTATTTCACCACATCAGCATCTATACTTGACAAATGCACAAGGGCACAAACCATCCATTTCCTTAAAGATTGGTGCCTGATAGAACCAAAAATGCTCTCAGTAGGCAGTTAGACTTTCCATGGTCAGGAAGTCAATTGCTCCAATTCGGTCAGCAGCTGAAGGATATACCAATAATACACTGAAAGTGATCAGCCTTCTTATCAATACTTTGATAACCTGTCACAATGGATGTGTTTAATAATTCCTTAACCTGCAGCACTCTCCCAGCAGCATGGAAGAAGGGGCTTATAAAACCACTACCCAAGAGGAACTCTTCAGTACAACTTGCCAACAACAGTCCAATTTGTATTCACCAGCATTATCGAAGTTCATGAGCAAATTACTAATTATGTAACAGCAGACAACCTGATATATGAATTCCAATCAGGTTATAACCAAAATCGCAGCAGGACAACTGCCATAACACAACTGATAAACTGAAATAAGGTGTGGACAAGCAACTACTATGAGGTTTTTGTAATCCAGCAAAGCATTCGTCACTGTTGACTTCTACTTTCTAAATTTTCTATTCTAAATTGTTCTTCAAATGTTGTGGAGTGGTTCAACTCTTACCTCTTGTCTCACTAACAGTATGTTGTGATTGGAAGAAGTAGATGACAATTGAATATTATCTTGGGCCGCACATGGATCAGTGCTTGGCCCATTACTAGTCTTATTACTGTATATGTTCATGGTGGCCCAATGGTTCTCTCACACTACAAATACAATCTTACACAGATGACCTTCAGTTGTATCTAACCCATAGCCCAAGAGATCTGTACACAGCAATCCAGCACATAAATGCTAACATATTTGTCTTATTCAAATGGGCACAAAAATTGGTTTCAAATTGAATTCATCCAAAATTCAAGCAATCTATATCTACATTTACATCTACACGAGATACTCTGCTAATCACATTTAACTGCCTGGAAGAGGGTTCATCAAACCACCTTTATACTATTAATCTACCATTCCATCCTCGAATAGCGCTGGGGAAGAAAGAACAACTAAATCTCTCTGTTTGAGCTCTGATATCTCATATTTTATTCTGATGTATGTGGAAGTCAACAATATATCTTTGCATACAGAGGATAATGTTGGCGATTGGAGTTTCCTAAGTAGACCACGCTGCAGTGATAGATGCCATTCTTGTAATGATTCCCATCCCAGATCCTGTATTATTTCCATATCGTGACAATACAAAATTGGCTGTCTTTCTTTGGACTCTTTTGAAGGCTTCCGTCAAACCCACCTAATAAGGATCCGACATTGGGAAGCAATACTACAAATAAGGACGAACATGCGTGGAGTATGCAGTCCCTTTATTAGTTCTGTTGCATCTTTTAAGTTTTCTGCCAATAAAACACAATATCTGGTTCGCCTTTCCTAAGACATTGTCTATTTGTTCTTTCCAGTTTAAGTCTGATGTAAGAGTAATTCCTAGGTATTTAGTGAAGTTGACTGCCCTCATATTTGATTGATTTATCTTATAAACAAAGTTTAACAGATTTCTTTTCATACTCATGTGGACGACTTCACACATCTCATTATTTAGAGTCAATATCCAATTTTTACACCATACTGATATCTTATTTATATTGTTCTGCAGTTGGTTTTGCTCTTCAGATGACTTCACTAAATGATAAATAATAGCATCATCTGCAAACAACCTAAGAGAGCTGCTCAGATTTTCTCAAAGATCATTCACGTAGATAAGGAAAAATAGAGGCCCAATAACACCGGATATCTCCTCTGCTTTATTTGATGCCTTACTATCAGTTACTACAAACTGTGTCCTCTCTGATAGGAAATCCCCTATCCAGTTACAAATCTGGGGCGATATTCCATCACCACGCAATTTGATTAAAAGCTGTATGTGAGGTACGGTGTCAAAAGCCTTCTGGAAATTTGGATATATGGAGTCAATATGAGATTCTTTTTTGATAGCACTAATCACTTCAAGTGAGTAAAGAGCTAGTTGTGTTTCACAATACATCATTCTGTTTGAGATAATTCATAATACTTGAATATAGGATATCTTCCAAAACCCTACTGCAAATTGTTGTCAATGAAATAGGCCTGTAGTTTAATGGGTTACTTCTACTGCCTTTCTTGAATATTGGTGTGACCTGTGCAACTTTCCAGTCTTTTGGTACAGATACTTCATTGAGTGAGCAGTTGTATCTAGCTGTTAAGTAAGGAGCTATTGCATCAGCATAATAAAATAGAAATCTATTGGATATACAGTCTGGACCGGAAGGTTTGTTCTTTTAATTGATTTCAGTTGCTTCACTACTCCGATGATATCTACTTCTATGTTACTCATTCTGGCCTCTGTTTTTAATTCAAAATCTGGAATATTGGTTTTCTCTTCTTTGGTGAATGCATTTTGAAAAGCTGTGTTTGGTAACTTTGCTTTGGTAGTGCTATCATCGACAGGATTGCCGTTTCTATCATGTAGTGAGGTTATTGTTTGTGTTTTGCCTCTAGTATATTTGACATATGACCAAAATCTCATTGGTTTGTCAAGTCAAATTTCGAGAAAGAGTTTAATTGTGAAAAAGTATTCTAAACGTCTCACATTGAAGTCCTCGCTAAATTTTGAGCTTTTGTGTATGATCGCCAATCCTGGGGATTTTCTGTTCGTTTAAATTTAGCATCTTTTTTCGTTACTTTTACAACAATGTCCTGACCTGTTTTGTGTACCAAGGGGGATCATGACCTTCTTTTATTAATTTATTTGGTATAAAACTGTCAATTGCTGTTGATACTACTTCTTTGAATTGGAGCCACATCTGGTCTACACGTAATGGTTGGCGTTTGGAATTAGTGGAAACTGTCTTTCAAGAAGCAATTTAGTGTATTTCTATCTGCTTTTCTGAACAATTATACCCTTTCATCTATTTTTGGTAATTTGGGAATTTGATATTCAATCTCGCTATGACAGCCCTGTGTTTATGATACCTGTATCTTGTTTTATGCTTGTTATGAGATCTGGATTAGTTGTTTCAAAGAGATCAAGTGTGTTTTGACATCCATTTACATTTCTGGTTGGCTCATAACTAATTGTTCAAATTAATTATCAGAGAATGTGTTGAGTAAAATTTTGCACAATGTTTTATGCATAACCGATGATTTGAACATATAATTTCGCCAACCAATTGAGGGTAAATCGAAATCACCACTTACTATTATTGTACGAGTCAGGTATGTGCTTACAATTTGACACGGGTTTTCTTTGAACCTTTCTTCTATTATATCATCAGAGTCATGAGGCTGGTAAAAGGAACCAGTTATTAACTTTTTTCGAATTTCAGGTACAACCTCTACCTACAATAGCTTTCAGGAACTCTCAACTTCAACTATGCTACATGATAGACTACTTTTGACAGTGACAAACATGCTTCCACCTATTTTGTTTAATGCATCCTTTCTTCATACAGTTAGATCTTTTGCAAAAACTTCAGCTGAACTTATTTCCAGCATGAGCCAACTTTCACTGCATTTAATGATGTGTGTTTCAGTGCTTTCTATTAATATTTGGAGTTCTGGTACTTTCCTGACACACCTACAACAATTTACAACTGTTGTACTAATATTTCCTAGATCTATATTTCTCCTGCGATCTACCTGCACCCTTTGAGACAGGCCATTTTGTTTTCCCCCATAGCCCTCTATCCCAAAAATCGCCCAGTCCATGGAACACATCCCCTGCTACCCGTGTAGCCGCTTCCTGCGTGTAGTGGACTCCTGACCTATTTAGTAGAACTCGAAAACTCACTACCCTATGGCACAAGTCGAGGAATCTGCAGCTTACACGCTCACATAACTGCCTGAGTATCTGATTCAAACTCTCCACTTGGCTCTGTACCAGAGGACTGCAGTCAGTCCTGTCGACAATGCTGCAGATGCTCAGCTCTGCTTTCATCTCGCAAGCAGGACTGGCAGTCTTTAGCACCTCAGATAACCACTCAAAACTGGAAATAATCTCTTCTGACCCAAAGCGACACACATCGTTGGTACCGGATGAGCAACCCACAGTTGGCTGCACCCTGTCCCCTTCATGTCATCTGGAAGGACTCGTTCCACATCTGTAACGACTTCTCCCGGTATACACATGGAGTGCACATTGGATTTCTTCCTCTCCTTAATGTTAGTTGCTCACAAGAGATTCATTACCCAGCAGTACACTGAATCTCTTCCATAATTAATCCTGACTGGTACAGTAATACCATTCTCTCCCTCAGAAAAGAGCTTAGGAATAATTATGGACTGCAGTTTGTTAATGTTAACCAAATACACCAATAAACACAGTTTTTATAGTGTAAATTGTGTATCTATATGTGACTGGTTTCAATTTTTTCTAAGATCATACTCACATCATATTATAAGCCTTGAGTGGTGTGGTCACTGCCTCCAAGGGTTAGAAAAAATCACCTAGGGATGATGTTAGTATAAATTACATATTCTTCGATAGAAATAAACTATTCATGTGATCGAGACTGTTTATGAAAATAATTAAATCTTATTTGTACACCCTAAGTTAAAATAATAAGAAATTTAAAAAAAGGTCATAAAGTTGAACTGCACAATTAAGGTATTATTTGAATGGGACAGAGATCTATAGATCTGATGTATGTGTGCAAGCAAACAAATCAGTACAATTTCAGAAAATATGGATGATTTATTAAAGAGAAAGGGCTTCATAAATTGACCAATTCAACAAATTGTTGGTCTATCACTGACTCCTATGCAAGCAGTCTCTTGAATTGGCATTTCATGTTGAAGGTCATCCTGAGTGATATCATGCAAAATTATGTCAAATTAGCCCGTTACATCATCAAAGTACTGAGCTGATTGGAAACCTCTCCCTTGATGTTCCAAACATTCTCAATAGGAAAGAGATCTGGCGACTTTACTGGCCTTTGTAGGTTTTGGCAGGCACAAAGACAGACAGTAAAATCTCTCAGTATGTGTGTGTGTTATCTGCTGAAATGAAAGACCAAGATGACCCACCACAAAGAGCAACATAATGGGACTTGGAATATCATTGACGTATTGCTGTACCCATAGGCTGCTGCAGATGAGTTTCTATGAAATAAGAGGGCAACCCAGAACAGTACACAATGATGGTCCACATGAAAGGTGACAGATGAGAAACCTACTGATGTCTGCTGAGTATCCAGACATGGTATTACTGTTTATCTAGGGTCAACTTGATACAGGACTTCTCACTGTAAATATTAATGCAACAATCAGCTTGGAACCCTAATGATGTCTAGTGAGTTTCTAGAAATAGCACTACTTTTTATTGAGGCTCAGTTTGAAACAGGTTTTCCTACTGAAAATAATAATGAAACTGTCGCATTAGAGTCCTACTAATTTCTTATGAGTCTCCACACATCAATTCACTGACCATGGATGATCACATTGAAACAGGACTTCTCACCAAAATTAATAATGCAACACTCATATTGGAATCATTTTGATGTCTGGAGAGTCCATAGAGAAGGCATTACTGTTTTTAAAGGATCAGTTTGAAATAGAATTCTCAATGAAAATAATAATGCAACAGTAAGATTGGAATCCTACTAACATTTGGTGAGTGTCCAGTTAGGCCTTTACTGTTTATGGAGGGACAGTTTCAAGCAGGCCTTTTCACTGAAATTAATAATACAACAGTCTGATTGGAATCCTACTGGTGTCTGGCGAGTCTCCAGAAATGGCTTAACCATTCTGAAACAGCACCACCTTTTGCTGTCGGGTTATAGCTGTTACAACAAATTGCTCCTGAACGATGGAGACAATTTTGTTATTGTAACAGCCATCTAACTAACCAAACACTTCACGTGGGTAACAATACATACAATTTTATACTCATCTTGATTTAAAGTTGGACATTGCACTGTTGTCATTGTCTGCAATACACTAAATGGTAAAATATATTATAGGATCCTTGTCGGAATAAAGAATCTCTTGATAAAAATTTTATGGAAACAATATTTTTATTTCCAAAGAAAGGCACACAATTAACTGTTTACTTCACAGAACATTGTGTTTTGAAAGGCATTTATGCTTTCAAAAAATAACAGTAGATTACATAGCTGCTTCCACTTTAACTGCTGAGTTCAGAGTGAAAAAACATGGCTTATGTAGTATATAAAACTAACACATGACATAGATCATAATTTTTATTTTAACATTGTTCTGTAATAATTAATTATTGAAGCTAAGTGGATGTATGTAGTTATGGTAATTGAATTTAACAAAGTATGTGAATAACAAGCATTCATTTGAATTTATAAACTTACATATAAAACTTACCCAATTGATCAAATTAATGATTTTTACGTGTGTAAATTAGTCTTTTGTAATTAGTCTTTCGTTGTACTATTATTAGGACTCATAACTTTAATGTGTTTCAATTTGTGGTTTAAATTTTACTAAATACTGATTTGTTTAGTGTCATAGTATTTTTATTAATTTCGTCAAAAATTTTGTATTATCTGACAGATAAATGAAATGACTGACAAAATAGTATGATATATTTCATTTAGAATCCAATGATATATGAAATATGGCATGCCCTAAATTATTTAAAAACAAGGTAAACATGAAATAAAGTTGTGCAATAGTTACAGTGTGTAATGTAGTTATATTTATATTGGACAGTGAATATATGGGAACAGCATATTCCATAATTATGTGTATGTATTCTTAGTGGTTGTGATTGTTATTTACAAAAGTATCAAAACACAATATTAAATAGCGAGATGCCAAAGGTTAACATGTTTTTTAACCCTAGAATGGTCAGGCTGGGTCTGTGAGACCCACTAGGTTTTCTTTCACTGATTTTATATTCTTATAATTGCTGATTTGACTCAAGCGGTCCAGTAGCTTCCTGAAAACCTGAGAGAAAGCATTGACAGCTTGAAAGAGGTTTATCATTGTTTAGTCATTGTTTGGCAGTCTTACGAAAAGTGTGCGGGTCTGTCAGACACAGCCCGACCATCTACGTAACTAATTTCTGTCAGTGCGATGCCGCTTATATTTTGTTGTATCGTTGAGTTACATGACAGTGAAGTAAATGATTCTGATGTGCACCCAGACGTTGAAATAAACAGTGACCATGAAAGCAATAGTGAAGTTAGTGGTGATGAAGAGGAAGATGTTCAGCCTTCTGCTAGCATTGATGCACCTACTGTTGTTGATTCAAGTACAGCTCATTATTCTGACTCAGGTACGTCACCTATAAGCTTTTACAAAGGAAGGAACGGAGCAACTAAATGGAGAAAAACTTGTTTCCTACAAAGTGTTCGTACAAGACGTCACAACATATTTACCATGCATTTGTCTGGAAGTTTTCGATATGCGATGCGATGCGATGGATGTACACTCACCGTTAGAATCATTTATTTTTTAACAAGTCATTGATTGAAACTGTTCTTGTATCAACCAATATCTACATTGATTCAGTTCGAGACAAGTACAATAGTGACCCAAACATGGCTAGGCCTACAAGTATTGATGAAGTAATGGCATATTTTGGCCTGATTTACTTAGCTGGATCATTGCATGTCAGTAAAATGAATATTTAAGACTTCTGGAATATAGATGGGACAGGAATAGAAATCTTTCAAGCAAGTATGTCATTGAAAAGGTTCAGATTTTTGACTCGATGTATCAGGTTTAACAACATCCATACAAGGGAAGAGAGAAAAGCTCAAGATAATCTTGGTGCCATAAGATCCTTTCTTGATATGTTTGTCTCCAACTGCAATTCATATTATGCTCCATCAGAAAACGTTACTTTGGACGAAATGCTTTTACCCTACAGAGGCAGGTGCAGGTTCAGGATGTATATCCCAAATAAACCTGCAAAGTATGGGATCAAGGTTTTAATCCTGGCTTGTTCTAAAACATACTATGTAAAACATTTGGATGTCTATGCAGGTGCACAGCCAGAAGGACCATACAAAGTCAGTAACAAGGCAGACGACATTGTTTTGCATTTTGTAGACACAGTGAAAGGGTCTGGAAGAAATTTGACAGTCAAGAGGTTGTTCATGAGAAGAATGTAACTGTTGTTGGTATGTTAAAAAAATAAGCCTGAAATTCCATTTCAGTTTTTTCCCAAAAAGTCTAAAGAAGTGTACTCAAGTATGTTTGGATTTCAGGAATACATCACATTGCTTTCTCATATGTACCAAGATGGAACAAATCAGTATTGCTTTTATCATCAATACATAATGATGATGAAATTGACAGTGACAGCGGTGGAAAGAAAAAGCCAAGTATAATAACATACTACAACAAAACCAAGGGCGGCGTAGACGTTGTTGATGCTATGTGCGGTGTATACAACTTGTCACACGAACAAGACTCTGGCCTCTCTGTCTCTTTTTTCAGATGTTGAACATTGCAACTCTGAATGACTACATTGTGTTCAAAGCCAACGGAAATGTTTCAGTTAGAAGAGAGTACCTCAGAATGCTAGGGAAGTATCTCATAACACCATATTTAAAAATGCGCACAACCCAGGCAAACCTTCCGCGTCAAATTCGCAGGCTTGCTTCTAACCTCTCCGGCACCCAAGAACAAGGCATAGTTGAAGATCCACAACCAGGGAGAGGGGGAAGATGCTATGAATGCAAAGACAGCAAAACAAAACAGTTTTGCAAAGCATGCAGAAATAGTTTGCGGTGAATGTTTTGAAAAGTGATGATTTTAGAGGCCTATACCTCACAAACTATTCTTATGGTCACAATTTCCATTTATGTAGTGATAATTCAACATTTTTGCTTCTTAGTTATTTTTCTTATTCTCATTTATATTCATATTTCAATGAAAGTTTCTTGTATATTCTGTTTACTAACATTCGGTACCACAAAGTTGTATGTTTTTCATTTTTATTATAATTATTGTACAATTCAGACAGGTAAAATAATGTCACGGTATCATTTAGTACTATCTGAATAAAATTAAAAAAATAGTCATTTTATGAAAATATACATTTTGTCACTTGTTAAAAGTGTTTTATATATTGGGTCTCTCAGACCCAGCCTGAAACTTTTTTCGCCCGACCGTTCTAGGGTTAAATAAACATTCTAGTTTCCTGTAAACGTATTTGAACCATAGCAGTTTAAACAGACTATGAGAATACTGCAAATTACATGTCCAGTGGTAGTCTTTTACTTAAGGTTCCTACTGGTTGCATCGGTACTATTGACAATGTAGAATGTATAACCATGAAGTATGGAATGTGCAATGTATAAGAAATGTTACAGTTTATCCAAGCTTAGTTTGACAATTAACTTCTCAGTGATAATAATAATGCAACAGTGATAACTGAATCTCAATACATGGCTTCACTGTCCGTTGAAGGACAGTTTGAAACAGGTTTTCCCTGAAAATGGTGAATTAGTCTGACAGGAAAGCTACTGATATGTGGTGAGTCTCTAGACATGGGTTCAATGTCTGTAGAGGCTGAGTTTGAAAAATGACTTCTCACTGAATATAATAATGCAACACTCACATAGGAATCCTATTGATATATGGATAGTCCATATACAGGGAAATATTGTTTATCGAAGCTCAGTCTGAAACAGGACTTATCACTGAAAATTTTGGAATCCTACTGATGTCTGGTGACTTGCAATACATAGCTTCACTGCCCATTGAGGGTCAGTTTGAAACAGGTTTCTCACTGAAAATAATGCATTAGTCAGATAGGAAAATCTGGTGATTCTGTACACGTGGGTTTAAAAAAGGACTTCTCATTGAATATGTCTCCAGACATGACTCACTGTCAATCGAGTCTCAGCTTGAAACAGAATGTCTCCTGAAGATAATAATGCCACTGCTAGATTGAAGGGGTGGTGATTCTGAATACATGGATTCACTGTCTATCAAGAGTCAGTTTGAAACAGGTTTCTGACTGAAAATAATGATGCTGCAGATTATATTGGACTTCTACTGATGTCTATAGAGTCTCAAGATATGACTTTACTGTTTATTGAGGGTCTGTTTGAAACAGGACTCATCACTGAAAATAATGACGCAACAGTCAAAATGTAACGTTACTGGTGTCTGGTGAGTCTTCGTATATAGCTTAACTCTCTATCAAGGATCATTAAGGGTGAGTCTGATGATATGGCTTTACTATGCATTGAGACTTTGTTTGAAAGAGTACTTATCATTGGAAATAATATTTCTACAGTGAGATAGGAATATTATTGATGTATGACGAGTCTGTATGCATAGCATTACATTTTTGAAACAGGTTTTCTCATGAAAATAATATCACAACAGTCATCTACATCTGCATACATACTCCGCAATTCACCATTAGCTGTGTGGTGGAGGGTACACTGTACCACTACTAGGCTTTTCCTTTTCTATTCCACTCCCAAATTGAACGAGGAAAAAAAGAATGCCTATATGCCTCTGTACGAGCCCAAATTTCTCTTATCTTCTCTTTGTGATCTTTACGCAAAATGTAAGTAGGCGGCAGCAAGATCGTACTACACTCAGCTTCAAATTCCGGCCCTCTAAATTTACTTAACAGAAATTCACGAAAAGAATGACGTCTTTCTTCCAGCGATCCCCAATTAAGTTGCCAGAGCATTTCCATGACACTCGCGCATTGGTCGGAGCTACCGGTAACAAATGTAGCTGCTCGCCTCTGAACCACCTCTATGTCTTCCTTTAAACTGATCTCCTGCGGGTCCCAAACACTTGAGCAATACTCAAGTCGTGGTTGTACAAGCGTCTTATATGCGGTCTCCTATACAGGTGAAGCACATCTTCCCAAAATTCTCCCAATAAACCGAAGTCGGCTGACGCCTTACTCACAACTGTCCTTACATGCTCGTTCCATTTCATATCGCTCTGCAATGTTACGCCTAGATATTTGAACGACGCGACAGCATCAAGAAGCTCACTACTAATACTGTATTCGAACATTATGGGATTGCTTTTTCTACTCATGCGCATCACCTTACATTTTTCTACATTGAGAGCTAGCTGCCATTCTTCGCACCAACTAGAAATTTTGTCTAAGTCATCCTGTATGCTATTACAGTCAGTTACAGACGACTCCCTCCCATACACCACAGCATCAACAGCAAACAGCTGCAAATTACAACTTACTCTGTCCATCAGATCATTTATATAGAGAGAAAATAATAGTTAGTGGTCCTATCACACTTCCCTGGGGCACGCTTGATGATACACTCGTCTCTGATGAACACTCGCCGCCAAGAACAACGTACTGTGTTCTATTACTTAGGAAGTCTTCCAGCCAGTCACAAATCTGTGAACCTATTCCATAAGCTCGTATCTTCATTAGCAGTCTGCAGTGTTGCACTGCATCGAACGCCTTTTTGAAGTCGAGAAAAACACAATCCTCCTGTTGTCCTCCATGACTCGCAAGATGTCATGTGAGAAAAGGGCAAGTTGAGTTTCACATGAACGATGTTTCCTAAACCCATGCTGATTCATGGAAAGAAGCTTTTCCGTTTCAAGGAAAGTTGCTATATTCGAACTGTGATTCTGAATACATGGTTTCACCGTGCATCGAGAGTCAGTTTGAAACAGGTTTCTCACTGAAAATAATGACGCTGCAGATTAGATTGGACTTCTACTGATGCCTGTTCAGACTCCAGACATGACTTCACTGTTTATCAATGGTCTGTCTGAAACATTACTCCTCATTGTAATTAATAATGTAACAATCAGAATGGAACTTTGCCGGTATCTGGCGAGTCTCCAGACATAGCCTAACTCTCCATCAAGGGTGAGTTTGAAACAGATCTTCTCCCTGAAAATAGTAATGCAACAGAATGATTGGAATGATAGTGATGTCTGTTGAGTCTTGAGAAAGGACTTTATGTTTTATTGAGCTCAGTTTAAAAGTTGCCTGCTGCTTTAATAAATGATGATTCTGAGCAGTGGGTCATCAAGTAAAGGTTATTTGCAATCAATTAATTAATGAATCCTTGGTAGGACCAGGTAGTAAACAGCTGAGAATCAAATTAGCAACAGAAATGACTTTTTATCTCCTCCAGAAGGTAGTGAATAATGATTGAATCTGACTATTGATTATGACTCAAGAATTAATTATAAAATATATGGTGAGGGTAGAATAATTTAGGATAAGGAATTTTTGTGTAACAAATGTAATTTATTGTAATCGAAAGGGGACAGACCACTTTAAATTTAATAAAGGACACACATTACAAGAGAGTCAAGGGTACAAATACTCTAGTTTAAATGGCCCTAAAACTGCCCACCAGCACATGGTAGTACTTGTACAATTAAAATTATCACTCTTTTCAGAGGGGTGAAAGGAGGAATTAAAACACATTCATACAGAGATTCACATGCCAAGAAAAGCCGTGTACTTACCAAACACATGACATGCAAAAGCAGCAACAGCAGCAGCAGCAGCTTGGAACAGTAGGATGAATGTTTCACACTTGGACACTATAAAATGATACTTGGTTCCTTACTGTAATGGCTTGTGGCTTAAGATCAGGGTATTGATCAACAGGATCAACTGAATGTGGTGAAGACAGTCGCGGAATAGAAGTTTATGGAAAATCTGAGTATCGTTAAGATATGATAACTCATAAACTAATGGGAATAGGTGGTCATACTGGTCTCGTTTTGCACAGGGAGATGAGAACTACTAAATGGACATAGTTTCAAGTGGTTTCAACACTCTAGATTAGATTAGATTAGTACTTGTTTCATAGATCATGAATACAATTCTTCGTAATGATGTGGAACGTGTCAGTTTAATGAAAGGTGTCTTTACAAATTATTACTTTGTACAAAATATTACATAACACAATATTTAAAAAAAATTCTCAATTTTATTTCATTTTGTTTTATTTTTTTCAGATTTACTAATTTATACCTAAAATTTCATTTGTAATGTAGAAGGAGTTACCATTCAGAAATTCTTTTAATTTATTTTTAAATGCTATTTGACTATCTGTCAGCCTTTTGATGCTGTTTGGTAGGTGACCAAAGACTTTTGTGGCAGCATAATTCACTTCTTTCTGTGCCAAAGCTAGATTTAACCTTAAATAGTGAGGCTCATTCTTTCGCCTAGTGTTGTACTTACGTACACTGCTATTGCTTTTGAATTCAGTGGGATTGGTAATAACAAATTTCATAAGTGAATATATATACTGTGAAGATCCCTAGCTCTTTAAATAAGTGTCTGCATGATGATCTTGAATGGGCTGCAGCAATTATTCTAATTACACGGGTTTGTGCAATGAATACTTTTTTACTCAATGATGAATTACCCAAGAAAATGATGCCATACGAAAGCAGAGAATGAAAATAGGCATAGTAAGCTAATTTACTGAGATGTATATCACCAAAATTTGCAATTACACTAATAACATAAGTAGCTGAACTCAAAGGTTTCAGCAGATCATCAATGTGTTTTTTCCAGTTCAACCCCTCATCAATGCATACACCTAAAATTTTGAATATTCTACCTTCGCTACAGATTTCTGATCGAAGTCTGTATTTATTAATGGTGTCATTCCATTTTCTGTACGGAATTGTATGTACTGTTTTTTATCAAATTTTAATGGTAGCCCATTTGCTGAGAACCACTTAATAATTTTCTGAAAGACGTCGTTTACAATTAGTTTTACAATTAGTTTTTGTCTGTCAGGTGTGAGAACTATACTTGTATCATCAGCAAAAAGAACCAGCTCTGCATCTTCATAGATACAGAATGGCAAGTCATTAATATATATTAAGAACAACAAAGGGCCCAAGACCGAACTTTGTGGCACCCCATTTTTTATTGTTCCCCAGTTTGAGGAATCTGCTGTTTTTTTGCATATTATGTGAATTACTTATGTCAACTTTCTGCACTCTTCCTGTCAGGTATGATTTAAACCATTTGTACACTGTCCCATTCATACCACAATACTTTAGTTTATCTGGAAGAATTCCATGATTTACACAATCAAAAGCCTTGGAGAGATCACAAAAAATTACAACTGGTGATATCCGGTTATTCAGAGCATTTAATATGTCATTGGTAAAAGTATATATAGCTTTTCTATTGAAAAGCCTTTCTGAAAACCAAACTGACATTTTGTTAGAACTTTATTTTTACCTATGTGTGAAACTACTGTAGAATACATTACTTTTTCAATGATTTTGGATAAGGCTGTCAGAAGTGAGATTGGGCTGTAGTTGTTGACATCAGACATATCCCCTTTTTTGTGTAGTGGTTTAACAATAGCATATTTCAGCCTATCAGGAAAAACACCCTGCTTCAGAGAATTATTACATATGTGGCTAAGAAACCTACTTATTTCATGAGAACAAGCTTTTATTACTCTGTTGGAAATACCATCAATTCCATGTGAGCTTTTACTCTTGAGAGAGTTTATTATTTTCTTAATTTCAGAAGGAGAGTTGGGTGGAATTTCTACTGTATCAAATTGTGTGGATGTGGCCTGTTCCATTAACTGCCTAGATTGTTCTAATTAACATTTAGATCCTATTTTCTCCACAACATTTAAAAAATAATTATTAATAATGTTTTCAACTTCTGGCTTGTTAGTTGTAAACTTTTCATTCAGTTTGATGGTAGTGCTGTCTTCCTGTGCTCTTGGTTGCCCTGTCTCCCCGGTAATAATATTCCAAATTGTTTTAATTTTGTTATCTGTGGTACTAATCTCTGCCATGATGCACATGCTTCTGGACTTTTTAATAACGTTTATTAATGTAGCACAGTAGTTTTTTTATAATATTTGACTGTTTCTGGGTCATTACTCTTTCTTGCTGTTAGATACAGTTCCATTCTTTGGTTACAAGATATTGTTATTCCTTTAGTAAGCCATGGTTTCTTATCATTATATTTAACTATTTTCTTGGGGAAACAATTTTCAAATACTATTACAAATGTACCATGAAATAAGTTGTATTTTAAATCAGCATCAGTTACCTTATACACCTCATCCCAGTCTAACCGCTGAAGATTTTCCCCGCAGTTTCTAATTGTTGAATTGTTAACTGAACACACAACTTTGGAGAGCTGGTTTGAATTACAGAGAGGAACTATGTCATTTACTGTAACTAGCTGTGCATCATGATTGGAAAGACCATTCTCAACAGGACAAGCATTTATGTTTTTAAACTTATATTGGTCTATAAAAAAGTTATCTATCAGTGTGATGCTGTCCTTTACTACCCGAGTAGGAAAATCAATTACAGATGACAAATTGAAAGAACCAAATAAGACTTCCAGGTCATTCTTCCTATTACATTCCGTTAGTGAGTCAAATACCCACAAATAATAATTTTTTTTCCTTTATCTGACAGATAGCACAACAAGGCGTCCAAATTTTTCATAAATAACTGAAAGTTTCCTGAAGGGGACCTATATACTGTTACAATTATAAAAGAAGGACCGTTGTTCAGTTTAAGCTCACAGGCAAATGTTTCTCTATGTTGCTCTACACAAAACTTTTGTGTTTCTAAACTTTTTACACTGTAATAACTTTTGACATAGTATATCTATTACCTTCTCTGATTCTGTTACCTCTAAACAAACCAGTAGCTCATCTACTTTGTTCTTTAATCCACCAATATTTTGGTAAAAGATAGTAACATTATTTTTTACTTTACTTTTGTGAGACTCAACTTTATTCTTTGAACCCCCAATGTTTTGGTGAAATATGGTAACATTATTTTTTACTTTACTTTTGTCAGATTCATGTGAGTTTTGAGCATCTTTAGCACATGCCTGCTTGAGCTACCCATTGGACCCTGGTCTAGCCTAAAAAAAAAAGAGGTACATTCATGAATTGCAGTGTTCCCTCTTAAGGTTTTTGCTATAAACTCAGCCAGTTTACCTTTTTCATTCCTATTGAGGTGTAGGCCATGCCCTGTGAAGTCCCACCTATCTATAGCCTGCAGGGTCAGGGAAAGTTTACCATCAAATCCAAGGAACAGCCATGGGCACACGCATGGCACCCTCCTATGCCAACCTGTCTATGGGCCGTCTGGAGGAATCCTTCCTAGCATTCCAAAACCTCAAACCTCTGGCCTGGTTCAGGTTCATTGATGATATTTTCATGATCTGGACTCAGGGCCAGGACACTCTATCCTCCTTTCTTCAGAACCTCAATTCCTTCTCTCCCATCCACTTCACCTGGTCTTCCTCAACCTACCATGCCACATTGCTGGATGTCAACCTCCACCTCACTGATGGCTCCATCCACACTTCTGTCCATATTTAACTTACCAACCAACAACAGTACCTACACTTTGACAGTTTCCATCCCTTCCACATCAAAAAATCCCTCCCTTACATCCTGGCCACCCGTGGACGGCTTATCTGCAGAGATAATAACTCCCTTTCTGAATATGCTGAAGGTCTCATAATGGCCTTCACAGACCTAGTCTGCAAACAGATCTCCCGTGCCATATCCTCACACACCCCAAATCCTCCTCCTAACACCAGTAACCATCCACAAAAGAGCGCTCCCCTTGTCACCCAGTACAACCCTGGTCTCGAAGAACTAAATTCCATCCTTCACCAAGGTTTTGATTTTCTATCCTCGTGCCCAGAACTGAGAGACATCCTGCCCAAGATCCTTCCCACCCCTCCTATATTGGTGTTCCATCACCCTCCCAACCTCCACAACATCCTAGTTCATCTTTATGCCACCCCGAAACCCAGCTCACTGCCATAGGGATCATATCCTTGTGGATGACCCCGATGCAAGACCTGTCCAATTCACCCTCCCAGCACTTCCTATTCCAGTCCTGTCACAGGCTTACCCTCCCCTATCAGAGGCCTGGCCACCTGTGAAAGCAGCCACGTAATTTACCAACTGTGCTGCAAACACTGTACAGCTTTCTATATTGTCATGACTACCAACCAGCTTTCCATTAGGATGATAGGCCACCGCCAAACTGTGGCCAAGAACAAGGTGGACCACCCTGTGGCACAGTATGCAGCGGAGCACATGTTTGATTTCAATGACTGCTACACAACCCGGGCCATCTGGATCCTCCCATCCACCACCAGCTTTTCTGAACTGTACAGATGGGAGTTATCCCTACAATACATTCTCCGATCCCGAAATCAACCAGACCTCAACCCACGATAACATCCCTATATTTTTTTTCCCCTCCATACCTTACAGTTCCTACCTCTCTATCCCAAATGTCGCCTATTTTGAGTGGTGTGTGAATGTGCAATCGTGTGTGTGTGTGTGTGTGTGTGTGTGTGTGTGTGTGTGTGTGTGTGTGTGTGCATGCACAAAATGCGTGCACACTGTTTATTTTTTATTTTTTTTTTTTCTCCCCTCACCCGCCTTTCCACTCCATTCCTAAGCTGCATCTCATTATTCCCATCTGACCCATCCCCACCACAGTGACATAACCTTCCTATCCCCTCTCCCCTCCCCTCCCGTCCCTGATTCGCCGCAGAGTGTGATTCGAAGTGCGGCAGCCGGAGGTTATGGTTGTATGACTGTATTGTGTGCCTGTGTGATTGCGTGAGTGTTCTATTTTATGAAGAAGGCCATGGCCGATAGCTGAAAGTGTTGTATGTGTGTGTCTTTTGTATGTGCCTGTCGCAGCTCATTGCCACATCTTTGCGGTGAGTTGTAAACTGTCCTTACTATATTATTAATTCCAACCTAGACTTTTCATTATTATATGAAATTAATATTGCAAGACTTGGATTTGAAACCTACTGATGTCTGGTGACATTTATTCAACTTTAGTTTGAAACTGAACTCCTCAGTGAAAATAATAATGCAATAGTCATATTTGAATCCTTTTGATGCCTGATGAGTCTGAATGATATTGATGTCTGGTCAGTCTCAGTATAAGGCTTCACTGTCCGTGGAGGGACAGTTTAAAACAGGTTTCTCACTGAAAATAATGCATTAAACAGATATGAAAGTTACTGATGTCTGGTCAGTCTTTAGATATGGGTTCACTGTCTGTAAGGCTGAGTTTAAAAAGGACTTCTTGCTGCATATAATAATGCAACACTCAGATAGGCATCCTATTGATGTATGGACAGTACATAGACAGGTCAATACTGTTTATCAAGGCTCAGGTTGAAACAGGACTTCTTACTGAAAATAATAATGCAAAAGTCCGATTGGAATTCTACTGATTTATAGTTTCTCTCTAGACAGGGCTTTAATATTTACTGATGCTCAGTTTGAAACAATACTTCACATTGAAAATAATTATGCAAATGTCCAATTGGAATCCTAATGATGTCTGTTGGGTCCGCAGACATGGTGCACTGTCCATTGAGGCTCAGTTCCAATAAAGACTTTTCACTGAATTTAATAATGGAACAGTCTTCTGGAATCCTACTAATGGCTAGTGAATCTCCAGAAATGTCTTCACTGTCCATCAAATCTCACTTTTAAATAGAACATCTCACTGAAAATAATAATGCAACAGCCAGATTGGAATCCTATTGATGTCTGGTGACTCGCAATACATGACTTCACTGTCCATCGAGGTTCAGTTTGAAACAGGTTTCTCACTGAAAATAATATTGCAACAGTCACATTGCAATCCTACTGATGTCTGGAGAGTTTCCAGCCAGGGTTTTACTGTTATTGTGACTCAGTTTGACACTGGTCTACACACTGAAAATAATAATACAACAGCCATTTTATCCTGCTATTTATGTCTAGTGTGTCCACGTGGCTTCACTGCCCATTGATTCTTAGTGACTAACAAGACTTCTCACTGAAAATATAATCTGTACTGGTCACCAAGGCTCAGTTTGATACATGACTCCTCACTGAAATTAGTAATGCATCAGACAGATTGGAACCCTACTGATGTCTGGTGAGTCTCTAGATATGGCTTCACTGTCGATCTAGGCTCAGTTTGGAACAGTGTTGTTCACTGAATATAACATTGTGACAGTCTGATTAGAATGCTACTGATGTCTGCTGAGTCTTCAGATATGCCTTTACTGTTTATCGAGGAATGTGGGAAGTTGTACCTGCAGTACATTGCACGGCCTGTTTACAGCTGGCTGAGGAAAATACTTTGGTAATTGATGAAAATTGTTCCTCAACTTGTGCGTTCAAGCGGCAGCCGTTGCCCTTGTACAATGCTTTTCTTTCATAATATATGAGTGCTAACCTAGTAAATATGTTGTTGGTCTATTATCCTGGGAAATAATAGAGAACTGTGTCATGTATCAAAAGCTTTATGCTGTATCTTCAGCATTTAATTACCGAATATGACACACAATAATTGTGCTAGACTTCCTAAAACGTTTATGGGGGTATGTTATAGACACATTAATGGCTTTATTGCAGTAGAGTATAATACTGTACATGTATTACGAATACAAAATGAGTTTTTGATGCTTGCAGGGTACCTCGGACTTCAGAAGGAGCAGAGGATAAGTCAACAGTAAGAAATAGAGACATTGGCAGTCATGCCGTAACTGATAAAACTGCCACAAACAGTAAGAAAATTGAGAGGTTGGGTCCTCAGGTGAATACCATCACAGTATATGAAAGGTCACCTGCAACACCTGCCAGTGGTAGTGAGGATGAGTGGCAAACAGCAGATGAGCACAGCGAATCACTGGGCGAGCTCTCACTTCTAGTAAAGGAAGAACACAATTATTCCTTATGGCAAGTATTCTTTCAACCACTCTTGAGTAAGTCACTCACATATTGCTTGTATCTTGGCAGTGGACCTCACAAGTGACTGAAATTTAACACATAATAAAAAAATGAATGGAACATTTTCTGTGGGGAATGCCTAATGAATGCACTGCTGGGCCAATTTTTCCCACGAAACGTTCACACAAGAGGGTCCAAAATTTGAACTTAGATATACACCCTATGTAAAATCCGAAACTGCATTTTTCTAGTTAACAAAATTTCACTTACTTTTACGTTAAAAAATTAATTCATAGCATTTGGCTATTTGTAGATACCTCATGGAATTTGTATTATAATTCCTTATCTGCCTGATTACTTCAACATTCATATTATCAGTTTCAGCACTTTATTGCTTCCATTACATGTATTACTCTTTCCACATACAGTTTCATCATCATATATAAGTTACATGTATTCATAACATCATGCAATTGTATAAAAATGTAAAAACATGTGCCTCTTACCACCACGTAGCGAAGTAGACTGAGCAGTTATTATGTTGTACTAAATGATATCTGTCCCTTTTATATATTAAAAAATAGATGAAGATTATTCACCAGGTGTAGCAGCACAGGTGGTGATAGTAGCACAAATAAATAAAACACACACACACACACACAAACGCAAGCTTTCGCAACCCAGTTGCTTCGTCAGGCAGAAGGGAAGAAGCAACTGTGTTGCGAAAGCTTGTGTTTGTGTGTGTGTGTGTGTGTGTGTGTGTGTGTGTGTGTGTTTTACTTATTTGTGTTACTATCACCACCTGTGCTCCTTCGCCTGGTGAGTAATCTTCATCTATTTTTTAATATATATTTTTCCTGATAGGAATTTTTCATCTATAATATCTGTCCCTTTTGTTAGAATTCTGTGGTCAGGACATTATGGTTTTGCCCTTGCTTAAACGATTGTTTCAAGTTAAATTATTCATGATGATGTATTACTACTCAATATAAATTTTCAGTGGTAATATTAACAGCGACACTATACTGGCAATTGAAATCACAATAGGCCTATAATGATAGTGAATTGTAAACACTTACCTGATATTCTGAAAAATACTATTTATTTGGCCGTGAACCATTTTTTGGGTTGTTACAGAACTGACAGGTAACTGAATGACATAAATATGGATACAGTAGCATGCAAATACAGTTATTGACAAAGAAATGCCTTTAAATTTGACTATTAGGCATGGTAGATAATGAAACTGTTAAGATATTCAAAGTTTATATAAGAAGTACATCATTCCATTGCCTCACTGAAATAACTACACATCATTAATAATTGAGAAATAGGTTTTTGGCAGATATCATTGCATTTAATACCATATTATGATGCACTTACAATTGCAATCTAATATTTCTATAACTGAAAATTAAGTAAATTGCAAATTAAAATGTATTTTTCATCTATCATTCAATGTAACGATATTTACATATAAAGCTTTTACTTAAATGTAACTACTTCTGTATGAAATGAAAATCTAATACATTTCCTGGGAAACATTTTACTTCTCATCAATTTTTGTATCTTCTGGACATAATACCTATGTTAAGTAAATTGCTCTTATCACTTACAAGAAATACAGTTAATGAATCAAACTTTCACTCTGCAGCGGAGTGTGCGCTGATATGAAACTTCCTGGCAGATTAAAATTGTGTGCCGGAACCGGGACTCGAAGCTAGAACCTTTGCCTTTTGTGGACAAGCGCACTACCGACTGTGCTATCCCGACACGACTCACGATACCGCCTCACAACTTTACTTCCGCCAGTACCACGCTTCCTACTTTCCAAATTTCACAGAAGCTCTCCTGCGAACCATGCAAGACTAGCACTCCTGGAAGAAAGGATATGGTGGAGACATGGCTTAGCCACAGCCTAAGGGATGTTTCCAGAATGAAACTTTTACTCTGCAGCGCAGTGTGCGCTGATATGAAACTTCCTGGCAGATTAAAATTGAGTGCCGGAACCGGGACTTGAACCTGGGACCTTTGCCTTTCGCGAGCAAGCGCACTACCGACTGTGCTAGTGAAAGTTTCATTCTGGAAACATCCCTTAGACTGTGGCTAAGCCATGTCTCCACCATATCCTTTCTTCCAGGAGCGCTAGTTTTGCATGGTTCGCAGGAGAGCTTCTGTGAAGTTTGGAAAGTAGGAAGCGAGGTACTGGCGGAAGTAAAATTGTGAGGCGGCATCGTGAGTCGTGTCGGGATAGCACAGTCGGTAGTGCGTTTGCCCGCAAAAGGCAAAGATCCCAGATTCGAGTCCCGGTACCCATACACTATTTTAATCTGCCAGGAAGTTTCAATACCGTTAATGTTACTAGTTTGTCGTAAACTGTCACAGTCTTGTTTATTTCCACTACATGCTTCAAAGGTTTAAACTTACATGGTCTGGTGAGTTTATGTTCATTAATAAGAGTAATATCTTCATTTTTATTTTCAGTGTAGAGTCTGCGATACAGTATTTGATGTAGGGGACAAATCAAAAGTTAGTTACTCTTCCAGTGGCCATTTATTACACCAAATACAGGTAGGCAACACAGCTGTGGTAACATACACTGTAAGTTGACGTTTCCACTTAGTCTCCAAGAAACATAAACATTTCTCTGATTGAGCAACCAACTTTTTGATTATGGATAGATATAAATCATCTCTAGCACTATGAAATCAGCTTCATACACCTGCTTTCCTCTCCTCATTGTTTCGGCCTTTGCCATCCACAGAAATGGCTCATCTTTTCGAATGCTTAATAATTGTATGGCATTGTTTCCCAAATATGTTGCCATAGCTCCCACTTGAATGACTGCAGCAGTTCTGGTGGTTTGCGGGTTGCAACTAACTCACAGGTGCTGAGTTTTCCTTGTCACTTTTCTTTAATTGCCTTATGCCATCGGTGCAACATTTGATGAGGAGGTGGCAGCAGCTGTACCCATGTGCTTACATAGCACTTGTCCCGATTTTTACGGATCCAGAATAGAAAAGTTGGTTTCCCATTCCGAGAAATGTTTATGGCCTCTTGGAGACTCTATGGCAAAGTGAACTTACGTTATATGTTCTCACAGTTGTGTTACCTATTTGTGTATCATTAATAAAAGGCCATATCTTGGAAGTGTGACATAGCCTACTTTTTGATTCGCCTTTGTAAACACAACATGAATAGCCCTTTTGATCACTGGAGGCAGTGCCACAAGTTATTCATAAATGATTACATTTACAGTGCACACACAACACTTCCGTCAAATGGTGTGTTGCTGAACAAGTTTTGAATTGAACTTGAATATTTATTAATATAAATGTTTATGTTTCAGTGCGTTGATTTTTAAGTGCAATAAGAAAATATTTCGTCCCACATATCAGAAAATTTTGCCAAGTACATGGGTGAAATTCGAAAAGGACCCACCGTGGTTTAATTATGGAAACGTTAATGAAGCAGAGATTGTTGCACCCTCAGTGTAAAAGAGACCCTCCAAATGGGAGCAAACATAACTTTGTCTTTAAGAAGATAAATGCACAACACGTATGAGGACTACACAAAAATAATGAGAATTTTGTTACAAAATATTGCTTACTTGACAACACATTTTCTAAACTTAAATACCTTCAAAATAGAATCAATGTCTTATCTTTTTCATGAGTGGAAACAGTTTTCTTGTATCTTTGCTGATGTTATGCTA
Organism: Locusta migratoria; assembly: GCA_026315105.1. Lineage (NCBI taxonomy): Eukaryota > Metazoa > Arthropoda > Insecta > Orthoptera > Acrididae > Locusta > Locusta migratoria. Next base: position 446,206,089 of record CM048755.1, on the reverse strand, counting down.
TATAGTGCATTCAGTGACTTTCTTTCCACATTTTGAAAACATTTCTGTTTCGTTTTTGTGTTTCATGCTTCAGAATTAAAAAAAAAAAAAAAAAAAAAAAACAAAAAACAAAAAAAAAATATTACATGGGGTCAGCTCTGTTGAGTGTTGAGTATGGTGGTTGAAAATTGGTACACTCACTGGTGTGTGTGCTCAACAGTTTTGTCGTGAAAAGGTGGTCCCGTAACTGACAAAAACATTTTTTTCCACATTGATGTTGGAAAAACAAGTGGCCAAATGCTCTAAGGCACCTTGCTGCAGAGCCCGTGGTTGTGTGTGTGTTTTCTCCTTAGATTGGTTTAGCTTAGTTTAAGTAGTTTGCAAACTAGGGACTATTAACCAAAGAAGTTAAGTCCCATAGATTTACAAACATTTGAACTTTTTTATTTTTGTTTATTTATTTATTTATTTTTTTTTCTAACAAAGCAACACTGTTCTTGCACGGGATCTCACCTGCCTTGGTTGGTAGGTTTGTTGTTCAAGAGGGCAAACTACACTGGTCATTGGTCCCACAACTTCTTTGTTTCCTTTGGTCTTGCTGTTGATGTCTACCACTGGAGAAAGTAATGCTTGCTTTCTAGGTCATAGCCATCTTATCACAATTCGCCCGCATGAATTCTTTTGCATCAGAATCTAGTCATTTCTTAGTGTATTTCAATTTGTGCCATTCGTGAAAACAATTCACTCTCTGGTCATCAGAAAGCAGATGAGTTTTACTGAAACTCATTTCATTTTCAGATCTTCAGTCAAAATTTGTTGGTATGAACTCCAGAATAGTCCTATCAATTCCTCCTTTTTATCAATTGTTCTACGGTGATTAAAGATATCTGAAGAGGTATTGTGAGTGTTTTTGTTCACTCCAGGAAAAAAAAAGTAAATAAATAAATAAAATAAAATCGTAAACTCTTTCCTGACTTGTCCTCGTGAACCGTATGCAACCTTGCAACTGTTTGTAACTATGTGACGAAACTGTTAGTGTCATTGGTCCCTAGGCTTACAAACTACTTAAACTAACTTATGCCAAGGAGAAGACAAACACCAATGCCCAAAAGACAACTCGAACCTCCGGCAGAAGTGGCCGTGCAATCCCTGATGTGGTGCCCCACACCGTCTGGCCATTCCCGCGTGACTGTGACAGTTCTAATTGCTAATTTGCATAAAAGGAAACAAATTGTTATATTAGCACGTTGTCTGACACTGACCAAAATAGTGTTTTCAAAGGATGACGTTATGGTAACTGATACATAATGATCTCTAGTGAAGGTGGTAGTAGGAGAATTCCTAAATAGTGACCTACATAATGCCAGAGAAAACTTCTTGTTACTTTTGGGTTACCTCTCATATAACAACTTTCACCATCGTACTGTAGTGAACCACCTTGCGTAGAACCCAAAAATTTCTGGTCTTACATAAAATTTCTAAGCAGATCGAAGACTTCTATTTGTATTGACTCTTGTATGGAGGTCACGGTAACAGACACTCATGCCTCGGAAAAGCAAGAGAAATGGCTGGGGGGAAAAAATTCATTGGGTCCATACAGAATACCATTTCTGTTGCACTCTACAAGAACGGCACTGTTGTCAGTCATTAAGTGCAAGCCGTCCAAAGTGAGAGGTAATGCATGAAATTTTGTATTTTCGGCACAGTTCCATTAGCTGTAGATTTTGGAATTTTGATTTTCCTAAGGAATTTCAAAATAGATAGCACCGTGCAACTACCACCAACTATTATTCCACGTCTAAAGTGTGTGCAGCAGTAATCATGTAGGAAACTATTTCTTATTTATCACAACCGACAGCCTTGCCAAACTGTCCCTGCTTTTATATCTCGTGTACGTGATACCACCGCCTATCTATCTGTGCGTATCGCTATCCCATTACTTTTGTTACCTTACTGCAGTTAGAATATTTACGAATAAATTACTGTTCTGCATAATTTAATTTTTCTTAGATGCAATTGAACTGTTTGTTGTTCTTCTTGATGTTGTGGTGGTCTTCAATCTGGAGACCAGTTTGATGCATTTCTCTACCCTACTCTATATCGAGCAAGCCTCTTCCATCTTCTCGTAGAAGGGCGCCATACATCCATATGAATCCGCTTACTGTACTTGTCCCTTGGTTTCCCTCTACCATTTTTACCAGCCACACTTTCCTTCAGTGATAAATTGAAAACTCCTTGATGTCTAAGAATTGTTCTAATAATTGACCCCTTCTTCTAGTCAAGATATTCCAGATATTTCTTTTCTCCCCAAATTCTCTTCAGTACTCCTCATTAGTTACACAATCTACCCACTGAATCTTCAGCATTCGTCTGTAGCACTACATTATAAAAGCTTTTATCCACTTCTTGTCAGAACTATTTATGTTACACGTTTTACTCCCATACATGGCAACACTCCACACAAACGCCTTCTGAAAAGATGACCGAACACTTAAGTTAATATTCAGTGTTAACAGATTTCCCATTTTCAGAAACCCTTTTCTTCCCATTGCCATCCTACATTTTATATCATCTGCACTGCGACTATCATAAGTTAATCTACTGTCCAAGTTACAAAATTCATTTACCACCTTTATTGTTCAAATGTTTGGAACCTATTAGACCTAACTGCTATGGTCTTCAAACCTGAGACTTAAAAACGAATTAAACCAACTTACACTTATGACAAAATGTTCAAATGTTTCTTAAGCTTATGGGACTTAACTGCGGGGTCATCAGTTCCTAAACTTACAAACTACTTATAAACTAACGTATTCTAAAGACAACACAAACATTGTTGCCTGATTTTCTTAGACTACATTCCATTACCCTTGTTTTAATGTTCATATTATACATTCCTTTCATGACACTGTCCATTCCATACAACTGCACTATAAGGTCCTTCGCTGTCTTGGACAGAATATGTGTCATTGGCAAACTGCAAAGTTTTTATTTCTTCACCCTGAACTTAAGTTCCTCCACCAAATTTCTCAGTATTTTCTTCACAGCTTGCTCAGTGTACAGTCTGAATAATATTGGGAAAAGGCTAGAAACCTGTCTTACTCCTTTCACAATCAATGCTTCCCTTTCATGCCATCTGTCTCTTATAACTGCTATCTGGTTTCTATAGAAGTTGTAAATAACCTTTCATTGTTTATAATTTACCCCTGCTGAATTCAGAATTTGAGAGAGTGTATGCCACTCAACAATACCAAAAATTTACAAATGCTTGAAATAAAAGTTTGCCTTTATTTAATCTATCTTCTAAGGCAAGTCATAAGGTGAGTATTGGCTGATGTGTTCCTTCATTTCTCCTAAATCGAAACTGATATTTCCTAAGGTTGGCTTCTGCCAGTTTTTCCATTCTTGGAATTTTGCAACCATGACTTAATAAACTGATGGTCCTGTATTGTCCACACGTGTCTGGGCCTGCGAGTATTTTGAATGTCTCATCTTGCACACTGGATGGGATAGTTTTGTCATGCCTGGCTCTCCCAGAGACTTCAGTAGCCCTGAGGAAATGTCGTCAGCCGCGGTGTAGTAGCTAAGATCTCGAAACCAGCTTGCTGCGAAGTGCGCGGTTACCCGCTGTCGGAGGATCGAGTCCTCCCTCGGGCTTAGGTGTGTGTGTGTGTGTGTGTGTGTGTGTGTGTGTGTGTGTGTGTGTGTTGTCCTTGGCATAAGTTAGTATAAGGAGTTTGTAGGCCTAGGGACTGATAACCGCAGCAGTTAAGTCTCTTAGGTTTACAAACATTTTAACATTTTGAATTTCGTCTACTCCAGGGTCCTTGCTTGACTTGTGTCTTTCAGTGCAATGTCAAATTCTTCTCTCAATTTGGTGTTTTTTTTATCTCAACTTCATCTACTCCCCATCCCCTATCTACAATATTGTCTGGAAGTTAATTTCTTTTGTAGATACCCTCTACATATTCTTTCCACCTTGCCACTTTCCTTTCTTTGCTCAGAAATGGTTCTTCATCGCCTTGCTACAGAACTCACGGTTGCTCGCTGTTGGTGAGTCGAGTTCTCTTGTGGGCTTGTGTGTGTGTGTGTGTGTGTGTGTGTGTGTGTGTGTGTGTGTGTTGTCCTTAGCATTTAATTATTTTTTAAGCATAGATTTACAAACATTTGAACATTTTTTCCTCATATGAGTTCTTGATATTCATACAGCTGTTTATCTTGTTTTTAAATGTCTCTTTTATTTTCCTGTAAGTGGCACATTTCTTTCCCTTAATTATACATAATTCAACAGCTTTTAATTTGTCCTCTAGCCACTCCTGCTTAGCCATTTTGCGCTTTCTGGCAATTTCAATTTTTAGTTGTCTGTACTCCATTGTACCTGCTTTGTTTGCTCCATTTTTGTGTTTTCTCTTTTCATTGATTAAATTCAGGATTTCCTATGATATGGAAGGATGTTTTCTAAGGCTTGTCTACCTATCTATTTGGTCATCTGCTGCCTTCACTTTTCATCTCTCAAAGATACCCATTCAACTGTGTTATGTTGCCTAAAACATCCAAGAACCTCAGGTTCCTGCAGTTTATCCAGGTCCCATCTCCTTATTTTAGCCTACATTTCATAAACAATAAGATATGTTCAGAGTCTACATCTGCCCCTGTATATGTCTTACAGTTTAAAACTTGGTTCCGAAATATATGTTCTTACCAGCATTAAGGTAACATTTTTACATGAAATCTCACTTGGTGTGCGATTTGATCTTGTGATTTTATTGTATCCTCTTACAAAACTTCATGTTTTCGTATGAAGAAACTGTTATATACACTCTCCAGATATCGATATTGTCTTTATGCCTAACAGCAGGCACAGTAAAAACATGAACAGTACAGACTACAATGAATAGTAAGGACTGTGATACCCTGTTGGTTGAGGCATGATATTAAATTTCAGAAAATGAGCACGATAGCATGGCGTGACAGAGAAATAAGGAATCTACACACCTACACGAGAAGGTAAGACACAGGATAAGAGTTGCATGTTAGACAGTCGATGAGTAAAAGAGAGTTGGCCTGTTCTTTTCTTCGTACAACAGAGTAACAAATGAATGTTTCTGAAACTCCATCTTTCTAATAAATGTGGTGTGTTCGAAACTTTATCCCTGCCAGGTCTGTTGGGAACTTTTTCACACAAGTGATCTACGAATTGGCCCCTCCCCCCATTGACATACTATGCAATCTACCATGTGGTTCCTCCTACCACTGCTAGTCATTTTCTTTTCTGTTCCACTGACTGATACAGTGAAGAAAAGCGAATGTTTGTATGCCTCCGTATGAGACATAATTTCAGCTTTTCTCGAAGAGAACATCGCCTTCCCTCCAGTGATTCCCCCATTTGATTTTCCTAAACATCTCTGTAACACTTGTGAGTTGTTGAAACCTACCAGTAACAAATGTGGGAACTTGCCTCTGACATGCTTCTGTCTCTTCCTTTATATCAATCTGGGGTCATCAAAGTCACCTGAGCGGCACCGAAGAAGGGGTCGCTCAAGCACTGTATTCACTGCCTGCTTTACAAATGAACCATATCTGTGCAAAATTCAGGTTAATAAACCAAAGTCTGGCTTCCCCAAGATTGTCCTTACATGCTCATTCCATTTCTTACCACTCAGCAATGTTATATCTAGGTATTTAATTAAGGCAACTGTGTCAAACAGCTCACTACTAATGTCGTATTTTGAAGAATATTGGAGTGTTTTTTCCCACTAATCTGCATGACCTTATATTTTTCTACATTTAGAGCGACCTTACATTCCTCAGCTACTAGAAATTTTGCCTAAGTTGTCTTACATCCTACTACAGTCACTCCATGACAATACCTTCCAGTACACCACAGCACCACCACCAGACAGCCACAAATTGCTAATCATTCTCTTTGTCAGATCGGTTGTGTAGATTGAAAATAATAGCGTTTCCATCACTTCTTCCCTGGGGCACTTTTGACAGTACCCTTATCTCTAATGAACACTCACCATGGAGGACAACATACTGGGTTCTGTTACCTACGAAGTCTTTTAGCCGCTCAATTGTCTGGGAACCTATTCCATTCACTTGTACCTTTGTTAACTGTCAGTTGTGGGACACGGTGTCAAACTCAGTTCAGAAATAGAGGAATATGCAGTCTTATTTTACCCTCCTTCCATTGCTTGCAAAATATCTTTTGATAGAAGGACACTCTGAGTTTCATATGAGTGATGCCTTCTACATGCCTGCTAATGCATTGACATTTTTTTCCCTAGTTGCCTAGGACTTACCACTGGTTAAAAGATTCTCTATAAATAGGCTACAAACTAATTAAGGTGACAGTGGTGTAGAGTACTGTTTGTAAGATGGAACTGGAATTCAATCAGGACTTGGCGACACTACATGGGGGGAAAAGGGGGAGGGGGGGGGAGAAAGAAAGATAGTGATGAACCAGAAGGAGTGGCTAAATATTATCTCGTTTCAACATACATGTGTACCATCATTGCATGAGTAAATGATTAGATTTATATAGTTCTGTGGTGTGTAGAGCGCTCAGCAGAGTCTATTCATGATGTAATTGCCCTGTTGTTACTAAATAGATATCAGTCAACTGGCAAGACTCAGGCAGCAAAGCAAGTTGTTTATGTACAATACCAAGCACCCGCAGTGCCATGCACCTTGTGAAACAACTGGATGCACTTAACCGATGCCAAATCGTTGGACTGCATGAAATGGGATGGTCGTATAGTGCAACTGACAAGCATGTGGGCCATTCAGATGCCACAGTGGCCTAATGTTGGAATGTATAAGTACATGAACATGAGGGCAACTTGGATATGCAGGATTGGGCCCTAACGTTCTACGCACCTACATATAATCTACACCCATACTCCGCAAGCCACCTCACGGTGTGTGGCATAGGGTACTTTGCATACAATTGTCACTTTCTCCTATTCCAGTCTCATGAGGCGCACGGAAAAATGATTGCTCATATGCCTTCCTGTGGGCCCTAGTCTCACTAATCTTACCCTTGTGTTTGCTTCGCGAGATATACGTAGGAGGAAGCAGCAAACTGGTTGACTCTTCATAAAACATACATTCTCAGAACTTTGACAGAAGCTAGTACTGTGATATGTCATTCTTGCAGCATCAGCCACTGGAGTTTTTTAATCATCTGTGTGACAGATTCACATTTATTAAATGACCCGGTAACCAATCACGCTGCTTTCCGTTGGATCTTCTCTATGTCCTCAATAAAACCCGACCTGGTACGAATCCCACACTGGTGAGCAATACTCAATCGCTGGCTGAACAAGACTATTGAAACCTACTTCCTGTGTTTACAGACTACAGTTCCTGAGAATTTTTGTAATAAAACTCAGTCTGGCATCTGCCTTACCTATGAGTGATTTATATGGTCATTCCATTTCAAATCACCCCTAATGTCCACACAGAGGTACTTTGTGGAGGTAATGGCTTCCAGTGTTGTTCTGCTATTGTGTAGTTATATAGTATAGGATCTTTCTTTCTATGTAAATGCAGCACTTAACGCTTGTTTATGTCGATGCTCAATTGCCATTCTCTGAGTCATGTATCAATAGACTGCAGTTCTTTCTGCATTTCATTACCCTTTCCCAGTGTTGTGACTTCTCGTTGAATTACTGCATCATCTGCAAAAGGCCTCATTGAACTTACAATGTTATCTGCAAGGTCGTTTACATATTTTGTGAAAACCAACTATCCTATAACACTCTCCTTGGACACGCCTAATGGGTTGTCTCTGTTGAGAATAACAGACAGTGTTCTCGTAGCTAGAAACACCTTTATCCTGTCACACAGTAGTCTTATATTCTATATGCTCACACTTTGTTCATTATGTGATGTTACGGAATGGTATTGGACATGAATAGTGCAAGCTGTGTTTCACACTATCGTTGCTTTTGGAAACAATGTTGATTCCTACAGAGGAGATTTCCGGTCTCTACAAATGACAGAATATTCGAATATAAAATGTGTTCAAAAGTTATGAAACTGACCGGTGTCAGTGATATAGGCCTACAGTTTTGCATATCTGATCGGCAACCCTTTTTGTAAATGGGAATGATTTGCTCCTGTAGAGACCTTCGGTACACTGTTGCTATTAGGGGGGCAAGTTCCTTCACATACTCCGTGTAAAATCTGGTATCTCATCAGGTCGTGCGGCCTTTCTTCTGTTCAGTGAATTCAATTGCTTTTCTATCCCTCTGACAATTTTTTAAATGTCTGCCATTTTTTCGTTCAAAAATGTTCAAATGTTTGTAAATCTATGGGAGTAAACTTTTGTGGTTATCAGTCTCCAGAGTTACAAACTACTTGACCTTAACCTAACCTAAGGACAGCACACACACTCATGCCCGTGGAAGGAATCGAACCTCTGACATCGAGCAACCACGCGCTCCTTTTGTTCTTCTTGCAATGGTTTAGAAGAGTAACTACCGTGCAATCTTTCTCTGTGAAATGGCTTTGGAAAAAGACGTTTAATGTTTCGGTCTTTACTGTGTCATCCTCTTTTTCAATACCATTATGGGCACAGAGTGTCTGGATACCTGTTTATCAATTTGACGTAGGACCGAAATCTTTTTGGGTTTTCTGCCACGTTGGTACACAAAATATTTCTCACAGTCTTTGAACGCCTCTTGCAAGGCAGCCATTACAATAATTTTGGCATCATTTAATATTTACTTCTCTGCAAGGCTTGGCTCTGTTTATATTTGCAGTGAAGTTCTCTGTGCTGTTGTAACAGTTTCCCAGCATGGTTGTTGAACCACGGCAGATCTTTCCCATCTGTCATAATTTATTGGCACATACTTATCCATCATGTATTATATGGTGCACTTGAACTTCATTCACAGCTACTCAACATTTTCAGTGTTAGCGATGAAACTATCATCTTGAGCAGTCAAGTACTCTGAAATCTGCACCTTTTTGCTTTTGCTAAATGAGAAGATGTTCCTACCTTTTCTTGATATTTTAATTACCACTGTATTCATTGATACTGTTATGGCCTTATAATCACTGATCCCTTGCTGTATGCTAACTGACTCTCTATGTTACTGCTCAAGGCAATTTTTGGATACAGCACTTAGAACAATATTTTTCTATTCTCTGCCCCTGCCATCTGTCTTAAACACGTTTGTCTCCCAGTCTACATCCAGTAAGTTGAAATCTCTACCTAAAACTATAACATGACTAGGAAACCTACGGGAAATACTTTCTAAGCTTTCCCTCAGATGTTCTGCTACTACTGATGCTGAGTCAGGTGGTCTATAACAACTTCCCATGACAATGTTTGAGCCACTTTTCACCCTGACGTTCACCCAAATTATTTCACATTCCTAGCCTGTACGAATTTCACTCGATACAATTTTCTTCTTTATCGCTGTAAACACACCTACCCCTTCAACCTATCTCTGCAGTGTACATTCCAGTCTGAGTTTAAGATTTCATTACTATTCATATCTGGCTTGAGCCAGCTTTCTGTCCCCAGTACGATGTAGGGATTTTGACTAAAAGTGGGAGCAGTTCTGGGACCCTTCCATAGATGCTCCTACAGTTAACTATTACTTTATTAATCTTTTCTTTCTTTGTTCTATTGTACTGAGTGCTGCCACGATCGGAATACGCGTCTTAACGGACCTGTCGAGGGATTTATCTAACCTAAAAAATAAAAAAATAAAATACCACATGTGCACTCCGCATGTACTCTGTTACCCTAGTAACAGCTTCCTGGGTGTTGTGCACACCTGACCTATTCAGGAAGATCCTACACTCAATAGCAGAGGTCAAGAAATTTGCATCCAAATCACCACAGAATCGTCTAAGGTTCTGGTTTAAGCCTCCCACTCGGCTCCAAACCGGAGGAACACTATCACTTCTGGGAATGATGATGCAAATCCATAGCTCCACTTCAACCCCTGGAGCGAGGCTAGCTGTCTTCTCCAAATCCACCAGCCACGTCAGTTTCCATTGACACCAAATACCAACACCGGCATTTATATTGGTACCAATGGCGGGTTACTTGGTTGGATAACGAATGGCATCATATCTTGTTCAGTGATGAGTCCCATTTTTGCGTAGCTTCAATGACCACTGTGTTTGGGTTCACCTGTTTCAGAAGGCAGAGGTGACACCCTCCCGATATTGTGGAGATACACACAGCCTTTAGCCTTGGCATCTTGGTATGGGCAACCTACTGATCTGGCACTGATGTTCCACATGTAACTGTCAACGGCCTTGTCTCTTTCATCCTGTATTGTAACCATTTCAATAGACTCCTGGTCTTTCCTCATAAGCAGTTCCATTCAGTTTCAGACACCCCCATGCATTGTTTAGCTTGTCAGTGTATTTGCTTTCAGATTTCTCAGCTGCTTCTTTTAAGCTGTACAATTTTGCCCATGTACACTGCTCAAAACAATTAGCAGATCAAGTGAGATATACACAATATTCATATGGTAACATATTTTACTGAGATATCACTACAATTGTAATTTGCGTGTGATACAGTCAGGCCTGGCCCAAACAAATTCGGGACCCTAGGCAAGTTTTTTTAATGGTGCCCCATTAAATAAAATCGCAATCAAACACCCATGTACAATACACATTGCATCTTTTTTTTACAAATGTTTGTAGAGCTTATGGGACTTAACTACAGGGTCATCAGTCCCTAAACTTATAAACTAGCTTATACTAAAGACAGCACAAACATCCATGCCTGAGGGGAGATTCGAACCCCTGACCGCAGCTGTGCAGACCGTGACTGGCACACCGCAGACCCTCGGCCACTGCGGCCGGCCATCTTTTTCTTTCTTCTTTTTTTTTTTTTTTTTTTTTTTTTCCCTCCTCCTCCTCCCCCCTCCCCCAGATACATAACATCACAACATACACCTTACATAAACATGTTTCCCCATTAAAATGGGACACATCATGCACTTTTATACAACAATGTTACTCTTTGATCGTTTTTACATTTTGTCTTTTAAAAAGTTTTTTGTTGATAGTTTACAATAATTGAAACAATTATAAGCTTCATTATACAAAGAGTCTGACAAATTTCATTTTTCTTGCCTTGGTCTTTTTAAAATCTGAGACGATCTCCTTTAAATCTATTGTGTCTGCTGTTTCTCATTTAATTGACAACGTTGCCAACAACTCTTTCATGAGTCATTGTGGACTGCAGACATGTTTTCATGAGTTTTAATTTTGAGAAGCTGTGCTCACCACAGGAAGAGTAAGCTACACTCTTGGTGCAGAAACTAAATTAGGAACAATGTCTGTAAGTCCATTTTTACAAATATAACCAGAACTTTCTGTGGACCTGACTTATTTGGCAATCTTCTAGCAATGGCCTTTAATTCGTTGCATAGATCAGTAGCATCAATATATTTATAGTCATTGTGAACTACGAACTTTTCCAAATTAACACATTCTCCAAGAATATGTATGGGAGTTTTATTTTGTACATCATGTATGTTGTACAGACGACCAAATACGCAATTTACGTTGTTAATCTGATGAAATCTCTCATCAATAGAATTTATTTCAGTACCCAAGATTGCAAATTAAAAATTAAAATGATTTTGCTCTTCATCTCCAAACTGCCTTTTCTTGAGTCTTAGATGGACTGGTTCCATATCTGATGAAAGTAATGCAGAAATGTTGGCCGCTTCTGAAATTTCTCCTGCTCCTATCAGCAATTTTCAAATTCCAAATCACTTCAACAATTTTCAAGAACGGTTTTTGTTTTTAGCAGAGCATTTGTAGTAGCATTAAGATAAGTTTCTTTTGATTGAAGAAGTAATTGTATTCTTCAGTGGCGGACTGTGAGGGCACCCCAGCTGACACGATGGGCGGAACGCCAGCTGTGATCAAGCCATGATTAGTTGCAAACTTCTATTCATCTGTTCATTACATGCTTACTACCAAAATTCTGAAGAGTGAAAGAGAATGCATGTAACATTGACTTGTGTCTCGTCTCTTGCCTGTTGCGATATCTATGTGTAGTAACCGGGACTTGATCGCTCCTGGAACCACAGCGCAACAGCAAGGTAAGCTGCACCGCGAGCGCATGAGGGCTCGTTGTGCACGACAAATTTGCCGTCCCCAAATTCGAGAGCCCTAGGCAGTGGCCTAGTTTGCCTATATGGACGGGCTGGTCCTGGATACAGTATGATATTTTGATGTCCCAACTCTTCACTTGAGGTTTACTTGGCGTTTACTTAGAGTGAGAAACCATAATAGTGAGAACATCATTCTTGTTTCCTTCTAATATGGTGTGTGAACACCTCGGACGGACAGTACAGTTGCACACCTGTGTGGCCTGGAGAGTATGAGTTTATCAATTAGCTCTTGCGAGATATTTGGCCATTCTTCCGTAAGTGCAATATCCAGCTCTGCAACCATTGTGGGAGGTACTGGTCTGGCTGCAGTGTGTTTGCCAAGTGCATCCCAGACATGCTCAGTCAAGTTTAAGTCCGGTGAAACAGCTAGCCATTCCATTCGTTAAATTCCCTCAGGTTGAAGCAGGTAAGTGCGGTAGTGCAGCTCTTTGGAGCGAGCGTTATCATTCGCCAGAAGGATCCCATCTCTTATGAGACCAGTGTGGGGCACATCAAAAGGTCGAAGGTTCTCATCTATATACATCTGAGCAGTCAAAGTGGCATTGAGAACAACATAGAGGATCGTTCATTCAACAATACTGGCTCCTGCTGATACCATTCGCCCACTACCATGATATGGGAATGTTTCCTGCACGTAAGCAGGAATGTTCCCAGTTCAACATTCTCTCCAAATGAGGCAACAATGATTGTCTAGCCGAAAACAAAATCTTGACTCATCTGTGAACAGAAATCGGTGACATTTGTTACGACTCCAATCTGATGTTCCTCTGTCCAGTTTCTGCATACTAAATGGTGTTGTGGTTTTAATGGGACACACACCATAGGCCTCTGTGCATACAGGCCACATTCCCGAAGATGGTTTTGGACTGTTTGTGTCGATATTGCGTGTCCTGTTGCTGCCTAGAAGGTGTGTTGCAGTCAGCCTCCTGTATCGACAGGCTGTTAGCTGGAGATAATGGTCATCTCTCGCTGATGTTACCCATGAACGAGCTTGCCATTTCCATGTTTTAATGTTTCCTGTTGTCTGAAATCATTTCCAGGTTCCAGAAATTAAATTTTTGGACACTCCAATAGCTGCACCCCTCTTTGTGTCTGCCCCACTTCCAACCTTCCTATGGCTCTGCATGCAATAGCTCATTATACTATCTGAACACAACTGCTTGAGTAATTTGTTTGGTAGAGTAAATACAATTCAACACCAACCCCCTTTGCAGCAACTTTCTGTTACTACCACTGTCTCGGTTCCCGTAATGTTGCTGTATACATTACGTAGAACTGATAGAAAGACATTGAACCAGTGTAGATTTTTTGTACCATTTATGATGCGCACTGAATGCAAATCTTGATGTTACTTTTGCGTGTTCTGGCACGCCTCAGCTTCGTGCACCAAGTGGTGGCTTATGCCCCTTGGGCATTAAGTCTGTTCTGTTGTTCATGTGACTACTGCGCACTGTTACTGCCTGCATACGTACAAAACTAGAGTGGAATATTTTGCTAAAACATTGGATTAAAATTTGAAGAACTAATTTTCATTTGATGTGGGTGATAAACGATTAGTTGATATATAGAATGAAACATTTAGAAACAGTTACTGGGAAACCTTTTTGATGTATTATGATGTTCAATTAATTAAACAGTCACATGTGTCTTCAGGTTACCATACCACATGTTATACAAAAAGTATTGCCACTATATATGAAAAAGACAGCAATTATACTGGTGGGGGCAAGATAGATATTGCCTGTATGTTGACTGGTTTCGATTAATTTGATTAAAAGTATAGTATGAGCAGTATTTCCGATGTTAAAAATTACGCCGATAAAAGAGGGACTCGTGATTCGCTTTAGAACTGGATTTCATTGAATGCATGAAAATCTGACAAAAATTATAGCTCCATGAACAACGTAGATGACGGGAAGAGACCATTTCAGTTGGATGTAGTGTCATTATGCTCATAGCTGATTTATTGTAAATCAGTTAAAATGCACTTTTAAATTGGGTATCCTTTTCTACTCATGCATTACGCATGGCAGTTATCATGTCACATTTATGAGGCATCCATTGATCAGTCTCAAAAAGTATCACAAATCTGAAAATGTGTATAAATTCTGAATAGTATACAGATGTATGTGAAAAGTCAAATCATTTTATTACAACTATTACAAAACATGATGAGAAAGAGTGTGGAAGAACTTGTTAGTGGGAAATTTATGGAAATAGTACAATGTAATTGCAGTAAGTTGAATTCAAATGTTTTCTTGTTAAATCTTTTGTACACTAGTATTTCCTGTGATCGAAATTCGACCAACTATGTTAAGTAACGAAACTCAAAACTTTGTAAATGTAATTGGGATTTATTGGTATGTGGATTCTCAGTTCCTATCTGAATTCTGCATTTACATATAACAATGGAAGTAGGAAGTTGTAGCTATCGGAAATGAAGTAATTAAAGTTTTGTAACTAAGTTGAACTGTGTGGTAGTAGCAGCAAATGACCACAAAGTTGTTCTTTCAGAATAATACTTAAAATAACGACGTCAAGGAGTAGCATTAATTCATTATTGAGATATTTTGATTTCCACTGTTGACAATATCGTTGACATGGTAGTTCCACTGTTGTACTGCTAGAGGGCTCCTGCACAAGACGTGTACCTCTTGTCATCTTAGACGCCCTTTACATATGAAAACTTCTACCGATACTGCCTTTAACAATGGCTGCATGCACACAAGACATTTGTTTCGTGCACATCTATGATGAAACCCCTTTTGAATTCTACAAGTAGTTTTATTGGCCTCCTTCTATAACAAAAATCGGTATATCAGTTTTCGAGTTTGTGTATTTATATAATTATTAGACATATATGTTTTGCCTTTGAATATCGTTAATGAAGCATGTGGTATTGGTTCAAAATTGTAAAATGTGGGAAATTCTGTCCATACAAAATTGTTAATGCTAGTAAAACAGTTAGGGTAATATTGCTTACAATGGGGCCAACACACTATGTGATCAAAAGTGTTCAGACACCTACCTGAAAATGATTCACAAGTTCGTGGTGCCTTCCATCGGTCTTGCTGGAATTCAATATGGTGTTGGCCCACCCTTTGCTTTGATGACACCTTCCACTCTCATAGGCATATGTTCAATCAGATGCTGGGAGGTTTCTTGGGAAATGGCAGCTCATTTTTTTACGAAGTGCCACTCTGAGGAAAGGTGTCGATGTAGGTCGGCGAGGCCATAACATCCCAAAGATTTTGTATAAGATTAAAGTCAGGACTCTGTACAGGCCAGTCCATTACAGGGTTTTTATTGCTGTGTAACCACTCTGCACAGACCAGATATTATGAACAGGTGCTCGATCATGTTAAAAGATGCAACCGCCATCCCTGAACTGCTCTTCAACAGAGGGAAGTCTGTGCTGTCATAGTGCCACACAAAACAGCAAGGGTTGCATGTCCCCTCCATGAAAAACATGACCACACCATAACACCATGGCCTCCGAATTTACTGTTTGCACTACACACACTGACAAATGATGTTGACTGGGCATTTGCCATACCCACACCCTGCTATTGGATCGCCACATTGTGTACTGTAATTCGTCATTCCACTCATTGTTTTTCCACTGTTCAATTGATCAATGTTTATGGTTCTTACTCTCGTATCCCAGTATGATGAGTTTGAGAGCCTGCCAGACCACATGGACTGCAACAGTGTCTGTTAGGCAACGCACACAATTTGCGAGTGCTGTCATCGCCGGGGCCGGAGCCACAGCAATGGTCTTCAGTTGTGTCTTGACTGCGCTCCGTATACATTTGTGTACTACGTTGTTGTCTGGCATCTTACTTGGCTACATCATGGTCTTGATTGGTTCATGATTTGGTCAGTCCTTTCCATTTTGTTGTTGTGCTTGCAACTCGTGGAGCAGCAACAACAACAGTTGCAGCAGTTGCTCCTACAGCAGTAACAAACTGATCTGTTATGACAGGAAATTCAACTTTTGGCGGAATGCTTACAAGTTCAGGGCTCACAAACCGTCCAAGCGGTGGTCACGTTGTCAGTGGATTTCCACCCTCCAGCATTTACACCATTTAATGACACCAAAGAGGATTGGGACACTTACTTCCAGTGGCTGAAACAGCACTTTGCTGCATTTCAGGTCTCAGATGACACACTGCAACAGTCGCTTTTTCTTTATTGGGCTTCCCCTGAGACATTTTTCTTACTGAAGAAGTTGGCTTCCCTCTCCAATTTGGTGACAATAATGTTTGAGGAAATGTGCACATTGCTGTCCAATTATTATTTGCATCGATTTCACCTCAAATTCCGTCAGTACCACAAACAACCAGGTCAATCATATCGGTCATGGGTGAAAGATTTGCAAGGACTGAGTCAGCATTTCAATTTTGCTTGCTTCAATCGGTCTTGTAAAACCTAATATGCAGACTCTCTGATCTGTAATGATGTCGTTCAGCTGGCTCCAGATCCAGAAGTACGTACACCAACCGTCAAGCTGGATGACCCCTCTCTGGAGGACATTCCTGAAAATTGCACAGTCTTGCGAGATAGCACATGCGGCGAAAGAGCACCCCATGGCTACTCCTCAGGTAGCAACTGTACAACCACCACAATGGGGATGTAATGTTCATAAGGTCTTGCCCCCCTGGCAGCGTCGTGATCCATTCCTCTCCGAGGTGTCCACGGCCTCCTCGTCGGTGTAAGCATCATGGTTTGCCGTTCTGTCCTGACTATTTTACAGCACACCAATGGGCAGACTGTCCAGACCGTTGGGGCCCACTGTAGTCATTGTGGAAAAAATGGACATCTCTGTTCTGTTTGTCGTCAAAGTCCTCACTGGAGTCAATAGACAGTTCATGAACTTCAGGCCATCATTCCCCAGGGTGATTCTCCCACTACCAAATTGTTTATTGATCTCATAATAGCAAACCAAGACGTCCACTTCCAAGTGGACACATGGGCGACAGTCTCCCTGGTGAATCTCCCAACGTATGCCCGTCTCGGCTACCCAATATTTGACCTGCCTTCCTAGAGATTGGTAGCATATGGTGACAGCTCTATCCCTCTGAAAGGTCAATTTACCACCTTGGTGGCTTACAAAACAGTCACACGACCTGTGACCCTATTTGTTGTCAATAGCCACAGAGCTGGAAACATTTTCGGACTAGATGCATTATCACTGGGTTCTCCATCACAGATGAGGTGCAGGTCATGTCAGACTCAGTTCCTTTCCGGGAACTCGATGATCTTTGTGCCTCTTTAGGATCTCTGTTTGAACCTGGTTTGCTGTGTGCTACCAATTTTGTGTCATATATTACTTTACGTCCAGATTCAGTGCCCTGTTTATGCCATGCATGTCCTCTTCCGGTCTCCCTATGGATGGCTGTGAAGCTGGAACTAGACCTTATGCACGCAGCTATGGTCATTGAACCTGTCAAAACAAGTGTCTGGGCCACAGGAATCATAGTGGTTCAAGCCCATCATCACCCTCCGCCTCTGTGGTGATTTTAAATCCATCATCAATGCCCAGGCACAAGTTGAAGGCTACCCCGTTCCATGTCAAGAGGACCTCCTCACAAAGCTTTTTGTAGGTGAATACTTTTCTAAGATACACCTGGCTGATGCAAATTTACAAATCCTGCTTGATGAGGAATCTCAACAAATCATGGTCATCAATAAACCTTTTGGCCTTTATAAATACAAATGTTTGCCCTTTGGGATTTCTTCAGTGCCAGCCATCTTCCAGAGATATCTGGAATGGTTAACCATGCCTATACCCGGTTGTGCTAACTACCTTGACGATGTCATTGTTACTAGGGCTACACGCCAGGATCACTTGCATAACCTCCTCACTCTCTTTACTTCATTGCGGGATGCCGGGCTTAAGTGACTCCTCCAGAAATGCCAGTTTTTCCAGGAGGAGGTGAGTACCTTGGCTACTTGCTCTCCAAAGACGGAATCCGGCCCACATATTGCAATGTTTCAGCGATCAATGCTCTACCATGCCCCCAAAACCTTCAGGAGTTACAGGCAGTTTTGGGAAAGTGAATTATGATGCAAAGTTCCTTTCACAAGCAGCCCACATTATGCACCCACTCAATCGTCTGTAAAAGAAAGGTGTGCAGTTCCAGCGGTCAGATGCCTGTGAGCATTCCTTTACACAGCTAAAGCATCTGTTGCATTTGGCACCCTGCCTTACACCCTTTTTCTCCATCACATCCCTTTGTTTTGGCAGTGGACACTTCTCCCTATGGCGTTGGAGCTGTGTTGGCACACTACATTGATGATGGTACAGAAAAACCAATAGCCTATGCATCCAAGACTGCTCAAAAGAACTACTCTCAGATAGAAAAAGAGGCGTTGGCGATCATCTATGCTGTTAAGAAATTCCATGTGTATCTTTGGGAACCAAGTTTACCCTCATCATAAATCACAAACTTTTGGTAGCTCTATTTGGGCCACACTCTCAGCTCCCAGAGTGTACAGCCCAAAGACTCCAGCGTTGGGCCCTTTTCCTTAGTTCATACAACTACACCATTAAGTACAAGCCTACTACACAACATGCCAACACAGACGCTCTTTCTCGTCTGCCCTCAGGACCTGACCCAGCATTCGATCGATATGAAGTCTCCTGTTTCCACATTGATCTGGAATGGCAAAATACCTTAGATGGGTTCCCCATTACGGCGATGCGCATTACCGCGGACACGTGCCTTGACCCAACGGGTCAAACATCATGTGCTTTATGGGTGCCTACATACTTCCTAAAATCGATGCATTCATAGCTAAGGGCCTGGTCCCATCTCTCTAATCGATTGTCTGTTATTAATGGGGTTCTCCTGCTCGATGAAGAGGGCAATACCCAGTGGGTGGTTATCCCATCTGCCTTATACCCACAGGTTCTTGATCTTCTCCATTGTGGGCATCAGGGTATGTCACATATGAAATCCCTGGCCAGGAGGCACGTTTACTGGCTGGGGCAGAACAAAGATGTGGAGCTATTGTTCCACTTGTGCTAAGCACCAGGCTGCTCCAGCTCAATCTTTCTCTCCTTGGCCTGCTCCACATCGCCCTTGGGACTGCATCCATCTTGACTTTGCGGGCCCCCTTCTTAGTTCTTTGTGGCTTATTGTCATCGATGCATATTCCCACTACCCCTATGTGGTCAGAATGGTGTCCACCATCACGACCGCCACACTCAATGCCCTCACACAAATTATTGCTATCGAGGGTCTACCCCGTACCATCGTATCTGACATGGGCCCCAGTTTACAGTGATAGCCTTTGAGCAGTTTTCTGATGCCAATGGCATTAAACACTTATCTAGAGACATTGTAAATTATTCCTACCAAAGACGCTGCTTTTTATTAAATTATTTAATACAACAGATCTGTTTTAGCGTGAATGCCATCATCAGGTGTACTGTAAAATACAAAGGTGGGTATACTATTTAATTTAAGAAGATAATTGTACTTTATACATACATTGGTAGCTCTTCTTACCCTTGTAAGATCGCTGCTTCTCTTATATGTATTGGTTCTTATTTACATATGTAAAAGAACTGCTGTTGTTATAGCTCTTATATAGCTGTATATATACTTTTTTTAAAATAATTCTTATGTTGTCAATGTTTGACAGCTATTTTGACAGATATGTCAGCGATATTACAAGTTTACAATGCAATTATTTCTTTGCTATTATAGAGAGCATATCTGGTCTTATTGGTATGTCAATAGGATGTTTCATTACAAGTGTGTAAATGGTTA
This sequence comes from Locusta migratoria, assembly GCA_026315105.1. Taxonomy (NCBI): domain Eukaryota; kingdom Metazoa; phylum Arthropoda; class Insecta; order Orthoptera; family Acrididae; genus Locusta; species Locusta migratoria. The sequence goes on along the minus strand of CM048755.1, from coordinate 446,186,159 downwards.
ACCATATATTATTTTGTGGAATTAATTTTGGTGTAATTTTTGGATTTTTATGGATTGTAATAATTATATGCTTTTCAGTGATTACTTTTAATTTTGTGACAATAAAATCTCTGACGTATTTGTAAATTCCGTCTATCTCTTTGGAAGAATGGTACTAATGAAATTTTCCAAGTAACGCTTTTGCTTCATCTCGATTTGTTCATTTAAAATTTGTTCAGGGTTAACTTGGGTGTGTAAATAATTTCCATCCTCTTCAAGAACGTTCATTATTGCTCCTTTTTGCGTGATATGTAAAATTTCCATGGCCTGCTCTATATTGTCTGCTATGTGTTGTTCTTGCTTCAGGTGATGGAAAAAAGTCGACTGGTTGCTTTCTCTATTACGATCGTGCTCTCAGAAAGCGACCAGTTGACTTTCTTCCATCACTTGAAGCAAGAACAACACATAGCAGACAATACAAAGCAGGCCATGGGAATTAGAAGATTATAAACACCTATTTAGTCCCCCATTCCACTCAGCCTCCAATGGTGCGGCTGGTGCGAACATTCAAACAACAAATGTTGAAATCCGTGGGCATGTCCACCACCACAGCAGCCCTCACATTGTTCCTAAGTACCTATAGAACTACCCCTATCCAGGATCGTAGCCTGACAGAACTCCTCCATGGAAGACAGCTATGCACCCTTCTCCATCTCTTGGCCCCACAGCCCTCGGAACCCAAGACCCAGTAAACTGGGAGCTATACCCCAGGTACCACTGTGTGGGCCCATTCATATGGAACAATGCCCTCATGGGTGAGGGCTACATTAGTAGCTGCTTCTCACAGGTGACATATGTTCTATGTCAACACTCAGAGCGGTTTGGGGTGCCGACATACTAACCAACTCCATCCCCATTTACCTGTGTCACCCCAACCAGTAGCCCACCCACACTTGGAGCTCCCACCATTACCAATCCCCCAACCCCTGGGGTATATTCTGTGCTCTAGGGCATTGTCAGCAGCTCCAGTCAATGCAGGTACAGAGGTGACACACTCCCATCTGCAACTACGTACACTGGACAGATCACCCTCGGACACGCCTCAACCACAGGGGCTTCATATGCGCTTCAGGGCAGGGTCTGTGAGCCCACTCCAGGGCATTCTAGCACCTATCCAGAGACCCCACATCCGTTCCCTGAGTTGGCGGGCTCTGCAACTGCGACACCACTTGCGCCATCAGTCCACTTTCCGAAACACTTCCAGGGTGCTTCCATTCCTATGTGCCCATTTGAGGGGGGAGGGATCTGGTATCCTGGCACAAAGACTTCGAGAGCCCGCCAGACCACACGGACTGCGACAGCGGCAGTTAGGCGGCGCACGCAACCCGCGAGCCCTGTCATCGCCACTGGAGCGCTGCGCACAGTGATGCGCCCACCGCACAGGCCAACTGTGCAAACAGCCGCACTGTATAGGGGCCAGAGCCACAGCCCAGTCTTCAGTTATGTCTCGACTGTGCTTTGTATACATTCGTGTACTACGTTGTTGTCTGGCAGTTTACTTGACTATGTCACGGTCTCGATTGGTTCACGATTTGGTCAGTCCGTTACAGTTTGTTGTTGTCGGTGTTTGGTACCTCTGGTTGTCTTGTTTAGTGTTGACTCTTAGCGGTGACGCTCCACCGATTTCCTCGGTTGCTAGGTCCTTCTCAGTCGTACGGTCAGGAGTCTGATCTGACGTCAGTTGCAATTCTGCCAACGCCCTTAGTCGGTCGGTCGTTCACGACTCACTCCCGACCCAGTCCGACTTTCGGTCTCAATACTTACACCGAGCGAGGTGGCATTAAGCATTGACCTATGTTATGTGTGGCGTATGGACAGCCACTCAACCATGAAATCCATGTTTTCTCACCTTCGACCAAAATGTCATTGTACTTGGAGTGGATCCTATGCAGTTTGGAATTTCTGTGTGATGGTCTGGAGATATTCCTTTCTATTGCCTATTTCAAGAGATAGGAGATGGGACAGCCCTCTTCAACTGTTGGCGGTGTCTGTCAGTCAACAGAGGATGTCGGCCTGTATGCTTTCATGCTGTGCATACCCCTTTACGTTTCCACTTCACTATCATATCACAAACAGTGGACCTAGGCATATTTAGGAGTGTGTAAATATCGCATATAGACTTCTGACACAAGGGGTGCAAGCCCCCTACGAGAAAAACACAACCCACGACCACACCGCAATACCACAGTCTCGAAATTTTACTATTTGCATTACAAACGCTGGCAAATCACGTTCACCGGACATTTGCCAAACCCACATCCTGTCATTTGATTGACACATTATGTACCGTGATTCGTCACTCCACACAACGTTTTCTTCAACTATTCAATTGTCCAATGTTTATGCTCCTTAGAGGAAGTAAGGCGTTGTTTGGAATTGACCTACGTGATGTGTGGCTTATGGGCAGCAGCTCGATCATGAAATCTAAGTTTTCTCTCCTCCCGCCTAACTCTCATAGTACAATGAGTGGATCCTGATGAAGTATGGAATTCTTGTGTGATGATCTGGATAGATGCGTGCCTATTACACTGTATGATCCTCTTCAATTGTCAGGACTATCTGTCAGTCAACAGTTGAAGTCGGCCTATACACTGTTGTGCTATACATGTTTACACTGCACTAACATGTTTACACTAAGGATGCTTAGAAGTGTGCAAATCTCGCTTACAGATTTATGACACAAGTGACACCTGATCACGTTCGAGGTCCGTGAGTTCCACAGAGTGGCCCATTCTGCTCTCTCACAATGTCTAATGACAAGTGAGGTCGTTGATATGGAGTACCAGGCAGCACAGTGCACCTCATATGAAAAACATATGTTTTGTGGGTTGTTCAGATACTTTTGATCACTTAGTGTGAAATAATGTAAACAGTGGAAAAATGTAAAATTGTTGTTTTTGTTGTTGTCTTCAGTCTGGTGACTTGTTTGATGCAGCTCACCATCTTATTCTATCCTGAGCAAGCCTCTTCATATCCACATAACAAAGGCAACCCATATCAATATGAATCTGCTTACTATATTCGTCTCATGGTCCTCTCAGCGATACCCCTCCTCCCCTTCCCCCAATATTTTTACCGTAACTATGCTGTTTGCTTGTTTATGCTATAATATTAACCAGATACTGTAAGTTCATTGTAAAAACCAACAGGAGGAAATGATAAGGAGATGACAGTGTCATCAGAATTTCCAATTGACATGTTTGAAGAAAATTTTTTCTCTCTAGTTTTACACTCCATGTGCAAAGAATCATCAGGTGTCCACGAGAGAAAGTATGTTGATATAGATCTTCATTACTTCCACCTATCCATTTCCCTACTCACCTCACTAGATTACAGTATTAAAAAGTGTTACCTTCATTACACTTAAATAAAACTGACTTTAGAAAGCACTACTCATTGGATCTTTATAATGAGACCTTGGAATGACTTTTACATAGCTCTCTTTCTCACCAGGTGAAATATTTTTGCCATGGCTGGTGCTCCCAGAGAATTCAGTAGCTCTGAGGAAATATCATCTACTCCAGGGACCTTGTTTCAACTTAGGTCTTTCAATGTTCTGTCAAATTCATCTCTCAGTATAGTATCTCTTATTTCATCTTCATCTGCTTCCTCTTTCCTTCCTACAATATTGCCTCGAAGTTCGTTTCCTCTGTAGAGCCCTTCTGTATACTCTTTCCACCTTTCATCTTTCGCTTCTTTACTCAGAACTGGTTTTCCATCCGAGTTTTTGATATTTATACAGCTATTTTTCTTGTCTCTAAATGTCTCTTTTATTTTCCTGTAGGTGGTAACTATTTTTACTCTAGTTATAAATTCTTCTAAGGATTTGCATTTGGCTTCTAGCCACTCTGTTTAGCCATTTTGCACGTCCCGTCAGTCTCAAATTTAGTTCTCTGTACTCCATTTTACCTGCTTCATTAAATTCATTTTTATATCTCCCCTGTTTCTGTCAATTGTTGCCCAAATCTCTCTCTGAAATTCTCAACAACTTGAGGTTCCTTCAATTTATCCAAGTCCCATCTCCTTATATTCCTACCTTTCTGCAGTTTTTTTCAATTTCAGTCTACAGTTGATAAACAATAAGATATGGTCAGAGTCTATATCTGCCGCTGGGTATGTCTTATAGTTTAAAACCTGATCCTAATAATGAATTCCAGTCCCCCATCACAATTAATATTTCCTCTCCCTTATAATGAATAATTTCATTTACCTCCTCATACACTTCTTCAATCTCCTCATCATTGGCAGAGCTAGTGGGCATGTGAACTTATACTAATGTGGTCAGTGTTGGCTTGATATCTATCTTGACTACAGTAATTTGATCACTGCACTGCTTGTAGTAGTTTACCCACATTCCTATTTTCTTATACATTATTAGAACTACAACTGTAATTCCTCCAACTAATTTTGTGTTTATAATATTGCACTTGCCTGACTAAAAATCCTGTTCCTCTTTCCAACATACTTCATTAATCCCCACTACATTTAATGTCAACCCATCCATTTCCCTTTTTAAATTTTCTAACTTCCCTACCCGATTAAGGGATCTAATATTCCATGCTCCAATCTGCAAAATGCCAGTTTTGTCTGTCCTGATGACGATAACTTCCTGAATAGTCCCCACCAGGAGATCTGAATGGAGCACTATTTTACCTCCGGAATATTTTACCTGAATGGATAGCATCATCATATATTCATACAGTAGAGCTGTCCTGCCTCAGGAAAATTAACGGCTGTAGTTTCCCCTTGCTTTCAGCCATTCTTAGTAACTGTATGGTAAAGCCACATTAGCTGACATTAGGCCAGATCAGTCAATCATCCAGGCTGTTGCCCCTGCAAATAACGACAAAGTTGCTGCCCCCGTCTTCAGGAACCATACTTTTTCTGACCTCTCCACAGATACCCTCCACTATGGTTGAACATACGGTACGGCTATCTGTATCGTCGAGGCATGCAAGCCACCCCACCTCGGCAATGTCTGTGGTTCATGGGGGGTGGAACGTAAAATTAAGAATGTGAAAACAGGTTTTTCTATAACTATGCTGTTTGCTTGTTTATGCTGTAACATTAACCAGATACTGTAAGTGCATTGTAAAAACCAACAGCAGGAAATGGCAACGAGATGAGAGTGTCATCAGAATTTCTAATTAACACGTTTGAGGAAAAATTTTTCTCTCTAGTTTCACACTCCACGTGGAAAGCATCACCAGAGAAAGTATGTTGATATTATTTCCACCTATCCATTTCCCTACTCACCTCACTAGATTACAGTATTAATGAAGTGTGACCTTCATTACACTTAAATGAAACTGATTTTAGTTTAGAAAGCACTCATTGGATCTTTATAATGAGACATTAGAATGACTTTTACGTCTCTCTTAGCTCTTTGAAATGTTGTTTTGAAGTATTTGTTTAATAGCCAAGTTTAAGAGCCATACATTAGTATGGGATTATGCACTGTAAATGGTTTGTTGATGTTTTCAGTGATGATACAGTTCGGGATGTGATTGTGCTGGACGTAGAAGAAGATGATGAGCTGGCTCCAACTGCAACTGAACTAGGAATCAGTGTCACTACGTGTGCACCTGATATTGGTGCAGAAGTGACGGTAATGTTGCAAAAAGATCAAAAAGATGTAGCAATGACCAGGAAATTGAGACACGATGCTGTTAAGAGCCACAAAGCTGACACACAACCGACAGAGAAGTCAGCAAAGCAGACAGGGGATCCTCTGCTGCCACAGCTGCCAGCTGCAGACCTGGAGCCATTGGTCCCTGGTAACTTGGCCCAACCTGTGGCTGAAACAAGGCAGCCAGACCAAGAAGAAGATCCACTGCTGCCTACTACGGACCTACCGCTAGTAGATGCAGTGAATTTTCTCCTGATGCAGACAATCACTGAAGACCGAAGTCTGCAACTAACGTAAGTTCCCGACTGAGAGCTATTCCTCGAATCATTTTCTTAAACGACCCTAATGAATGATGAAAAGCAATGCCATTTTACTAGAATTTTATTGTATAAATGGGCACAACAAGTGTCCAAAACTTGTACTGTACTTGTAGCTTATAACAGTACAATGTTGATATCTTTGTATGTAATGTGTTGGTAGGAACTGTCGTGCTTATGTAGGAATTTTTGTATATGGTTAATTGGAATGATAAATGCACAATTATTTTGTTGATGTTGTCATTGGTGAGCTCTTCAGTCCAAATACTGGTTTGATGGATCTCTCCACAATTTCAAGTTTCCCCATTGATTTAATTCAATGCCCTCTGGCAAAGCACATTCATTTTAACCTACTTACTGTACTTGTCTCTTGGTATCCCTTTGCTGTTTTTGTCCCCAATGCTTCCCTTCAATACTAAATTGACAATTCCTTGATGTTTTAGACTGTGTTCTAGCAATCTATCTCTTTTTTTAGTCAAAATATTCCATAAATTTCTCTTCTCCCCAATGTAATTTTCAACATTTTGCTGTAGCACCACTATTCAAACGTTTTTATCAACTACTTACATGAACAGCTTGTCATCTACATTTCAGTTGTATGTAAAAAAGCTGCACTCCAGACAAATGTTTTCAGAAAAGTCTTCCTAACACTTAAATTAACATTTGGTGTTAACAAATTTCTCTTCTTTAGAAAAACAGTTCTTCAGATTACCATTATTCATTTTATGTCATCTTTCTCTGTCCTTCATAAGTCATTTTACTGCACAAAAGTCATCTGCTTCTTTTACTGTTTCCTTTCCTAATCTAATTCCCTCAGTTGACAATGTTCCATTACTCTTGTTAATGTTCATCTTACAAACTCCTTTCAGATTCCTGTTTTTTCCATTGCTTTTCTAGGCTGCTGACTTAGAATGTCATCAATAAATAGCAAAGTTTGTTTTTCTTCTTCCTGAACTTTTTTTTTTTTTTTTTTTACAAAGATCTTATTGATTTCCTTGACACATTGCTCAGTGTACAGATTGAATAATGTTCGGGAGAGACTACAACGCTTACACCCTTCTCAACCAATGCTTTCCTTTCATGAACTTCGACTGCTATCTGGTTTCTGTAATAGTTATAAATAACTTTCCACTGCCTATATTTCACCCCTGACATCTTAATAATTTTAAACAGTTTGTTCCAGTCAACACTGTCAGATACTTTCTCGAAGTCTAGAAAACTATAAATGTAGGTTTGCTGTTCCTTATCCTATTTTCTAGGATTCTTCCCAGGGTCAGCATTGCCTCATGTGTTCTTGCATTTATTTCAAATCCAAACTGATCGGATTCAACCAGTTTTTATGTTCTGTGAATTATTCATGCCAGTATTTTGCAACCATGACTTAAAGTGGTAGGTCCCAGAAGAGCAGTTAAACTGAATGGATAGGAAGTTACAGGATGAACATCAACAAGAGCAAAACAAGAGTAATGGAATGTAGTATAAGAAAATTAGGTGTTGCTAAAAGAACTATAATAGGTAATGAGACAATAATGATGATAGATGAGTTTTGTTACTTGGGAAAATAACTGACGACAGTTACAATACATATGACATAAAGTGGGGAATTTCAATTGGATGAAAAGAAGAAATGTGTTTCTCAATAATTGGAATTTGTTAATATCAATTATTAATTTGTTTTTTAGGAAGTCTTTTCTGGACACATTTGTATGAAGTGTAGTCTCGTATGGGAGGGAAATCTGCACGATCAATAGTTCAGACAAGAAGAGTACAGAAATGGACATGTGCTACAGATGGATACTGATGGTTTGGTGGGTAGATCGCGTAACTAATGAGGGGATACTGAACATAAATAGGGAGAAGAGAAGTTTCTGGCATACCTTGATTACAAGAACTGATTGTTCAGTAGAACACATTCTGAGACATCAAGCACTCATCAGTTTACTATTGGAGGGAAGTGTGGGGGCATAAAAATTGCAGAGGGAGACCAAAGAGATGAATACAGTAAGTAGGATCAGGTGAATGTGGGTTGCCATTTTTATGCAGATAGAGAGGCTTGCTGACGATAGAGTAGAGTGGAGAGCTGCATCAAACCAGTCTCCGCACTGAAGACCACAACAGCAATACAGTTCTGTTATATTCACACCTTACCTGATTTCTTTGGAGTTGAAATTACTACATTCTTTTCGAAGTCTAGGTGTATTTTGCCTATCTCATACATCTTGAACACTAGGTGGAATAGTTTCGTCATGACTGGCTCTTCCAAGCACACCTGTAGTTCTGAGGGAACATTATCTATAGACCTATTTTTGGTCTAGATCTAACAGTGTTTCCTATCTCATCTTGATCTAATCCATCTTATCATTCTACTGTACATTAATTTTGCTGGCAAAGTTATGCTGATATGAATGAATTTATTAATGTGCTAGGTGAAGCAGTTGACCCACTTAAAATTCATTATGGAATTATTATGTGCTGATTACTTTAATCAATCTCTTTCAAACGATCACCTGTAAGGAAATGTGATTCAAACTGTTTCTCATACCTTTAGGAATAATGTCACGTAGAAGGTAGAGTGCAAATCTTCTCTTACACAATGCAAGGCCATCATTTAGAATTAGACCATATGAACAATTCTTTGTTGAGATGTTGCCAGCTTCCTGAATGAAGAAGCTTCTCCTCGCTTTCAATTTATGTTAGTAAAATTCTTCCAATTAAGATTATTATTTACTTAAAACATTTTATTTATTTATTCAAATATTCATGTGCATGTGACATGCTGCAGTTGAAAATATTTATGTAACTGAAAACATTAGTCATATAAAGATGGACATGTATTTGAGAAACAGGTAACATCTCTGTGATAAGTGTATCTGGCAAGTTGTGTAAGTCAGAAATGATATAAATGGTTTATTGATAGTTGCAGAGAGGATGACAAAAAACCTGCAGAAGATGAAGCAGTTAGTATTGCAAAGAAGGAGATGGTCAGAGCAAGCCTAGAAAAAAATCTATCAGATCAGTCATTGCTGTTGCAGCCTTCAGCTGTGGATCTTAATCTATCTGCTACAGACTTTGATATACTCTTTGAGGATGATGATGTTCAAAGGTAAGTTATGAATCCTATTCCTCAAATCATTTCTTTACACAACACCAAAGGTTACTAATTGCAAGTACTTTTTAGAACTTAGCCATCATTCAGATGGACAAACTAAGCGTCCAAATGATATATACAATTGAGAAATAAGGACACATTCCTTGCGTAGAATGTCAGTAGGGCTACACGGCTAGGCCCTGGATGTCCGCCAGAGGTGGATGAGGGTTACACTGGCTCCTCCTCCTTCCACTGACTACATTTCTATAGATGTGCATGACTAGGCCTATCTTACTCTGTTTTATGAAATTTACATTCAATAGTGTCCGAAACGTGATCTTTTAAAATAATATAATGTTTGAAACCATCACTGTATATATATATATATAAAGCTGACCAGAGCTACACAGTTCACATTTCCAGTTGAGGCAAGTTATTGTCATTGATAGCTGTGGTGATTGATCTACATACAGTGTCATCAAGACATATAAACTGAAGTTTTACGCATTATGAACACCAATAAATGCTACAAAATTTGAATACAATATACACCATATCGTCAGTAGTGAAGAGGACTTGTTAATTCTTATGTTGTAAAAAAAGGCTCTCTCTGTCAGTCATTAATCCGTTTCCTTCGTATTTTCATAGTCAATGACGGCGACATTGGTAATGTATGCACTATAAAACAATTATTGGGAATGAACTATTTGTACTGATGAATTACTACTCAATGTACCAAGTGAAATATAGAAATAATAATGACAAGTATAAGTGATTGCTGAATAGACAGACATAGTTTTTCCCTATTCTTCATGCACTACCGTGATTGTGGGATTAAAGTGTTGAAATGCCATGGTGGCAGGCTTGAATTTATTGCTGCCATACTAGTCCTGTGCACAATGTTAATATGTTCTTGATACTCCAGGTAGCTTGAGAGGTTTTACCGGACATGCAGAGTGATATTCCCATGCGTATGATAGAGGCCCCCCACATTTCAGCAGACAAGTAAGGGAACATCTGCAGGCAGCCTTTCCTGGCTCCACAATAGGAGACTGGTAGAACCAGAAAGGAACAAGAGCAGGTAGCATTAAGAGTAGATGAGACATTAGTAACTGATGGTATAGTGTGGCAAATCTATTTAATAAGTACTTTATATGTTACTCATAGTATGGGATTGTCTGGGTCAGTAAATAATGCCCTTGAGTATTTGAAACTAGCATTTACAAATAACTTCAGGTACATGAATATGTCACTCACGTCACCACAAGAAATAATTTCCATGATAAAATTTTTTTAAACACAGCTTTCTAGTGGATACGATTAAATGTCAACAAAATTAATTAAATCGTGTTCTTGTGAATTTAGCACAATTTTAAGTTATTTGTTTAACCAGTCTATTATAACTGGAACATTTTCTGATTGCTTAAAATATGCGGATATTAAGCCTCTATTCAAGAAAGGGGATAAAGAGATACAATGCCAGCATTCTCAAAAATTCTAGAAAAGGTTATGTACAAGCAGCTTCTCAACCACCTGACCATGAATGACATATAGTCCAGAACACAGTTTGGATTTCTGAAAGGTTCCAACATCGAAAAGGCTATTTACACATACAGTGAGAATGTACTTAATTCATTAGATAATAAATTGCAAGCAGCAGGTATTTTCTGTGTCTTTGCTTGCTTCACAATACAAAATAATACAGGAAACATATTTCGCACATGTCCTTACATGTTCGTTCCATTTCATAGCTCTCTGCAATGTTACGTGTAGATATTTGAATGATGCAACTGCATCAAAAGGTTGCTGTATTCGAACATTATGGGATTGTTTTTCCTACTCATGTGCACCACACAATCCGCCTGTTGCCCTTCATCCATGGCTCGCAAGATGTCTTGTGAGAAAAGGGCAAGCTGAGTTTCACATGAACAATGTTTCCTAAACCTGTGCTGATTCACAGAAAGAAGCTTTTCCGTTTCAAGGAAATTTACTGTATTCAAACTAAGAATATGTTCTAAAATTCTACATGTCACTGATGTCAACTATATTGGCCTGTAATTGTGTGGGTCAGTTCTCTTTCCTTTCTTATAAACGGGAGTCACCTGCGCTTTTTTCCAATCACTAGGAACTTTGTGCCGTCAGTCCACCTTCCGAAACACTGTCCAGGGTGCTTCCATTCCTACATGCCCATTTGAGGGGGGAGAGATCTGGTATCCCGGCACAAAGACTTCAAGAGTCCGCCAGACCACACGGACTGCAACAGTGGCCGTTAGGCGGCGCACGCAACCCGCGAGCCCTGTCTTCGCCACTGGAGCGCTGCGCACAGTGATGCGCCCACCGCGCAGGCCAACTATGCAGACAGCAGCACTATATAGGGGCCAGAGCCACATCTCAGTCTTCAGTTATGCCTCGACTGTGCTTCGTATACATTCGTGTACTACTTTGTTGTCTGGCAGCTTACTTGGCTATGTCACAGTCTCGATTGGTTCACGATTTGGTCAGTCCTTTCCAGTTTGTTGTTGTCGGTGTCTGGTGCCTCTGGTTACCATTCAGCAATGACTCGCAAGATGTCATGTGAGAAAAGGGCAAGCTGAGTTTCACATGAACGATGTTCCTAAACCCGTGCTGATTCATAGAAAGAAGTTTTTCTGTCTCAAGGAAATTTACTATATTCGAACTGAGAATAAGACCAAAAATTCTACAGGAAACTGATGTAAACTATATTGGCCTGTAATAACATGGGTCAGTTATTTCCTTTCTTATAAACGGGAGTCACCTACACTTTTTTTCGAATCACTATGAACTTTGCGCTGAATTAAAGATTCGTGATAAATGCAAGCTCAGTAGGGCGCCAATGACACAGAATACTCTTTGTAAAACCGAACTGGTATTTCATCCGGACCAGCAGACTTTTTCGTATTTAGCTCTCTCAGCTGCTTCTCTACACCGGAAATACGTATTACTATGTCCTCCATTTCGGAATTAGTATGTTGATCAAATGATGGTACATTTGTGCGGTCCTCCTGCGTGAAAGATTTCTTAAAGGTCCCGGAATTAAACGAGTCCCATTCATTTTCTAAGTGCGATCCTAACATTTGTTTATGGGCTCTTCCCAACAAAAACACGCTCCTAATCTTTCTTGATTGGTTTACGAACTTTGGTCACCATCGATGCTATGACGATGTCATGATCACTAATTCCTGTCTCTACACAGACATTGTTAATAATGTCAGGCTTATTCGTAGCTGTAAGGTCTAAAATATTTCCGTTATGCGTGGGTTGCCGGTTTAACTGCTCAAGACAGTTTTCGGAGAATGTGTCAAAAGTAGCTCGCAAGACTGCTTGTCTGTATCACCTGAAATGTAACTAGAGAGGTCCCAATCTATACTCTTAAGGTTGAAGTCTCCCCTGACTAATATTATATGGCCCAGATACCTACGCACTACCTGGTGTAGACTTTCTTTGAATGATTCTAAAACTGCTGCAGCAGCATTGGGGGGCCGGTAAAAATACCCAACTATTAACTTTACTTCTTTTAGACCTGTTATAAGTGCCCAGATGTCGATGAGATTTCCCAACATCTTAGCGACTGTCATCCATGGAGGATTTTCATCTGCAGCGGCCTCACCTCCGTAGATGGTCGCCTCGCTTAGTTTTCCTGGGCGCGGCGGCTAGGGGAGCGGCTGGTACCTCTGTACGGCGACGGTGAACGGCTGCGGCCCATCGGGGAGCGACCTCGTCTAGGGTACGGCGATGGGCTTCTTCCCATAGGTCGACTGAACTCATCAGCAGGTGACTGCCTTGGATACAACTGCTCCGACGGCTGACGTCTTGCGGCAAAATAATCATCGAATACTCGCCTCCTCTCTCTGCAGTAGCGTACGACATGTCCTGGGCGTCCACAGTGGAAACACAGTGGTGTGTTGTCTTCTGTCCTCCAGATATCTGTTCTTCTGCGGGGTGTCATAGTTACTGGGGGAGTTGGCTGTGGACGTGTCGGCCGGTTCATGGGCTGCCGTTTGGCGGCTGCAGCGTATGTCATAGCAGGGTGACGCCATTCTTCACGTCGGGTGCGATTGACGGGGCAGACAGTAGCTGATGTTTGAAATACCTCATCCTCAGCGGCGTTGGCTCCCTCGTGACTTACAGGGCTTACATCCATGGCCATAATCTGATGATCACTCAGTCTAATAGTTCCGGCTGCCATGCACTGTTGTAATTCTTCTCTCACGATTTGTCGTATGAGAGAAGCGAAGTCATGCTGGTCTTTCACAATGGCCATAGGGACTACATTTGGGAGTCTGTCATACTTCTTGCGTCCAACCCTTCTTTGTTGCATCTCTTCAATACGTTGGCAGCACTTGATGAACTCTTCTGTCGTAGCAACGTCTTTTATCAGAAGAGCTTGGTACATATCTTCTGAAATTCCCTTCATCAGTTGCGTCCAACCCTCCTTTGTTGCATCTCTTCAATACGCTGGCAGCACTTGATGAACTCTTCTGTCGTAGCAACGTCTTTTATCAGAAGAGCTTGGTACATATCTTCTGCAATTCCCTTCATCAGGTGCGTGATTTTGTCCTCCTCAGTCATGTTAAGATTGACTATGTTACACAGGGCCAAAACATTCTGTATGTACGATTGTGTCAGCTCACCATGTCGTTGGGCCCGGTTCTTCAGTTGTTTTTCCGCCAAGCGGATTTGTCGCTGGCGGTTTCCAAATAAATAAACGTTGGCCAAGCACATCGTGTGATCCCACCTGTTGTACCTGGCGACTCGGTCGAACCCTTTTAGCCATTTGTTGGGGTCCTGTCCAGCATCTCCAGAGAACACCGATGGGTGTCTGATGTGCAGCTGGCTTATTGCTGGTTTCGTCTCCACTGTTCTTCTGATAATACGGACTTTTGTAAGGGTGTACTCGGTGTATCCCTTGTATTCCGGTTCCAGTCCGTGTAAGCGACGACTTTTACATTACCTAATCGGAGCCATGGTGATGCAGCTGTTGCACATTGTACCTGGCACCTCCACCAAACAGTGTCACGTTGAAATGGAAACAGGCTTGACTTCGAAGGCAACTAAACACAGAACTTATACTGAAGCACGTTTATTACGAACTCAACATACACACAGCACTGACTGCCTCTCAGGCAGAGTGCTCTGCTATTCATACACAGACAGAATTTACCAGAAATTAGAAGAACAGTTAACATAAGAAACAAGTAGAATTTACAAGTGAACATAAGAAAGATGTGGAATCTTCTGGAATTGTTAATTACTAAGAAATAAATTTTTGCCGGTGGGCGAGATTGAACCAGCGACCTTCTGCACCGCAGTCTGTGACGCTATCGCCTGCGCCACGCCGGCAGTCGGTGTTCGGGGTCTCGCGGTACTATAAATGGCTTAGAGCTGCAAGAAACTGTGGCAGTGCTTAATCACACCATCTTGCTATTTCGTAGCTACTGCCATGTGCCAGGGCAACTCCGGATTCCCAGCCAGCGTAGGTGACGCTGGCACAATAACGTCAGACCATCACACTACAGTAATGCATCAGCGAACACTTGCCTTCACATAATTATACAGCATGATGATCTGTCTCACCCACCTTATTGCTATTACGGTAGTGTTGGTGTGACACCAAATTGTCCGAAACTGGGCGTTGCACAGCTGTCGCTATAAGGTTGTAATACTCGTGACAGGCTGACCTGAAGTTCGAATGTGCAATCTGTCGTCATACACACAGCTCCTTAGTTACTGATTATGTGGTCAACTGGCCACCACTGACTGGCTTTGGTGGAGCTGTCAAGCAGGTCATTGCATCTGCAGTGCACATGCGCTGTGTGTACTACACACCACAGACTAGCACTGACCGGTTGACCCTTTTCACAGGAGGAAGGAGGAGGGAAGATTAGTGATTAGCGTTCCGTGGATGGTCCAGTTTTGCAGTTTTGGATGGGGAAGGAAATCGATCATGCCCTTTGAAAGTAAAATCCCACCATTTTCCCAGAGTGATTTAGGGAAATCATGCAAAACATAAATCCCGATGGCTTGTGGTGGATTTGTCACAGGAGCAAGTGGCTTTTTCCTAAGGAGACGATGTGTAATTGTTTCACAGTTTGTTCTCCTAAGTTGACTCTACTGGAACCCATAAAGTTGATTAATTTTGAAGATTCACATATTCATTAATACAATTAGCTACTTTTAATAATTGACCATTTGTTACTAGCTCTTACAATTAGATTTTTCCAATTACAGTAAAACCTCGTTTTTACATTCCCAGTTTTTACATTTTCTCGCCATTTACACCATTTTTTGTCAGTCCTGTCAAATTTCCTATGTTCACAATGTTAATTCGCTCTCGTTTTTGCATTAACATATTTCCACTTTTCCCGCGTTTTTCACTTTTCGAAAGCACATTCATGAAGAAAAAATGACACAATCTCCATAAATTGATGCTAGCATGGATTTCCCCTTAAAGTATAGCCCTCAAAAATTATTTGCAGTTGATTTTCTTGACACTTTGCATTTATTCAAACGTATATTTTACGTATCATTATTGCCAGTATGTAACTAGTTGACTTATGACGCGCCAATTTGTGGCAATGTAGTTCCTCTTTCCATAAGCTTCTTTGCCAGAGCGCCTGGCGTGTACTCAAACAATCAGAACCAGTTGCTTTGTTGATGTGAGAATAAAGAGTTGCATTGTTTTTGTGATACATATTTCTGATTGATAAAGAATGTTATCTGTGAAAGTTGGGTATCATAACACCCACAACCTCAAAAAAACGATAGCTGATCCTATGCAAATGTCACAAAAATACTTATGCATATGTTTGCACTCAAGAATGCGAATAAATTATCTAATATTGTCATGTGAAACATCGAAAAATTCAAAAAGAATGGAACTTTATGTGTTTTCTATGTAAATAATCAATGTCGGTAAAAGGCAGTAAGTTTGACGATGTGTTACATAGCCTGGCAGCGGTGTTCAAATGATATCTATTGAAGTGGTTCAGGTAATTTTTAAGCCCAGAAGCGGCGTTTTCGATTATAATGAATGATATTACATCAAAAATTTCTACTTCCCATAAAATTACCAGTTCTGCGTTGCGCTTAAAATAGCAGCATACTCGATTATAATTAAAGAAATTATGTCAAAAGTTTCTACTTCTCATAAAATTACCAGTTCTGCCCTGTGCTTAAAATAGTAAAAATTTCGATAACCTTTATTGAAAAATAAACTTCCTGGTGAGTACTTAGATGCCTATTATGTACAAATATCACAAATAAACAACAAAAATGCAAGACTGATCCAGTAAGCATATTTTACCATTTAAAACATTATTTTGTGCATTTTACGTTTTCCTGCATTTTACACCATTTTACTGAAGTCCCTTGAAAAGCATAAAAATGAGGTTCTACTGTATGTTTCGTTCTAATTGTAACTGTATTTCAAAAATTCTAAATAGCTTCCAACTCTGTCAACCAATCAAGGAGCTATTTATCACATGACCATATACGTCCACAAGAAGGAATACATTGTGTCAGTCAGCTCATGCATCTAAGACTGTCATCTATAAGGTTTCCTCTCTGTTCATTAATAGTAAGTTTTCTGTCAAATTGCACAGAAATGGGAACAACTCGTCAGAAGACTAGAAAACTAACTATATATACAGTAGAACCTCGTTTTTACGCTTTTCAGGGGACTTTAGTGAAATGGTGTAAAATGCAGGAAAATGTAAAATGCAGGAATTAATGTTTTAAATGGTAAAATATACTTGCTTGATCAGCCTTGCATTTTCGTAGTTTATGTGTGATATATGTACATAATAGGCATCTAAATACTCGCCAGGGAGTTGATCATACAATAAATGTTATCCAAACTTTTACTATTTTAAGTGCCAGGCAAAACTGGTAATTTTATGGGAAGTATAAATTTTTGACGTAATTTCAGTCATTATAATCGAGGATGCCACTATTTTAAGCGCCAGGCAAACTGGTAATTTTATGGGAAGTAGAAATTTGACGAATTTCATTCATTATAATAGAGGACGTCGCTATTTTAAGCGCCAGGCAGAACTGGTAATTTTATGGGAAGTAGAAATTTTTTACGTAATTTCATTCATTATAATCGAGGACGCCACTGCTGGGCTATAACACAGCTTCAAAATTACCTGAACCGCTTCGATAGATATCATTTGGACGCCGCTGCCAGGCTATGTAACATCTTCAAAATTACTGCCTTTTACCGGAATTAATTATTTATATAGTAAAACTCCTGCAGTTCTGTTTGTTTTGTATTTTTCGATATTTCACACGACAATATTCAAGAATTTATTCGCGTTCTTGAGTACAAACATATGCGTAAGTATTTTTGTGGCGTTTGCAATAGGATCGGCATCTCTCACTATTATCGCTTTTTTTGTGGTTGACAGATAAAGTTCTTTATTAATCAGAAATATGTATCACAAAAACAACGCAACTATTTATTCTCACTTCAACAAAGCAACTGGTTATGATTGTTTGAATACTCGCCAGCCGCTCTGGCAAAGAAGATAGCAGAAAGACGAACTACACCGCCACAAATCATCATCATTCTTTCGTTAACAAACCGTTCTGTTTGTCTGAGTACATGCCAGGCGCTCTGCCAAAGAAGCTGGTGAAAAGAAGAACTACATTGCCACAAATCGGCGCGTCTTTTAAGTCAACAACGAAACGCGAAATAGACATTTGAATAAACGCAAAGTGTCAAGAAACTCGAATGCGAATAATTTTTATGCGCTATACTTTAAGGGGAAAGCCATGCTAGTGTCGATTTACGTACATTACGTCATTTTTCTTCATGAACATGCTTTCAAGAGGTGTAAAACGCGGGAAAAGTGTAAATGTGTTAATGCAAAAACGAGGGCGAATTAACATTGTAAACATAGGAAATTTGACGGGACCGACAAAAAATGGTGTAAATGGCAGGAAAACGTAAAAACCGAGAATGTAAAAACGAGGTTTTACTGAAGTAAGATTGTGCAATACCTCAACACTAGATATATGCTATTCTAAAAAAATTAACTAAAGAGATATAAATAATCATTACTAGATCATACTCCCTTGTTAATCGATTTGTGCTGACACCAAGCGGGAGATTCTGTGTAGAGATTCCCCCCCCCCCACAAGATCTCAATCTATTTGTAATAAAATTATGATGCAGTGGGCTGATGACGAGTCACGGCAAACAACTGTTCAAACAGCGGAATTTCAAAACACAGATATGTACAGGAGGATTCATCAGTAAGCACCCTTAAAATTGACAGTGAAATGCACACTTCAAAAAGGTAATCATGGAAAAGGTGGAAAAGCACTTAAATCCCTTCCATTTTCTTCCGTTTCACCAATGGTTGAGCTTTGATTGATGCCACATGTAGTAATCTATTTATTTTAAAAGTAATATACATACATTTTTCAGTTATTTATTCCATATTTGAAAGTAAAGTACTGAAAATTACATTCTCTACCATCTGCATAACTATACCACTAAAATTATGAATTGGTTTTTAAATATTTGGAAGTATATCGAGTACAATTTCTGGTATTATGGACAATAAATGGTTTTTCTATGCTTGCAGTCAGCAGCACGAAGGAGGAGACAGACATAAGGAACATGGAAGCACACCCGCTGAAGTTAGCAATCTAGACCAAACTATATATTATGATGCAGTAGAAGAACAAGAACAAATATATCTGAAAGTAGATGTAGGAAAGGATCCAATGCTGCCAGCGGCAAATTTTAAGTAAGGATGATTTTAATTCATGAAAGCTAGTTGTTTCTCTGTGACATCCCATCAATCACTTAGTTAACAAAAAAAAAAGTACAATAATTTATTATATAAATATGATGAATACAGCAATGTTCACATTACCATTCCTAGCCAATTATAAACAATTTCAGATGTGATAATTTAAAAGCATGACATTTGAACTATTTTTATATCCATTCTGAACAACACGAAATGTTATGAAATACACCATGTGCTAATGTCATCATGTAAAGTTCTGAGTACAGTAATGACAGTCACAATAAAATTCACCCAATGGGCACACAAAATATTACTGTGTCAGTACTGTCGCACTACAGTACTCAGAGAACGCAGAACTTGTCTTTATTCCAGAAAAGGGCGGAGACGGCTCCATCCACGTGTCGTGCCCAGTGCTGTGCCAGCAGACAAATGCATCCTCAAACACTTCTCTTCACATAATTATACAGCATAATGATCTGTCTTACCCACCCTATTGATATTACGGTAGTCTCAGTGTGACACCAAATTGTCTGAAACTGGGTGTTGCACAGCTGTCGCTATAAGGTTGTAATACTCGCAACAGGCTGGCCCAGAGTTGGGATGTGCAATCTGTCGTCATACACACGGCTCCTGAGCTACTGATTAAGTGGTCAACTGGCCAGCACTGACAGACTTTGGTGGAGCTGTCAAGCAGGTCATTGCATCTGCAATGCACATGTGGTGTGTGTACTGCACACCACAGGCTGGCACTGACCACGTTGTCCCTTGCCACGGGAGGAAGAACGAGGGAAGCTTAGTGATTAGTGTTCCGTGGATGGTCCATACTTTCAGATTAGAAACAAAATCGTCCGTACCCTTTGATGGGAATTATCTCACCAATGGCCCGGAGTGATTTAGGGAAATCGTGCAAAACATAAATCCCGATGCATTCTAGTGGATTTGCCACAGGAGCAAGTGGCTTTTTCCTAAGGAGATGACGTGTAATTGCTTTCACAATTTGTTGTCCAATGTTGACACTAATGGATCCCATAAAATCAATCAATTTAGAAGATTCACAGTATTCATTAATACAATCAGCTACTGTTAATAATTGTCCATTTGTTACTAACTCTTACAATTAGATTTTTCCGATTATATTTCATTCCAATTGTAACTGTATTTCAAAAATTCTAAATAGCTTCCAACTCTGTCAACCAATCAAGGAGCTGTTTATAACATGACCATATATTTACATAAGAATGAATACATTGTGCCACTCAGCTCATGCATCTGAGACTGTCATCTATAAGGTTTCCTCGCTGTTCATTAATAGTCAGTTTTCTGTCAAGTTGCGCAGAAATGGGAACAACTTGTCAGAAGACTAGAAAACTAACTATATATAGTAAGATTGTGCAATACCTCAACACTAGATATATGCTATTCTAAAAAAATTAACTAAAGAGATATAAATAATCATTACTAGATCATACTCCCTTGTTAATCGATTTGTGCTGACACCAAGTGGGAGATTCTGTGTAGAGATTCCCCCCCTTCCCCCCCCCCTGCAAGATCTCAATCTATTTGTAATAAAATTATGATGCAGTGGGCTGATGACGAGTCACGGCAAAGAACTGTTCAAACGGCGGAATTTCTAAACACAGATATGTACAGGAGGATTCATCAGTAAGCACCCTTAAAATTGACAGTGAAATGCACACTTCAAAAAGGAAATCATGGCAAAGGTGGAAAAGCACTTAAATCCCTTCCATTTTCTTCCGTTTCACCAATGGTTGAGCTTTAATTGATGCCACATGTAGTAATCTATTTATTTTAAAAGTAATATACATACATTTTTCAGTTATTTATTCCATATTTGAAAGTAAAGTACTGAAAATTACATTCTCTACCATCTGCATAACTATACCACTAAAATTATGAATTGGTTTTTAAATATTTGGAAGTATATCGAGTACAATTTCTGGTATTATGGACAATAAATGGTTTTTCTATGCTTGCAGTCAGCAGCACGAAGGAGGAGACAGACATAAGGAACATGGAAGCACACCCGCTGAAGTTAGCAATCTAGACCAAACTATATATTATGATGCAGTAGAAGAACAAGAACAAATATATCTGAAAGTAGATGTAGGAAAGGATCCAATGCTGCCAGCGGCAAATTTTATGTAAGGATGATTTTAATTCATGAAAGCTAGTTGTTTCTCTGTGACATCCCATCAATCACTTAGTTAACAAAAAAAAAGTACAATAATTTATTATATAAATATGATGAATACAGCAATGTTCACATTACCATTCCTAGCCAATTATAAACAATTTCAGATGTGATAATTTAAAAGCATGACATTTGAACTAATTTTATATCCATTCTGAACAACATGGAATGTTATAAAATGCATCGGTGCTAACATGTCCTTGTAAAGTTTCGAGTATAGTGATGGCAATCACAATAAAATTCACCAAATGTCAATTGAATCTACATGGTTGTTAACACTGATTAGGAATCATTGATCTTTTTACACTTACCTTATACAGAGAAGATGAAAAAATTGTGCTATGCACATTCTTATATAAGAAAGGAAAATGTTGCATTTTGTAACATTTAAAAACTTTTTCACAGGGCTACAAAGCTGAAAGCCATATTGTGCTCAATTAAAAGTGTTTTCTATTTCATACTGTCGTCATATTGTATGAAGCAATTACGGAAAATCCAGTTAATTATTGCAAGTTTATTGTAACCACTCATCATTGATCTTATTTCCAGTCTGGGACGCAGAGTTTTTACCTGAAACATGGTATGGATTGATGTAGATTAATAAGGTAAAAACATTGTTCGATTTAGTACACACAAAGTTCATGTGTTGCAATTTAGTTTTAGATTGTGTATTGTACAAATTGTTATTAAGGAATTCAACTAGAAAATCAACACAATATAACCTGATGTAAAGCAAGTTCGATCTTAATGTAATCCATAAACTAGGTGGGAAACACAGGAATGTAATGGCCTCAGTGTGGAGGTTGATGTGTTATGGAAGCTTTGTCAGATCACTGCAGAGTGTCAAAAAGTGAAAGCTGTTCATGCGGATTGCAAACTATTTGCAGTGCATCCGCAGTAAATATCAAATGACAATAAATTATGCTATACGACAAATCTTGGTCTGTGTGTTGTGGTATTGGACAGATTATGGCAGGAAATGTTAAAACATTCGTATAATCACTTGTTTTCTGACCTTGGATGTCGAAGATTCCTGAACAGCATGTATTTGTCCATTACTGTTTTTGTATCTGTAAACGGGATGTGGAACAATATTTATATTTTCTGTCTTGCACACCGTAACTGTTATTGTAGTTGTGGTGGTCTTCAGTCCAAAGTCTCAACTGATGCTGCTCTCCATTGCACCCAATCCCATGCAAGCCTCTTCATCTCTGAATAAGAACAGCAACTTAAATCTTTTTAATCTGCCCTTTCAAATGAACCATCCTGACATGCGCCTGTAGTGACTCAGGCAAAATCTAAGTCTGGATAGCAAGAGGTGGATTTGAACTGCCTCCTGAAATCAAGTCCATTGTGTTATGACTACGCTACCACAATCACTTCTGGCCATCTTAACTTATTTTTCTACCCAAATAACAAAATTCATCTACAACTTTTATTCCCTTGTTTCCTAATCTAAGTAGATCAGCTTTGCCTGATTTCTTAAGCTGCATTCCAATACCCTTGTTTTTCTTTTTTAGTGTTCATTATATATCCTCCCCTTGAAGACACTGTCCATTCCGTTCAATTGCTCTTCCAGGTCCTTCGCTGTGTGAAAATTACTATATCATCAGTAAACCATAATGTCTTTATTTGTCATCCCTGAACTTTAATTCCTTTCTCCTTGCTTTTCTCCAAAGTTTGGTCAATGCCCAGTTTGAATAACATTGGATAAAGGCTACAAACCTGTCTTAACCCTTCACCAACAACTACGACTCTTTTATGCCCTTTGTCTACATCTACATGCAATATTCTCCAAATTACATTTAAGTGACTGGCAGAGGGTTCATCAAACCGCCTTTCTGCTATTTATCTCCCATTCCATCCTTGAATAGTGCGTGGGAGGAACTAACACCTGAATCTCTCCGTTCAAGCTCTGATTTCTCGTATTTTATTCTGATGATCATTTCTGCCTATGTAAGTGGCAGTCAACAATATATTTTCACATTTGGAGGAGAATGTTGCTAATTGGAGTTTTGTAAGTAACCCACCCCACAGCGATTAGCACCGTTGTCATGTGGATGACTTCACACATCTCATTATTTAGAGTCAATTGCCAATTTTTACGCCGTAATTGTATCTTATTCAGATCGTTCTACAGTTGGTTTTTATCTTCAGATGATTTTACTGGATGGTAAATGAGGGCATCATCTGCAAACAACCTAAGAGAGCTGCTCATATTTTCTCCCTAATCATTTATGTAAATAAGGAACAGCAGAGGACCAATAAGAATACACTGTGGAAAACCCAATATCACCTCTGTTTTAATCGATGCCTTACCATTGATTACTACAAACTGTGTCCTCTCTGACAGGAAATCCCCTATCCAGTCGCAAATTTTGGGTGATATACCATAACCACACAATTTGATTAATAGCCTTTTCTGAGGTTCGGTGTCAAAAGCCTTCTGGAAATCAAGAAATACGGAATCAATTTGAGAACCCTCGTCAATAGCACTCATCACTTCGTGTGAGTAAAGAACTTGTTGTGTTTCACATGAACAATATTTTCTAAATCCGTGTTGACCTTGGGTTAATAGATCATTTTGTTCGACACAATTCATAATATTTGAAGACAGGATATGTTCCAAAACCCTGCTGCAAATTGGTGTCATTGACATAGGCCTCTAGTTTAGTGGGTTACTCCTACTGCATTTTTTAAATATAAGTGTGACCTGTGCAACTTTCCAATCTTTTGGTACAGATCCTTCTTTGATCTTCCTGATGTCTGATACTCAAATGTTTTTAATTATATGGGGGCTAACTTCTTTGCTTATTAGTCCCTAGACTTAAAAACTACTTAAACAAAGTTAAACTAACCTTAGGACAACACACCCACCCATGCCCCAGGGTGGACTAGAGTTCCTGACAGTGAGCAACCACCTGCTCTGTAAATGCTCTGTAAATATTTTGTGTTAGTATTTTGCAACCATGACTTATTATACTGACAGTTCAGTAATTTTCACACATGTCAGCATTTGCTTCCTTTGGAATTGGATTTATTACAATCTTGTTGAAGTCTGAGGATATTTCCCCTGTCTCATATTCTTGCACTCCAGATTGAGGTTTTGTCATGACATTCTCTCACAAGGATATCAGCAGTTCAGAGGGAATATCATTTACACCAGGTATTTTGTTTTCTCAAATATATGTGCTCTCTCAAATTCTTCTTGTAGTATCGTATCGCCTAACTCATTGTCATCTACTTCCTCTTCCCTTTTTTTTTTTCCAATACAGCCTTCATGTTCATTGCCCTTGTATAGGTCCTAGAGGTATTCCTTCCACCTTTCTGCTTTCTTGTGTTTGCCTACTTATGGTTTCCCATAGGAGCTGTTGAAATTCATAGAGCTGTTTTCCTGGTCTCCAGGCATTTTGTTTTATTTTCCTATGGGTGTTATCTATCTTTTCCCTAATTATAAAAATTTGTGTAGACTTGCATTTTTCCTCTAGTTACACCTGCGTAGCAAATGTTCAATTCCTGTCAACATCAATTTTAGCCACCTATACTCCCTTTTGCCCCCTTGCATTTGTATAGCTTCTGCTTTTGTGACTGACTAAGGTGGCACAGTGATAACACAGTGAACTCGCATGTGAGAGGAGGTTGTTCAAATCCATCTCTGGCTTTCCAGATTTTCCGTGATTTCCCTAAATCACTCAATAAAATGCCAGGATGTTTCCATTGAAAGAACATGGCCAATTTCCTTCCTCATCCTTAGCCAAATCTCTGAGTGTGATATCCATCTCTGTTGGTGGGTTGTTAAACACCAAGTTTCCTTCCTCCTGCTTTGATAAATGAAGTTCATTATCAACTCTGTTATCCAAGGATTTCTACTAGGGCTTGTCCTTCATTTCTTCTTCTACTATCTGAATAACATTATCTCTAAAGATAAGAATTTTTGTTAAAAACGTTTGTATTATGTAGAGTATAATACCAGAATTGTGAACACTAAATGGTTTGTTGATGGTTGCAGTGGGCAAGAGGAAGATTTAGATGGAAAGGTAGTGCATGGAGTCCCAGCTGAAATAGTTAGCAGTGTTAAGAAGAGGAGACAAAAGAAGGCCGCAAAAGGTTCTGTAGCTCGGAAAATAAACAAACAAACACATTCTGCAGGAATTGAATCCTCATGCCTGCAGCCCCCAACTGCAGACCTGGAGCTAACAGAGATAAATGCCTCACTCATATTTGATGGAGATGATTTTAATTTACTGAGGCAAGTTAATTTACTCCATTATTTCTTGAATCATTTCATTAAACAAACAATTTATGCAATAATTAATTATATCAAGTTATCAATTACTACAATGTTCACACTATCACCTTTGGTAAATTGTTGCAATTTTATATTTGTATAATCTACTAAGACATTGGATAAATACAAGTTGTATGCATTCGCAAGTTCATGGAAGTGTATACAAAGTGCATCAGGTTGTCATATACTTCACACTGGATAATTTTTATGTTATACAAAGGCTATATGTTTGTTGAAATTTCTTCTGCTTTACTGCAGTTAGATATTTTCATTTGTGAGATTGTTATTTAGCACTCTCTGAACATTTATTTTTAGTTAAACTATTTGGACTGATATATTAGTACACAGTGTTAGGTTTCAAATATAATAATTATACTGGCAGTACAACTCAACAAGTATTCAGCAAAGAACCCATGAACTAATAAGTCTTAATAGGAAACCACATCATTGTATAACACATTTGATTGACATACAAGCTGTTTTTAGCTGAACTACACAAATAGTGTTCAAATGCTTGGAATTTTATGTGGCGAAACTATTTTTGTCATCAGTCCTTAGACTTACATACTACTTAAACTAACCTAAGGACAACACACAGACACACACACACACACACACACACACACACACACACACACACACACAGACACTCATACCCAAGAGAAGGCTTGGATCTCTGACGGGGATTGACCGCGCACTCTGCAGCAAGGCACCTTAGAGCGCACAGCTACTCCTGTGCGGCTGAGCTACATATACATGGTGAGGCACTTCACACTGTTTTTTCGGAATATATGAAAAAATACAAATTGGATTAAACAAATTTGTAAGAAACGTTTTTTACCTTGAATAGGATCATCCAGTAACTTAAAGCTGGACCTTCCTGTACCACCCCTGGGGGTGGGAGGGGGGTTGACTCTGAAATATTATATGGGAACTCTTGTATTTTATTGCAGATTTGGAGTCTCTGTGAAAAAATATGAACCTTTAAGTGAAACCTTTTTTCGGTACCTGATAGATGGCGTTGTAATCAGCAAAAATAAAAATTATTTGAAAATTGTTTCAAACTGGTATTACCCAGTACAAAGAGACATCGGACTCTATCTCTAGGTTTAACACTCCCAATTTCAGCAAACAGTGGGACAATATTGTGAAAAGTCATTGCTGAAGGAACGTACCTGTCAGAGAACAGATTAACATATATTTCTCGAGTTTCTTCAACATTTCTGTGAGACTCAAAATACAAGGAATTGGTAATTACACTCTTTGTAATCGTTAACACAGTGGGCAATTGTGTAGAGATGTATACAGTCAGAATAACTGAAGTACAGTGGACAGTATAAATATAGACTGAGAGCATTTTCACAGTCTGTGCTTCATCTGATTGTGGGAAGTGTCACATGATAGCAAAAAAAAATGTTTCATACAAAAGTTACATATTTTTCAATGGGGAAGCCAAATCTGTAATAAAATAGTGGTTCCTATTTAAGATTTCAAAGGCGCCACCTTTCCGCCCACGGGAATGGCGCAAGAAAGGGGGGGGGGGGGGGGTTAACTTTATGCTAGTTGAAGCCCCTATTCCAGGTGAACAGCTTCTTTTAATCTGAAGTGTTTTTTTACTAATATTCCAAAATACAGTTTTAAATGTTTCACCCTGTATACAGAAGGTGCTTATACTGTATAACAAGGGAAGTACGTTGTTCAGAAATAAGTTATTTAAAGTATGAGGCTTTAAGAAGATGAGGACCATTTCATATCAAAAGTATAGTAGGATAATTTGCAATAGTTCATTGAGTAATGTCTGCCTCAAATAATTAAATAATTGTCTTTGTTTGGATCTTAACAACAAAATTGTGGAGCCGTCCGCTGTCTAGATTTTCATCTGAAGGATGAAATGCGGTTATGAGTTCCAGTAGAACACGTTTATCTATTTATGTTTGTATTTATGGATAGTGTTGAATTTTTCCTTGTAAAACATTCATTTCTTTCTGCTTGTAAATGTTTCATTCATTTCGTAGAATAATGATTGTAGAATAAATATTAGGTCCTGTTGTAATCTTTTCAGTGTAATAAGAACACAAAGCAAACAACAGGATGAAATTTAAGAAGAGGCAAATGCATTTCTATAATAGCAAAGAGCTCGACCAGACTAGGTCAACTTCCTATGTAAGCTGACAGACACCCCTACAGTTCCTTGCTTCTGCACGTGCCATTTATGCAAGAGACTCCAAAATTTTTAACTCCACATTCTGTAGATCAGTGACGTCATAGATACACACTGCTGATTTACAAACAGGCTCAAAAAGACTCACGCATTTTGAATTGTAAATATCGATCATGGAAAACAGATTTTACACATTCTTCATACAGTCCCAGTCTCTCCCCATTCAATTTACATACTACCTTAGCACTGAAGAACCTTTTGACATAGGGCTGCTTGCCTGGGTCCAGTCATGGCAACTGCAACTTCAAATGTCTACCCATTCAATTAGCACTGAAGAACCTTTAAACATAGAGCTGCTCTCCTGGGTCCAGTCATGACAACTGCAACTGCAAATATTTTTCCATATACCATTGACAGACATGCCTCACAATGGGATATATTATTACGCGTTGTGATTATTTTTGAAACAATAATGACATTATTTTTTCCATTTGTTTTGTTTCCACTTGGCCCTACACCCCTTTGGAAGGATGTAATACTGCAAACTGTTATCTTGTTCCATCTCTTTGTCGGCCTGTTTAAACCGTATCTGGTGGAAAACCTCTGAGTAGTTCTAATGCATTGGATATACTTTGTCAAAGTTTAGCGACAAAGGTTTCTCTATGAATAGCATGTATTTAAATAATACGGAGCATATAATTCTGTTACAGACAGTAAATGGTTTGTTGTTGTTTACAGTGAGCAGAGAGAAGAAAAATCCACAAAGAAGTCTAAAAGGCAAATTAAAACTATGCGGAGAAGTAGAAGCAGAGAATGTGAAATTTCAGCTAAAGAAGTGCTAAAAGAGAAAATTAATCTGTGGGAAAAAGAAGTGCGACAGGTGCAGCCGTCGCTTGTGGACCTGAATCCCTTCTCCGTCCTCCTAGTGGACGATGAAAATTATTCATCTAGGTAAGTTCTCGCTCTAGCTTATTCCTTCAGTCATTTCCTTATACAGCATTAAAGTACAGTGTATTAATTAGACTGTGCATAATCATGAAATAAATCAAGGCATCTTCCCTATACGGAATGTTTGCAGGCCTAGTTCCATAGGTGCCCACAAGAGAAGGGTCAGGAAGTGAGGGTACTTGTCTTCGCCTCCTCCCTCCCATGACTTGAGTCCAGAGTTTTACTAATATTACAGAATTGTTAATTGTTTCTAAAATGATTTAACTAAGCTCCAAATTTGGCCAATTATAGTATTATGCTGGGTTTACCTCTTGTGGTAACACATGCCTATAAATTTCCCAACTACATAATTTTAAAAAAAAAGTGGCAAATTTGAGGTGTCATTGATGTGTTGGCTACTGGGAAATGTAGCAGCAGCCAGCACACAGATCAGAATGTGGACGTGAAAGCAATGCTAGAACAGATATATTCAGTAATAGAACAATTTTATTGGACGTACAAAAGAAAACAATTAAC
The DNA here is from genome assembly GCA_026315105.1 of Locusta migratoria. NCBI lineage: Eukaryota > Metazoa > Arthropoda > Insecta > Orthoptera > Acrididae > Locusta > Locusta migratoria. Next base: position 446,157,176 of record CM048755.1, on the reverse strand, counting down.
TTCTTCAGACAACTGACAAACATAACACTTTGCTAATTCTTCTTGTAGAAGGAAGACTGCTATCTGACAAACAGATTGCTCTGCTAGTTTCTTCTTGCTGTTGTTCTCGAGTGCAGTGTCCGACTGTCTGGTCAACCATAACTGTGTGTCTGCTTAAATAAGTGCTGGAGAGTGTAATGTATTTGCCCTGGAAAGTCGCTTTTTTTTATATATATATATATAATACTGGAGTATACGATACCACATTTGATCGTGGTATTGTACCCTAATATTCCATGTTTATATTATATAAGCATTTTATGGCGCCTCTGGCTGGTCATATTGATTTGGTCGCCTCTTTACTTGGGTCTTCTAATAAACTTAATTAATTATTAAAAGCTGTACTGTTAGATAACACTGCGTTTGTTAATGAAATTAATAACTAACACTACCTGATGTATTCTGTAATGTATTGACCAAAATGTAATACTTTGATGACAGTAAAATTACATAATTACTTTAATTTAACCATTTTAAATTATGGAAACATAAATTAATACTGTGCTAATTGTTGTTTACTTACGATCTTTTGTATTGTTTTGTTTTGATACAAAAATCCTATTATTACATTGGTCATAATTTTGTGAATCTCTACTTGAGGCAAGATTCATTTATTATTAGAACTGTATTTAACTAAATCCGTGTTCTAGAATGTTCTCAAAAATATAATCTGTATTAATATGCGTGAATTGACGTGAACACAGTCAGTCTTAAGGAGAGTACAATGTAGTCAACTTTAGCAGTCTTACTTTTGTCATTATGTAGAACACAGTCAGTCAATATCATGTCAGCCTCTATTTGTGTGTTTCATCAAGAATAAAAACAAAAATACATAAAATGAAACGTGTCATGGTAGTTTCCTTGACGTCGAAGAATCCGCCGTCCTTATGTTTTCATAATTATTTAAAGGCAGGCAAGCTACTAAAACAATGAGATCTACCACTGAACAATCGTAACAACATGGTTATGTATACAAAATGTGGTTTCGTGTAGTATAGAAAACTATTATAAGAGGACTCTGCTTTCTGTGTGGGCCGTTGGTGTGGCTATGCAACTTCTCGCAATCGACCCACACTGCAGTGCCTTCTAAACCTGATTCCAGTGATACTGCGCCAGTTGGTGTGCAGTCAATACGTCCGAACTGCACTCGCCCCCTCCAAACTGCCGCACCATTGTTGTGTAGACAGCATTCGTATGGCAGTGGGGAGGGACGCAGGAATCTGGGCGTCTCAAGGTGCTGGGAGCTGGAACTGGGACATAAGTTGAGCATCCGGTTGCGCCATAACATCTGTCCTGCGCTCCGAGGAAAACATCGATCAGAAAACCCGAGAGACGGTGAATGACCACTTCCTGAGTAAGTTTTATGCACGGCATTGTTGGCAACATCGATGAAGATGGAGCCGACGTAGCAGAGGGTCCACTGTGGATGCTGGTACCAGAGCTTGGAAACTGAGCTGCTGCAGGGAGGTGACGGTGATGATGTTGGCCGCATCCAGCTGCATTGGTTTCGCAGGCGATGCCAAAGTGGCACCAGCGGATGAAGGAATATTATAATTGACAAACTAGCATTTGATTCCCACGATGGCACAGCATACAAGCACTCAAATGGTGAAAAACAGTACCACGTTCCCAGCAGCTGGAGTGGACAAAAACTGAAAGAAATGGGACCGTAGTGATACTGGACTCGTGTTCAGGAGGACAGTGAAGCAAATCCATGATTTCCTTAAATGACTTCAGTCAAATGCCAGGGTGGTTACTTTTAAAAGAGTATGCCCTATTTCCTTTCCTATTCTTAATAAACAAAACGAGCTTGTGCTTTGTGTAATGATCACACTGTCGAAGGGACTTTGTATCCCAATTATTTCTGAGGAAACATGAACATTTTGTCCACAGTTCTTTTAATTCACATAACATGGGGAAAAAAGGGGAGATGTGGTCGCACTGCTTGTCTGTGGGCATTTCTCCCTCCACCTCCACCTCTCTGTTAACATTACAGTGCACCGGGAGGCAGCCTTTTCTACTTCATGCCGTTAGCATACGAGTCTCATTGGTGTTTCTAATAGAACAAAATTTGTAAGAAGAAATGGGTGAGAAAGAGTTGAGAACCTCAAAATGAAAATGATAAGACCTAGCAGACATTAGATTTATAACTCACCTTACAAACCACCTGAAAGTCTTTGAGTACAACTTAGCAGGCTAGATGTCAACTGTGATTCTTGAATTTTTCCCACCGTAATGAATATTCGAGGAAGTTTCAGAATTGCAGCCGGATAACATCAACCACCTGGCCCAATATTTCGTATCCCAGTTGTTCAGCCATCTTCATATGAGTGCCAGGAGGTCAAGGTTATCCGTCTGCAATTCTGAAACTTCCCCAAATAGTCATCAACTAATTACCAATAATATTGACACTGTTTTTTATTTTAAAAGAAATTTGCTGTTGTGAATTTTGTTTTTTGGTTGTAACTGCTTTCAACTAGTTCACTGTATTATTTTACACATTACACCATCATGCAGTGTTAATATTGTTCTTCATTTGCTTCTTTGTCACTGTCCTTCTCCCAAACTGCAGACGGCCGACAGCTTTTCTTTGCTTTTCTCATCCTAACATAGAATATCTTCAAATATAGCGGGAATGATACACTTGCCCCTGGACAGAAGTTGAACTGGTTACATGGCGAAAAATATCAAAAATGAATTTTTCTCACTGACAAATGTAGCCTAATAAATTACATGAAGAGCAGTATCTAAATTGATCGCACATAAAAGCACTAACATAAATTTAGTTGCTTTTCTACATTACAGATTGCAATTCAGCAACCTGGTTGGTTCCACTGAAAAACAGTCAGTTCACAGGGTCACTCACCTCGTGATGATTCTCTTTTGCAGCAGTCCATCCAGTGCTCACAAGAACCATAATTCCACTGTAAAAAGCTGTGTAGTAAAACAAGGTGGAGATACTTTTTTTCATTCAGTCGCATTCTTCTTAAATTGTTTATGAATGATGGGATCTATTGCATTAAAAAGATGTTAACACGGGATTTTTTTTAACTATGTAATTATTATCATTTAAAAAGAATTCTCAGGGTACATTTCACTGCCAAGCCCATGCTAAATGATGCAATAGATACACCCACACTCCAAACTCATTAGTAAAGCCAGTTTATGGTAATTAATTTACCCTGTCACCAAAACTTTCTAAAAGAGATGTTGAATATGCTCACAAAAATGCTACACAAATCAGCATATAATAATTAAAAAAAAAAAAAAAAAAAAAAAAAAAAAAAAAAAAAAAAAAAAAAAAAAAAAAAAAAATTACTTTCGCTACACAACTGTCGCTATGATATTCTACAGTACTTTCCAATCCAATAAGCAAGCACAATCCCAAAATAGTTCAAGTAAGTTCGGAGTACAACGAAGAAGATGTTAACAATTCCGTGTATAAACTCCGACCATTCTCTTGCACCACCGCAAACGTGAAAGTTCTCGAATGAACACGCACATTGCTATAATATGATTGGCTAAAGATATTAGTAACCAATTAGATCACAGAGAAAGACCGCACAAACCCGTGATTTCAATACACGCCTTTGAAAAACTGTGAACTTTTTATAACTATATGCAGAAAAATTGTTTAGAAAATATTAAATAATAAAATATCCACAACTTTAAATAATTAACCATGTTCATTTGTACTGCCTGTTTCCGTATTACCACAAACTGATGAAATATTTAGATTCAATTTCTCCATTAATATTCTCACACATACACACATATGGAAAATACCTTTCAAACTTGAGACTACTTGAATATTTTTCAACTGTTATTTGTCAGCTCACAATCACACTTAACGAAAAATTTACGTACATGTACCTAAATACAAAACTTTAATTAAATATTATTAACTTTCAAATATTCCAATAAATGTTCTTTCTATACATTAAATCGTTCATTTGTATACTGCCTAGACACATGTCTGCAGAGTGCTGCCCTCTGTCTTTCAAAACTCACACTACGTACTCAGGCTCCAAGATGGTAACAGATGTTGCGTTCTTGCCCACCTGATGCTGTTAGACACTCGGCCATCTGTGTCACTCACCAGCACAAAGCAAGCGAAAAAAATCTCATATAAATACAGATACAAGGCAGTGCATAGCTGATACGCTACTTGATAACTTTATAAGTTAACTTTCATTACTTTTACAGATGTTCAAATGTTTTTGTAAACCTATTGGAGGAAACTGCTATGGTCATCAGTCCCTTGACTTACGAACTGCTTAAGCTTACTGATACTAAGGAACACACACACACACACACACACACACACACACACACACACACACACGAGAGGACTCGAACCTCCTCTGGGAAAGGCTGCCCAGTCCATGAAATGAGGCCTTAGACTACGTGGCCATTCCACACGGCTTAATTTTACATTCAGTGTCACTTTTACACTATACAAGGCTACAGTATGTTCATATTATAATGTATTAACTTAGTGTAAATGTGTGAAATACTTGTAACATGAGAATGAACTCGAACTTTAACTGCCGCTCGTGAATTATCAGCATTCTTCAGTTGTGTTCAGAGTATGAGAATGCGAGCCGCACCCGCATCGTGCTCTCACGGCAAGAGACGTGCCCACAGAAGTCATGTCTCCTTCCCTGAGCTGAGAGAACTTTGGCTTTTTGTTAAAAATTTGTAAGTGAGTTTCAGAGTACTGTCCGTCTCGAACTGGGTGGCACTAAAGCAAAAATTCTGCACCAACCTGATGAGCCTTATTGAGTTTGTGATCATTTCATCATGAGTTTTATTTGATGGACATTATTATGAAAAGTTGGCCTAATGGCTACATTGGCGAAACAGGCACCTTCCAGTCCACATCCTCATTGATATACCAGGACAGCCTCCTGAGGAGTGTCATGACAATTCAAGTTTTCTTTGTTAGCATCTTTGGTGTAGGCTGCACTGGTGCAAGATGATATACTTCTCCAGACTGAGACCTTCCGAATTGTATTCGTGCATGACTTATATATCCAGTATGTCACCATTACCCATGTTCCTTATCTTCATCTGGAATCCAGCTTCATACTTGACCATATTAATGAACCCTAATCAGTTTTCACCTGTGTAGCAGATGTAAAAGATTAAAGATGTTGCTTTAAGGTTTCGGGCATTCTGCTCAATGATGCTAGGTTGTGCGTCATCACTTGTCAGCTTCCAGTATACAAAGCACAGGATGTCCTTTTCTTCTGTGTATTCATTTTCTATGTCTTCTCCTTCCTGCACTGATTCTTCTGTTGGTGAGGCCATAAAGTTCTCCTTCTGATGCATCTTGCGTCCACCTCATCCATTCTCACTTATGGTGCGCACAGTTTTATCACGACAATATTTCTTTTGTCAATGTAAAATGAAACTAGATGACTGGTAATTTGCTCCAATTGTGTGAAGCGAGCAACTTCCAAATAGCCTGCAGCAGCGAGCGCTACACTAGTGGAACCTGCTCACTTCCACTGCCCAAATGGAACTGCCATTCGATAAGTCAACCGTGTCCCATATTTTTGCCTAGGAGGCGTCTGGTGCTTTCCGTGCTTTGCGCACCTGCTGTAGTTGACGGTATCCAAGACACAGTGTTCATTCATTGATCCGCACCTGACACTTGCGTTCCTAGCACTATCAGAATGATCCTTCTACTGTTGGCGACCACTGCAGGCTGTTATTTTGTTCGTGCCACCTTCCTTGACTTCAGGGTTCAGGTCTTCCTGCCGTATCAGGATGCTGTGGGGGATGGCATTGTGGGCAACAACAATTACTCATGGCTTTGGCTGTTGTCCTGAGCTCTCTTCATGGTTGTGTGGAGAAGAGAATTTTTTCCATTGCTTGTGTAACAGTTCAAGAGCTGGATCACAACCCATAATAAAATGGTATTCTGTTTCCCCGTTTATCAGAATATTTATCATCTTGATCACAACTGACCCTCTTATGCTACTATTCCAGAACCTTGGAGTGCCTGTTGTATCAAAATCCATGGTGTGGTCTAATTCATCTTGAGTTCTACTACAGCTGATTTAGCACCCTGTCATAGTTCGGTACATCGTTGGTGTTTCTTAAATCTTATGTCAACAGTTCCAGTGGTTTAACCAATTTAAGACATACTGCATTCACACGATAAGTGGTAGATACCTGGTTTTCTTAACCCCATATCATGCTTGACCTCCCTGAAGAGTGCCATAATCTTGTTATTTGGGTGACACACACTTTTGATTTTGGTTTCTCAACATAGTGCTGATCTTGGAAGATATAGGTCCTACATACATAAGAAAGTCTACTGTTCCGAATTCTTCTTCTCCCATTGTATCAGATCATCTGTTGGGGTGTTACGTTTTTCGGATGTCTCTGGTCGAGTACCCATTTTCTGTGAACACTTGCTGCAGATGATCTAACTCTGCAGTAAAGTTGTCTGTGGTAGAGAGTGTTTTTGCTCAGCGTACTAGTTTTCTCATCAGGCCATTCCTCTGTGCAGGGTGATGGCAGCTGTCAGCCTGTGAATCAGTGTGTGTCGTTTCCTGTACACACACAGTGTCCTAATGTGCCGCCTTTATTTCTCTTCAGCAGGACATCCACGAATGGAAGTTGACCATCTTTCTCTACTTCCATGGTGTACTTAATGTTCGGGTGTCTTCAATTCCAAGGGTCTAAGAACTCATCCAGGATGTTCCCGTCATGTGGCCAAACGATGAACGTGTCAGCCACGTTTCATATGAAACATGTCGACTGGTAGGCAGCAGTTGTCAGTACCTCATCTTCGAATTTATGCATGAACAGATTTTCCATAACTGAAGATAAGGTGCTACCCTACACCATTCCTTCAGTCTGTTCGTAGATTTAGCCTCCACCTTAGTAGTAAGCCGATGTCAGAATATGCGTGAGAAGATGAAGCAAGTCACGAAATTAAAATGTTCAAATGTTTGTAAACTTATTGGACTAAATGGCTATGGTCATCAGTTCCTAGACTTACAAACTACATAAACTAACTTACACGAAGGACAACTCTCACACCCATGCCCAAAGGAGGATTTGAACCTCCAGCGGAAACGGCTTCCCAGTCCATACCATGAAGCCTTAGACCATGTGGCCATTCCTCCCAGATAGTCTCTATCAAATCTTTCACTGATCAAATAGAGTTTGTCCTGAAGGTTTTTCCTTGTGTATGCAACATCAAAGCTGACCATAATGTGTGTGTTCAAGATTAGTAGGTTATTGAAATGTTCGGAGAGCTTTGGATGTGGTGGATGCACTTTCCTGTGTATAGTGGTAACATCTTCTTTAGTTGTGTGACTGTAGGATAGGTGTCTGCACCAATATTTCTTATGATCTGGCAAAGTAGTACACCTTCTTTAAGGATCTTAGTTAATGCTGCTGCCCTAATGATCAAAGCTCGATTCTCATAGTGCTGTACACACTACACCTATGAGAATTCTCCAATTACACAATTGTCTACTTAATTTAATAGTCTTAGGTTGGGGACTTGTGTCACCTTCGCTTCACCCACTGAAATCTGTCAAATCACAACTCTGGCCTTGCCACTACAAATATCCCACCCAATTGGTGTCAAGTGGCCATTTCAGTTCTTGCATTTGCCTTCTGTTTTCTAGCCTTTCTCTCCAAATATAGCTCAAAATTCCTTATTTGGCTTGTTTGGGGTTTTTCATAACTTTTTTTAACACTTTAAAATTTGCGACCATCTACTAGTGTTCTATAAACTTGGAATATGGACTGTTTATATGATGGCTTAATCTCCATCACTCTCTCTCACTTTAACAAGTAGAGCACGTTTCTGACTAATCAATGATGTTGCAGTACAAGACTCATTCCTTTCCGGGATATTTGTGTACTATGAATAGCTGAGACCTTTTTACTTTGCAAAAATAGATATTCCCCTTCATAAAAGTATTGAAGAGGCTTATCTTTTACCACATAAATTGCATAAATTTCGCATCAGTCTGACAGTGCGTACCACATATAACTCTGAAGCATCTTTTCTTGGATACGATACGATGTTCGGTCACCTCTCCTGATCATTAGTGAGCAGCAGACAGACGAGTTGGCTAAATTGCCTTGTCTCTACATGGGTGGTGATTGCCACCTACCTGGCCTGCCTTCACCAGAGAGGGCAAGAGCCGGCACTACCTGGCTAACCTGTGCCTTCCCTTTACACTCATTTTTTTACATGTTTACAGTTGGGGACACATCCTGTATTCTGTTTATAGGCCCCATTTAATTATTCTAAGTTCTGCTATTGTCATATGTTATTACTACTATCTGATTGCATTGCATCCGTCAGTTTGACTCAAACTGTTTCATGTTTCACATAAATCAAATTGTCTTGGCAAGAGGAATTAAATGTGAGGTTTAAATATGTGCACTGTACCCTTACAATTACAATCTTAACATTTTAAAACTGTTCTTCTATTTTTTGTCATATCTTATCCATATACTGGAGGAAAATGTCTTACAAATTTTAGACTTAATTTGTTTTTATTTTATTTTGTTTTATTTTACTTATTTATTTATTTTTCAACAATTTGGATGGGCAGTGAAAAATTATTAATGTTCATTTTAAATTAAGTAGAGTATAATATCTGCCTTATAAACATTAAGTTGTTTGTTGATGCTTACAGCAAGCACCAGGAGGCTGAAGAAGGCAAGCAGAAGCCTACAAAAATATGTAAACCTGACAGCAGCACACCTGCTCCCATCACAGAGGAGCCACTCGAGACCCTAGGCCTAGAGGATGAGGCAGACATTGACATGCTTCTGTCTCAGATGGCAGCTACTAATGTAGACCCATCAATGATCGACTTGTCAGTACTGCTGGATGACGAGCAGTTCTTGTTGTCTAGGCAAGTTCTCTCTCTGTCATACTCTTTCAGTCACTTCCTTAAAATAACATTATAGTATTTGACCTTCCAATACATTTTACAACTACTCTACAGGTTGCCACCCTTTCCCCTGCCCCTCCCATTTAAGTTCCTGCTAGTGCCTATTTTAGACTTACTCAACAAGTTTGCCATATAAAAGGGTGCATAATGTGCACAAATATACACAAAATGTTAATAAGCTGGAAAAAAAGTAATGAAAAGTATCATATTTTTCTGAAATGATGTTATTGGAGACGTGTGGGAGTAGTTGCGCTGTCTGGGCTCCACGCCGTGGATTGCACGGTAGCTCCTGCATGAGTTTTGAGTCTCCCCTTGGGCATGGGGGGGGGGGGGGGTTCTTCTTAGCATAGGTTAGAGTAAATAGTTGGAAAGTCTAGGCACAGATGACCTTAGGTGTTTGATCCATCAGGATTACAACAGTTCAACATTTGACTTTATTGAGAGATGTACTTATAATTACTCACCTGCAATATAATCACACCTATTATTTACGACCTTTTTGCACTCGTCATCCAGTGCTCAGGGGAAATCAATGACATTTTATGGAACTGCAATCCATCATCCTGCATGAGTATACACTGCTGTTGTTGTACAAGACATATTGCACCACGCGCAATGGGACATTGCATAATTCAACTGACTCTTTTTGACTATTATCCACCTTTGTGCCCATTTTGTATGTTCTGTCATAAGTGATTCAATTACGTCTCATTTATTCTTTAATTTCGTATGAATCTGATCGAATTCATTGTTTATATCGTTGAGAATTTGTTGCACCTGTGGATCAAAATCCTCCTGCATTTGTTTCTTATTCTTTTTTATTGTAGCTTCCACATTTTTGAACCCTTCGTTGGTTATATGTGTCATTGAGGTATCTAATTATTTTAATTCATAGTAAGGCTTCATGCAGAGGACATGAACAATGTCTCTTCTTTTAGTCGTTTCGACAATGGTTCATAATCCTCGACTTCATATGTGACATCTGACAGGTGGCGTATGACACAATACGGGCCAAAGTATCACTTAAATAACTTTTCTGATAGCCCAACTTTCCGTACCAGATGTCCTCGGCTGTACACACAGGTATTGCTGATGGTCCTTCTCCTGGGTGTGCAGTGTTTTGCTTCGTCGACCCTGGTGATGAGCTGTTTCACATAGTCATCCCGATTGTTGTTTGGCTGGAATGGCAACAGCGTATCCATTGTTGTCTCACCTTCATGGTCATGGAGCAGGAAACACAGCATGAAGCCTGTGGTGTCTTGTCTTGTGGTATTATAAGCAAATGTCATGACTGGCAGTATTGTATCCCAATCCTTCTGCTCAACATTGATGTACATCATGGCATATCTACTAACATCTTGTTAAAATGTTCTGTAAGTCCATTTGTTTGAGGGTGGTATGCAGTTGTCATTCTGTGGATAATGTCGCAACATGACATTACCTCTGATACTAGTTTTAACATGAAAACTTTTCCACGATCAAATATCATCATATGTGGTGCTCCATGCTTCAAAATAATGTCTTCTATAAGCAATTTTGAGACCTCTGGAGCTTCTGCAGTCGGCACAGGTTTGGTGAGAGTGTAGCATGTGAGGTAGTCAGTGCAGACTATTATCCATCAGTTACCGGTTGTTGACTTCGTGAACTTTCCTAAAAGGTCATTGCCAATTCTGCAGAATGGAGCTGCTGCAGGTGGAATTGGTATGAGATGCCCTAGAGCTAATTGTGGCACAATATTCTGTCGCGTGCACTCTTTACAGTGACTCACATAGTGCTTCATGGATCGGTAGAGACCTTTCCAGTAATACCTGCATCTGATTCTGTCTAGGGTCTTCACAAATTCCAGATAACCAGATATTGGAGCACCAGTAGCCATTTGGGGCCCAGTGGATCATAGTTGCTATTATAAAATGTCCCATTTATAAGCTGAAACTCTCCATTGGTTGGTTCTCCTTTCTCCAAGGCCTCTATTGTTTGTGATAATGCTGGATCCTCCCTCTGTTCAGTTATAATGTCACCTAACTGAGCGAGGGCTGAAATTTCATCCATGCTGCTGTGTTCAGCTAATGGATACCTTCAAAGGCAGTCGGCATCCATGTGTGTGCACCTGTGATGTCTTTCTCTTGGAGTCTTAGTGCCCATCTTGCTAGTCGACCTGATGTATCCTTCAAGCTACTCAGCCATCACAAAGAACGGTGGTCTGTCACGACCATGAATGGTCTGCCAAATAAATACAGCCGAGATAACTACAAGACATTCTTTCTCAGTTGTAGAGTAGTTTATCTCGGACTTTGAGAGAACTCTTGATGCATAGGCTATTACCTTTCACTGGTACTGCACCAATCCCATACCTGCTAGTGTCAATGTGAAGTCGGTTTCCACATTCTGGTATGGAAGTTAGAGCCTCCTTAAGTGCCCGGAAAGCTCTTTCTTTTGAATCATCCCAGTAAAACTTGGCATCTCCCTGCAGAAGTTCTTGCAATGGATGTGCCTTGTTACAAAATCATTTTATAAAACGTCATTAGTATGAGCACAGCCCGAGAAAACTTCTCACATCACGAATGTGCTGAGGAGTTGGAAATTCTGTGACTGCCCTTACTTTATCTGGATCAGGATGGACACCATCTCTGTTGACTAGGTGCCCCTGGTTTTTTTCTCTTTGGCGACGAAGAGGCACTTCTTTGGATTGAGGTGGAGTCCTGCAGTCTGGAACACCCTTCAACAACAATTGACAGGTGACTCAGATGTTCTTCAAATGTTTTCGAGAAAATGACAATGTCATCTAATTAGCAAAGACACATTGTCCACTTAAGGTCTCGAATCAAGTTGTCCATCAGGCGTTCAAATATGGCCGGAGCATTAGATTATCCAAGTGGCATTACTTTGCATTCATAGAGGCCGTCAGGTGTAATAAAAGCTGTCTTTTTCCTGTCAGCTTATTAAACCTTGATATGCCAGTAACCTGTCTGCATGTCCATAGTTGAGAAGTATGTAGCTCCATTCAAACATTTTAAGGTGTCGTCAATGCGCGGCAATGGGTAGACATCTTTCTTTGTGATTTTGTTCAGCCGCCGATAGTCGACACAGAATCACCATGTGCCATCCTTCTTCTCTATGAAGACCACCGGAGGTGACCAAGGACTCTCTGAAGGTTGAATTATGTTATCATGGAACATCTTCTCCCCTTCCTCCCAAATTATCCATCTTTCAGCTGGCGATGCTCTATACAAATGTTGGTTAATTGGTGGATGATCCCCAGTATCGATACAGTGCCTTATTGTGGGCCTTGTTGTCTGAATTTTCTCCTGCTGGGGTGTGAATGCACCCAAAAATTGGCGTAGAATAGCTAACACCTACTGGCATTGTTCCGTGGTCAGTCTGGGCCCTTACTGACAGTTCCACAGTTGTTTCCTCTAGCACGTTGTCTGTACTAACAGCAGAGCATGGGTCTTCGTTGATGATGTTGAGCTCACCGTCCTGGACTGGTTCAGCTATCCTGATACACATTCCTTTGGGGATATGTTGTGACTGCTTATGACAATTAGTGATACAAATCTCTATCTCTCCTCGACCACCGGTAATGCTTATGATAGCCACTGGTATGTAAATTTCTTTTGTGAGCCTAATAAACTTTTTACTTTCGACAAGCATTCCATCGTCTAACCGGTCATGTGTGTTTGTGACTGGAACTCTTCTCATTGTCAACAGCAGGATTGTCACATTGTCAGTGGCAGATAACTTCCCAGAAAATTCTCTATTACGTGTATCCATCAGCATGACTTCCTCAATTTGCAGCTCTAATCTTCCACAGTCAATGTTAGATTGGGATGCCTGAAGGATGTCCCATCCGAGGATGACATTATGACTACATTCTGTTAAAATGACAAATTCAAATGGCTGGGTCCTGTTGTTGATGATTATTCTTTCAACACAAGTTACTGCTGGCTGGACGTACTTCCCATTTGGGACCTTCAGCACAGTAGCTTCCGTATCACAAAGCAATGTCTTCTTTAGTGTACAGTGATAATTATCTGACAATACAGAGAAAGAAGCTCCTGAATCAACCAGTGCCTGGACAGGATGGCTGTCGATTATGATGTCGTCAAGATTTCCTGACATCTTAGTGACTGCCGTCCATGGAGGATTTTCATTTGTGGTGGCCTCACCTCCATCTGGGCACCTCGCTTAGTTTTTCTGAACACTGCGGCTAGGGCAGCTGCTGCTACCTCTGTACAACCACAGTGAACGGAAGCAGTGCATCAGGGAGTGACCTTGTCCAGGGTACGGCGATGGGCTTCTTCTCATAGGTCGACTGAACTCATCAGCAGGTGACTCCTTGGGATAGAACTGCTGTGATGGCTGACGTCTTGTGGCAAAATAATCGTTGAAAACTCGCCTTCTCTCTCTGCAGTAGCATACAACATGTCCAGGGCACCCACAGTGGAAACACACTGGTGCATTGTCTTCTGTCCTCCAGACATCTGTTCTTCAGCAGGGCATCATAGTTGCCAGGGGAGTCGGTTGAGGCCATATTGGTCTGTTCCTAGGCTGTCATTTGGCTGTTGCAGCATAAGTCATTGTAGGGCAAAGCCATTCATCACGTTGGGTGGGACTGGCGAGGCGAACAGGTGCTAATGTCTGAAATACCTCTTCCTCAGCGGCGTCGGGTTCCTCATAATTTACAGGGCTTACATCCATGTCCATAATCTGATGCTCGCTTGGTCCAACAGTCCTAGTTGCCATAAACTGTGGTAATTCTTCTCTCACAATTTGTCATATGAGAGAAGCGAAGTCTGGTCTTCCACAGCTACCAGAGGGACTACATTGGGGAGACTGTCATAATTCTTTTGTCCAACCCTCTTCTGTTGCATCTCTTCAATCTGCTGACAACACTTGATGAACTCTTCCGTCGTAGAGACGTCTTTTATAACAACTTGGTACATGTCTTCTGCAATGCCCTTCATCAGGTGTTTGATTGTGTCAGCCTCAGTCATATCCGGGTTAACTATGTTACATAGTGCCAAAACATTCTGTATGTACAACTGTGTCAGCTCACCATGTCGTTGGGCCCAGTTCTTCAGTTGTTCTTCTGCTGAGTGGATTTGATGCTGGCAGCCTCCAAATGTCTTAAGTTCTGTCTGGAATGTTTCCCAGTCATTCAGCATTTTTCTGACCGACAACTGATGTTGCAGTTCAAGACTTATGAGTCATTCCTTTCTGGAATGACCATGTACTATGAAGGGCTGAGACCTTTAAAAGCTTTTTGCACAAACAAATATTACTTTTCATAAAAACATTAGAGCTGCTAATGTGTTACCACATAACTCACATAAATTTCCCATTAGTCTCAAAGTACTTGCCACATATAACTCCGAAGCATCTTTTCACGTCCTTGGTATGCTGTTTGGTCACCTCTTCTGATAATATTGAGCAGCAGACAGATGTGTTCTCTAAACTGTCTTGTCCCTGCATGGGTGGTCTTACTGCCACCCCGGCCTGCCTTCGCTGCTGGGTTGAGAGCCTGCACTACCTGGCTTCTCTATATACTCTCTTTTCGTATATGTTTACAGGTGGGAACCCATCCTGTGTCCTGAGTTCTGTTTACGTACGCCATCTAATTATTCTACTTTCTACTGTTGCCATTTATCTCAAACAATGTCATGTGACAAATCAGTCAAATCATCTTGGCATGAGGAATTCAAATGCAAGGGTTAAATATTTACCTTTTACCTTTACAGCTACAATCTTAAAAATTTAAAGCTGTTGTTCTATATTTATTTCGTCAAATTTTAGGCAAAGACTAGTGGTAAACATATCACACATTGTAAACTTAAATTGTTTTTTCAAAATTTATGATGGGCAGTGAAAATTTATTAATGTCTATTTAAATTATGGAGAGTATAAAAACATCTCACACATTGTAAACTTAAATTGCATTTATTTATTTCAAAATTTAGGATGGGCAGTGAAATTTTATTAATGTCTATTTAAATTATGGAGATTATAATGCCTGTCTTATGAACAATAAATGGTTTGTTGATGCTTATAGCAAACAACAGGAGACTGAAGAAAGCAAGCAGGAGCCCACATCAATGGATAAAGATGAGAGCAGCACACCTAGACCTACTGTGAAGGAGTCATTCGTGACCCTAGGCCCAGAGGATGAGATAGAGATAGAACCATTTCTATCAGATTTGTTGTCTGCCAACAAGGACCCACCGATCCTTGATTTGAGTGTACTGGAGGAGTTGGATAACACATTATATTACTCCATCAGGCAAGTTCCCATTATCAGCCGCATTCCTTGTGTTATTTCCGTAAACAAAATTAATGTATGTTGATCTTCCAACACAAAGTGTCCACAATATGCACAAATATATAAGCAATGTTAAGAAAGCTGGATAAATAGTAGTGCAAAGTATAATATTTTTATGAAATACATTATTGGAGCTGTGTGGGAATTGCTGTGCTGTTTGGGGCACCACATTGTGCATTGTACAGCTGCTCCCATGGGAGGTTCAAGTCCTCCCTTGGGCATGGGTGTGTGTGTGTGTGTGTGTGTGTGTGTGTGTGTGTGTGTGTGTGTGTGTATGTGTGTGTGTTGTCCTTAAGATAAGTCAGTGTAAGTAGTTTGAAAGGCTAGGGACTGGCGACCTTAGCAGTTTAGTCCCTTAGGATTATAACATTTTAACATATGACGCTATTGCGAGAGGTACTTATAATTACACATGTATAATATAATCACACCCATTACTTATGACCTTTGTTGCACTGGTCATCCAGTGCTGCATAGGAATATGCTGCTGTAGTTGTGAAGGACATCTTGTGCCACTAGCAATGGGAAATTCTGAAATCCATATTCACCTTACATGAGTGTCTGTGATTAAGAACTCCTTGCCAAAGTGAAAGAACAACTGTGGGTGATCCAGTTAAATACCAGAGATGACATTATCCTTGTCACAGGGCATTCAGTAAGCGAAGTCAACTGAAGCAGATGCGGAGATTGTAGAGGATGCCTTCTGGACATTTCAAAAAATGTCATGAGTATCAAAGGTGTCTGACTATGAGTCCATCTGTGAATGAAGTCGTTTAAGAGAAAAAATAATAGTTCTCATTGCATTTCATCTAGCCCGTATAAAACTGCATGTTAACAAAAGTAGAGACTTTTTCCGAATAATGAAATGAAACAGATGACAAAATTTCAGTGTTTGTAGTGCTAAATGGAATTTATAGAAATGTTTCTTATGCCGAAATCACGTAACTACTAAACTGTCTAATAAACCAGTTTTGACAGATTATTACCATTTTAAGATCTGATAATTAATTCACAAACATGCTTTCCCAGTTATATAATAACATCTTTTATCGTCGGGTGTCATACTTGCACCATATTTCAGTTACGTAGCTCATAACCTTGATCAGGTGTGGCCTGAGGCTGCTGCTCGATCGGTCAAGGTGCATTATTTGTGTCTGTGGCTGCAGGTGCCACGCCACTGCTGCCATCTGCTGGAGCGTTGCTGTTCCATTTTATGTCCTTGCAGTTATAGGCTGCCCTTGTCTGCCAGACCTGCTCTTGGGCATTACATCTTCAGTCTGGCGCCTCTGAGTCTGCGCCTCTGCTGCATGTGCCGTATGGGCTATTTTATATGAATGCTTCATCGAGTCCCGTGATCTCAGTGTAAGGTGCAAGACTGCAAACCGAAGGGTCACATGTTCGAAACCCTATCGGATCTCTGATATTTTCAGTCTGTATTTTAACCCAGCCATCACCTCTCAGTGATATGAGAAGTCACCAGAAATGACTAGTTTGGGTTCCACATTAAGCTGTAGGTCCCCTTTCCCCATTTGGATAATGGGGTAGGCTCGGGACATGATAGTCGACGAAGTGGCGTCCAGTTGAAAGACTTGCACCAGGCAAATGAGTCACAAGAAATTATTATTAATTATTATACAAGGACCAAAATCGTGGCATTGTCAACACCGCATTGAGTGACATGTTGAGTGACTGGAGCAATGGCTCTATAACGAGGCAAACTATATGAGCATTTCCGACGCAGGTGTTTTTGCGTTAGCCCAGTGTTGAGCGCTAGCAATGGTGCCAGAAGTGTAAAAATGCGGTGTTAGTATCATCAGAAGGCTACTGTGCAAGGCATTAGATCATATAGAGACTGAGCTTGTGTCAGTCGAGTTGTTATTTTTCTTCTGGACGAGATAGTTGCTCTGCTTAGAGTCTCTTGTAGAAATAAGACTTTTGGAACATACTTTAATCACCATTGTGAGCATATGCACCTACATCAATAGCAGTGAAGATGTACTTAGCATCACTTATAGTCAATAACACAAGGAAAAATATTATTTATAGTTGAAATACTCATAACCAGAGTTTGGTGTGCATTTCAAATGAATATGTTTACCATTAACTACCCCAGCGCAGTTAGGATTATTAGTTAACTCTTCTTAGTCATGTGCCTTCTCAATCCACATTTCCACATTTGGAATTGGCATCTCTTGGGGATGCAAAACATGTTTCTTGTATAATTAACAGAATAGTTTTTCCTGACACATGAAAGTCAAACTACAAATCACCGAAGTTCTTTCTTGAAGCCAGTATCTGAAACACACCGACAACTGCAATGAACATAGCAACTAACTGAGTTACATCTGTAATAATTTACTCATGCACTATTTTATTTCAGATAAAGAAATGATGAAGAAGTGGTAATCACTATGAAATAATTTCGTACAGGATTTCCACTTATTGAAAAAAGATGATAATTTGGAGGAAAAAATAATATACTTTGGCAATCTATTGTTCTTGATTCCATGCATAAAATATTGTTGAAATAATGTTTCCAACTCAGGACAAAGAAACTATGATTTTAACAAATGGAACAGAGGTCAAATACTTAGTAATGACTAAATTCACTTACCTCAATGTAATGGCCAATATCTCTACAGTTTCTATACATTTTTTCATCACTGTGGGGTCATTCCATACCAAGTCATCCAGGGCCCTACACCCACCTGTCATAGATGTTTATGCAAATTTATATTTCAATTGTATGCACAAAGACAAGAAAATGTTCCAAGTTTCATCCAGTTCTAACAAGTAGTTTCCGAGTTATCACCATTTAAAATTGTGATTTTGAAGCAAAATTGTTAGTTTTGAATCTAGAGCCTTGAAATTTTAACTGTTTTGTTCTAAATTAAACACTGAAACTGATAGGTATACAAAATTTCTATTTATAATCTTCAATCATATTGAAAATCTCAAAATATTGTCAATTTCAAAATTGTGATGTAGGTGTCGAAAATTATGAATAGCTAAAATCTCTCTCCAAATACCCCAATACAATCACATATTTTTGGAAACAGCATGAAATTACCTTTCTAATGGAGCAAAAAAATTGGTGGGGTTCTGAGTTTCAACAATTTCATAACAAATTGAATTCAAATTTTGTAATTTACTTTACAGAATACATGTTTGATTCAATAATTCATTTTTTGAAACAATACAACTATGAAAGTGCCAGATGAACTCAGCTTTTACGTATCAATTATTTTCTAATAGAATGTACATACATTAAGAATTTTACAACATAGGGTTACTTATATTTAAATATGTGAGTTGGCAATTCTTATTTTTCAATCAAATCCTTTGCGCTAAGAGTTTCTGATGACTTTAAAGTATAATAATTATTCAGTAAAGTATTATGCTAAGTTTGTTAAAACGTTTGTATAGTCTATGGGACTTAACTACAGGGTCATCAGTCCCTAAACTTACAAACTACTTATGAGCTACTTACGAACTAGGACGGCACAAATATCCATGCCCGAGGGGGGATTCGAACCCCCGACCATAGTGGCCGTGCAGACCGTGACTGAAGCGCCTCAGTCCCCGCGGCCACCGCCGCCGGCGCTAAGTTTGTATGAAGCGGTATGTACAGTAATTACATTTACATGTCCATGAATTATGGTTTTACAAGAGAGCATTGAAATTGTTCCATGTTTTTATTATCCCCTTTTGGGAATTATCATTATATGCTCTGCCAAACTGAGATGCTACCTCTGGAATAGCTATTACCCATAGAAGATGGGCTGATGGAACCAGGCACCTGTCATCTCTTTGAGGTCTGCTGGTTTGTGAGGAAGCAAAGAAAGAATGTCATAGTCCCTTTCTTCTTTACTGAAACCTTTAACCATTCGTATCCACTAGTTTTACTCATAAACACATGCAACAAAATAATGAAGGTTAGGTTTAATGGTTGGGATAGTCATAAAAATATTTTGTTTCAACAAAATTTCTGAGTCTGAATTCACTCACTTGGCTCTAATTTCTTCGCAAGAGGCTGGCATAAAATAGTTGAAACTTCTTGTACCCGGTATTTATTATCTTCATCATGAAAACATAAATTTATCATACTTTCAAAATTTTGTTACCAAGCACTGCAACCGTCTGTAAAATACTCAATTTGGTCAACATCAGAAAGTCTTGTTTTATGAAACAAAATTATGTTTTCTTTATGGTGGAATCCTCATTCTTAGAAAAAAATCACTACTGGATGAACTGAGCAGCTTGAGTGGCCCCAATCATAGGACTACAGTTAATTTTGCGGAATGAGGTTATCATTTTCAGCAAAATCCATAAGAACTATAACATCAGTAAATGACAAATTTTCTTTTCTCTGTTTCATGTAAGGGTTTTGGGTTTTTTGTGATGTAAGAATGAGGTATTAGGGATTCAATTTTTTTCAATAGTAAAATCAATAAACTCCTTGTGGGGTAGTAGCATTGTTTGGATAGTCATTCTGCCATCTCTTGAAAAACACTGTGAAAATTTAATGTCTTCATATTCATCATAGTCTTCTAGTATTTCTGTTAGATGTACCTTCAGTGATTCATGTGTTTTAGGGCACACATTATAATGTCTGAACATGCAGTCCCTGTTTTGTCTACCACAAACCAATTTGTCCATCATAGAGTGTGTTGATTCTTGATCATTATGGTTAAGAGTGTTTGCTTAAAGCTCAATGTTTTGGTGGTACAAGCAAACACTCATACACTGTGAGTTCCACATCAACCAGCTAGCACTCACCATTTTGGTCTCAAGGAGCTAAATTTGGAAAATCCGGTTTTATAATTTGGGTGTTTTTTTTTTTTTTTAACGCAATAAATAGTTTCTCTAAGTTGCATAAAGAACTCTTTTGTGATATAAGTATTTTATTTCTTTATTTTTAATATTAACTTTGTCTTTAGGAACTGGCAACATGTAAGAAAATACAGCATCTTCATTAAACAGTTGGACAGTCAGGGTGGCCACCAAACCTTGGATTGGACCCAGGAAAAATGGGAAAAAGCCTTGAATTTGGGGGGGGGGGGGGGACCTAAAATTTCAGCCAGAAACTGGGATTTTTAACACGAGATCTCGCGGCTGTAAGAGTTAAACAATCGTTCGCATGTATAGCCCATTGCTCAGATTACACGACCAGTTCAAAATGTTCTTAATAAGTGTACATAAGTAATCCCTGTAGTTTTAGTAAGAAAAAACCTCAAAGTTTAATATTTAAAAGTAACAAAATGCCAGTAATTTTAAAATTACGGTGAGCAAAATGACAAAATGCTCAGATCGCTAGTGCCCACGGGTTAAATAATATTCATCGCTTCATTCTTGTGTACAAAAACATTTTCAAATATATTTCTGGGTGGTTTAAAAAGTCTTATAATTAAATAACTAGAAATGAAGTGGGTTTGGTACGATACATTGAAAATGTTTACTCTACAAATTTAATTCCTCGTATCTTGTGAGATAACCTTCTGACAACCATATACGTTACCAGTGAGCCGACATACTTACTTGCTGCAAAGACTGCTCTATTCCTTCTAGCTAAAACATTCTGTAAACAGACAGTCCTCATAACAACTTGCGAAGGTCTTTGTGTGTTTTAATTGGCTGCTCTTCAAAATTCTTGAAATGCAACAGCTAATTATAGTTGGTTTTTTTTTTTCCTTCCTCTCTCTCTCTCTCTCTCTCTCTCTCTCTCTCTCTCTCTCTCTCTCTCTCTGAATTTGAATTTTCAGGCTTTAACAATTTGTCAACAATTGAACGTACTAGTCGGACCATAGCTTCTGCTCTTTTTGACATGTGTCACCTGTGCATGGAATTATGTCTTAATCCATTCCCTCCCCTCATCTTTATCTGTCCCTCTAGCCACAACCATTTGTTCAAAGATTGTCAATAACATTGCAGGGCTTCCAATATTTCATTGTGTCTAGATTGTCTACCATTACCTCGAGGAAATAAAGAGCATTAGGCTACAATGCAGTGTATATATCATACACTGTATATCTCATTGGTTGATGTCTAAGTTGGAGTAAATGCAACAATACTTTCAAATAAGTGTACCAAGGTAAAGGAAACAAAATAATTTAAAAACTTTCTTACTAAATAATCGTCCAATGCTAAATTAGTAGTCAAGAGTTTGAAAATGTTATTAGTTATGATAAAGGAAACATATACTGCACACTGATGCCATCTGTAGTCATCCCAAATTTCCCTCCAAAAGCCAAAAATAATAAAAAATTCTGTCAAATATACATTAATCCAATCATTATTTATAGATATGTGCAAAGAAATATTTTTGTTCATAAATCAATAAAATTTGGGGTTAGAAGGGTTAATGTCTTGCGTGTGAAAATCTTTGAAATGGATAAGTATATAGTGAAATACAAAAGGACTTCAGCTTGTAATTGTGATGGTGATGGTGATATGGAATCAATAGTGTATGTTTTGAATAAGTTTTTGGCTTTGCTTTGTATTTTTTTCATTTTTTTTATTTTTACATATTTTTTTTATTTATTCATTTATTTATTTTATGACAGATGGTGCTATAATAGTAAGAAATACTTGCCATAATGGTGAAGAAATGTACTAAACAGAAAATAAAATAAATGAAAACCATATTCATGACGCTTCAGAATGCTACCAAATGATACAAAAAGTGATCCCTCCCTCTCCCCACAGTGGCCAGGGCGGTCTTCCAAAGTGATACCTAGTCCAGATTGTCCTTGTCTGAATACCAGTTATGAATTGCCAAAAAAACACTTAATTGAATACCCAGGAAGAAAAGTACATCTGGTATCATTTGTTTTGGTTGTGAAGCATCATCAATGTGATTAACCTTTATCTTCTTTCCGGGGTGGTACTTTTCTTCAGCAGTATGGCAGCTAATTCTTACCATTACAGTGCAATATGTTGCCAATTAAAAATTTCAACCAAACCATACATGATTTGGTCTGTAGAATCTGAATCTGCTATAAAATGGGAGTTTCCATTTAAAATTTCACACGAGACACCCACACCGCTACCAAACGGTGGAGACATTTCAAGTTTAGTATCATTTCCTAAGCCTCTGCCATCCGTTCATAATGGTGAAAACTGTTGTTGAATATATACCGTTTTCCCCCCTCCTAGTTATTCTGGTTTGCCAACTTAAAATGTACACTCTGTACTATTCATTGTGTCAGTGTCAAATCTGGGGAGGGGGGACTGTGGGGCTGCAGATCCCCCAAAACCATGAGGAAAACCTCATAATATGAACTGGTTCCTTTTAGATCATTTTGAGGTACAATGTCCTGTTGGGTTAAGTTGGGAGTAATAATGGAGAGTTTCCTCTGTTGGTTAAAATTTGAAATATCAGCATTCATATCATTGTTTTTGGTTACGAATGCTAAATCTTCATCTCAATTTAAAAATACATAAAAATGTACTAAAAGTTACTTTTTTAAGTAGCTGGACTCCAAATTAATGTTTTAAAACCTTTTACTTCTGTATAACCTGTACTGTAACCATTTTTAATCTTAAAAGAGCCATTCTATACATTTTGAATAGATAATTTGTCAGTGCACCTCAGTGTGCCTTGGTTGCACAGTGGTAGAGTGCCAGACTACAATTCCAAAGGTTGTGGGTTTGATCCCTGCCAGGTCCTAGAATTTTTATGTGTCACATTCCACTTCTTTTCCCACTGGTAGTATTGCTCAATTGCTCATGTGAAAAATACCGAGTAGCACCGTGGTTCGGAACCCACGATAAACTGTAGGTCCCCCTATAATTGGCTGGGTAAGTCAGTTTGAAGGTCGGAGGAAGGCAACGGCATACCACCTCCAAATAGGACCATGCCTAATAAAGCACTGTGGTGTTCAAACCAATCTTCAGATTGTTGACTGCTTTACCTAACCTTTTTTATTTGTTTCAGTTTCAATATAAGATAAAATTTTACAACTCCAAACCCTACCAAGTTTTTTGCACCATTAGAAAGGTAATTTTATACTGTTTTCAAAAATTTGTGGTTGTATTGGGTTATTTGGAAAGAGATTTTAGTTGTTCATGATTTTCTACACCTACATCACAGTTTTGAAAGTAACAATATTTTGAGTTTTGGTACAGTTTTTCAATATGTTTGAAGATTATAAATTGGAATTTTGTATATCTATCATCTTCAGTGTTTAATTTAGAACAAAACAGTGAAAATATCAAGGATCTAGTTTCAAAACTATCAGTTTTGATTCATATTCTGTAAAAGCAAGCAAATTTTAGTTACGTTTTCATTGCTCTCAGAAATACAATTAGCCTAAAACTTTAAATGGTGATAACTTGGAAACTACATTATAGAATTCAATGAAACTCTGCATATTTTCTTATCTTTATGCATGCCTTTCACATGTAAATTTTGGAACAAATCCAAAAACCTTGGGTGTTATATCTGCTTTTGGCTGGATAATTTGGCATTTAATGACCCTGTGTCATTCTTCCTTATATGTTCACATATGGCATTAAGCAGTTTGTCAAAAGATGTGACCAACATTTGATAATAATAAAACGATTTATCTTCAAACATTGTGTGTTGCTGAAACATTAAATAAAACTGTTCCGTTGGTTGTCTATCTACAAGCACTTGGTGTGTACACCAATGTCTCACTTTTCCCTCTTTATTACTATATTCATTCATTTGTAATATACAGAGTGTTTATAAATGAATATTGGAGTTTTTATACTTTATAATATTTATGTTCTTTCATTTGACATATCCTTTATAATTGTAAGTTTAATGTAATAAATATTATAAAGTGTGAAAAGCGCGATATTCGTTTATAAATACCCTGTATATAGACTGGTGCAGCGTAATTGAATGGTGTCCATTTTGATACTGTGATGTAATTAAATCAACCCCAAAACCCCAAATATGTGGTCTATACTATACACCCAATGCTAATGTCGCGTTAAAAGCTTTTCTAGCGCCCTGTACAGTATTCAGATTTTGCGATTTTGCACTTGTATAGAATAGTCCAATTGCTGCCATCTGCTAGGGCATTGTCATCTGGATGTTTCCTTTAAGGTTCACACCTGCCAGATTCATTTCCAGGTGTTCTATCTAGGAGCGGGTCTGTCTATTTGCAAGCAGTTTCACCGTGATGTATAAATGCAAGGTATCTCTGATGTGAACATTATGAAAGGTATTAAGATACATCTATATATATACTCTGCATATCACATTTAAGTGCATGGCAGAGGGGTCATTGAACCGCTTTCATGATATTTCTCCACCATTCCATTTCCTAATAGCACATGAAAAAAAAACCACCTGAATCTTTCAGTTTTCGATTTGTTTTCTCTCATTTTATTATGTTGATCATGTTTCCTTGTGTAGGTGGGTGCTCACAAAATATGTCAGCATTTGGAGGAGGAAGATGGTGAAAGAAATTTTATGAATTGATCTCGTCGCAACGAGTAACATCATTTTTTTAAATGATTTCCACCCTAACTCGTGCATCATTTCTGTGATACTCTCTCCACCATATCGTGTTAATACAAAAAGAGTTGCCCCTATATCCTCCACAATGTCACTTCAAGGGGATCCCATAATGTGCAGCAGTTCTCCTAATTAGGATGTATAAGTGTAGTGTAGATAGTTTCTCTAGTACAACTGTTGCATATTCTAAGTGTTCTGCCACTGAATCGTAGCCTTTGTTTCGTCTTACCTACTATATTTTCTGTGTGTTCTTTCCAATTAAAGTTGTTTGTTATTGTAATCTCTGATTTGGGGTTCAGAGCTTTCCACACTAACTAGAATAAGTATTCAGTAGAGTGAAACTCCGGGTCTAAATCTACATTATCCACCCATCAGAGTGGTCTGGACGTTTTGCATTGTGCACTTTCTGAACCTCTAAGATTAAAAGATATCCCGGCCAGACGAGTTCGGAAGCCCACCAGTTGGTATGGAGCCCGATTACAGTAGTGCTGAAACCTGCATTTGCTACCGTCACCATCAAAGCCCTGCGAACTGAGTGACACATGCTGCTGCAGCCTGTGTGATCTAGTGGCTGAATTTTATAGACTGAATAGCAGTTACATGCTCCTCACTCATGTCTTGACTACACTCTTCATTTTGTTGTCTGGGTACATCTTAGCTCCGGTTTCTGATTCGCTACTTTTGGGCCTTCAGTTTGGTTTACTCTCTCGGACTTGCGATTCTGCCATGTTTGCCTCTGTTGTCCTCCCTTCTGCATCATTGTGTGTTCTTGTCTCTTCATGGCTACTCTTTGTCAGCACCCTCGGCCAGACAGCCACCCTCGGTCAATTTGCGATTTCTCTCGAGGAAAAATACTAAGTAAATCAATGACGCAAAACCAGTGCAACTCGTGGAACAACATCCTCTGAAATCTCTGCTTCAGCAGCAGCAGTTGCTACAGGAGTTTCAAATATGTCAGGAAATTCAGCGCATGTATGACCGGCCACACATTCAGTGTTCACAGTCAACCTAGGCAGTGGTCGCTTCCCAAGAGGAAAGTTACCCATCTGGGTCTCCAATGGTCACTCTTCCTTTCTTGACATTCCCCAGTGACATTTTTCTTATTCAAGAAATTGGCTCCAGTGTCGAATCCTATTGTGCTCCCATGTGAGGAGATGTGTTCCATGGGGACTGATAACCTTTGTCGTTTAGTCCCTTCCAAAACCAAAAACCAGACCAATGTGTTCCATGATGTCCATTTATTATTTGTAACAATTACTTATGGTAGGATCTCGCCTCTAGTTGCATTAATACCACAAGCAACTGGGTCAGTCATACTGTTCATGGGTGATTGATTTGCAGGGATAAGGTGATAATGCGACTTTAGTTTTTCATTCCATGAGTGATGCTAGAGATCTCTATCATATTAGCCAGCCACGTGTAGAAATTGAGGATGGTCTTAGAACCCAGGTGTAAGGTATCAATAGTACCAACATGGACCACAACCTGCAGTCAGATACACCAAATGATCTCCATCACTGCAACCCCTTTCTCTCTGCCTGCCTCTTGTGGCCTAGATCCATTTTGGACTTCCTCTCACAGTTTTCCTAACCTGTCGCCGTTCTCAAATCACGGCCAGGCAAGTTTTAACCAAAAATGACGTACAAATTGGAAGGCGTAATGGCATTAGGAGTCCCAGACTACGCAATATACTGCAGAGATAACAAGCATTCATTTCAGGTGTCACAATGCCACCAAAGCCTGTAGTCCACCAACTATGACCGACACAGCTTAAGGCAGCTTATAGGTTATGGCCAATTCCCCATGCCTCTGTATATATGAGACTTAGCTGCTGTCCATGTCCTTTTGGGACATCCCAGTGAAGTCATTTATCTAACATTGTACTTTGTGCTATTTGTCTCAGTCTACTAACTACAGTCGTAAAGTGCATGAGAGGAAATGAAAGGACTCCATCCATTATTAGCCACATCAACATCTCAGGGAGCTGTTGTCTGTGTGGTGAATGCTATAATTCTGCGCTTAGCCATCCTGGTGACGATTTTTGGTGTTCTCAAGATACCTGACTGGAGTTGTTCTTTTGCCAACCCACATCACCACATCCAACGCAATAATGGGATTTGTTGGTTAGGTTGTTAGATTGAGAACTGACACTTAGCACAGGTTTATTTGACCAACCCATGGGTGTTGGACATTGTGTGTAATAAAGAAGATTGGATAGGTCCAGAAGATGTGCACAGATAGCGTAAAGGTTAACGCGACAGATCTAAAAATTCCGGTTACCCGGTTTCAAATCCCAACCGGGCATAAATTTCGATGTCCCCAATAAATTCTACAGCTGATGCTGATTGATTAATTTCTTGTAGTAAGGAAAAGAAAACATTTATGTTCACATAAGGAGGAACAACAGGCTCTTCACTAAAGTAAGTGTTATGAGAAAATGCATTCTGTCCTCTGTACCACTCCTCAGGTTCTTCTTCTTCTTCTTCTTCTTCATCATCATCATCTTTTCAGTTCCTTGGTCATATTGAGTTACAAAAATTATCCAAATGACATTATGGTTATTGAGAAATGTGGTCAATTCTGTCAGTACCGTGTTCCATAAGCTATTCCGTATGGATAATATTATCCCTAGAGGTACAATACACAACTCTGTTATACTTCATATAGTGTTACTAAGTAAGTGTTCCAAATAATTTTTCAAAGTTTGACACGTAGGCTTTCGTAGTGAGAGCCAGTTGGCATAAACGTGTTCTGCAAGCTCCACTGTATAATTTTATACATTTAACTAAAAGTAAAACAACAAACGTTTCGACCATAGTTCAAGTGGCTTTCTTCTGGGTATACCCAAAAGTGGACCACTGTAAGGGTAGCAGAAATGTTTGCTGTTTTAGTTATAGACATCTGTATAATATGATGTGGTATATACTTGTTCTGTTCTGAACACTAACTGTTCTCTTAATGTTACAGTGAAGAACCAGAGGATGGAGATCAAAATAACTTATTAAAGTCTACAACTGATGATGTGTGCCCTCGGGACAGTAGCACAGGTCCCACAACCTCAAACGAGACAGTCATGAGACAACCAGTTCTGGACAGTAGTGAATGTCCCTCAGACAAGACAGTCATGAGACAACCAGTTCAGGACAGTAGTGCACATTGCCCGACCTCTGAAGATACAGTTGTGAGACAAGGCGAGGCGCCAGTGGAGCCATCGCTGACAGATTGGGTATATGAGGAACACAATTATTCCTTAAGGCAAGTTTTGTGTTTGCTTGTTCCTTTTATAATTTTGTTACACGAGTATTATATACTGATTAGGTAGCTAATTGTGCATTATGGTAATGGAGGCACATATTATTTGATACTAAGGCAATCTTGGACAGGGTTGAGTGCCCCCTCCGAATCTCTCAGGGAAATTAAGTAATGTTTTAATGTTATCAGGTATTTTTTCATTAAAGAAAATTATTTGAAGGGTGGTACTGTATTTTCATAACGGGATTAAGTATTTAACTGGAACTTTTTTCATGGCTCCTTAAAATTGTCATTCATCTTCTAAAATACTAATGATACTGGATACCCTCTGATCTTGGATCTGCCCCTGCCCCCACCCCCACCTCACCTTGTGAACTGAACATTTAAACGCTGTTTTCCATTCCATGTTGGTATGTAAATGAATAATTAGTCTGCGCCATTTTTAAGATGAGGAGAAGGATATGTGTGTTTCGATTTTTCTCGCGCTAGAAGTCTAAATGTGGCAGGAAATATGATATTGCGTAATGAATTTGTCAGAACTCTGAAAGATCTAAATCAATAGAAGGCCTGTAGAGTAGACGACATTCCCTTACAGTTACTGACATCCAATGCTTTCGTTGGTACGGGTCGGTATGGTGTACCGCCTATAATTCAAACTCACTATTAGCGTAACAGCTAAAATTCTTTCATAAATCTGTAAAAAATAGACCAACTGTAAATTGTCAAATGGATTTCGGAAAGAACGTTGGAAAGTTTTAGGTTCATTAGAGTTGCAATTGTAACTGTTTAAATTGCACTTTCGCACAATTCCAATGGAATCTGACTGGCAGTCAAATGTTCGAACTAGCCAATGGAGAGCTCCAAATAGTCCCAACCGAGACAGAGGAAATGCTACTTACCGAATCCAAAGCATTTAAGAACCTTGCTCCAGATAGCCACTACATACGCAAAGTCTTTTGAATGCAATATTGTTGCCTATTCATTGAAGAAAGCAAGTGCAAAATTTTGGCAATTCTTTTTAAAATCTGAGGGACAGTACATTTTTGACATAATTTCCATTGATTGTAACACTGCACGAGATACGTATATTTTCAGCTTAGCACAACACGTTTTGAGAATGACTCACTATCAAGATAAAATATTTACCGTAAATATTATGTTTACTTAACCATCTTTTTTGCACTTTAGCCAGTTTAAGATTATAAAATAGTGTGTTGTAGCACTAGTAGGAACTAAAATAGAACCGAATTTTAATCTCTTTGAGCAATGCTTCTTCAACCAGTTGGATGTGTATATGTTCAACTGTTGGTAACACTGCCAGTTTTGCTTCTTACGGCGGTAAACTCTTGGTTCCATCTTTAAAAGTTCCACACAGTTCCATTGTCTGAATTTTGTAATGGGTTTTGTGTGTTATAAGTTTGCTTTTAATTCCCAGCAGCAACACACACTCTTATAGTCTTCTGGAATACCACTCCTGATTAGTTATGATAAGATGTCATTGTCCAAAGCCGATGGATGGTATCCTCATCTACACTAAACCCTTGAATACAATTAAAATGGGTTTCAAATCTGTAAATTATAGCTATATCTTGTTTGTGTATTGAGATGCCTAAATCTTTACTTTCTTGATTTTCTAAAAATGTCCATTTGACTCTTTTAATGTGGAATAAACAGAGTACCATCTGAAATTTTTTTTTCCAACTAAAGCACTGCTGACATCTCTAGGAGAGCCAACCATGATAAAACTATTCCACCTGGTTTGCAAGATTGTTGAGACAGGCGAAATACTGTCAGACTGCAACAAGAGTTAGTAATCCCAATTTCAAAGAAAGGCTGTGCAGACTGCTGTGAATGTTACAGAACCATTAGTTTAGTAAGTCATAGTTGCATAATTCTAAAATGAATTGATTACAGAAAAATGGAAATCCTGGTGACTGCCGACCTTGGGAAAGGTCACTTTGGATTTAGGAGAAATGTAGGAACACACGAGGCAATTCAACACTATGACTTATATAGCTTTCTGTACATTTGGAGAAGCTTTCGACTCAAGTGGAATAAATTCTTTCAAATTATAAAGTAGTGGTAAAATATAGGAAATGGGACATTATATACAACTTTTACAGAAACCAAACAGCAGTTATAAGGGTTGAAGGGTATGAAAGAGAAGCACTGATTGAGAAAGGAACAAGGCAGAGTTTTAGCCTTTCCCCAATGCCATTGAGCAATCTGTAAAGGACACCAAGGAAAAATTTGGAATAGGAATTAAAGTTCAGGGAGAAGAAATAAAAATCTGCTGTTTGCCAATGGCAATGTATTTTGTTGGATACAGCAAAGGACCTGGAAGAGGAACTGAAAAAAATGGATATTGTCTCGAAAACAGATAATAAAATGAACTTTAACAAATATAATTGTATGTAGTAAAACTAAATCAGGCATTTCTGAGAGGATTAGATTTTGACACAAGACAGTAAAGATGGAAGATGAGTTTTATTACTTGGGCCTTTCAATTACTTACTATGGCTGAAGTACAGAAGATTTAAAATGCACAATGGGAATGGAGAGGAAAGAATTTCTGAGGAAGAGAAATTTGTAAACATCGAATATTTATTTGGGTGTCAAGAAATCTTTGTGAAAGCATTCGTCTGGGGTGTAGCCATGTAAGGGAGTGAAATGTGGATGATAAATAGTTCAAATGTTTGTAAGTTTATGGGACTTTACTACTGTGGCTTACCTACCTTAGCCTACCTTAGGCTTACTAACTACTTAAACTACCTCAAGGAACAACACACACACCCCACACCCATGTGCAAGGTAGGACTCTGACCTTTGACAGTAAGCTACAGTACTCTCCGCAGCAAGGTGCCTTAGAATGCTAAGCCATTCCACTGTAGAGATAAATAGTTCAGAAAGAAGCAAATTGAAGCTTTTCAAATCTATTACTATGAAGGAATTCTGAAGATTATGTGGGTGGAAAGTAGTGAAGAAAAGAAATTTATAGCATATGTTGTTTAAAAGAAAGAGTCAATTTGTAGGACATATTCTGAGACACCAAAGAATCGGCAGTTTAGTATTAGAGGGAATTATGGAGGAGAGGGGAATGGTAGTGGGGGTGCAAGAGAGCTGCACTGGAATGGTCGATCGGTTCTAGATGCTGTGTCAGGTACTTTGGGGCTGCTCCCCCCAGAGGTTTGAGTCCTCCTTCGGGCATGGGTGTGTGTGGGTTGTTCTTAGGTTAGTTTAAGCTAGTATAAGTAGTTCGTAAGCCTAGGGACTGATGACCACAGTAGTTTGGCCCCACCGATTTACAAATAATTGAACATTTTGAGAGCAAGAGACAAATACAGTATGCAGGTTCAAATGGATGTGGGTTGCTGATCTTACTCGGATATGAAGAGCTTTGCACGGGACATAGTAGCATTGAGAGCTGCATCAAACCAGTCTCCAGTAGGAATACCACAACAACAGCAACAGAAGTCTTTGCATGAGACTTCACTTAGCGATCCATGAAAGAATTCATTCATACTTCTTATACTTAGGCTGACTAGTGAGAACATTAAGGCAACCTTCCTAACACCTGGAATCTCCATTTCTGGTGTGGATAACAAGGTGACCTGTCTTGGCATGGAATCAGTGAGAGACCTGGCACCAGTTCTGAACACACACGTCACCTCAAGCATGCCACTCGCTGGAGGGAGCTCGCACCACAATTACACACACTCGCCACCTGATGCCACAGGATGGAGACACATAACACCATGTCATTGCTGCAGTAGTGACAGTAACCAGTGGTTGATACATAACACCTCTGAAATATCCACATCTCGGTTCCCTGGGAAATATGCATCATGTTGTAAAGAAAAAGGATACCATAGAATGTGTACAGGGCAGCATGTCTTTCAAAAACTGATGTTGTGGAAAGGAGCCACAAGATTCATAATGGTTGTGCTCACTCTGCTCATTGACTACTAGGGCCAACTGCATATAGATTAAAAAATAATTGGAGTCTCCATCACTCTAGGAACGGTACTGCGGAGCAATTGAGAAATTAAAGTGAGTAATTAAGCCCAAACATTTAGGAAAACTGCAACGAGGGTGTTCGTAATAACGGACGTCCCCATATCCCAAATGTCATAGCAGAGAATTTACACCATGTGGAATGGCTGTGTGGTCTAAGGCATCATGCTGCAGATTGGGTGGCCATTCCTACTGGAGAATCAAGTTCTTCCCCTTGCATGTGTGTGTGTGTGTGTGTGTGTGTGTGTGTGTTCTTAGTTCTAAGTAGTTTGTAAGTCTAGGGACCATAACAGTTTGGTCCAATAGGTTTACAAACATTTCAACATTTATATACGCTATATACAGATATTTAGGGTAGACAAATTTCTTCCGGACGTAATGGGCTGGCAACAGGAGGGGCATTTGTCACTGTTTAACTTAACATCCCAAATCCATGGCAACAATGTTGACTTTGCAGCATTGCACAAGATAGGAAAAGAAAAAGAATTAAGATGCGAAAAGTAGGCCTAAAATAGTTTTTATTTTATTTTTACCAGAATTTTATATTACATAGCTACATATGACCCTATATATTAATATTAAGGTAATTACATCATCAATTAGAAACAGCTTACCTATCCTTTCAAACATGGTCACAATTTACATATTTTTACAAAGGAAACACTCTCACATTGGCTCAAAGATGCTAAACACAGTCTCAGATCATATAACGTGAAGTCTAGACACCAGAATAAACACTTCTGAGAATATGTTCAAATTAGTGTTTTGGCCTTTGACATTGAGGATGCAGTTTAATGTCATTATTAAAAGCCACAGTCCCAGTATTGTTAGTAGCACGGCTGATGGTTTTCACCTATTGGTGAGCCAGAGGGGGCATAAAAGTTTGTGCAAGAGGGAGCTCTCTATGAACAGTGTACCATTATGGAACATTCTAGCTGTGCCAGTGGAAGTAGCTCTGTCATAGTTACAAAGACTAACGTAGATCAGAACTTCCACCTCATAAGTGGAAACCTTTTTCAGTAGAGCTATATCAGCACTCTACTATAGAAAGTCAGCTAATGAATGAATTTTCAGGACAGTTCTGAGATTGGTATTCAGTATTGTAATCTGGAACATTTGCTAAAGCCTCATGTTTTATGTGGACATTCCCGAATGTTTCTGAATCATTGTTTTTCGACCACGGCAGTGAGTGAGACTGAACGAGTGCCAGTTCAGTCCACCACGTCGACACTGTGATCACTAGAAGCGGATTCCCGTGTCAAGGTTTGTCTGTTTCCATATTAACGTCAACTTCTTCCTGCGGGCATCTGGGGCTTCCACATTCACTTGAACAGGTATTCAGTGGATTGAAACAACAGGTCTGGATCACTACATCATCCAGCAATCTGAGTGATGGGTTGTTCACAGACAATGTGTTTGTACGGATGCCTTGCAGAGTGCACTCTCCGGACATACTGTGGCAGCAGATGGTATGAAGACTGATAGCAGCCTCCAGACAGCACTTCTCAAAGCCGCCAGCTTTAGCCCTTTACACTGCACCAGCCTGTGAGAGCAAGCGGCCTCATCGTGTCTCAAATGCTCTCTCGTCTTGCTGTCCGGATACATCTTTGCTGCGATTCGCTATGTCTCGGCTTTATATTAGGTATACATTCTTGGACTTGAGATTCTGCCGTGATTGTCTCTGTTGTCCTACCATTCCTGCCATTGTGTTCCTTCCTCTTAGTGGCTACTCTGCGTCAACGTCCTCTGCCGGATTGCATTGCTCAGTCAGTTCACGGTTTCCCCTCATATCGCCAAGGTAAAATGGTATTACAATGACGCAAAACTTTTTCAGCTTGTGGGACGACAACAGCAACCCTTACAATCTATGCTTCTGCAGCAGCAGTTGCAACGAGAGTTTCAAAAACAAACTGGTTCAACTCCATCAGGAAATTTAGCATTTCCAAAATGATATTTTCACTCTGCAGTGGAGTGTGCACTGATATGAAACTTCCTGGCAGATTAAAATTGTGTTCCGTAACTGGAATTCAAACCTGGGAGCTTTGCCTTTCTTGGGCGAGCTCTGTACCAACTGAGCTATCTCGGACTTTTTACAGTCCATCCTCATGACCTTACTTCTACCAGCACCTTGTCTGGAAACATCCCTTAACCTATCCTTTCTTCCAGAAATTTTAGTCCTGCAAGGTTCTCAAGAGAACTTCTGTGAAGTAGGAGGTGAGGTACTGGCAGAAGTAAGGTTGTGGGGAGGGACTGTGAAGAGTCCGGGATAGCCCAATCGGCACCAGGCACTGTGGCTCAGAGGGCTCAACGATCTCTTTATGCTGAGTCAAGAACACATGGAACAACAATGAACAAACATGATCAACGACCACAAGAAACAGAACTACCAAAAATAAATAAATAAAAGAAAGAAAGAGCTGTTGCCACACAATTTTAATGTGCCAGGAAGTTTCAATTCAGCATTTGTATGACCACCTACATGTTCAATGTTTGCTATCTGTCCAGACTGTGATCACTTCCCAGGCTGAAAGTCGCACAGTCGCATTTCTGTTTGTGAGCATTACCAAAGAAGACCGATACATGAATTTGCAGTAGCTCAAACAGCACTTCGTTGTGTTTCGAGTTTCTAATGATGCTCTCCTACAGTAGCTCTGCCTTTCTCGTGCTTCCATGAATACATTTTTCTTACTCAAGCAATTGTCTCCAGTTTTGAATTCTGTAATTCTCACATTCCAAAAGATGTGTTCATGAATGTCCAATTATTATTTCCAATTAATTTATGTCATCACATGATGCCTCTAGTTCAATCAATACCACAAGTGACTAGGTCGTCATTCTGTTCATGGGTGTCTCACTTGCAGGGACTGAACCAACACTGCAACTTCACTTTTTCAAGCATAGCTTGTAGAGTATTACTTGATCACTAGCTTTATTGTTGTTGTTGTTGTTGTTGTGGGAATTTAGAGGGGACTAAATTACAAAATCATCAGTCCCCTCACTAGCTTTGTAGATGGCACGTAAGGAGGGGCAATCAGGATAGTGGTGGAAGTTCCCTAGTTGGGGGTTGAGAAAGAAGGTGTAGCTTTATAGAGGTTTAAACACCAATTTCACGAGAATGGAATCATATATCATCCTGGTTTAATTTTTAAAGAAAATTTTGATAACTTACATACTTTTCATCCCTAGCAATACATGACCTAAAGACAAACATAGGCACTTTTACCTCTGCAAACTCCATAAAATGCTGTGCAACACTATACATAGTTTGATACATCACAGTATTTATTAGGAATAAAGAAAATATGAAGTTTTGAGTTGTTCCACCTGTCGTGTATGGGTAGCGTAATGGTAATGTGACCACACCCGAAAAGTGCGACATCCAGCTCTGAGTCGCGGTCTGGCACAAATTTTAATATTTCACCTTTAAAGCATACACCTAATGCCGATTCATGTTTGCAATTGTGAATACATTTCTTGTATTATGAAAAGAAATGCAGTCCCTTATCTAGTGAAAATGTCAAACTGTTGTACATCTTTTGTAAACATATGACATCTTAGCTGTAACTGTCAAAATATGTAATATTATCAAAAGCTTTTTGACAGTTAATATATATATGCTTTAGATGTATTATGTATGTCTGAACATCTAGACACAAATGTCACTTGACAATGGCAGTATTAGCTGAAATTGATCTGTAGTGGTGAAAAATACTCAATAGCAGCGATTGGTTTAATTATAATAATATGTCAAACTGTTCACTGACCAAAAATGTAATTTTTTCATGTAATAGTTTACTCAAATTCAAATGACACAAGTGCTATTACGAGTGCATCATCAGAATTTGGCAAATTGCGCAGGTTATTTTGTGGATATAAAGCGGAGTATCTTCAGTGTGACACCAGACAGCGTCCTGCTATCAGTTTTAAATAAAATGTCAATATCTTGGCTACATTTCACCCACAACAACATATGACCTAACATCAACCCTACAGAAAGTTTACAAAACATGATTTTGCCTCTTGCACAGTTGTCAGAATATTGTGCAGTGCTTTACTTTATTTGATCCTACCTCGGTGTGCCTCGGTTGCAAAGTGGTAGAGTGCTAGACTACAGATCCAAAGGTCCCGGGTTTGATCCCCACCTTTCCACTTCTTTCACCTCTGGCAGTATTGCTCATGTGAAAAATACCGAGTAGCACCGTGGTTCGGAACCCACGTTAAACTGTAGGTCCCCCTATAATTGGCTGGGTAAGTCAGTTCAAAGGTTGGAGAAAGGCAACGGCATACCACCTCCAAACAGGACCATGCACTGTGGTGTTCAAACCAATCTTCAGATTGCTGACTGCTTTTTTACCTACAAGGTAATGATGTGTAATAATTAAATGAAATTGTGTCCTTCTTTTATCAGATGTATCAAACTTACCAATGTGCAAAAATCATTTTTTTATTCCTTGGGATGGTTTTCTAAAAATTGGGTGAGAATTATTACTAACGACTGCTACTCTAGGTGCTTGGAGACTTTGATGTGCTGCTTGTTTACAACACCACAACAAAAATGTTAAAATGTTTGTAAATCTATGGGACTTAACTATGCTGGTCATCAGTCCCTAGGCTTACAAACTACTTAAACTAACTTATGCTAAGAACAACAAATACACCCTTGCCCAAGGGAGGACTTGAACCTCTGATGGCTAGCAGCAGCAAACTCCATAGTTAGGCACCTTGGAACTCTCAACCACCCCACCGCGGTTAGGCACCTTGGAACTCTTGGCCACCCCACTGAGTCTACAAGACTATGTTCGTCTGACGTGCATGGGCAGTTGAATAAGGTGGCCCCTTCGTAACAATTAAATGAACTAGGTCAGCACTTAAGTCACAAGTGTGTCTCTGCACTTTGGCCACAGTATTCTGCGTGGACTCTAATACGTAGTATGCAAATTCTTTATTCAAGACATAGTAGTGCTGTTGGCCCCCATTCATGAAGTATGCGTGGTAACCCAGCTGCACAATACTTCTTTGGTCTACATCCAGAAAATTGCACACTTCTAGATTGCTCAAAAAGGAAATGAGCACTGCATGGTCTGTTGCCAAAGTAGCAGTGCTGCATCCACAGACTCATTTGCGACATTCCTGTAAGGCTATGTCCTGATGTTTGTTGTGATTCATAGATTTAAGATGTGTCAGCTGCCTCTGAGCAGCCAGTCTCGCCAGTCAGTGGAAACAGGATCTACCACCATATCCCAGCTGCCTTACAGCACACCACCATGCAGACTAATATTATCCAGAGACTCTTCCATTAGGGTAAATTTTAGTGTAGCCTATTCATTGGAAGCTGAAATATCTGAATAAACTTGAAGTTTACTTAGAGAGGAATTTATTTTCAATTATTGATATGCTGTCTGTTCTCTTGAACATTTTCAAATAATAATTGTATATTACGCCCCAACAGCCACTTGAAATTTCTGTGCGGGTTCACAAATACCCTCGATCCCTTGCGGGAATACAGCTAGGATGTGAGCAAGAGGAAGTAAAGGGCAGGGGGCACTGCCATGGAAGTGTGCTATGAGTTGAGAATTTGGAAACAATGGGGAGCTTGTCTGGGTGCCTAATTGCTGGCTGGTGCACTAACTCAGCAGAGAACAACCATTGTAATAAAAGAACTGAGCCGATGAGTTCTCAGCAATGTGCTTGTGTCTTTAGTTTGCTAGTCATTGTCGATAACATTTTGTGATTGTCTTTATGTCAGTGAAGGCTGCTATAGGTTATCCAGTACCTAGTACTAGGATAAGTGTATTTGGAATTTCAGT
The DNA here is from genome assembly GCA_026315105.1 of Locusta migratoria. NCBI lineage: Eukaryota > Metazoa > Arthropoda > Insecta > Orthoptera > Acrididae > Locusta > Locusta migratoria. The sequence goes on along the minus strand of CM048755.1, from coordinate 446,119,316 downwards.
TATAATTATATATCAGCCGTACTATTGATTAGTGGCATATGAAAATTTGTGCTGGGCAGGGTTCCAAACGTGGACTGCTTGCTTGTTGTGAGTGGTCGCCTTAACCATTAGGCTTTCCTGCTTGTCTCCCTGACTTCCAAATATTGCTTTACTTCCCATGAGTGCTCACACATTCCATTATGTGAATCCTTCACAAGGAGAGGGATGATAGCCTTTACAGGACAACAGTCTGTATAATTTATTGATCTGGCCTTGTAACATCAGCTAAGCCATTCCAGTAGTAACAAGGGAAAGATTGATCTGCAGTTGTAACATCACCTAATGTGGATTTGCCATACAGGTACTGCAAATGGCTGAAAGCAAGGGGAAGCAGTGGGACATGCATCTCTACTGTGTGGATACTTGATGATGGTGTCCACTTTTGTAAAACATTCCTGAACTGAAATAGTCCCCATTCACATGTTCCGACAAGAACTATTAAGGAGTATGTCATCATCAGAAAAAACAAATTTGGCATTCTGCGGATCAGGGCATGGAATGTTCTACATTTTGATAGGGCAGGTAAAGTAGAAATTTGAAAAGGGAAATACATAGGTTGCAGTTAGACATGGTTTGCCTGGGAGGTGTTTGCCAGACTTTCCTTCCTTCCTTCTTACACATTAGGAATGCACTCAATTTCTGGAGGTCACCAGTTACCATTGGAACCCGTTATAAAACTTTGCCAGGGCCAAAGTGATAACACAGTGACTTTCCTCGTCCCTTTCCTCAGCCTGTTTTAGCAGTTATATGTCATGTGCGGATGCTGGTAATCATTATGCAGTACTATACCTGTTCTTCCTGCCATAAAACACATCTCTCGCTATTCTCATGTGGTGAGCCATGTCCAGTTTCCACTACAAACAATTCCTAGACAAGCACTACAGGCCCAGTAATAGCTTCATGCAACTCAAAACCCAACCCCTACCAACTTGTTATTTGGGAAGGCATCTCATCGTGCCATACTTGTAATCATATGATTACTGTTGCCCTATTTCCACGTGAGAGCCAAATTCACATATTGATCTTCAAACACTTGTGCTATGAGCATTTTGTGCACAGTAATTAGTCAAATATGAGTGTTAAAAAAATAAAAAAAACACTTATTTATACATATTAAATGTATTTCAATATGTCGTTTGAGTGTGAGCAAAATTCTATAAATGCAGAACTTTTAAAGTCGCGAGTTCTTGCGAATTAAAACTGAATGAAGACTCAGGGCATGAAAGACTTGTAATCTTTCATGCACTGCACAGCATCCAAGGAATTGCCAGCGAAAATGCCTGCTGACTGGGGAGCAATGAATTGTGTTATGGAATGTGGTAGATGCAAACTGATACTGTTACAAAAGTAACAGGCATGGAGTTTCTTGTAGGTATCGTTCCCAATAACAGTACAGTTACTTATGATGTTGGGAAGTTGTATTGTGTTAAATGTAGTGAAGTTCACTGTACAGTTAGTTCCCTCTGTATAGAAAAAATTACTGATAATATTAACAAAGAATAAACACAGCTTATAACGTAATAAAGGAAGCAGTTAATATCAGAATTACATCAGTGTTATAGTGTATGTAATTTTTAAATAAACATATCAGCTATCATTCAAATTAAGGATTTTTTGTAGACATCACATACAGGAACAATAGCCTATACATGTACAGATTAACTGATTATCATCTGTTGTGATATTTCTGCTGTCTTACAATCTTGATATACTGTTTTCCACAGGGATGGAGATTCTTCTGCAGGCATCGAAGTCATCACTTTGGATTAATATTATCATGAGATAAAAGAGATGCCTCCAGATTATCAAAAGTAAGGTAAGTGTACAGCACAAAGTATGGGGTTGTCCCATTCCAATTGCAATGGGCTACAAGAAATAAATAACCTGAACTGTGCCCCTGCAATAATTTCAGCTACACCTCTATATTCTTGGGCTAACTTATATAAACTTGGCATGAATATTTCATTCCTAGCACTTCATTGCTGAAGAACTTCCCACTTGATAATATTGTCTGTTGTTTCTATCTTGTATTGTATAACATTTTTGGGTACTTTACGGTCCACCAGTATCTCGATGAGCATTGTTTATCACTGATTACATGGTGTAAGTGTGACATTTGGTGCAATGCTTAAAGGGGTAGTTAGAGCTACTGTGTCATGACAACACAACTGATAATATGCTCATCACAGTAAAGGAGGAAAAATTAAACATAGCAGTATGAACAACTGTGCAATTAAAGAGCAATTTTTGTTTCAATGAGATGGCCAACTCCATAAAAATTTCAGAGAAAATAATAACACATCTAGGAAAGAACAGTTGCAACAAAAATTGCATGAACAATTTCTGCAATTACCAAATGTTTTAAAACACAATTTTCTTCATTTTCATCGATGTGTGATTCTGTGAATTGAGACAGTGGTATCATTTTCTTTTCTACCAAATACTTGGTGGAACCATGTAAGATGGAAGGTACAGTTTTGAAATTAAATATTTGTATCAAAATGTTCAAATGTTTGTAAAGCTTATGGGACTTAACTACGGGGTCATCAGTCAAATATTTGTATCGAAATCATTCCCGCAAAATATGCACTAGTATCAAAACAGTATATATTGAAGTTCAGATAAATGTGTCATTTGTAGTACAGTTTATATTTAATGCACAGGTTGTCATCTGCAATTTTTCTATGATAAGGCTGCAAATAGAGGACAATAACAAGTTAAGTTAACCAGTGATCAAAAGCAAAAATAAACAGAAACATTTGTAAACATGCCAAACCCATTTGGGAAACATAAAATGAAGGGATTAAAACAAAACAAAAGAAAAAAATTTAGGTGCCTATACTTAACAAGTTATAAACAAGACATACTAGTCACGAAATTTGTATATTTAAAATGTACATATACATATTACCCTACTAGGTACATACACATATGCCTGAAGAAAAATTATACATTGACATACTAACAAGCACAATACAACACAGGTGAGGTGATCTATTAAACTAGAACAATCATCTCATTCAAAATCAGAAGTGTATACTTTCACTGATATTCCCACTACGGAAGTCATCATTATCATCAAGGAATACTTAGAACAACAGAACCACATTTTTTTAATCACTCATTTATTCTAAAACCAACCATAAGCAAAAATTATTTCTTATATGGCATACAAATTATATTCAAAACAAAACACATTTCTTCCTGTCTTTTTGGAAATTTAACCCATAAGGGGATGAAATATAAAAGACTGATATCTCTACCCTTACATTACCCTACTAACGTTATTGCAAAATATGCAGTAGTTTGAGATTTGTGAAAATAATGTAGTCCAAATTTAAAGATAGTAAAATTGCCCAAGATTTAACAGAAATCTTAGAAATCTAACAGTTGATTACAGTGGTTCCCTTGTAATTCCAAGGTTCTGGTTAATCGACTTAGTGACAGTGCTTTTCCATCTATATGAAGCTATAATTGTTACAAAATTTTGTTTTACTTATGACATAAAATATTCAAGAAGAAACATAACATTTTATAATCTAATTTAGTTTTAGTTCATGTGTATAAATCATGAAGTAATTTCAACACTGGAAGAAGGAAACCTGTTAAACTCAATATTCAGAATCATGCATGAATGACATTAGTAAAGTTACAAACTTTTACATTAATTTTGAAGTTTTTTTGTTTAATTTATTGAGAATGAAAAGTTCAAAATCAAGCAAACATGGCACACAAAATTGTATATTATGAAATTTATGGAAAACTCAGTTTTACTGGAAAGAAAGGCAATGATAAAAACTAAATGATTTCATGCATTTGAGAGCATATCTGTTGAATGAACATTTTACACAAATGGAAACAGTATCATGTAATATGGGTTCAGTGCCCATATAAATTCATTACAACCGTGTATCATGCTAACTCGCCTTCTCTCACACTTTAGTGGTAGGGTGCTGCACTTCACATCTCTAATGGCTAGACATTTGCCATGCTCAGTTGATGCCTCTGTGTGTCATTTTCCATAGATGTGGAAATCCCAAATCCATGAAGTAACAAATGCTCTACTGCAACACACTATCAGCAAATGTTGCCGACTGATGACCCCATAGTTAAGTCCCATAAGCTACACAAACATTTGAAGAACAAGAAAAAGAAAGCAAATGTTGCACTCTCTTCAACACATAATGTATGTCTGCTTCTGTCAACTGACACACTACGATCACTCGCACCTTCTACATGGCACTGCAAGTGCTGGGCCTATTACCCATCATTTTAACAATTTTAGTGCTGCATCTGTGTGTCCAGCTGACCGAATCAGGCCTGCCATTGCGGCCACCTAATCCGTCTACTTTCACTGGCAGTTATCTCTGTGGACTACTGTCTGTGCCTTGAGCTGTCCGCTTGGCCATCCTCGCCCTGGCCTGAGTATTTCTGCAACCAGGGTGGCCGCAACAGTCTTGCAGTCAGTGTGCTTGCTTACATTACAAATAAGCAAAATGATTGCATGGCAGACACAATGTCCACTGAAACTGCTTATGCTGCTAACATGTAACTCCTGGGTCATTCCATATCAAATCACCTAATTTCAGAACATTTTTTAGCTCAACCATCACAGGAAATTTTATGTGAGCATTCTAACCTGTCTCCAGTGCTCACTGATAAATTTTAAGACTTGTTGAAGCAATACTGACCGAGATATAGTCAGTTGTTTGACACCGTGTGTGGCTTTTGCACAGGGTGAGCGTGAATTCCTGACAACTTTGAGTCATTATAACTCAGGCAATATTTCGTTGAAAGATATGAAACTTGGCTGTCATGTACAACTTTATACGTTCTCATAGGAATAATACTGAAAATACTGTATACAGCTAGGAAAGTTCAAGGAAAGCTTCTAAAAAAAATCGGCATCCAAAGAAAAACTTCCAATGTTTGGCGTGTCATATCTCAGAGACTAAAGCTATAATGAACGTGAAATGTGCCATGCGCTAACCTAACAATACATGTGCCTTTCCACCTAAACATTTTTTAACTTGAATTAATTTTGTGAAGAAAATTCTCACATAATATTGCAAGGTTAAATTTTTCACATGTCATTGTTGTTAATTACAGGTAATTGCTGAAACACACAAAAAAATTTACTTATAACTGTGAAAAACTAAATAAATCTTCTTTCAGATATGAAATTAATATGCAGTTCCTGAAGCAAGCTTTTATGATTTGTGTAAATGTGTTTAGTCTCTTATTACAGGAAACAAAGAATATAAGCCAGAAAATATTAGACACATAAATGTAATTGGTATTGTATAGGCACTTCTCTATGTTTGGTAAAAGTTATGTAGTGGTTATCTCCTTTCATTTTCCATAGTTCATGTAAAGTTTATGAGTACGTAATTCACAAGAAAATAATTATCAAAGACTGGACCGTTATCTCAATTGTTTTCTTAATTTATACATTACTCAGATGAGGAAATGTTCTCGGTCCGTTTCAGTACTGGGTTACACTGCATGACAGTTCAAATTTAGAGTGGACTCTTATGATCTGGAGCTACAAATGAAACAGTTTTCTTAAAATCAGATTTCGTAGAGCTGCCAAGTCCGCATGGACAGAAATGCACGCACTTCCTGTGTCTATCCGGTGGACATAATACGCTATATCTTGAGAATGAAAGAAGTTATCACTCGGTTCTCATCCTTAAATAAAATTTAGATATCTTACCTACATTTCATCTGCAGTTTTGTATGTGGTAAAATCAACCGTATGCAAAGTCTATGCAATGCAATTTTTCATCTGTGAACTCTTCAAAATTTTGCACATTAGTTTACTTAATTTGATGTAGTACAGTAACTATAAGCAATAACAAATAGAATGTGAGATTATTATTGAGTGAATATATCACACTAGAAGATGAAAAAAATGAAAATTTTTCATTGACTAGTTTTCTCAGAATCGGTTTATAAATATTCTAAGCGTTTGGAACGCTGTGGCTGTCAGCATGTAACCAGCAGCCCTGAGCAGCTATTGACATCGGCAGGCCCACAGGCAGTGGAACTGGCTGTGCCATATGCCGTCTTTATGGCTCAGGTACCGGTCGGGCTGCGAGGGAAATGCCGTCTGCAGGGTCCACAGGGAATATCACTGGCGTGGCAAACGACGTCCGCAGGCCCCACGCCAAGGTGGTGTGCCACGGCATGTCACGTCTGCAGCACTCAAAGGGTTAAATCACTGCACTGTGATGCGACAGTCTGTACAAGTTGCTGCATAATTGATTATGTCTATAGGAAGTGATTCTAGAACACATTAACAATAAACTCATACACAATTGCTTCACTACTGTTGCCTGTCATGGTCAACATAAAATATGGTATTGTCTTTCTCTTTTGCATACCTGATCATAAAAATATTGATACCATTCCTTCAGGATTGTTGTTTGTAGTTAATAATGAAGTCTTTTTTTATGTAGTCTCTATATTTTCAAGATGTTCATGGACATAATGCCACCAGATTTAATACAAGATGGTGGTTAGATGATTCAATTCCACTAATTTGCATGGTCTTTTATACACTTGGCAGAACTTTGTAACCTCATGATCACCCTTTTTTTTATTGAACATGGATTCACATAAACACTAGGTCACTGAATGTACACTATCAGGTGTATAAGTCTATTTACTTTACACACACACACACATAGCTTCTCTCACACCTAGTTAAACAAAAAATTTCCACAGACAAAAATTCCATTTGGTCATGTGGAATATTGTTGGTAATGTATTAAAATGTAATAAGTTATTACACCCAATGGTTGTGCCTACTGTGGCAATATATGGCAATGTAACTGGCATAAATTATTTATTTTCTACGTTTCCCCTTCAGCTGCATTAGAAGCTGGCCTTTATCTTGAAATGTACAATGATGAACATTGAAAATAGTGAACTCAGAGGAAGAAACTTCACAAATAATTACAGGGAAATGTGATATGCAACTGATAGAAGGTTGGTGGCAGTGTTCATGCAAACAGATCCTGGAGGGCACTGCAGTGAGGCATGAGACCCTATGTAAAAAGTGCCTAATGGACAAGGAAACCGGTGCTCCCATATATTACTTGTGATGCACTAAATTGCCCTATTTGTAGTCACTGCATTTGTTTACTTCTTTGGATTTTAAAACCAAGTATATCTCTAATTCGTATCACTATGTCTAGTAATTTTCATTCCAATTCGATGATCCACTGTCAGTATACTATTTTTCAATGTTTCCAAGTGACCCTTGGCTCCACGTTTTGTTGATGTATACACTTTCCTAGTGAAGTGTTTGCCATCCTCACTATGGTGTAAAAATTGGCAATTGACTCTAAATAATGAGAAGTTTTATTGGCAGAACCCTTAAAACATGCAACAGAACTACTAAAGAAACTGCATACACTACACTTGTCCATCTTTTTTGGAGTATTGCTGCCCAGTGTGGGATGCTTATAAGGAAGGTTTGACAGAGGACATCGAAAGAGTCCAAAGAAGAGCAGATCATTTTGTATTGTCATGATACAGGGGAGACAGCATCACCGAAATGATGTTTTGGATGAATCCAGGTTCTATTTACAGCATCATGATGGTCGTATCTGTGTTTGGCGACATCGTGGTGAACTCACATTGGAAGTGTGTATTCATCATCGCCATACTGGCGTATCACCTGGCATGATGGTATGGAGTGCCATTGGTTAGATGTCTCAGTCACCTCTGGTTCGCATTGACGGCACTTTGAACAGTGGTCGTTACATTTCAAATGTGTTTGACCTGTAGCTCTACCCTTCATTCAACCCCTACGAAACCCTACATTTCAGCAGAATAATGCAAGACCACATGTTGCAAGTCCTGTATGGGCCTTTTTGGATATAGTAAATATTCGACTGCTGCCCTGGCCAGGTCCCTCACCAATTAAAAACGTCTGGTCAATGGCGGACGAGCAACTGGATTGTCAAAATACGCCAGTCACTACTCTTGATGAACTTTTAGTTTATTGTGGTGGTACAGCCTGTATGAAGGCCCTGTGATGTACTTCCATTACTTTTATATTTTGACTTATTTCAAATCATTTCAGAAAATGACTTTTCCGTTTGGTCGTAGTCCTATTAGTGAGTCAAAAATTTGGTTAAGCTCCTCCTTGGACTGAAATATCCATACCTCACACATGCCACATTTCAAAATGAAATTCCTGAAGAACAAGCATCCATCTCGTTTATCTGCTAAGGCATAATTTAAACAATAGAGTATTACGATCTGTCACTGCAATTGACTTCAATCCGGCCAGGTAATACCTAAATATTGTGCTTCAAAAACTGAGAAAAACAGAAAATAGTTTAATGTATCATATCCTAGGTAAAAGATTTTTGTCAAATCTTGGTGTAAGAAAACTGATGTGTCACAGGTTGTTTTAAAAAATATTATGTACATTTCACTGTACAAGATCTGTAACATTCTATATATATACAGAACCCTTGTTGTTTAAGGTTTGTTAATTAACTAATTGATAGTAGATCAGTAGCATTCTGTGTATATATGCAGAAACCCTGTTATTTAAGATTTGATAATTGACTAATTGATAGTAGAAACTGAAGATCCCAACTAAAGTTAATAATTGCTTCCCATTCGTTGGAATCATGCATTTTTGTAAAGCCATTAGCTTGTTGAGTCTCATCTCATGTGCATTTAAAGTGTGTAATTACAAAGATGTCATGTTTGTCCAAATCAAATTTTTTGAAGGTTCAGTCTTGTGTGTACCTCTGCACATCCTTCAAATATCTCTTCCAACATCACCATGAGATCATCACATATTCTGTTATCTATAATACATAGTATATTTTTTAGAATGAAACTTTCACTCTGCAGCAGAGTGTGCGCACACTCCGTACACTGCGATGCAGAGTGAAAGTTTCATTCTGGAAACATCCCTTAGGCTGTGGCTAAGCCATGTCTCCACCATATCCTTTCTTCCAGGAGTGCTAGTCTTGCATGGTTCGCAGTAGAGCTTCTGTGAAGTTTGGAAAGTAGAAGGCGAGGTACTGGCGGAAGTAAAGTTCTGAGGCGGCATCGTGAGTCGTGTCGGGATAGCACAGTCGGTAGTGCGTTTGCCCACGAAAGGCAAAGGTCCCAGGTTCGAGTCCCGGTTCCGGCACACAATTTTAATCTGCCAGGAAGTTTCAGTATATTTTTTATTTATTTACTTATTTTTATATACCTTTTGGGAAAGAGCCCTAATGAATGCAGCACAGATAAGCTTAACCCAATGGGCAACATTCTGTGCTGTTAGCACCATCCATTTTGCAGAAAAGTTCTGTGTTGTTTTGAGTCTAAATTTAGCACATATTTATAGTATCCTGATTTTCAAAGTAGATCTCTAAAGATTTTTCCCCTTTTAAATGTTCAAATTGGTTTGTCAATATTTATTTCATGACATGTAGGCAAGGGATTAGTTTGGCATACATATATTTCCAATGTGTGAGGTAAATTTGGAAACGTGAATATCGGTGTCATTATTACCAAAAGCTTCCAGTGGGCAACAGTCGTGACACCCATCATGGACGGCATCTCTCCCCATGCAATTATCACCACCTCGGTCTCTTAAAAAGGGGCGTGAGTGGTTGAAGACTATCATGTGATGGGGGTGAGGAAGTGCAGCAGGTTACGGTGTTTCAGTACATGGTTGGCAGCATACCATCCTCTTCTCAAGCCAATCGGAGTGGGGTACTACATTAATCCTGGGATGTATGAATTATGAGGAATATCTGTTTTCATAAAATACAAAAATGCATTAAAATCTAATATTTGGAAGAAAAAAAGAGAGGAAAAAAAGACACGTTGTGGTTTCATAACAATTTAGACATATGCAACCCTGGCATTTAGTTCAAGTGTACTTTGCCTGTCCTTTTTAATAGGTGGAATACTGTTGTGCTCCCTGCACTTTGCACTCACCATTTTGACACTTCAATGTCTTTGTCTGAAAAACTGACACTTGTCAGTTCACCTTACAATAACTACAGTGCACCACCTGCCAGAAGAATCTCGTGGAGTGTACCTCATATGAGATTAAAGACAACTGCAAGCGCACATAAATGAATTCAGTAACAGCTGTCCACTACAATGGACACTTTGCACCACAGGGTTAAAATTATGTATAGTCATGGAATAAAGTTACATGTTCCAAGTACACATATATACCTTTCACATAATATTAAAGTGATGAGTGTAGCAGCTGTCATCATAGCAAGAACTTCCGTGATGGTGAATTTAATTACGTGGTTTATCTTAACACAGTGCATGCTCCACGATAGGCGATTTATCTCTCTGTCCCAACACACAGTGCCGTTTATGTTCTGTGACAATTGATCGTCTAGTAATTCCAACACAGATTCTCCTCTTGCTCACTACACGGTATGCAGTGTATTCCCTACAACGCTAATGGGTGTGTTCCGCTTTTACTGATCAGAGACATTCTTTAATCTACTTTGTCTGTATATAAATAGTCTTTAAACCGTGTTCGCACAATACGATTCGATTCTGACCGTCGGCCTGGGAATACGTGGCAGAAAGACCGTACCTGGCATTTCTTCAAAAAGTTTCAAAGTTTGAGTACCTAAGGGTCAGAACTGTTAAGGTCATTTGTACCCAGACTAACACATTACTTAAACTAACTTATGCTAAGAATAACACAGACACCCTCGTCGGATGCAGGACTTGAACTTCCAGTGGCCGTACAATCGGTGATATACGGTGCCTCAGACTAGACGGCCATTTCTGAGCGGCGGTTTTTATTCGTCTGCTGTATCTCTTCATCGAGTGTTAGATTCTGTGACACTTATAATGTCACTAGTGGAGTACTCATTTCTCTTTGTAACACTTTCAAGTATTGCATCTCACGTGTGGGTACTGTGGCTCACATATTCATGTCGGGCACATTACGAGCGTATTAATTATCCTTCTTTTGCTGTCACTGAATATGCCGCATACCGTGTACATGTGGAAAAGTTTGTGTTGGAATGACTGAACAATCAATTATCATCAGATTCAAATTCAAATGTTTGTAAATCTAAGGGACTTAACTTCTGTGGCTGTTAGTCCCTTAGCTTACAAACTACTTAAACTAACCTAAGGACAACAGACAGACCCACCCCCGAGGAAGGACTCAAACCTCCGATGGTGAGCAACCGCATGCTCCGCTGTAAGGTGCCTTTGAGTGCTTTGCCACTCCACCACTGCATCATCAGAACATAAACGATTCTGTAGGTTGGTACAGATGGAGAAATCGAACATGTTGGAGCATGCACTGTGTAAGACTGACCACATAATGAAATTCATTCTGTGGAGAATAGCTACTAAACACATCACTTTAATATTTTACCAGAGTGTGTACTTAAAATATGTAACTTGATACTATTAATACACTTCATTTTAATACAGTACCTCACTGCGATTGTCTTGTGAAGAGGAGGGGAGGTGGTTGGAGAAATCTCAAATTAAACATGTCAGGCTATTTCTGCACTCTGGATACTGAAAAGCGTGAATCCATTTCGCAAAACACTGTATGCTGTCACACATCCTCGTTAGACGATTGTGTTCAAACTCAAACATTATTTCTTACTAGACCGAAGGAGTGGCGAGTATATGGGAAAAGATAACTGATATGGCAGGAAACATGAGTGTCTCCCATTGGAAGTTTTTCGAAAGGGAAACTATAGGGATACAGAAACACTAATAAAGCTTCTGTAAGAAAAATAAATCATTAAGATGAACAGATGATTGATTTCTGTGCTGCAACGATCAACCACAGCAGATAACAAGGGGAGTGGTAATGACTACGGTCTTTGGCACTCTAGGGTAAGATATGTACTGCAGTGACCCCGATTATAGTACGACGCCAGAAATACAGCATCGATCTTTGATATTGCCAGTCACTTGCACTGAAACAATATCAGAAAATCCGCAAACATACATCGGCTGAAGAACCAAAGACAGACACCAATAGGCAATGTGTCAACAATTGGCCACAAAAGCCTTAACAAACTTGTAGTGTGAAATACACTTCTTTGAGTACCCAGAGCATGGCAGGCCATCTCAGCAGAAGGTGGTGGAACAGCCCAGGGTGACTGAGGAACTATGTATGTCTGGATATCACGCGGTAGCTGCCACAGTAGGCTCCAATGATACACCTGGGTAGTCCTCAGTTTGTGACTCAGGCCATGAGGGTTTGCAGGATTCCTGGTAGAAGTGTCAAGGCCACAATGGCAGAGTGCAGCTAGCCTGACGGCTTGCAGTCCGACCATTTTGTTATGACGATGTCATGGATCCTGTGAAAAGACTGACAAAGGACTACCCATCAATGGCGGCCATATTATGCCAATCACTTCCTTGTCTGGTCCAGTGGTTTTATATGACCAAAGTGCACTTATTAATGTAGAAGTCAAGAAACGTTGCAGACTTACAGTGTGATAGAACTGTCTTTCTTATGCAGACTACTGCTGCCAAGTGCTTCCAGGCTGTGGATACTCCCTGATGGTGGTCACTGTCAAAAATCAATCAATATGTTGAAATGTTGCATCAGATACCTGTAGCTAATGCTCTGGATACAACTTATGCCTTGACTTTGGCCTATGTTGTTACATATTGTATCAAAGTATTTGTGGTTATTTCTTTTCACCTGGAAGAGAAATGTGGTCATATTAGTAGAAAACATTGTTTGTTTGATATGTTAAATTTTATATATGTATACGACTAGTTAGACCCATAAAACCTAGCAGCCACCTACTAATACTATGAACGAGACTATTGCTGAATTACTGGCAATGCTGGGAGCAAAGGGACAACTCCAAATGAGTGTAAAATGTAATATATAACGTGTAATATTGACTCCAAATGAAACAAAATGTTGATCAAACCATGGCTGCTTAGATAAGCCTGCCACTCACATATTTTGTACCGACATAGTATAACTGAATAATACACTGATCAGGCAGAATATTATGACCACCTACCCACTACCAATATAAACCCACCCAGATGATAACAGCATCACCTGACAAGGAATGACTGCTGTGTCAGATGCACAAACAGTGCATGTAGTATGAGTTTGCATGTTGTCGGTGTGTTGACCGATGGCTGATTGTGATAACGCGGAGGCTCCGTTCAAACACAAGAAACTGTGTGAATTTTCTAATGTTTGAGGAGTACTGTAGTGATTATCTTCAACTAGTGGCAAAATAAAGGTGAGACAAACATCCAAGGGTAGGGTGGCCACCCTTCACTACTGATGTTGGACATCATAGTTTAGGCGGACTGATTACACAAGATAGGTGGTGAACTCTGGCGGAACTAACATCACACTTCAATGCTGGGCAGAGTACAAGTGTGTCCGAACATTTTTTACAATGGGCCTACACAGACATATATGTGCCCATATATGTGCCAGTAATAACATCTCGAAATCAGTAGCTGGAACTGAAATGGGTACCTCACCATCGTAACTGTACATTGGCGCAGTGGAAGAGCAATGTCAATGAATGTCGATACCTTCATCGTCATACTGATGGAAGGGTGTGAATCTGTCATCTTCCAGTGGAACAGCTCCTTGCCACTTGTATTGCAGAGTGGAAACAGACTGGTTGGTGGTGGTTCTGTTATCCGTGGCTGCAGTGGAGTTCGCACAACACGCCATTATGGCCAAAAAGTATTGTGCACTGGTTGCAGATCACGTATACCCCTGCACGACAATCATGTTTCCCAAGAACAGTGGCATTTTTCAAGAGTATAATGCACCGTATCAAAAGGCCAGGAGTATGATGAGGTGGTTTGAGGAGCATAGTAGCTAGTTCCAGTTGATGTGCCCTCATTCCAGCTTGTCAGATCTGAACCCAACTGATCACACCTGTGGTGTGACTGAACATCCCTCATCGCCCCCCTTCCTGGAATTTGCAGGAGTTGGTGCTTCATGTGTGCCTATGTGGTGCCAAATCCCTCTGCAGCCTACCAAAGCTTCATCGCTTCCATTCACACATCACCACTGTTATCAGTGGCAAAGGTGGACATACCGTCTACTAGGTTGGTGGTGATAATGTTCTGACCTATTATTCTAATTAGTAGGAGCTATATGCAGTGGTCATATCACTCACACAGTGGCGAACTTTTCGAAACCTAAGAGGGGACAATGGCCAGTGTGGACATATATACTCCAAATGTGAATAGTAAACCTTTTCTGACTGGAGGAACATCATCAGCACTGCATCTTTCTTTCAACATTGTAGGACTTTCAAACTCCTTTCTGAACCATTGTCATTTTCAGTAATGGGCGGTAAAGGTCATTCTGTTGCTGTAGGCAAGGGAATCACTTTTCTTTTCTAATTATAGTCAGTTATGTATGACGAATTTTATTAGTGATTACGTGTATGTGAGGATGTAGTTTAAGAGGTACATAAATGACAATTACTGGAGATAACTTTGTATTATTCTTATTGCTTGTTGTGTGGAGTCTCTTTGTATATATTCTTTGTAGGTGTTGAGTTAACCCAGGAAATCATTCCATAATTTGTAGCCATGGTGGAGTGGCGGAACACTCTAAGGCACCTTGCAGTGGAACACGCAGTTGCTCACTGTCACGATTTAGAGTCCTCCTTGGGGCATTGGTGAGTGTGTTGTCCTTAGGTTAGTTTAAGTAGTTTGTAAATTTGCTGATGATGATAGCAGTTTTGTTCAATAGGTTTACAAACATTTGAACATAATTTGTAACTAACAATAAGGTATGGGCTTTCTTGTCATCTCTGCAGTGCTTCCTTTCACTCTGCCAACTAGAGCACTAATCTCCAAAGATCTTTCACTCTAAATCACTCCTCCATTTGAAAAATGTAATGGAGGTTTTATTGTTCTTGTTCATTATTGAGTACATTCCATACGTTTGGCATATATTTTTACTGCAGATATCATCTCTGTTTTCCCTAGACCTATTAATTTAAGCTTTTGTAATGAACATAAATTGTTTTGTTCCTGTAAAAAAATAATAATAAAATAAAATAAAAGATATATAATTTATTATGGCCACACCTGCAGTTTCCACCCCAACAGAATTCTCTTTGATTGGCTGCTCAATGGGATAGTACCTGAAAAACCACTAACCGGCTGTAGAAGACCTTTTTCAATATGAATTTTGTATGAGGTGTATTAGAACAGAGATGGTTTTAAAAACATTACGTAATTCAAATGTTCAAATGTTCAAATGTTTGTAAATCTATTGGACCAAACTGCTTTAGTCATCAGTCCCTAGGCTTACAAACTACCTAAACTAACTTACACTAAGGACAACACACACACACACACACACACACACACACACAGAAAGTGATAGATGTTACTTTTGGACTATAAGGATTCAGAAGTTAGTCTGTGGTACATCTTCGCAATCCACCGTAAGGTGCATGGCAGAGGGTACACTGTACCACTACTAGGCATTTCCTAAGAATGGAGGTCCGGGTTCGATTCCCGGCTGCATCACAAATTTTAATTCAATGCTTCAGATTTATCATCAATTTCCTTTCCTATTTCACTCTCAAATAGAACAAGGAAAAAAAGAATGCCTATATGCCTCCATACGAGCCCTAATTTCTCTTATCTTGTCTTTGTGTTCAGTACCTGAAATGTAAGTAGGTGGCAGCAAGATCGTACTACACTCAGCTTCAAATTCCGGTCCTCTAAATTTCCTCTACAGAAATTCACAAAAAGAACTTTGTCTTTCCTCCAGCGTTCCCCAATTGAGTTGCCGGAGCATTTCCATGACACTCGTGGATTGGTCGAACTTACCAGTAACAAACCTAGCTGCTCGCCTCTGAAGTGCTTCTATGTCTTCCTTTAAACTGATCTGCTATGGGTCCCAAACACTTGAGCAATACTCAAGACGTGGTCATACAAGCATTTCATACATGGTCTCCTTTACAGATGAAATACATCGTCCCAAAATTCTGCCAATAAACAGAAGTCGGCTGTCTGCCTTACTCACAACTGTCCTAACATGTTCGTTCCATTTTATATCGCTCTGAAATGTCACGCCTAGATATTTGAACGATGCGACTGCATCAAAAGGTCACTACTAATGCTGTATTAGAACATTATGGGATTATTTTTCCTACTCATTTGCATCACCTTACATTTTCTACATTGAGATCTAGCTGCCATTCTTCACACCAACTAGAAATTTTGTCTTAGTCATCCGGTAGGCTATTTCAGTCAGTTAAAGACGACACCCTCCCATACACCACAGCATCATCAGCAAACAGCCGCAAATTACTACTTACTCTGTCCATCATGTCATTATATAGATAGAAAATAATAGTGGTCTTATCACATTCCCCTGGGGCACGCCTGATGATACACTCATCTCTGATGAACACTCTCCATCAAGAACAACACACTGCATTATATTACTTAGGAAGTCTTCGAGCCAGTTACAAATCTGTGAACTTATTCCATAAGCTTGTATCTTCGTTAGCAGTCTGCAGTGTGGCACTGCGTCAAACGCCTTTTTGAAGTCGAGAAAAACACTATCCGCCTGTTGCCCTTTCTCCATGTCTCACAAGATGTCATGTGAGAAAAGGACAAGCTAAGTTTCACATGAACAATGTTTCCTAAACTTGTGCTGATTCATAGAAAGAAGCTTTTCCATCTCAAGGAAATTTACTATATTCGAACTGAGAATATACTCCAAAATTCTACAGGAAACTAATGTCAACGATATTGGCCTGTAATTATGTGGGTCAGTTCTCTTTCCTTTATTATAAACAGGAGTTACCTGCACTTTTTTCCAATCCCTAGGAACTTTGCGCTGAATTAAAGATTCGCGATAAACACAAGCTAAGCAAGGTGCCAATGCCACGGAATACTCCGTGTAAGACCGAACTGGTATTCCATTCAAACCAACAGACTTTTTCGTATTTAGATCTCTTACCTGCTTCTCTACCCAGAAATACCTATTACTATGTCCTCCATTTCAGAATTAGTATGTTGATCAAATGATGGTACATTTGTGCAGTCCTCCTGCGTGAAAGATTTCTTAAAGGTTAAATTTAGAACTTCAGCTTTCCATTTGTTTCCTTCTATTACTGCCCCGGAATGATAAACGAGTGACTGGATAGTGGGCTTTGACCCGCTTATCGATTTTACAGAGGACCAGAATTTTTTCAGGTTCACGGAAAGATCTTTTGGTAAGGTATGGCTGTGGTAATTATTGTGTGCTTCGCACATCGATCTTTTTATAGACGTGCGAATCTCTACTAACTTTTGTCTGTCATTATTTGTGTGTTCTTCTTTGAACCGAGAGTGCAACAGTCTTTGCTTCTCAGTAGCTTTCTAGCGTTATTATTATACCATGGTGGATCGTTTCCATCCCTAATCGACTTTACAGGCACATATTTCCCTAACCCTTCATGTACAATGCATATAAATTTAGTTCACAATTCCTATACATCCATAGTACCGGAACTAAAAGGTGCCCATTCATTTTCTAAGTGTGATCCTAAGAATTGCTTATCGGCTCTTCCGAACATAAACACACTCCTAGCCTTCTTGATTGATTTATGAACTTTGGTCACCATCGACACTATGACGATATCATGATCACTGATCCCTGTCTCTACACAGACATCACCGAGCAAGGTGGCGCAGTGGTAACGCACTGGACTCGCATTTGGGAGGATGGTGGTTCAAATTCACCTACAGCCATCCTGATTTAGGCTTTCCGTGATTTCCCTAAATCACTCCAGGCAAATGCCGGAATGGTTCCTTTCATAAGGTTGAAGTCTCCCCCAACTAATATTACATGCCCTGGATACCTACACACTACCTGGTGTAGACTTTCTTTGAATGACTCTGAAACTGCTACAGCAGCACTGGGGGGCTGGTAAAATCACCCAACTATTAACTTTACTTCTTTTAGACCTGTTATACGTGCCCAGGTAACTTCACAGTTACTTTCAACCTCGATCTCAGTAGAAACAATATCTTTGTCCACAGTGATGAACACTCCTCCTCCAGTTGTATCCGATCTATCTTTCCGATATACATTCCACGCCTTGCTAAATATATCTGACACATCATGATTTAGCAAGCTTTTGGTGCCTAAAACTATCTGAGCACAGTAATTTCCAAGCAGTGCGGCAAATTCAGGAACTTTGTTTTTAATACTTTGAAAGTTCGCAGCTAATATTTTGATAGTCAAATTTTTTAGTCAAACGCGGCCTGAATTCGCTGTCTGAATGTTGACAGGTTAATGCTCATCAGAGTTAGTGCCTAGCCTAAAAATTACTGGTTGGTTATTAAACTTTTCCCATTTAACATGCTATAACACAAAAACTAATTACAAGATGAGTACCAATCTTGGTAACATTAATGTAAAGGACACGGGAGAGAAATAATGACAAATCAATTCAAGTGAAACACATGTAATGTGCTGCTATGGTATATCATACTATTACATACCATTACCATTAACGCTACAAAAGGGCTCAATTTCCATAGCTGGCTACTTCTCTTGATATTTTGTTAGCATATTTGGTATTCATACAGTAACTAGTTTTGTTTTATAACATGTTAAATAGGTACAGTTTAACTACAACCATTTGATATTATTTGTGATACATGAGAAAAACCAACACTTACTGGGGTTAACAGCAAAAAAAAATTAGAATAGCCATCTTTCCAGATCGGATGCCACGTGAGATTTAATGGTTCACATTTGAAACTATTATACTGTAACATCACATTACTTGCAAGAATTCAGTTTTTGAATTGACCATCTGTGCAGATAGGTGTTGAAGATGTAGTATGGTCTATGGGTGTTTTATGATGTCAGAATTTTTAAATATTTTTTGTATAGCTGTGGAATTTACAAATGCAAGATAACTATCACTGCAAACATGAAAAATGAATAAATTTTTAATGTACTAGAAGAAAAACTAGGTGTGAGGTAGTTGTTGATGGGAATTTCAGTTAATTACATTGTAAGTAATTTTCGGATTCCCAGTAGCTGTTAACTTGGAGACACCAATGATTGTGTAGACTTACGCAGTGTAATGACTGATAATATTCTTCTCGGGTTACTCAGGTGAGTAATTGTAATCAGTGCACTCACGTGAAGATGACAGCCAGTTGGTCTGCCAAAATATTATGTCTAGTTGATGATACTATCTGGCTGCATCCACAAGAAGAATATTATCATCTTATTGGGAACACCAGCTTTTTATTTATTTTCCCTTGATATACTGTAAGTTATATTAAACCTCTGAACTGATAAAGACTGCATATTTTACTTCTGTCTGACAACTGAACAAAACTTGACTCAATTACTCTAATGAAAATTTTCTATTTCAGCAATGGAATACACTGCCCATACATTCAAAAACACCATGATCAAAACGAAGTGTGCTAAAAGATTGTACATAACTTATTCTATTCAAGAGATTGTAAATATGTATTATAATGTCGTGACGGAAACTTGGACTAATGCTGTACAACGGTAAGAATACTATCTGGCTGTATACCCAAGAAGAATATTATCATCTTATTGGGAACACCAGCTTTTCATTTATTTTGCCTTGATATACTGTAAGTTATATTAAACCACTGAACTGATAAAGAGAGCATATTTTACTTCTGTCTGACAACTGAACAAAACTTGACTCAATTATTCTAATGAAAATTTTCTATTTCAGCAATGGAATCCGCTGCCCACACATTTAAAGACACCACGATCAAAACGGAGTGTGCTAAAAGATTGTACATAACTTATTCTATTCAAGAGATTGTAAATATGTATTATAATGTTGTGACTGATACTTGGACTAATGCTGTACAATGGTAAGAATACTAGCTATGAACTGATAAAGAGTGCATATTTTACTTCTGTCTGACAACTGAACAAAACTTGACTCAATTATTCTAATGAAAATTTTCTATTTCAGCAATGGAATTCGCTGCCCACACATTTATAGACACCACAATTAAAACGGAGTGTGCTAAAAGATTGTACATAAATTATTCTATTCAAGAGATTTTAAATCTGTATTACAATGTTGTGATGGATACTTGGACTAATGCTGTACAACGGTAAGAATACTGTCTGGCTGCAAACCCAAGAAGAATATTATCATCTTATTGGGAACACCAGCTTTTTATTTATTTTCCCTTGATATACTGTAAGTTATATAAAACCTCTGAACTGATAAAGTGTGCATTTTTTACTTCAGTCTGACAACTGAACACAACTGTACTCAATTGTCCTAATGAAAATTTTCTATTTCAGCAATGGAATTCGCTGCCCACACATTTAAAGACACCACGATCGAAATGACGTGTGCTAAAAGATTGTACATAACTTATTCTATTCAAGAGATTGTAAATATGTATTATAATGTTGTGACTGATACTTGGACTAATGCTGTACAACGGTAAGAAAACTAGCTCTGAACTGATAAAGAGTGCATATTTTTTACTTCTGTCTGACAACTGAACAAAACTGTACTCAATTATTCTAATGAAAGTTTTCTATTTCAGCAATGGAATTCGCTGCCCACACATTTAAAGACACCACAATAAAAACGGAGTGTGCTAAAAGATTGTACATAAATTATTCTATTCAAGAGATTTTAAATCTGTATTATAATGTTGTGATGGATACTTGGACTAATGCTGTACAATGGTAAGAATACTGTCTGGCTGCATACCCAAGAAGAATATTATCATCTTATTGGGAACACCAGCTTTTTATTTATTTTGCCTTGATATACTGTAAGTTATATAAAACCTCTGAACTGATAAAGAGAGCATATTTTACTTCTGTCTGACAACTGAACAAAACTTGACTCAATTATTGTAATGAAAATTTTCTATTTCAGCAATGGAATTCGCTACCCACACATTTAAAGACACCACGATCAAAACGGAGTGTGCTAAAAGATTGTACATAACTTATTCTATACAAGAGATTTTAAATATGTATTATAATGTTGTGATGGATACTTGGACTAATGCTGTACAATGGTAAGCATACTGTCTGGCTGCATACCCAAGAAGAATATTATCATCTTATTGGGAACACCAGCTTTTTATTTATTTTGCCTTGATATACTGTAAGTTATATAAAACCTCTGAACTGATAAAGAGTGCATATTTTACTTCTGTCTGACAACTGAACAAAACTGTACTCAATTGTTCTAATGAAAATTTTCTATTTCAGCAATGGAATTCGCTGCCCACACATTTCAAGACACCATGATCAAAACGGTGTGTGCTAAAAGATTGTACATAACTTATTCTATTCAAGAGATTATAAATATGTATTATATTGTTGTGACGGATACTTGGATTAATGCTGTACAACAGTGAGAATACTATCTGGCTGCATACCCAAGAAGAATATTATCATCTTATTGGAACACCAGCTTTTTATTTATTTTCCCTTGATATACTGTAAGTTATATTAAACCTCTGAACTGATAAAGGGTCCATATTTTACTTCTGTCTGACAACTAAACAAAACTGTACTCAATTGTTCTAATGAAAATTTTCTATTTCAGCAATGGAATTCGCTGCCCACACATTTAAAGACACATGATCAAAACGGTGTGTGCTAAAAGATTGTACATAACTTATTCTTTTCAAGAGATTGTAAATATGTATTATAATGTTGTGACGGTTACTTGGATTAATGCTGTACAACAGTGAGAATACTATCTGGCTGCATACCCAAGAAGAATATTATCATCTTATTGGGAACACCAGCTTTTTATTTATTTTCCCTTGATATACTGTAAGTTATATAAAACCTCTGAACTGATAGTGTGTGCATATTTTACTTCAGTCTGACAACTGAACAAAACTTTACTCAATTGTTCTAATGAAAATTTTCTATTTCAGCAATGGAATTCGCTGCCCACACATTTAAAGACACCACGATCAAAACGGAGTGTGCTAAAAGATTGTACATAACTTATTCTATACAAGAGATTTTAAATATGTATTATAATGTTGTGATGGATACTTGGACTAATGCTGTACAATGGTAAGCATACTGTCTGGCTGCATACCCAAGAAGAATATTATCATCTTATTGGGAACACCAGCTTTTTATTTATTTTGCCTTGATATACTGTAAGTTATATAAAACCTCTGAACTGATAAAGAGTGCATATTTTACTTCTGTCTGACAACTGAACAAAACTGTACTCAATTGTTCTAATGAAAATTTTCTATTTCAGCAATGGAATTCGCTACCCACACATTTAAAGACACCACGATCAAAACGGAGTGTGCTAAAAGATTGTACATAACTTATTCTATACAAGAGATTTTAAATATGTATTATAATGTTGTGATGGATACTTGGACTAATGCTGTACAATGGTAAGCATACTGTCTGGCTGCATACCCAAGAAGAATATTATCATCTTATTGGGAACACCAGCTTTTTATTTATTTTGCCTTGATATACTGTAAGTTATATAAAACCTCTGAACTGATAAAGAGTGCATATTTTACTTCTGTCTGACAACTGAACAAAACTGTACTCAATTGTTCTAATGAAAATTTTCTATTTCAGCAATGGAATTCGCTGCCCACACATTTCAAGACACCATGATCAAAACGGTGTGTGCTAAAAGATTGTACATAACTTATTCTATTCAAGAGATTATAAATATGTATTATATTGTTGTGACGGATACTTGGATTAATGCTGTACAACAGTGAGAATACTATCTGGCTGCATACCCAAGAAGAATATTATCATCTTATTGGAACACCAGCTTTTTATTTATTTTCCCTTGATATACTGTAAGTTATATTAAACCTCTGAACTGATAAAGGGTCCATATTTTACTTCTGTCTGACAACTAAACAAAACTGTACTCAATTGTTCTAATGAAAATTTTCTATTTCAGCAATGGAATTCGCTGCCCACACATTTAAAGACACATGATCAAAACGGTGTGTGCTAAAAGATTGTACATAACTTATTCTTTTCAAGAGATTGTAAATATGTATTATAATGTTGTGACGGTTACTTGGATTAATGCTGTACAACAGTGAGAATACTATCTGGCTGCATACCCAAGAAGAATATTATCATCTTATTGGGAACACCAGCTTTTTATTTATTTTCCCTTGATATACTGTAAGTTATATAAAACCTCTGAACTGATAGTGTGTGCATATTTTACTTCAGTCTGACAACTGAACAAAACTTTACTCAATTGTTCTAATGAAAATTTTCTATTTCAGCAATGGAATTCGCTGCCCACACATTTAAAGACACCACGATCAAAACGGAGTGTGCTAAAAGATTGTACATAACTTATTCTATACAAGAGATTTTAAATATGTATTATAATGTTGTGATGGATACTTGGACTAATGCTGTACAATGGTAAGCATACTGTCTGGCTGCATACCCAAGAAGAATATTATCATCTTATTGGGAACACCAGCTTTTTATTTATTTTGCCTTGATATACTGTAAGTTATATAAAACCTCTGAACTGATAAAGAGTGCATATTTTACTTCTGTCTGACAACTGAACAAAACTGTACTCAATTGTTCTAATGAAAATTTTCTATTTCAGCAATGGAATTCGCTACCCACACATTTAAAGACACCACGATCAAAACGGAGTGTGCTAAAAGATTGTACATAACTTATTCTATACAAGAGATTTTAAATATGTATTATAATGTTGTGATGGATACTTGGACTAATGCTGTACAATGGTAAGCATACTGTCTGGCTGCATACCCAAGAAGAATATTATCATCTTATTGGGAACACCAGCTTTTTATTTATTTTGCCTTGATATACTGTAAGTTATATAAAACCTCTGAACTGATAAAGAGTGCATATTTTACTTCTGTCTGACAACTGAACAAAACTGTACTCAATTGTTCTAATGAAAATTTTCTATTTCAGCAATGGAATTCGCTGCCCACACATTTCAAGACACCATGATCAAAACGGTGTGTGCTAAAAGATTGTACATAACTTATTCTATTCAAGAGATTATAAATATGTATTATATTGTTGTGACGGATACTTGGATTAATGCTGTACAACAGTGAGAATACTATCTGGCTGCATACCCAAGAAGAATATTATCATCTTATTGGAACACCAGCTTTTTATTTATTTTCCCTTGATATACTGTAAGTTATATTAAACCTCTGAACTGATAAAGGGTCCATATTTTACTTCTGTCTGACAACTAAACAAAACTGTACTCAATTGTTCTAATGAAAATTTTCTATTTCAGCAATGGAATTCGCTGCCCACACATTTAAAGACACATGATCAAAACGGTGTGTGCTAAAAGATTGTACATAACTTATTCTTTTCAAGAGATTGTAAATATGTATTATAATGTTGTGACGGTTACTTGGATTAATGCTGTACAACAGTGAGAATACTATCTGGCTGCATACCCAAGAAGAATATTATCATCTTATTGGGAACACCAGCTTTTTATTTATTTTCCCTTGATATACTGTAAGTTATATAAAACCTCTGAACTGATAGTGTGTGCATATTTTACTTCAGTCTGACAACTGAACAAAACTTTACTCAATTGTTCTAATGAAAATTTTCTATTTCAGCAATGGAATTCGCTGCCCACACATTTAAAGACACCACGATCAAAACGGAGTGTGCTAAAAGATTGTACATAACTTATTCTATACAAGAGATTTTAAATATGTATTATAATGTTGTGATGGATACTTGGACTAATGCTGTACAATGGTAAGCATACTGTCTGGCTGCATACCCAAGAAGAATATTATCATCTTATTGGGAACACCAGCTTTTTATTTATTTTGCCTTGATATACTGTAAGTTATATAAAACCTCTGAACTGATAAAGAGTGCATATTTTACTTCTGTCTGACAACTGAACAAAACTGTACTCAATTGTTCTAATGAAAATTTTCTATTTCAGCAATGGAATTCGCTACCCACACATTTAAAGACACCACGATCAAAACGGAGTGTGCTAAAAGATTGTACATAACTTATTCTATACAAGAGATTTTAAATATGTATTATAATGTTGTGATGGATACTTGGACTAATGCTGTACAATGGTAAGCATACTGTCTGGCTGCATACCCAAGAAGAATATTATCATCTTATTGGGAACACCAGCTTTTTATTTATTTTGCCTTGATATACTGTAAGTTATATAAAACCTCTGAACTGATAAAGAGTGCATATTTTACTTCTGTCTGACAACTGAACAAAACTGTACTCAATTGTTCTAATGAAAATTTTCTATTTCAGCAATGGAATTCGCTGCCCACACATTTCAAGACACCATGATCAAAACGGTGTGTGCTAAAAGATTGTACATAACTTATTCTATTCAAGAGATTATAAATATGTATTATATTGTTGTGACGGATACTTGGATTAATGCTGTACAACAGTGAGAATACTATCTGGCTGCATACCCAAGAAGAATATTATCATCTTATTGGAACACCAGCTTTTTATTTATTTTCCCTTGATATACTGTAAGTTATATTAAACCTCTGAACTGATAAAGGGTCCATATTTTACTTCTGTCTGACAACTAAACAAAACTGTACTCAATTGTTCTAATGAAAATTTTCTATTTCAGCAATGGAATTCGCTGCCCACACATTTAAAGACACATGATCAAAACGGTGTGTGCTAAAAGATTGTACATAACTTATTCTTTTCAAGAGATTGTAAATATGTATTATAATGTTGTGACGGTTACTTGGATTAATGCTGTACAACAGTGAGAATACTATCTGGCTGCATACCCAAGAAGAATATTATCATCTTATTGGGAACACCAGCTTTTTATTTATTTTCCCTTGATATACTGTAAGTTATATAAAACCTCTGAACTGATAGTGTGTGCATATTTTACTTCAGTCTGACAACTGAACAAAACTTTACTCAATTGTTCTAATGAAAATTTTCTATTTCAGCAATGGAATTCGCTGCCCACACATTTAAAGACACCACGATCAAAACGGAGTGTGCTAAAAGATTGTACATAACTTATTCTATACAAGAGATTTTAAATATGTATTATAATGTTGTGATGGATACTTGGACTAATGCTGTACAATGGTAAGCATACTGTCTGGCTGCATACCCAAGAAGAATATTATCATCTTATTGGGAACACCAGCTTTTTATTTATTTTGCCTTGATATACTGTAAGTTATATTAAACCACTGAACTGATAAAGAGAGCATATTTTACTTCTGTCTGACAACTGAACAAAACTTGACTCAATTATTCTAATGAAAATTTTCTATTTCAGCAATGGAATCCGCTGCCCACACATTTAAAGACGCCATGATCAAAATGGTGTGTGCTAAAAGATTGAAAGATTGTACATAACTTATTCTATTCAAGAGATTGTAAATATGTATTACAATGTTGTCACGGATACTTGGATTAATGCTGTACAACAGTTAGATGAAGTCCATTAAGTAATATATTTGAAAAATGTAGATAATATAAATTTATTTATTGTTGTTTCCATGATGATAAAAAATGTATAAATTGCAAAAAGAATATACATAATCTATCCTGTGTATTGTATCATATTTTTTAATTGGTTCATATGACAAAATTGGAGTAAATGTATATACTCTGCCCTGTTCAATAGATTGTACAACATTATTATGTGTATGTGTCAGAAAGAAATGTACTAAAACTAAACAAATCAAATGAAGGTGGTGAAAAAACATCATGTAGTAGACTATTTATAAAGAAATAATTTTGTAAAGTTTTGTGATAAAATAAATTGAGGTAAACTGTACTCATCTGTGTCAAGTTATACATTTGAAAGTTTTTTTTTTTTTAAGACACAATTGTGTGTGAGGTCGCGCATGCGCCCACACGCATGCACTGGTGCCTTACAATGGATATTTCACATCTAGTTACAAACTTCTGTAAATGGTACCCCACTAACAACAGATTCCCAAATCCGCAACTCCTGTAGATATTTTTTATTAATGGTCATCAGGTCCACAGGTTCATACATGTGTGAGTTACTTCTGACTTTTGACTTCGCATAATCCTGGTTTTCTGTTTTTTACAGTATAACATGTAATCAGAGCATTGACCTAAATATTCTTTTTCTGGAGGACAGTATTGCTGTATTCATCCTAGGCATACACAACATAGTACCATTTTGTAAATATACTAGCAGTGATTGAATTAATTGCTGGTGGAGGAGGTGAAGTAGGGGGAGTAGAGGCAACGAGGATTCCCCCCTCCTCCCCCCCCCCCCCCCCTTAAGTAGTGTGCCTGTCTTGTCAAAGAAGAATTACTGCCCTGCCAGGGAAGTAAATTATTATTTTCTGTTTACTGTAAGTAGGCCTACTATTACTGCTCTTTTAAAATATGATACGACATAGAACACATTTGAAGCAGACTACACATGAATCGGTAATGAACTATGCATAATTAAAGATATCATATGCTGTACCAAGTAAGGTAAACAATACACAATTCTTAGGTTCATTGATTTGATTGGCTATCCAGTCATGGTGAAATGGCTGAGTGCTCTAAGATGCCTTGCAACGGTGTGTGCGGTTGCTACCAGTCCTCACACGGACATGGGTATGTGTGTTGGCCTTAGTGTAAGTTAGTTTAAGTACTTCGTAAGTCTAGGGACTGATGACCAGAGCAGTTTGGTCCATTAGGTGTACAAATGTTTGAACATTTTCTCTGCTCCAGCAGTCTTGCTTGATACAAAAATCTCGTCACTTCTTAACTAAATGTGTATATAAATGTGGTGACTGGATGTTTACCAATGGCGAGTCCAGGGTTTTTGTGGATAAAGGAGAGGGGAGAGCTGAGATCATAGACATGATGTGTCCCTGTGGTGTCTCCAAAGTTTCTTCAGTAAACAAAGCTATTTTCATAGTCTACTATTATACGAAATTTGATCATGGAGACTGTCAAGTCTGAATGCTTAGTATCTCTCTCTTTTAAAATTTTTGTGGAAATCTGCAGCCCTTGGATCGGCCTATGAGTACTTTTATGTTTTGTGTAAATAACACACTAATGCTACGACTACTACTGGTTACTATTATTTCACATTTTAGTGTGAAATATTAACTTTTCAATCATTTGCCTTTCCATTATTTGTAACAATCTTTGTCAAATGACAACTTTTCTAGCACATTTTCTTGCACTGAAAATTCTGACAGTATGCAGAATACTGATTGCTTTGAGTGAAATAATATATGGGTGATTCAACCACTCAGAAATAAAATTACAGTTATAAGCCTAGTCACTGAAGTACGGTACACTGAAACATTTAAAGTATCGTAATAAATGTCACAGGCACTTGGGAAGCCTAAAAAAGTGTCATAGAAAATTGTAAAGCGGTTAGGTGGATCTCCTTTTGCAAATCCCCCACCCCCCTCTCCCTAAGAAATAAGGTAGAGATACCTTATGCATATGTTTCTCCACTGCAATCAGTCATCACCGATGAAACAATAGGATTATTAAAATCACACAAGGTTCTTATATCATGTTCTGCACCAATAGTAATTCATTGTAGTCACCTTCAATGTTTGAGACTATAAGCTAAAGTTGCTCCAATTCCGTTGACTTGCGAATGTGGCATTGACACCATTGTATAACATGTACTTTTTAATGAAGAACTACAGACAAGTGCAGTACCATTTAGAAAACTCTTTTGTAGTGTTAGCTATATTTCACTTGTAGTGATCCATAACATAAATTGTACCTATCAGTAAGCTACCACACTGTCAGATTTTTCAATGTAAGAGAATGTGCTTTAGGGAAATTGAGTGTTACAAATTATGGAAAGGTAAATTATGTATTGAAAAGCTAATATTTCACTCTAAAATGTGTAAAAAATCCAGCTTTTTACAGTTTACATTCTACAGAATTGAAAGAGAATTATTTTTTAACTAAAAGAAATCTAATAATTTTCTTTTTTTCTCTGGGAAAGTGAAACACTTTGTTAAAAAGAAAGTATGTTCATAAAATGATGCGGTGTAGTCCTATACACCTTCCAGTGTTTTTGAAGCACAGATTCATACCCTTTATCAGAGTAGACTGTCGAGCATGGCGTGATTGACATTGGCTGCAGTGGAGTGGCCTATTGCTCCAAGGCGACTTGTTGCGGAATGCTAAACAATAAAAAATTAGGTTCATTAGATTTTTTTGCTATGCAGCCACGGTGGAATGGCTGACCACTCTAATGGGCCTTGCTGTCATGTGCTGGGTTGCTCCCCGTCGGAGGTTCGCGTCTTTCTTTGGGCATGTGTGTGTGTGTGTGTTGTCCTTAGAATAAGTTCATATAAGTAGTTTGTAAGCTCAGGGAGTGATAGACACAGCAGTTAAGTTCCTTAGAATTACAAACATTTGATCATTTTTTACTACCTACATTTACATCTACTGGACTGTGAGGGAACTATATTCCCATTAATTTGAGTGACTATAAACACCAGATGCAGACTTCTGACAACTGTATCCAATATCTCATCCTACATACAGTAAAGATTTCTGAAAGTACATTGAGTTAGGCAACTTAATGCAATCATTTCTCCCAGTCACCTGAGGAAACAACACGTGTAGGATGCTCCAATTACAGATTTCTGGTATTGTAACATTATGCTATATCAGTCAGCTGGCAGAGGAACACATGCAATGTAGCACAGAATTACCTTGCTTCACTCAACTGACATAAGAACATAAGAGTTGTATCCCAAGTTGCTAATTTTAAGCTATTTGACACACAATTGCGTTATGCACACCTAACACTTGAAATGTTAAGAATAATGCCCAACAGCTATCGTTTGCAGCAAGTAATAAAACATGCTTACATCGTAGCAAGTACTAGATTACCCATCCATCCACAAAGGAACCAAATTCTTACACTGATAACCACTCTCCACAAAGACATCCAGCACTTCGACAGAGGTACACAACCAAATCAAAAGCATGCTCCTACCTGTAATGACATTTTTCCCTATAAATACAGCTCACAGTCACACCCTACTTGACACTAACACCTCTTTGGAAGCTGTTTCCTACAGAGGAATGTTAACAGTAATAGCAATGTGGACATCTTGCTATTGATTGTAACACATACGATAAACACACAGTTCTGGAACAGTATGCTTTTTACTAAGAGAGGGAGAAGAGCTGTGACATCAAACAGAGAAATATGTAACTATCAGGGGAAAAAAAAAAAAAAACAAAAAAAACAAAAAAAACAAAAAAAAAAAAAAAAAAAAAAAAAAAAACACTAAAACCCTACCAAAAGCTAGTTCTAACACAAGAGTGTAAACATTAATAGCAACATGAGTGGTATGGTGGAGGTGTAATATGGGCAGTTCTGTAGCAATAGGTTTCTGGGCCTGCAGTCATTTTCCATATATCAGTTCAGCACTCCTGGTTTCAAAAGAAGTTTTATAAGAGCACATACTTGGACTCTTAATGTAGAATGTGGATGGTGCCAGCTTTTCAAACATAGTTGTGTATGTACTGATATACAGATAAATATGTAATTATCCAGTAATAAGGGCAAGGAATAAATAACACAGAGAACCTGTGGCAGAATTTCATTTATTTTCAGTTTTTCAAATTAAAAGTAATTTTACATTCTCAAAAGCAAACACAAACAGATTATTACTAACAGTAGACATGAGATAGTCATGATGAACATCATTCTTGTTATGAGTATTATGCAAGCTGTTACTCTTCTTCTTCCTCATGCAGCATTGAGATCTGCGATGTTGACAATGACTAAGAGTACATATTCTGTCAGGACACTCAACCACACCAGCAACAACTGAGACATGGCAGCTAAATCCTTATGGTCTGAACATGCAGTGTACTTGTTCAGCTTACTGGAGCAAAAGAGGCAAAAATAAACAAATCAAAATAATTTTGATTATAATTTGTTTATGCAACTACTGATTTACATTAACATGCAAAGAAACCTGGAAACTTGTTATATTTAGTTTTATATATCTCAATTTGAAAAATAAACTGCAAATTCCCCGTCTTGCGCTATACACGGGTAAGAGGGGGAACTAGCATGAATTCATCTCTAAAGCTTAACTAAAGACTGGAATAATGAGATGATAAGGTTTCAAAATATGGTTTCGTGAAATGTAGAATCAAGTCTTTTTTTTTTTTTTTTTTTTTTTTTTCCCCCTCCGCCTATTACTTTCACGTAGTATACTTATGTGAATAGCCTCTTCATCATCACTTTCTATCCCTGCACAATAGTTGTTGGCCAGTGTCCGCATCCAGTACACCTTATCCACCCTCCTTCAGAGAAGTCATAGCAGCGTAAACAGTAGTCACTCTCCTCCTCATTGTCGTTCGATCTCGTTTATTGTTTGTTGAGCATGAATGATTGTTTCAGAAATCAGTAACTCTCCTAACTTTTCCTTTGTCATTAAGTTCTTTTTATGGTTTACTATGTTCATTATACTTCTTTGAGAAGAGTTTTAGTTTAGATGCAGAAATGTTGGGGGATTATTTTCTTTTAATTTCTTCAGGTAATTCCATGTTATTAGGAGTTTCAGTTAAAACAATTATACCTAAGGCATAATTTATAATAAATTAGGAAATGTTGGAATAACAAGTACCATTTTATATAAAATTGTATTCAATGTATAATGTACTTATTCAAAACCAGCAGCGTGGTAAACATGATAGGATAAGTAGGTAATGGTTGGACAAATATTATCATGCATTCAGGCTATGTTAAGCCTCCATGAAAAGTATTTAGTGGAAATTGACTACAGACACAGTAGTTTGTTGTTAATAAGATGTGCTATTCAGTGATAAATATAGTAGTCTGAACAAATGACCACTAAAACATGTTTTAGGGACTCAAAGCAATGTTATTGTTATGGTAAAAGTATTTATAATATATGAAAGTATTCTATAAGTATATTTACAGTTTTGCATCTGTAAGGCTTCTATTGCATATGGTATCCTGATCTTCACTTTATGAAAAAAGCATATTCCTTGGGGTAAATTCATTACAATACCCCATTACGCAATGTCGAGCATCACATAATGTGTGACAGTGTGTGATAACAAAATTGGGGAGTACTTACAATCAACAATAAAGTTCAATTTACAAAACCAAGTAAGTCAATATGGTAATTTAACATATAGCTTCATTCAGTACAACTTTTGTATGTCTGGTAAGTCAAAAATCAAAACATAGTCATTCACTGTGATCAATTTAAATAATAATAAAAAAAGCTATGAAATGTGGGGTGATGCTGCCATGTGTCAAATAGAAGTTGTTTCATATATACATATGGCGTCTGTTCCGAAAGAAACAGACGTCATTTCTGATCCTGGAGTTGTTATTCTTTCATATTCACAGACTATATGACAAACTGCAAATGGGCAAAGCTGAAACTGTGTACCCAGCCGAGATTTGAACACGGATCTACCACATTCTAGGCAACTGCGCTGACTACTACACCACTGGGAACACAGTGATCACCGCACCTGCAAGGACTACCTAAGCATGCCTATCACCAGACACAAATTCCCAGATTTATCCTGCCCACAGTACTCAATCTCGTAGTTTCACATAGTAATTCGCATAAGATTAAGGACCCCTAACTTGCCCAACCCTCCCCACTAACGGAAGTACCATTGCCCGTAACCTGCATATTATATATATACATGAGGCATCTGTTCCAAAAGAACAGAAATGATGTCTGTTCTTTCGGAACAGAGGACACATGTATATATATAATATGCCGGTGACGGGCAATGGTCATTCCATTAGTGGGGAGGATTGGGCAAGTCAGGGGCCCTTACTCTTATGGGAATTACTATGTGAAACTATGAGTTTGAGTACTGTGGGCAGGGTAAAGCTGGTAATTTGTGTCTGGTAGGAGATGTACTTAGGTAGTCCTTGTACCTGTGTCCCCAGTGGTGTAGTGGTCAGCCCAACTGTGTAGAAAGCAGGAGACCCAGGTTCGAATCACGGCTGGGTACACATTTTCAGCTTTGCCCATTTGCAGATGATGTCATATATTCTGTGAATATGAAAGAAGTTGTTTCACATGATAAGAATCTTTTTCCAGTGGTAATTTTTGGTGGTTTCTTCTCCAATGTCTTCTTTGATGGTAGGTTTCCTAAGTTCACTAGGTGCCCCAGGATTTTTATTTCTTTGGTGATGAAGAGTCACTTCTTTGGGTTGAGGCAGAGTCCTGCTGTCTGGACACATTTCAACACAGTTGACAGGCAGCATAGATGTTCTGCAAATGTCCTTGAGAAAACGACAATGACATCTAGATGACAAAGACATATTGTCCATTTAAGATGTAAAAGCAAGTTGTCATGCGTTTGAACGTGGCTAGGGCATAACATAGTCCAAACGGCATGACCTTGAATTCATAGAGGCTGTCAGGTGTAATAAAAGCAGTCTTCTCCCTGTCAGTTTTATCAACATCAATTTGTCAGTAACATGTCTGCATGTCCATGATTGAGAAGTATGTAGCTTCTTTCAAACAGTATAACGCATCGTCATTGTGCGGCATTGGGTAGACATCTTTCTTTGTGATTTGGTTCAGCCGCCGATAGTCGACACAGAAACACCGTGTGCCATCCTCCTTCTTCACAAGGACCATCAGGGATGACCAGGGGCTCTCTGAAGGTTGAATAATGTAATTGTGCAACATCTTCTCCATTTCTCCCAAATTATCCATCTTTCACCTGGCGACACTCTTTACAAATGCTGGCTAATTGGTGGATGATCCCCAGTATTGAAACGGTGACTCTTCTCCTGCCTCGACTGGAAAACACCTGAAAGTTGGTGTAGTATGGTTAACGTCTGCTGATGTTGTTCCTGCATCAGACTGAGACCTATATGCAATGCCATAGTAGGTTCCTTTAGTGCGTTGTTGGCAGTAACAGCAGAGCTTGAGACTTCATCGATGACATTGAGCTCACCTTGCTGGACTAGTTCAGCTATTCCAATAGATATTCCTTTAGGAATGAGTTGCAACTGCTCATGAAAATTAGTGACCCAAAGTTCTCCCCTACCATCTGTAATGCTTATGATAGCCACTGGTATGTAGATTTCCTTTGTTAAGCTGATTAGCTTCTTATGATTGACAAGCACTTCACCGTGCAACTCGTCGTCTCGGCTGCTGACTGAAACTCTTCTCATTGTTAACGTCGGGAACTCAACATTCTCGACAGCAAACTACCTCCAAGGAGAGTACATGTTACGTATGCTCGTCGGAACGGCTTCCTCAGTTTTTAGCTCAGATTTTCCACAGTCATTGACAGCCTGGGATGCCTGAAGGAAGTCCCATTCAAGGATGGCGTCTTTGCTACATTCTGTTAAAATGACAAACTCAAAAGGCTGCATCCTGTTGTTGATATTTATCCTAATGACACATTTTCCTGCCGGTCAGACATATTTTCCATTTGCGACCTTCAGCATAGTGGCTCTTGTATCACAGAACATTATCTTCTTTAGTTTGCGGCAGTAGTCATTCAACAATAAAGAGAAGGAAGCTCTTGAATCAACTAGTGATTGGACAGGGTGGCCATCGATGATGACATTAATGAGATTTCCTGACATCTTAGCGACTGTCATCCATGGAGAATTTTCATCTGCGGCGGCCTCACCTCCGTAGATGGCCACGCCTAGTTTTCCTGAGTACGGCGGCAAGGCGAGCGGCTGGTATGTCTGTAATGTATTGGTGAATGGCAGCAGCTTGTTGGAGAGCGACTACGTCCAGGATATGGCGACGGGCTTCGTCCCATATATTGACAGTAATCATCTGCAGTTGACTGCCGTTGAAAGGACTGCGCCAATGGTTGGTGTCTTGCGGCATAATAATTGTCAAATACTCGTCTCCCTACAGTATAGTGCGACATGTCTGGGAAGGCCACAGTGAAAACACAATGGTGTGTTGTCTTCTGTCCTCCAGATATCTGTCCTCCTGTGAGACTTCACAATTGCCAGAGGAGTTGATTGTGGTCACGTCAGTCGGATCTTAAGCTGCCGTTTGGCTGCTGTGGCGTTAGTCATAGTAGGGCAAGGCTATTCTTCACGTCGTGTGCAGCTGGCGGGTCTCACTGGTGCTAATGTTTGAAATACCTCTTCCTCAGCAGTGTCGGCTCCCTCATGACATACAGGACTGACATCCATGGCCATATCTGGTGCTCGCTTGGTTCAACAGTCCCGGCTGCCATGAACTTTTGAATTCTTCTCTCACAATTTGTTGTATGAGAGAAGCAAAGTCATGCTGGTGTTTCAAAGTGACCATAGGGACTACGTTCGGGAGTCTGTCATACTTCTTTTGTCAAACCCTCCTCTGTAGCATCTCTTCAATTTTCTGGCACTATTGGATAATTTCTTGCATCGTCGAAATGTCTTAACAGAAGAGCTTGATACACGTCTTTCACAATGCCCTTCATCAGGTGTGAAACTTTATCAGTCTCCATCATATCCGGGTTAACTATGTGACATATGGCCAAAACACACTGTATATATGACTGTGTTGACTCACCATGCTGCCGGCCGCGGTGGCCGAGGGGACTAAGGCGCTCCAGTCACTGTCTGCACGGCCACTACGGTCGGGGGTTCGAATCCCCCCTTGGGCATGGATATTTGTGCCGTCCTTAGTCTTAGCTAGTTCATAAGTAGTTTGTAAGTTTAGGGACTGATAAACCCATAAGCTCTACAAACCCATAAGCTCTAAAAAATTTGAACATTTGAACTCACCATGTTGCTGGGTCCTGTTCTTCAGTTGCTTTTCTGATAAACGAATTTGCCACTGATGGTCTCCAAACGTCTTCTTAACTTCTGTCTGGAATTTTTCCCAGCTATCGAGCTTCTCCTCGTTATTGTCAAAACACTGCTAGGCTGTCCCATCCAGGTAGAAATATATGTGTTCCAAGCACATAATGTGATCCCACCTATTATACTTGGTGACCCGGTCAAATCCTTTCAGCCATTTGTTTGTATCCTCTCCAGAGAACATCAACGAGTTATCACTGTTTTGGCATCCATGGGTCTTTTGATGACACGGACCTTCAGACGGAGGTAGTCAGTATACCCCTTGTATTCCAGTTCTTGTCCGTGTAGGCGACGGCTCTTGTGCTGCCTAATCGGAGCCACGATGATGCAGATGTATTGCAGGATACCTGGTGCCTCTACCAGAAAGTGTCACCTTGCAAACTGCAGGTGGTCTGGAATTCGAAGGCTGGTCGTTAATGGAGCACAACACTTTCACTAAGATACACATTTATTGCAAACACTAGCGTTCACTTAGTACAGACTAACTCCTGCTCGGAGTGCCCAACTATATAAACATAAAAAGAATTTTCTGAAACTTACAAGTACATCACACGTAAGAAACAAGTAGAACATTCCAGAAATAGTAAATACAAAGAAATAAATTTCCTTCTGCCCATGGCGGGACTCGAACTGGGAACTGCAAACACAGCGATTTGTGATGCTAACCACTCTACCACGCGTGCTGTCGGAAGATTCGCGGCAATTTATTTTGTTACATTACCATATAATATTCTACATCAGCTGTTGTTTTTCATCTACACTGTCAGTTTGCCTGCCATTATTGTTCCTGAAATTTTCATTTTCTCACCTGCTATTATAATTTG
Source organism: Locusta migratoria (assembly GCA_026315105.1). Lineage (NCBI taxonomy): Eukaryota > Metazoa > Arthropoda > Insecta > Orthoptera > Acrididae > Locusta > Locusta migratoria. The sequence goes on along the minus strand of CM048755.1, from coordinate 446,082,553 downwards.
ATTATATATTACTTTTCCTCTTTCCTGGGTTCTTGATCATCAAAGGGAACTACAAAGAAGTGACAACATGAGGTATTATTGTGTATTAATAATAACAACATTGATTATCTCAAGACTATTATGAGTTTCTTGTTGTTTTTGTTGTTGTTGTTTTAAAGGGGACTAAATGGCTGGGTTATCAGTCCCCTGTTCCCAGCAAAGAGATCACATCATGCAATTTGCAGTTGAAGCACTTCACAGCCAGTACACAGGAAATACAGGAAGATAGAGTGTGCTAAAAATGGCATAATAAAAGGGAAAAGGGGAAACCACAAAAGCAGTGGACCAAATAGTCAGCTGTGCTAAAATATCACAGCGGAAGAGAGTGGCTGGCTGATCAGTAGGATAATAATGGATGAGCCAGTCATCCTGTACACACTAAAGCTGCCAGTTGGATATAGGATTGGCAAGACAAAAGGAACAACAGATTACAATTGTTAAGTGGTGGACGCCTGAAAAATCAGGCATAGTTACCCACCATTAAATAATATGATAAAAACCAGCTGCGTGAATAAAACCTAAAACACAGTCAATCATAGAGGCATCGTCAGCTAGAAGCGAAGGGAGCACAGAAAGCAAGTTAAATGACTGCCACAAAGCAGCTAAAAGTTGACAGTCGAACAAGATGTGTACCAGTCAACAGAGTACCACAACGGCAGTTTGTTGGGTCCTCTCAACGTAAGAGGTAGCTGTGCATGAGCCATGTATGGCCTATATGCAAGTGACAGAGGATGATCGAGTCCCTTCGAGAAGGCCTAAGAGAAGTCTTCCAAGCTGTTATCGAAGGTTTGATCGCATGGAGCTTATTTTTCGTGCTCAATGTCAACCACTCTGAGTTCCAGGCACGAATTATGGCGATCAGCTCTGCCGTAAGTACGGTACAGCCAGGAAGCAGGGAGCATTGTTCAATGTGGTCGCCATGAAAATAGGCGTAATCCACTCTGCCCTCTACCTGGGGGCCATCAGTGTATATGACTTCTGCATCACGGAACGTACCAAGGATGTCCAGGAACTGTTGATGGTGTGTATGTGGTGAAACCAATGGCTTTGGACCGCAGGACAATTGCATGTGGAGCTGTAGGCAAGGGATGGACCAAGGAGGGATATGAGATTGCCAGGAGAAGTAGGGACATGAGTGAGGAAAGGAGAGTACGTACTGCAATTGGATGACCTGATCTAGGTCTACGTTGTGGAGAGGAAAGGGCGGTGTTTGGAAACAAAAGCCTGTGATTTGGATGGTGAGGTATAGCGTGAATGTGGGCGACATATGAAGCCAATAACTGTTGTCAGCAAAACCTCAAGGGAGTAATGCCAGCTTCAGCGAGGAGGCTTGGCACAGGGCTGGTGCGGAAAGCCCCTGTTGCGAGACAAACACCACCGTGAAGAATGGGATCCAAGATCCGCAATGCTGAAGGTGACACAGAGTCATACACCTGGCTCCCATAATCCAATTGCGATAATATTAGGGCCTTAAATTGGTGCAATAGAGTTTGATGGCCAGCTCCCTAGGCAGTGTGGCCGAGACAGTGCAATATATTTAGATGCCGCCAGCATTTTTGCTTCAACTGACGAAGGTGTGGCCCCCAAGTCAGTCGGTTGTCGAACAGCATGCCGAGAATCCGATGCGTTTCTGTGACATGAAGCTATTCGTCAGCAAGGTAGAGTTCTGGATCAGGATGAACGTCCCGATGATGACAAAAGTACATCACTCGGGTTTTGGATGTTGAGAATGTGAAGCTGTGCGCTGAGGCCCATGATTGTGCCTTGCGAATGGCTTCTTGCAGACGCCTTTCAATGACAACAATGTCAGTAGAACTGTAATATAAACAGAAGTCATTGGCAAACAAGTACAAACAGACCAATGACCTTACAGCCGCCGCAAGGCCGTTTATGGCAACTAAAAATAGAGGTACACTGAGAACGGCGCCCTGGGGGCACCAATCTCTTGAATGATCAAATGTTTGTGAAGCTTAAGGGACTTAACTATGGGGTCATCAGTCCCTAAACTTACAAACTACTTACGAACTACCTACAACTAAGGACGGCACAAATATCCATGCCCAAGGGGGGATTCGAACCCCCGACCATAGTGGCCATGCAGACCGTGACTGAAGCGCCTCAGTCTCCTCGGCCACCGCGGCCGGCGATCTCTTGAATGTGACGATTGGTGAGAGAGGTACCGAGCCTAACCCGAAAAGTACGGAGTGAGAGGAAGTTCTTTATTAACCTCAGTAGGGGACCACATAAGCCCCAGTCATACAGTGTAGCCAGTATATGGTGGCGCCAGGTGTTATCGTATGCCTTGTGATGATCGAAGAAGACCGAAACCATGTGTTCACGCCTGGTGTAAGCTGTGCGGATAGCCGACTCCAACAACACCACATTATCTATTGCAGAGCGACCATGGCGGAAGCCCCCTTGTTGGGGAGCAAGGAGTCCCCGATCTTCAAGAATCTACATGAGCTGCCAACTCACCATATGATCCGAGACAAGATCTTGCACAGAACATTGGTGAGGCTTATTGGGCGGTAGCTCTCGGCCACCTGCGAATCGGCACCAGATTTCATCACCAGGATGATGATGCTATCCCACCATTGGGACGGAAAAACACCTTTCACCCAGAGATGGTTGTACAGGGTGAGAAGACGTTGTTGAAAATCCGCAGGGAGGTGATGAACAAACTGACTGTGAACACTAACTGGTCCTGGGGAGGTGTCAGGACATGCAGTTAGGGCACTCTGAGACTTCCACTCCCTGAACGGCGCGTTGTATTTTTCCTGGCGGCGCATGTGGAAGGAAAGCTGCCGTCATTGAACACGCTCTTTGAGGGGGCGGAAGTCCGCACTGTAAGATGCAGATGCTGAGCTACGACCATAATGTTCTGCCATGTACTGCGCAATAGCAGCTGGGTCTGTGGACGGAGTACCACGAATGTGAAGACTGGGGATTCCTGCCACTGGCCGATGCCCGAAAAGGTGCCTAACCTGCTTCCACATCTCAGTTGGGGGGGCCTGAGAGCCAATAGTGGCTACATACCTCTCTCAGCTATCTCGCTTGCTTTGCTGTATCAGTCGACGAGCTTGGGCACGGAGCCTTTTAAAAGCAATCAGATACTCCAAAGAAGGATATCGGCGATGGTGCTGGAGTGCCCGGCGACGCTCCCTGATGGCCTGAGCAATTTCTAGTGTCCACCAGGGTACCGACTTACAACGGAGCAAACCAAAAGATTTTGGGACTGCGGCTTCAGCAGTGGAAACAATGGCCCTAGCGACATGGTCAACAGCCAAATCAACGTCGTCTGGGAGCGGAGCTGTTACTGTAGCAGCCGAGGTGTAAGCCGGACAGTTTGCCTAATGGAGTGACCATCGGGGCAGGCAGCCTGCAGGTGGTGACTGTGGGAGCGACAGGATGACAGAGAAATGGTCGCAGGGAAATGGTTGTCATGTACCCTTCAAGTAAGGTGTGGAAGTAAGCTCGGACTGCAAAGGGACAGATCTATGACTGAGTAGGTGCCATGCGCCAAGTTGCAGTGTTTGGCGGCTCCGTTGTTAAGAAGGCAAATATTTAGCTGCGCCAGAAGGTACTCCACATCTCTATCACGGGCCGTAATCTCAGTTCCACTCCGCAAGGGGTTGTGGGCATTAAAGACCCCCAACAAGAGGTACGACGGGGGAAGTTGGGCAACCATGGCAGCTAGTTCTGCAGAATACACTGCCTTGTGCAGAGGCAGGTATAGACAGCAGATAGTGATCTCCTGTCCTGCCTGAATTTCACGGCCACTGCCTTGAGCGCAGTGTGAAGTGGCAGTGGTGCATTGGGGACATTGGTGAGGACATAGATGCAAACACCTCCAGATACCCTGTCGTATGCTGCACGATTTTTATAATAGCCCCGGCAACCACGAAGGGCAGGGGTCCGCCGAACAGGAAACCAAGTTTGCTGGAAGGCTACACACAGCACAGGGAATTGGCACAATAAATGGTGCAATTCAGCTAGACGGTGGAAATAACCACCCCAGTTCCTCTGAAGAATATTGCTGTTCGTGTACTGGGATGCCATGAGCATTATGAACATTGAGTTTACGCCTCAGTATCACCTTTTGCCGGCGCCTAAGTACTTGTTGCATCAATATCGATCAATTCTGGGAGGCTGGTGAGTGCTAGGTCCTCAGGGGACGCGAGCATCTCCAACCCATCCTCAGAATCAGAAGTTTGAGAGAACAAGGGTGGGAGTGCCGCCGAAAGTGACTTTTTTTCTTAGATCTCTTTTTCTTTTTCTTCTCCTGCCGCTGTTCTTTCGGTTTAGACCACTGGGAGGGCTTATCTGAAGTTTCAGGAGCCGATGAGGATCGGGAACCCCTTCGACCAGTGGTGTGTACATCTCCCAATGAACGGCTTGGGTCCTCTGCTCTACTCTTCGAAACTGGGGAAGGGAGCATCCCAACGGACTTCTCTCTAGCGAGAGGGGTCGGGGAAGGCTGCTGCTTCTCTGGCAGGGGAATGGGGACTTGTGTCCCCGATGGTGGGGGTGAAGTTGCCCCCACCAATGGTACTGGTGGGGCAATGAATGAAGGCCCCCAACCTTTGAGGAGGCAGAGTGAGTTTTATGGTCCTTAGGGCCCACAGAAGATGGTTGCACTGTTGGTGCCATCGTCGCCAGGGTGTCTGGCGATGAAGTAACTGTCGTGTGAGAAATTGTCTACGGTACTGGGTGGAGTCTTTCATAGTTTTTCCTTGCCTCAGTGTATGACAGTCTGTCCAGGGTTTTAATTTCCATGATTTTACGCTCTTTGCGGAGAATGGTACAGTCTGGTGAACAGGGTGGATGGTGCTGCCCACAGTTCACATATGTTGGTGGCGGAGTACACAGAGCATCCAGATGGGATGGACGCCCGCATTCCCTACATGTGGGGCTAGAGATGCAGTGGGATGACATATGCCCAAATTTCCAACATTTGAAGCATGCATAGGGGGAGGGATGTAACGCTTTTGTCACACCGGTAAATCATGACCTTGACGTTCTCGGGCAATGTATTGCCCTAAAAGGCCAAGATGAAAGCACCGGTGGCAACCTTACAATCCTTCAGACCCCTATACATGCGCCAGACGAAGTGGACGCCCTATCATTCTAAGTTGGTGCATAGCTCGTCATCAGACTGTAGAAGAAGGTCTCTGTGGTAAATCAGACCCTGGACCATGTTCAGTGATTTGTGGGGTGTTATGCTTACAGGGACATCACCCAGCTTGTCGCAAGCAAGCAATACTTTCGACTGAGCGGATGATGCAGCTTCTATCAACACTGAACCACTCCTCATCTTCGAAATTCCCGCGACTTCACCATACTTATCCTCCAGATTTTCCACAAGGAAAAGAGGTTTTGTCGTCATGAAACTTTCCCCGTCTGTTCTGCTGCATACGAGATACTTTGGAGAGTATAACTCATCCCTATCTTTAGCCCGATGTTCTTCCAATGATTGATGTACCAAGGGAAGGAAACAATCAGGGGTCATATTTCGTGGCATTGAAATTTGATCTTCCTCACTTAGAGATGCCATTGGCATACTTTATAGCTCGTTTCATCTTGGTCCCACGAGCAGCTAGGGATATAAAGATCCATCCAGGCAGAGCCCAGCTTGCCTGGATAAGCCTTATACAAATGAGACGCGGCATGTTCCTCAGAGGTTGCTCGCTAGCAACTGTTCAACCTCAACAGCCATGCATCTCCTCGGCACATAGCACACCTTGAGATTGAGTTTTTTTTTTGTACTGTACTTGCGACCTGGCCAATTAAGCCAAGAAGCCCAGGCTCTGAAACGTAAAACGTTCCACCATCGCGCCGAACGATGGGCGTTGAAGCACATACAGAGCTTATGGTGAAGTGGACTGTTGGCACGACACAGCCCACGGCTCAGGACCCCGAGTTCACCAAGCCTGTACCCAGCAAATTAATGCTGAGCCCCTGACGGGTATTATGAGTTCAAGACTAGGTTAAGACTAAATTGTATTTCTAATGTGTGCATATTTATACATGACGTTTCCTTCTTGAATCTCCCAGAACAAATGTGTTACAATGTAATTACTGAATTTCATAATCTGTGAAACATAAATAAATCCTTCACAACAAGAAGTTTAGGAAAATATACAGTAGAAACTAAAAGTATTTATAAAAGTGTTTGCATGATGAATCTAAACTGAAATTAGGTGTATATGCTAGAGCTGTGCCAGTTTTGTTTACATAATTTATATTAGGCAATTTATGACAATAACAATACTTTGAGATGATTGAAGTATGACAAATTGTTATGTGGCTTACAAAAGACATCAGGAAATATTAGTGATCATATAGATTAACAGACATGAATTATTGCACAATATTGCTATAAATTTTTTATGAACAGAAATAATTTAACAAAGTGATCTAGAAAGCAACAACATCTTTGTTCATTGCCGCCAAAATTGCTCATTTACTCAACCATTCAGAAAGAGTAAGTTTTAGCACAAATTGAAATGCTTTCAAACATTACCTTATTCATTCTTCTATGATTTTTTGTATTGAGAGAAAAGGATGTTGACTTGAATAATGTTATGACTGAATAAGTTTTTGTATTTTTTTTCTCTAATTTTTACTGATATTTTAATAATTACTCTGCTATTCGGGATAGAGATGAATCCAACAAATCTGAGATCATTAAAATCAGTCCGCCATTCCTAGGTCATAAATCATGTAACTAATCCGATTTTGTTTTATTTATTTAGGTTTTTCTGTTTAATTTTAACTGATTCCATAAACTTCATACAATCGCACATTTTTTTGTTACAGTTTTGCTTTCGGGGTGGGTAGCAGATGTCCTGCAAATATTTCCTCATGTCAATGATTCTTTTTCTATTTGCACATCAATAATGTCTGAGATTCGGATTGTTAGTCTGTTAAATCAGTTAATATACTGTAGTTAGAATTTAAAAAAAAGTTTATGAATCATGACTAAAATTTGCACATTGCAATAGTTATAACACATAATGTTGTTCTTTTTATATTGATTTTCATCTTTATAGGATCAGCATATACCATAACTATGTGCAATGTATTTTTAGTGTTTATACTTGTTATATACGAAAGTATCCTAACTGAATTTTACGTAATGAGATAGCCAAAGTTGAGTTTAAATCAACATACTATCTCTTAAACGTGTTTTAGTAATAGTATTAATATTATTTTAAACAGATACTTCACATGTCCGGTAGTAAAGTTTTATTTAAGAGTCCAAAAAATATATGTCTGTAATGTTGGCAAAGTGTTAAAGTGAAATGTTTATATTTACATCTTTGATGTATTGCATATCTTTCTATGTTTTGTTTTGGTTCATTGCTGTTGAAAATACATGTTTTATGAAGTACTTCATGTCTTTAATCTGTTCCATAAAGTAAAGCATATTGTGCCCTTTTCTTGAATTTTCGACAAAAGGTTATGGGCCCAGATCACGGTTAAAGAAAAGAATTTGTGAGTGTTTCATGATATGCATGGTCCGTATTGCATGTGAATAATTGCTGGCACATTCTCTGGAGGATTTATTTTGTAGCTGTAAATCTGAACTGTTTTACGGAGCTACAATGGATTTCCATGGTATGGAGAAATTGTGTGGCGTTGAAAATTGGACAATATGGAAATCTGCAGTGCGAAACATTACATCTGTCAGACTGTGGTGTTTCCTATTCTTTTTCTGCCAATCTACTCCCGACATGGCCTCTACATATACATAGTTTTGAGCAAGTCGAAAGTTTATGTTGTTGACTTGTGGAAGAAGGGCCCACAAAAATAAACAAAAGTGGAACTATAAAAACACCTTAATATATACTCCTCTTGTTTTTGGTGGCCTCTTCTTTGTTGTTGCTCTGCTTATTCTTCTATTATTCTTGGCCTTGCGTTGTGTGTTCTGCTAGAGGTAAAACTTGTAAATTTTGCAGGAAGTGTATCTACTATGGATACTTTTCGTGGAATAATAAACTGCACTTTACGCTCTTAAAATTTTTTATTTTTTATAACAAGTTTGCTTTTCACAAACATGTATGGCTACACGTTATTACAAAATCGTCTGTCACTCTCCACATCCAAGCAGACAGTGTCAGTAGTGGCAAAACTTGTCTTCCACTCCTCCTTCATGTCTCAATACAAATGAGTGTTAATAAAATAAACAATTTTTTACGATTGTTAAACATAGAAAGAAACTTAAGCAAATAAAGTTTATAACTTAGGAAAACAAAATACTTATTTTAATTCTGTGTGTGTTGTCTTAAATAGTCATAAATGCATTTTAAAATGTGTTGTTGACAAGTGTGTTTTATTTTGACTTGGATAAATGGTGTCGATTTGTTTATCAACAGAAATATAATGTTTTTTCGCTTTGTGTGATAGTTCAGTCAAGTTTGTCTGTGTTATCAAATGGTGTGTTATTCTATTCGTTTGTTTGTGATCAACATTTACCTTGATTTCAAAAGTACCATTATATTTATTTATTTGGTTATTACTCCTGTGATTAGCGTTAATTGCATTTGAGAGAGTGATATTTGTTGTCAGTGCATCATAATGATTCTAGTGACATAATAGGTTTTGTTGGCCTACTTTTATTAATAATATTTGCTTATTTGTATCATACAACAATGGGGATTGCATCATTAAATACTACTAGAATTTAAGAAACAGGTTTGTGGTGCATGTGTATAGTATGTGTTTCGGAATACTATTTTATATATTGTTTATGGTTACTTAAACATCTTTGAGTTGAAAAATATAAATTATTTACATTCCATTTTTTAGTAAAGGTAACAGATTAGAACGTTTTATGTGGGTACTAATATCACTTTATGCCAATGCTTAGCTTTTTGGGACAGAAATGTATTAAGATTTGGGACTGAACTATTGGGTAGAAATATAGGGTGTGCATTTATAGAAATGTTCATGTTGGCAACGTGGAAAAACCAGTGAGTCTGCCAGCAGATGCTACAACAGCTCAAAGAGATGCGTTTAATGCTTCACTAAGAACATGGGATATAGCTGATAGGGCCGCGAGTCAGATTATAGTTAAAACTATTGAATCGAAAGTCATGGCTTTGTTGGTTGGAGAATGTGTGAGATATGTGGGACAAGCTACATGCCGTATTTGAACAGAGAACGAAGGAAGCTGAACATTGTTCAGTCAGAATTTTTCAGTTTTCATATGATTTCAATTGATGACATGGTAACACATCTCGCTCATTTTGAAAATTTGGTGCTTTGGATGCAGCAATTCAATGTAAAACCTGATGAATCAACATTAGGCCTAATGGTGCGGTTACTTGATACACTATCTGACAGTTATGAAAATCTACAGAAGTCGTGGTGGGCAAGACCTGAAGAGCAACAGAAACACAAACATTTAATGCATGTGCTAACATCTGATGAAAGTCATCGTGCTTATTGGAGGGAGAAACGAGATGAGGTTGTTGCACTGGTCGCTCCAAATGAAATGTTAAAGAAACAAAAAGTGCAGACATCATCACTGACAGGAATTATACTTCAACAGATAAATACAAGAAGTCAACAGTTAAAAGGGTTAAATGTTTCGGTTGTGGTGGATTTGGCCAGATTAACAAAACGTGTCCATAACCAAAACAAAAGTGATTTACCTGACCAGGCGTTCATTGGTGAAATAATGAGTGCAGAATTGGATGAGTACTCGTGAATCATTGATTGTTGGGTTACAAATCACATGGCTAAGAATATTGAATGGTATACATCTTTTACTAAGTTTCAAAAACTACTGCAGGTACGTATGAGCAATGACTCAAGTATGAACACACTAGGAACTGGAACTGTTTATTTTGAAGCTTTTGTTGATGGAGAGTGGAAGTTATGCCATATAAATAATGTTTTGTACACTTCAGAAGGGCAAAGAAATCTTTTCTATGTATCATCTGCTATAGACAAGGGATTAGACTTTCATTCATCAAAAGACAAGTATGAGTTCCAAAACAATGGTATTGTAAAAGCGTATGGTATATGCATTGGTAACCTATTGAAGATGCTGATTTGAGTAACAAAACCAGATCATCCCATTAATGCTGAGCTAAATCTTGCATCTAAACAATTGTTGCAAATTTGGCATGAACATTTGGGTCAAAAACACAAACTTCAAGTTCAACAATTTTTGAAGCAATGTGGTGTTGAAGTCGAAGACTTTGGTGAAGATTTTTGTGAAGCATGTGTTAAGGGGAAGCAGCATCGAAGCATTTTTCAAATATGTCATTAGTATTCTACACACCCTGGAGATGTGCTCCATGGAGATTTGTGTGGGCCTATGGTGTAACTCACTGAGAGGAGCTGAATATTTTTTGTGTTTTACTTGTGACTACTCAAGAATACGCTTTGTGTATTTTCTAAAGCAAAAGTTTGAGACTGAAGAGAAGATTTCAGAAATGATGAGTATTGTGAAGAATGTTTGTGGTCAATCACCAAATGGGTATCATTGTGATGGTGGACGTGAGTTTGACAATTATTCAGTGATGGAGCTGATGAAACTAAATGCCATACAATTTATTGTCTCAAATCCTTACACTCCAGAGCAGAACGGCTGTGCTGAGTGTACCAACAAGAACTGTTGTGGGATTAGCTCGAACCATGTTGCTAGCTCAAGGTTTGCCAAAGTTTTTGTGGGCAGAAGCAGTAAACACAGCTGTTTATGTGTTAAACATAACTGGTACAAGACGTGTAAATGGTAAAGCACCATACAAGGTATTTACTGGAAAGACAGTACAGCTAAATAAGCTTCATATTTTTGGAACTAAGTGTTTTGTTCATATTCCAAAAGAAAAGCGAAAGAAATGGGGTCCAAAAGGGAAAGCAGGTATCTTTTGGTTATTCTGATGGCATTTATGGTTTACAAGTGTGGATTGAATAAGAAAACCGAATTATTAGGAATAAGGATGTCATTTTTGAACCAGAGGAAACTGGAAGGACAGTGGTACTACTTACAAGTGAAATGGATGATAAGAAGTCGAAGAGTCATCCTGAAGACGAAGCAAATGTGTTTAAAAACTCTACAAAAGCAAGTTTTAGTGAGAGACAACTAGGAAATAGTCAACAACTGAAGAAACCAGGTTGTCTTATTGAAGTAATGGTGGCTGAAATAAACGAGCCTAAGAATTACGCAGAAGCTGTTAAGTCTGTGGACCATGAACACTGGAGAAAGGCGATGGAGAAAGAAATGGCTTCATTAAAGAAAAATACTATGTGGAGTTTGGAATCTTTGCCACCAGATCATAAGCCCATTAAAAATTGTTGGGTTTATAGAATTAAGCATAAATCTGATTGTGAAATTGGTCACTATAAAGCAAGACTAGTTGCTTGTGGATTTAGCCAACAAGAAGGCATTGACTATAACGAGACATTTAGTCCTACTGCTAGATATGATACAGTTCGAGCAAATTTGAGAGTTGCTGCTAGTCAGCATCTTCATTTGGCACAGTTCAATGTAAAATCTGCTGTTTTGAATTATTTCCTAAAAGAAGAGATTTATACTCAACAAGCCTGAGGGATTTAATGATGGTACTGATCAAGTGTGCAAGCTTCATAAAAGTTTCTATGGACTGAAACAAAGACTTTCTGGTGACTCTTGGGCTTTTGGAAAGTAAGGCAGATCCCTGCCTGTTCTTTCAAGAAAACTGTAATGACAAATTTATGGCTGTTCTGTATGTTGATAGTGGTTTAATATCTGACAGTATAAAGAAGGACATTAAAATTTCCCGAGGAAAATTCAAGATGAGTTCAAGATTACTATTGAGCCAGTGGGATATTTCTTAAATATTCATATTATATGTCAAGAGAATGGATCAATAGAGATTAATCAAGAAAGTAATGTTAAAGATATACTGCAATGTTTTATCATGACAGAAGCAAATCCTGTATGAACCCCAATCTTGCAATATCTACAGCTGGATGAGTTGACTAATGATAAACCAATGAATGCTCTGTATTGAGAAGCAGTTGAATGCCTTATGTATTTAGCTGTTGGTACAAGTCCTGATATAATGTTTCCAGTGAGTTACATGTCAAGATTTTTAGCGAATACACAAGAAATTCTCTGGTCTTTGGTAAAAAGGATTTTAAAATACAACAAAGGTTCATTGTCATTGGGTATAAAATATGAAGCAAGCTATGCTAGCGATGCTGATTATGCCACTGGTCCAGCAACCCAACGCTCCGTTAGTGGAATGGTTGCAAAATTTTGTGGAGGAGCAGTTACCCGGGCAAGTAAGCGTCAACAATGCATATTGTTGTCAACAACTGAATTGGGATATGTGGCTGCTAGTGAAGACGCAAGAGAAGCAATGTGGGTATTAAAAGTATATGAGGAAATTTCAATATTAAAGTGTGTGCCTGTTCTCCTTGTTGATAATGCAGGTGCCATGAAACTCACGTTGATGTTCGTATACACTACATCCGTGAGAAAATTCAAGAAGGCCAGTTTACTATCGAGCATGTACCAGGCAGTAAGCAAGTTGGAGACATTCTCACCAAACCGAAACCACATGTTTGATTTCAATATTTAAAAAACATCAATTGGAATGTGTTAAGTACTTTTTGGCAATATAAACATTTATTGAAAGTGTTTAAGTGAAATCTTTATATTTACATCTTTGGTGTGTTGCATATCTTTGTATGTTTTGTTTTGGTTCGTTGCTATTGAAAATAAATGTTTCATAAAGTAAAGTATATTGTGCCCTTTTCTTGAATTTTTGACAAAACAAAGGATTTGTAAGGAGTGGGCAACATAGCAGAAACATTACAAATGTCTTGGAACAGTAGTCTGTCAAGGCAGGAAGAAACGGACAGCTTGATGGAATGACACATTCGATGCAACTTGTAAAAGGAAAAAGGAAGCATTTTCAAACTGGCTCCATACTATACCTCAGGCAGACAGTGGAACCCATCTTGAAGAAGGAAACAAAGCCAAACTAATAACAGCCACATCTAAGCAGAAACCATGGGAAGACTTTAGAAACAGGTTGTAAACTTTGGGTCAAGGCTCTGGAAAATGTCTGTGGTGTAATTAGCAGTCTTCAAGGGGGCGAAAAATGAGAAATATTTCCCGTTCATGCCTCAAGCTAGAAAATGTACTACAATTTTGCGGCCATGCTCTGGGCAGGAGGAGATATTCCGTTACACTCCTCCCCCATTCACAAGCAGGATGTAAGGTGGTGGGAGTCTCTAGGAATGTAACAATCATAGATCAATTTTAACAGTGCAATGTTAGATTAGCAAATAAAAGATTGCAAAAATTCAACAATAAAGTCATAAGACAACAAGGCAAATTAAGGTGATTAATTAATTAGTTATACTGGGGCAGTACTCAAAGAGGGTAACTCCTAATCAAATTAAACAACAACTGAGTGAGTATTACTACAGTAAATGCCATTGGGCACAAACACATTATTCCTTCAGTGTACATTTACAGACTGACTCCCTCAGTTCTGCTGGCCGTTTGGCAGTGCACCACTGGCAGATGTCGCACAATTGGTTTGTTGGCTGTTCTCAACGATTATGACCTCCCGTGGCCGGGCCGCAAACTATTGTGGCCAGTCAGTGCCCATCGATGAAGCTCGATACAGGCGTGTGCGATCTGAACGGCTCGCCAGGCCATAACATCACTCCCCGCTTGGGGCAGGAGGGCGGAACATGGAACAGTGGTGAAGAATTCAGACTGCTGGGACGCCTCCACCTTCATCCTATCATCAGGTGGTTCCACATCTCCCTCGCCAGAACCACCTGATATGGATGGAACCCATTTGCATGGAGAGAGTCCTGAACGACGTCCAGCCACTCCCAGCTCAGGGGACGGCTGCTGATCTTCCAGCCCCTACTCTGGCAGCACCTCCATCGAGAACTCTGGGCCCATGTCGACAGGCGGCAAAATCCCTCCATCGCTGGTGCCTGGAGTTGTCCACTCCTTGGAGCTGGCTGCAGCGGGAAATGGGCCCAGGCCGACGATGTCAGCGGGACCTTCCCTTGCTGAGCAGCTGGTGACTGCGGCACTGAAACAGAGAGAACGCTCCCACACCAGTGCGGTCAAATGAGTAGGGTTGCCACGGAAAGGTGGGAAGCATTTGTTAGTGAGGGAGAAGGCTGGTGGACCCGCAGCTGGTTACGGTGGTGGCTGAGAGTACCGGTGGAAGAACAGCCCTTACAGAAACGACGGCTATGACCTTGAATGACCGTGGCTGGAACCCAGGGAGGATGGCGGCCATAACCTCGAGCCCAGACTGCTGAACCCAGGGCAAAATGAGATGAAGGGATAGAGGGCGCGGGTGAGCTCGAATGCAAGAGGGACTACAGTGTCCGATAAGGGTGGCCATGCAGAAGCTCGTCAGGGCTATGTGGACTGGCCAGGGTGGACCAATATGAGGCTCAAAACCGAAGGAGGGCATCTGCCTCTGAATGACATGGCACGTTCTTATGCATTTGACCCTTTAAAGTTTGTACAAATCTCTCCACTGCCCCATTGCACAGTTGGGTGAAACAGTGGGAAGGAGATGGCAGATCCCCTGGGTAGAACAAAAGTGTCGAAAATGTTTCGGTGTAAATTGGGCCCCATTATCAATCACCAATGCAGCCAGGAGAACTTCAATAGAAAATACCTTAAACAGTGAGCATGTAGTAATGTCCGCAGACGTGGAGGCCAGGCGCACAAAAAAAGGGAAGTCTGTGTCAAGTACCACAAGCCAATAGCTGTCCAAGAAAGGCCCCACAAAATCTACATGGAGTCACTCCCAAGGTGCAGATGGAGCTGGCCATGGGGATAGAGGGACTGATAACCGTTGCTGTTTAGTCCCTTCCAAAAACCAACAACACCAACCAACATGGGGATAGAGATGAGCGAGGAGCTGCTTCATTGGGAAGCACTAGAAGAGCACCCTGCTACAGGACAAGATATATCCCCGTCTATGCTCGGCCAATATACATACCAATGGGTGAGCATATTTGTGTGGGAGACACCCCAGTGGTCCCGGTGTAGAAGATTTAGAATTCAGTGGTGCAAAACGCCTGAACAACCACTTGGTGGGAGCCGTCTTCCATTGAAAGAAGTAGAATACCCTCGTAAGTGCTAAGGCGGTGACGAATTGCAAAATAGTTGTGGAGAGTGGCTGACGCCCGACCCGGAGGACGCTCCAAGCAGCCCTGCTGCACGCAACTAAGAACAGGGTCAGCAGCCATAGCCTCTGCAATCCATGAACTAGTGATAGGGAAACCCGCTACTGTTTCCACTGCTGACTCATCAATCGCAGAACACAAAAGTTCTTCTGTGTCAAAGGTTGGGTTGGGGCCTACTGGGAGGCGAGATAAGGTATTGGCATTGGCGTGATGAGCTGTTGACAAGTATTGTGTCTCATAATTAAACCAGGATAGGTACAAGGCCCAGCATTGGAGACAATGGGCTGCCTTGTCTGGAAGAGCCGCCAAAGGGTGGAACAACGACATGAGCAGATGGTGGTCTGTGTATAGGGTGAACTCGGACCCATAGAGATAAACATAAAAAAATTTTGAGCACAAAAACGATGGCTAGGACCTCCTTGTCTACCTGTAAATATCAGTGCTGCACCTCTGTAATTGTTTTAGATGCAAATGCTAATGGGTGTTCTGACCCATCTGAAAACCTATGTGCCAGCACCGCCCCCACACTGTGCTGGCAGGCATCTGCCACCACCAGTGGAACCCCTGGGGTGTATACAGTGAGCCAGGATGGCTGCTTTAAGTGCTCAAAAACCTCACTCGCAAACCAGAGACCACCAGAAAAGGATGCCCTTACGCAACAGTTGGTGCAGGGGGTGCGCCACTGTGGCTGCCTGTGGGAGGAAGTGGGGATAATAGATGATCTTAGCAACGAACACCTGAAGTTCTTGAACAGAGGAAGGACAGGGAAGGTCCGCCACTGGACGCATGTGATTAGTCACAGGGCGCACCCCCAACTGGGAGACATCATAGCCTAAGTACTCGATAGACGATTGGAAGAAGCAAGATTTGTTGAAACTGAAACTTCCTGGCAGATTAAAATTGCGTGCCGGAACCGGGACTCGAACCTGGGACCTTTGCCTTTCGCGGGAAAGCGCACTACCGACTGTGCTATCCCGACACGACTCACTATGCCGCCTCACAACTTTACTTCCGCCAGTACCTCGCCTCTTACTTCCCAAACTTCACAGAAGCTCTCCTGCGAACCATACAAGAGTAGCACTCCTGGAAGAAAGGATATGGTGTAGACATGGCTTAGCCACAGCCTAAGGGATGTTTCCAGATTTGTTGAAATTACAGTGGAGTCCAGCCGCTTCCAAGATGGAAAACAAGAAGTGAAGTTTGGTGATATGGCCAGCAGCTGAGGACCCCATCGCCACAATATCATGCATGTAGTTCATGCAGCAGGATACTAGCGCTAGCAACTGCTCCAAAAAATTGGCGAAAGATAGCAAAGGGCACTGGCCACTCCGAAGGGCAACTGCTGATGCTGGAACAGACCAAACGATGTAGAAATTACCAGCGCCTGCTTAGATTTGTCATTCAAAGGCAACTGTGGATAAGCCTCTGCCAGATCTATATTTGGAAAATACTGGCCCCCCTGCCAACCGGTCTATCAGTTCCGCCAGATGAGGCATCGGGAAAGAATCAATGATGGAGTGGGAATTCACAGTTTTCTTAAAGTCACCACATCAGTTCAGGGCCCCTGACGGCTTGCGTATGACTACTAGAGGTGAGGCCAACTCACTGTTTTGCTTCCAACCTGCACGTTCACAAGCAGGCTCTTCAATCTGATAACCATTCTTTACTGGAGGTTTCGCATATCGCGTGTGCTTTCAAAGTTTCTAAGGCAGTGGGGTGCCAGATTTCAGCATGGGGGGAGGTATCTTCTGTTGAAAATTCGGCCCGGGTATCCACGCTGGCTGTTTCAGCGGTGGCTGCAGTTGCCTCGCACCCCACTCCTCCCCTTCTAGTGCCTCGGCACCCACCTATGTCTTACGGATGGAGGGAACGGCAACGCGCATCGCCCTCTTAAGGGAGCGAGCGGATTTCTTGTCTTTTGTGTGGGGCGGCCCATTCTCGGAAATTGTGCCTGCATAGACGGGCCACATGTAATCATTGCAGAAAGTTCTGACACCTTGCTCGAGTGTGTCGCTCCTCTGCTCGCGGCCGAAACAAGACCTCACGGCCTCGTGATCTTGGCGATTCGCCAGGGATATCGATAATGTCATTCCCGTGGCCGTACAGATTCCGAAATTTTTTACTGACCTCTACATTATGTGCAAAACTGTCACGCTTCAAGTGGACACAGGCACAATGACCTCACTTCTAAACTTGGCTACTCATCAAGCATTGGGCTCACACACACGTTAGGTCTAGTGCCGTGTGGGTTGGTCGGCTATGGTGGCCACCCCATTCCACTCCTGGGGTCGTTTGTAGCCGAGACCACATACCGGAATGTTAGCCCTATGGTGCCGTTATTGTCATTAACAGTGTGGCAGCTACGAATATATTTGCCCTCGACACATTCTATTCCTTTGGCTTTATTATTACTGATTCTGTCTGCTTGGACAGGAAGCAAAATACTCTCAGCCGTCAGGCAAACTAATTTAGTTTTAACAGCTCTACGGAGGGTGATTGGAAGGGGCTGAGCGTGACAAACGATGGGGTGGGCCATAGGTTTAAGTGTAATGGAGGCCCGAAAATTCTTAGCACACCCCAGACCAGGCGCAAACAACGATGTGGATTCCGCGCGTAGCTGAGAGAGACTCTGTTACAGAATTTAATCGGAAACCAAGCAGACAGAATCAGTAATAGTAAAGCCAAAAGAATGGAATGTGTCGAGGGCAAATATATTCGTAGCTGCCACACTGTTAATGACCATAAACGGCACCATGGGGCTAACATTCTGATATGTGGTCTCGGCTACAAACGACCCCAGGAGTGGAATTGGGTGGCCACCGTAGCCGACCAACCCACGCGGCGCTAGACCTAACGTGTGTGAGCCCAATGCTTGATGAGTAGCCAAGTTTAGAAGTGAGGTCATTATGCCTGTGTCCACTTGAAGCGTGACAGTTTTGCACATAATGCAGAGGTCATTAAACAATTTCGGAATCTGTACGCCCATGGGAATGACATTATTAATATCCCTGGCGAATCGCCAAAATCACGAGGCCGTGATGTCTTGTTTCAGCCCCGAGCAGAGGAGCGACACACTCGAGCAAGGTGTCAGAACATTCTGCAATGATTACATGTGGCCCGTCTATGCTGGCACGATTCACGAGAATGGGACGCCCCACACAAAAGACAGGAAATCCGCTCGCTCCCCTAAGAGGGCGATGCGTGTTGCCATTCCCTCCATCCGTAAGACATAGGTGGGTGCCGAGGCACTAGAAGGGGAGGAGTGGGGTGTGAGGCAACTGCGGCCACCGCAGAAACAGCCAGCGTGGATACCCGGGCCGAACTTTCAACAGAAGATACCTCCCCCCATGCTGAAATCTGGCACCCCATTGCCTTAGAAACTTTGAAAGCACACGCGATATGCGAAACCTCCACTAAAGAAGGGTTATCAGATTGAAGAACCTGCTTGTGAATGTGCAGGTCGGAAGCAAAACAAATCAAAATATTGCAGACCATAGAGTCCGCATACGAATCTCCATGTGGCGTGGACCAAAATTGACAACAATGGGACAGCCTCTGCAGTTCCGTGGAGCAAGTGTGGTAATATTGGCAAATGTTCAAATGTTTGTATAGCTTATGGGACTTAACTACGGGGTCATCAGTCCCTAAACTTACAATTTACTAATAAACTAGCTAATACTAATGATGGCAGAAATATCAATGCGCGAGGAGGGATTCGAACCCACGACCGTAGTGGCCGTGCAGACCGTGACTGGAGCGCCTCAGTCCCCTCGGCCACCACGGCCGGCGGTAATATTGGCCTGGCAGCTTACACAAATAGTAGAGGGAAATGCGATCCGACTCCACATGAGAATGTTGGCGAAAATAAGCCGCAAAGAGAGAACAGATATCCAAAAAGGAAAGGGACGTCTGACTGGAGCCATGAAAGGAAATAAACTTTTTGCTTACTTGAATCACACACATGGAAAGCAACGAAACGCTGGTGCAAGCGCTGTTCATAGTCGGACCAATAATCAGAATTTTCGTTAAAGGGTAGAAATGACAGCATGGGCACAGAAGACCGCAACCCGTCTTGTTGTGACACAGCCCTAGTCAAGGTGTCAATAGACACCGTAAGGGAAGCATTCTGTTGAGCCAAAACGTCTGGCAATGACTGCAAATTCGACAGCAAAGCACTAAGTTGCACTGCTATGGCTCCGGCGGCAAGACCACATTATCAATAACCTCGTTACCACTGGGCACAAACACTTTATTCCTTCAGTGTCCATTTACAGACTAACTCTCTCAGCTCTCCTGGTCATTTGAAAGCGCGCCACTAGCACATGGCGCATGGTTGGTTTGTCGGCTGTTCTCGATGGCTCACTGGGCCATAACAATTACATTGTGAAACAAGTCTATAACGGAAGACAGTTTTGGTGAAGCAAATTGTTGTAATAAAGAAGTATTTGCATAATATATTCAAACTTGAGAAGTCAAAAAAGGGAGGCTGCATTTGAGTAGTGACTATTTTTACTATATTACAATAAATGTATAATCAACCGCCACTAATTCATTTGGTTTAGTTGGTAGAAAAGGATGCAGCAAACCATGGGATTTCACAGTTGTAGACTTTACCCTTTGACACTTTTCACAACATTCTCTCCTTTTCTTCACATTCCTCCACATGTTAATAAAACTGAAAGCTTCCTGCAACTCAGTTATTACCTTCCTTGTCTCATAGTGACCATAGGTTTCATGAATTAAATCAATTAGCTTGTCTACATGTTGTTCAGGGAAAGATTGTTTCTATTCTACCTTACCCAAGGTCGTTCTCCTGAACAAAACACCCTTGTGAATTTTATAATATTGATTTACTTTTGGTGCTTCTTCTGAATTGTAATATCCCTTAACAAGTTTCAAATTTGAATCTACATTCTGTTCCTTCATCAAATCCTTACAAATACTCCTAATAATATCTTCTTCTTTAACGCCCTGAATGTAAAATAAACATACACCCTCGTCTGCTGTTTCCCCAACTTTGTTTTATTTCAGTCCTATAGACATCCTAGATAAGTCATTGGCTATTATATTGTCTTTTCCCTTAATGTATCTATCTCTATTTTAAATTGTTGCTGGTAGAGAGCCCATCTGGTTAATCTAGGGTGCTTCAGCCTACTCTGTTTCAAAAGACTCAAAGCCTTATAATCAGTATACACCACTGTCTCATGTCCCAAAAGATAGCTTTCAAACTTTTGAAACCCCAAAACTACTGCCAAAGCATCGAATTCAGTTACCTAATAATTCTTCTCATGGGAATGCAAGGTTCTTCTAGCAAAACCAATGGTCTTGTGCTCCAATCCCTCCTCCATTTTAACAAACTGAAAAATTTCTACCCCCAGTCCACACATGCTTGCATCTGTGCTCATACAAAATGGCAAGGAAAAATCAGGATGATGAAGAATTTTGTTTTGTATCAATTCCTTGTTTAATTTCTGAAAAGCTACCTCACATTCTTCAGTCCATTTCCAAATAACTTTTTTTAAGTTACTTCAACAAGGCTGATTAAAAGGTTGATTCCCTACAAACTTTCTATAATATCCAAATAAACCAAACATTGATTTTAAGTCTCTTATTTCTCAGCGTCGCAAAATCAGCAATGGCCTTCAGTTTCTCAGGATTATGGTGGATACCCTGATTGTTCACCTTACATCCCAAAAATATGACCTTTTTTTTTTTTACAAATTCTGACTTCTTCAGATTCAATTTCATACCCCCTTGATAAACAGCATGTAACATTTCATTGATATACTGGCAATGTTCAAACCAATCTCGATTTGCCACCAAAATATTATCCACATACATTGTCACTTTTTTCAACAATTCATCCCCCAAAACCTTATTTAAAGCTCTTATAAATACACATATAGGTAAATTTAGGCCGAAAGGTACCACACAGTAACGGTATGATCTACCTTCATGCAGAAAAGCAGTATATTGTCTAGATTCTTCTGTCAACTTTATGTTCTAGTAACCACAGGTTACATCAAAAGAAGACAGATACTTTGCTCCATGAAATTTCTGCAATAATTCATCAATTTTAGCAGGCCTATCACCTTCTCCAAATACAATGTCATTCAACCGCCTGGCATCCAACACTGTTCTTACATTTCCATTGTTTTTCCTAACTGTTACAATTGGATTGTTGTAATGACTATTTGACCTTTCTATTATGCCCCAATCTAACATTCTTTGTATTTCCCTGCTGACAGCTTCCATTTTTTAAATTTTTATATATATATTTTTTATTTTTATTTTTTTATTTTTTATTTTTTGTAGATATTGGTATACATATGGTGTTCTGGAGAATGGTGTATGTTCTTTTATTTTAAGTTTACATTCAAAAGCCTGAAGTAACCCAGTCCTTTCTGAAAATACTCTTTTTCTCATCAACACTTCTTCCAGGTCCTTTCCCTGAGACTATTTTATGTCCTCTACTTCTTCCACCTTACTTCTTATATCAGCTATGGTTCCTTCTTCTTCCCTTACAAAAACATGGTTTTCACCAAAAATACAACACAGGTAAATCTACATCTAGCTGCTGTTGATCACACATTTTTTCCACAAATGACACATTGTACGCTTCACCATCCTGCTTAAAATTAAATTCCCCAGAAGCAAAATTCATATTAACTTTATACTTTCTCAAGAATTCGGACCCCAGGATCATTTCGATGCTAACGTCTGGTATCACATAATATTTACATTCTAACATTTGACTAACCAACTCAATATTTATTAATATATTTTGTTTAATAACTTTTGAGGCTTTCCCTATAGTCGCTACAATTCTCATTCCATACACAGGTAACACAACCACTCGTTCCTTCTCCTGCACATATTCATAAAACGTTTGAGATACCCAATTTATTTCACCCCCACTATCCAATAAACATTTTACAGATAATTCTCCCACTTGGTCAGTGACTACAGGATGCCAAACCATCTCTTGTTCTGTTACTTCCCCCTCTTCAAACAATAAATCCTCACTAATCCTTTTCATAGACAAGTCCTCTAATAGACCCTCAAAGTTTTCTCCAGTTCTGGTAACGCGTGACATACAGTAATTCCTTCTCTTTTCCTCTCTGGTTCCCTCCATTCAATAATATCCTCCCCCACCACTTCTCCAACCACCGTTTTTATTCTAATCAACTCATCATCATCATCAAAAGTACATTCAACCATTTCCTTAAAAC
Organism: Locusta migratoria; assembly: GCA_026315105.1. Lineage (NCBI taxonomy): Eukaryota > Metazoa > Arthropoda > Insecta > Orthoptera > Acrididae > Locusta > Locusta migratoria. Next base: position 446,060,102 of record CM048755.1, on the reverse strand, counting down.
ATCTTCCTCCTCATTATTCTCCCCTACTAACTCCTCTTCGGATTTGGAATCACTGTTCTCACCCTCTTCACGAAACATTTTGTCAGTTTCTTGATCCCTTAATTCATCTTTAACCTATAAAGATAAACATCTCACCTTTTTAACCACTCCCAAAAGTTCAAGATTTTCATTGCCATCCAAACATTTACTTACACGATTCTCCCCATCTCCTGTGTCCAAAACAACACTCATGTCTTCTTTGGCTTTCACTCCCACTTCTTCCAAAATCACCTGTCCCATACTATCTTCTGGCAGTACATCTATCCCATTCCCCTCAGATTCCCCCACACATACAGCTATTTTGTTTTCTTGTCCTGTCACAGGTACACCTTTTACTTATAATCTGTCTACATAATTTTCAATCTGATAGTGGTACATCTACTTTCTTATCTGACTGAAACTTACACATTACATCACTATCCCTTAAGGACTAATTTTCCTCCACTTTGTTTCTTTCTTCTGAGCCTGTAGTTAAGTCGCCATAAGCTATACAAACATTTGAACTAGTGGCGTAACAGGTAGAGGAGTTTAAACTAAGACAGTGTTGAATTCAAAGCTATCTCCCTACCTATTTTTTACTGTGTGTACCAAGACTCGGAAAAGAAAAAGACGGTGAAATTTCGGATATTGTGCATGCAAATTATGAAATCTTGTATGAGAATAATGTTATAGATGGCCTGGCCCTGGCCTTATTACATATCTGCTTTGTTGTACTGTAAATCAGGTATTTTTACTCAATACCCACTGTCACGAAATGCATGATATACCAGAGAAATTATGAAACTGCAGAATTAACTTCTAATTCAATAATAGGGGAAAGGGTTGTACCATGGGACATTTTACATTTTAATTTTTTTTACAAGAAATTTGAAAATTTACCCCATCACAGGCACCAATTTTAGGTAGTGTTGAACGAACAGCATTTTAGGCTAGCTCCAATATTTACACAATTACTCACCAATAAAGACTTTTGTGACACTTGTCCCAAGGTACAACATATGGTTTCATCTTGGGACATTGGTGGTTATATCTTGGGACATGGTGATGTATTTCAGTTTCTTAGTTTTATGAATGAAAAAATCGTATTGGAATTAGGTAGTACCAGTAGTAGTAGTAGTACTAGTAGTAGTAGTAGTAGTAGTAGTACTAGTAGTAGTTTATTTGTTAGTCCAAATACAAAAGTTATTTTACCTTAAAACAGGAGATGGTGGGAATAAAATATTAAATGAATGAAACCCACAACACACCACTGGAGCTGGTAGTTCGTTCACTATATTACTGCTACCTCCAGAGCTTCTGCCAAGCTCGAGAATTTCTTCATCAGAAGAAGTGGAAGATGAAAACTCCTTTGTCCGTTAGGTGGCTTCTTTCTTTGGAAAAGGACGGCCGCGGTGGCCAAGTGGTCTGCGGCGCGCCAGTCATGGTCTGCATGGGCACTATGGTCAGGGGTTCGAATCCCCCCCCCCGCCCCCCACCGTCGAGCATGGATATTTGTGCCGTCCTTAGTATTAGCTAGTTCATAAGTAGTTTGTATGTTGTTAAGTCCCATAAGCTCTACAAACATTTTCTTTGGGAAAGATTTCTCTTTCTTGTTTTTTCGCTCTTCAATTGTCAACTGTAGAAAATCCTGTTTCATCAAGATTCCAGACTTCTGAGGTTGAGGACCAAGCCTGGAATAAACTTCTTGGGCTTTCTTAAAAAGAGGTTCAACATTGGGTTTGTTGAAAGATGCCATTTGACCTGGTTTTCTAAGGGATACAGTATTCTGTTCTTTTTAGACTTCCAAAAGGTTCTGTACCATTGTCTTCCGGCCAATTCCTCTTCCTCTCATGTCACTGGATATTTAATGTTGTTTGCTTTAGCATATTGGAAGGCTAACTTTTTCAGATCATCCACAGTCACACCAGAGTTCCAATGCACAGCCCTTACTATATAAGAAAGAAGTTCTTCCTCTTACTCTGTAGTGAAGACTTTTCTTGTATCACTGTTCGCTTCATATTTGCAATGAGTTTGACCAAAAAAATTATGTATTTGTATGTGCCTAGCAAGAGTACTTTTTGACACTCCATATACTTGAGCCACTTCTCGTATAGATAGTTTCGGTGTAATAACATCATTGGCAGCTGCCTCCATGCATTCAACATCTGGTTTTTCTATTTTCCTTCCCAGTTTACTTCTACCCATCTAAAAAGATGATCGAACTTAAGTAAAACTGTAGATGAAATGTTTGGTTGTACCTTGGGACATGTCCCAAGGTGCAACCAGAAAAGTAACCCAAGATACAACCAAATACACAATAACAGAAAACAGTATCCTAGCCTATGTACACATTTATATTTTTATAACTTACGGTATCAATAGCTTACTTAAACAATGCCCTACAACACTGTATTAAAGAAATATCAATAATGATGCTTAGATTTTATTTATATCTTCTAAGGAGAGTGGCTATATTTTACTTTCAAACAAGAAAACTTGTAAAACTCCTCCTCACATCTCAAACATCATCCAAATACAACATGGCCTCCTATTCTCTCTGAAAATAGGGTGACAACTTTACTTTGTTGTTCTTAGAGTGGCCGCTTGAGTGCACTGCTTTTATTAAAAAGTGCCCCTAGGTAGAAACCTTTCCCCTAGTATTATTATTGCAGAGCGCCAGATCGGCACACAAGGAAGAAGTTGGTAGCATTTCATCTGTCGACGTTCTTTTTTTTTCCAATATGTAATACGAAAGACGACATGATATGAAAACAGATATGAAAATATTTACTTCCGCTTATCACTTTTAACGGCTTTGTATACATATTATTTTTGTATTTTTGTCATATCTGTTGAAAGACACGTTTAGACTAACGTAACTTATATTGGTCTCCTTTTATGATTAATATTAAAAATCGGTACTCAAATTTTCGTCTTCACTTACTCATATAATGAAATCTTTTAAAGAAATTACACATGACTGTTATAACCGCCAACAATTGGTATTTAGCAACTTTACAGCACAAATAGCTATTATTTGTTAAAATTCAAAGCAGTTTGTCAACAACTAGTTACCAAATTTTTATCCCATGATACACAGCGACACACATATACTGTACGAACGCAAATCAAGACAGAATAGTCCCTGTCATTGGCTGGATTCGATTGCACGACCAACCTAAAACCGTGATTCACTACGTTTACATGCAACACATCTTCCTGAAGACGAAAACCGATTTTCGTAAACCGTTTTTCGCCGTCGTGTTTACATGGCATAGCCTGAATCGGATTTCCTAATCCACTTAACATGGCGGCTGAAAAACAGCTGATTCGGTTCCTGATGTAGTCAGCACAATCACTATTTTTCTTTATTTAAATACGCCGATTTATGTTCACTCTAATATTTATACTTTTATTTCACATTAGAAAGTATCACTCTTTCCATATGGGCCGGAAATTCTTAACAAGAAAACACAATCTGACAAGCCAAGAACGCTTTAAAAACGGTTGCGTTTACATGGACACAAAATCGATTGTGGAACTGGAAAACCGCTTTAGGGAAGCGGATTTCCAGAATCGATTTTGGAGTGTTTACATGACCATCCAAAAGCGGAATTGTAAAATCGGTTTACGAAATCCGGTTTTGGGAGCCCATGTAAACGGGGCGATTCTGTGTTAGCCTATGCGACCTCCGACCTGGAGCAACATATGCTTATGAGCAGAGATATGGCGTCAAGTCTGTCACCAATGGCGTTCGTTTTGATGGCAATACGGTTACATCATCCTGGGGTGTTAGCAAGCAGCAAACACATCGCGGCAGTTGCAGTGGCTCATGGAAGCGGTCTGTGCGAGACAAAGTTGTCGCTCTGATTGAAGAAATCCATTTGTCAGTTAGAGATGCTGACAGGAGGGAAATGTGTGCCACCTACTACTGCAAAGAGATTATAAAATAATTAAGTCTCTCTATCCCCTGCACTGGTAACACCTGCATCCGCCCTATAATGTGTAAAACATTTACCTTCAGTTTTCGGTTCCTTATCTCTTTCTCTCTCTTTCCGCGTGGGAGTGGCCATGCGCTCTAAGGCGCCTTGCTGCAAAGGTTCGGGTCCTCCTTCGGTATGGATGTGTGTGGGTGTTGTCTTTAGTAAACGTTAAAGTAGATTATAAGTCTAGGGACTGATGATCACAGCAGTTTGGTCCCATAGCATTACAAACGTATGAACATTATCTGTCTCCTTTACTCCAATCTCTATTTCCTTTTGTTCCATCCTTCCAAAGAGACTCAAGAAATCAAGCAGTTAAAGTTGAAATTTTAGTTTCTCTCTCTACATCACCTCTCTTTTACTTTTCCCCTATGTCATTCCTCCCGAAACTATGAAAATGTTTTCATCGCCCATCCTTGTCATATAACAAGTATCTGGAGGAAGTATAGTCCGCTACTCGAGAAGGAAACGTGGTTTCATGGTAAACATCGCGTCCTTTATACACGAAATCATGAGCTCGAATCCACCTTTCTGGGCGCTGTGGCTCAGCACGCCCGGTGAGGGGGCTAGCTGCCTTTTGTAATAAAAATGGTGAGCCAAATATTCAACGAACAACCAAGAACGAACTGAACCAACGACCGGAAAAACCCACCTTCGATCACATTTCTGTAGCCTTATTTCGGCTGTCTATGTTATCAATTTGAGGGAACATCAAATGTATTTCGTCTCGGTTCCTAACCAACCAGTAATAGCGAAAACTTCCACAAAAAATTCCACAGACGAGCTCATGGCTGTTTACTGTTTGGAGTTCAAATGATTAAATGCTTGTAAATCTGTGGGGCTTAACTACTTTGGTTATCAGTCCCTAGGATTACAAACTACTTACACCAACTTATGCTAAGGACAACAAATACACCCATGCCCGAGGGAGGACTCGATCCGCTTAAGGCGAGCAGCGGCGCGCTGCAGTTAGACGCCTTGGACTGTTGGGAGTCCTCTTGACCTACTGTTCGGCCACGATAACTTTACGATTTGCGCGGTGGCTGCTCGGAGCTCCATTACGGTTTCTGAGGGGAGTGAAGGGTGAGGGGGAGGCAGCGTGCTGCAGTGCTGGAACCTTTACTCTAACAATGTGTACAGTAATCTTTCGTGTCAAGGACAATTGTAAAGTTGGCAGAACTTGTAAATAAAAGAATAACTTTCAACTAGTGCCAATATTCGCCACTTGTGGCAGCACCAGCAAAATCGTCAAGTTATCGCAGCCAAATAGTACAGCGTAGAGATGGGATAATTGAAACATCTGACGGTTTCGAAACCAATGAAACAGTACCATCTGTGGTTTCGAAACCATGAAACCGTGAAGCAATGTATGTTTTATCCTGAAATCTTCGTTCTAGGAGGGCAATATTTTTCACTATGTGGACAAGGGTACAAGAACCTGTCAACCATAGAGTATATATTTACTTCTTGGTCTGTACGAAACATGTTGATAAAGTTTTTCTCCCGTGTTGTTGATGTTGCCAACATAGTCAAACGAGGCCACCGGTATGGTAGGTAAAAGTTTACCCCGCTAGGAACTCACAAACTGCAATACGGTACGCATATTGCAGTGATGGATCATAAATGCTACTTTCTATACATACTAAATAAATTATATGGAATAAAGGACACACTAAATAATCACAAATAATGCTATGGAATTACAAAAATAATAAAATAAGAGACAAGTTCAGCACTTCTACGTCTTGACCGTTAGGCACCGCCGCAATTCCTTTAACATGACAGTCGAAAAATTATAACGATTGGAGGTAACATCATTTTCACTCGTAAGAAACTAACTCTTTAACACGAGATTAAATACGCGATGTACCCTTGTTCGTATGAAAAATGTCATTTCAGGCTTCATGTTGTATCTTATTTTAAAAAAATGTAGTTTCACTTGTGTTTTTAACATGGTAGATAAACCTAGAATTTAAGTGGTTATTTCAATGCAAATAGTGAACGTTGTTTTATTGTTCTTTTACATTTATAAAGAAGACATTATGTCATTTCGGAATACAGCAGTCTCTTGCAAACGAATCTTGATATCAGTAATCACAAGCTGCAGACTCAAGAGTGTCAACTACTATTTGACACTCTCTAAATAGTTTATATACTAATAAGTTATATGTGTATCTGTGTGGAGCTTCAGTAAAATGAAACACCACATTTCGATACCATTAGTCTGTTCCACGTTTCTGCATTAGTGGTTTGAAACACCGGTGTTGTGAAACCGACACGAAACCGTGAAACCGACAGGAAGAAACGGTTTCAGTGTATCGACAATCGACCGCGAATGTGATCCGAAACAGAACGGAATGAAACCGCTTGGTTTCGAAACCGTGAAAGATGCCGGTTTTGAAACACTGAAACTGTTGTGTGTATCGAAACCTGGTTTCGAAACCATGAAACCGTAGCCAACTCTAGTAGAGCGGGCACCTGACCACACGCACCGCCCGCTGCACGTCCTGCGCTACAGGCTGTTTTTTCCTTACCTCAAGTTCTAGCACTTGTTGCGTATTGGATTTGTTTACTTCAAACATATTAACATTGCCGTAGCATCGTAAAGTAGACGTGCAAAAGGAAAAACAGGTAATATATACAGCTTAATGTTCACTGATCGTTTGATAGAAGGTTGAAAGCATTGGAGGCATCTCGCAACCTTTGCACAGTGTGTTGATCTGGCATGAAAGATTTTCCACATTGAAAAAGTCACTGTAACTTACATATGCGATGAACTGCGACTATCTGTCTGTTGTGAGACATTTTCATTCATGAGACAAAGTCCAAGAATAGATTCAGGTGTAGTGCATGCTCGAACCAAATATCAGAGGAATATTGTTATTGTATTTCTATTAAACCTCACTACTTCGTTCATTGAACATTCCTATCCACTGATTTTACTAGTGACGAGTTATGATGCCTTCATGCTGAGATATTAAGAAAAAAATTACTGTCTGCACGTTAACAAAATTTATATACTCGAGTAAAGCATAGGAGAAAGTAATTTTTGCGAACGGTGCCTCAGACTATGCGCTGTGCACTGTGAACACGACGCCACAAATGTGTCCGTCGCATTTGCTGTGTGTTGCAAATAAATGAGACACAGTTTAGTTGCACTCTAAGAGACCTACAAAACTGCTTTTCATGCTACTGCTACTGTAAATCGGTTTCTTCTGATTTCACAAACAAAACATCCAATGGCCTGTTTGGTAAATAATCTCTCACTCACGCATTTTTTCGATCATACGACGTCAAATGTTGAGATTTCCTTCATATAGTCGAACAACCGCAAAGAAAATTTATTTTTGGGCAAAAACACACGTCAAACTTGGGTTGGGGGTATCTTTAACCAGGAACCAGTTGATTTCTATAGCCGTGGAATCGGTAAATTAAATGAGTTCGTCCCTACTTGTTCAGATAAAGTCATACAGTATTGGAAATGACTAAAAGACTTTTATAAATATATTTTCGATCTCGTTTCTTGTAGCTCCTGTTACATGATCAGCTAAAAATTTCAATTCCTGTGCAATATGAACTACGCACCAAACACAGCTCGGCTTGGAAGGCGACAACATAACCTCACAGCTGGCAGGCGACTATGTAGCTTACCTTTTCCATAGAACCTCATTATTCGTAAGGACAGATAAGTAGTAGGGTAGCAGCGGTACCGGACCACTGAGATTCGCCTGTCTTTTGTTTTGCCACCGACGCCACGTACCCCCCTCCACGCTCGGCCAATTGCCCGACCACTAAAGTACCATTACTCCCCCCACCCCTCCACCTCTAGCAGTCGCCCAATTGCCCGACCTCCGCCCCCTAATTAATTAAATGAAATTTGCATATCAATTTAATTGTAACAACTTATGTTTTTATCAGTAACAAGGGCAACTGCCTCCGCAAGTAAGCACTTCCACGAGCGCAGGCCCCGTCCCCATCTCCACCCCACCGACAGTCCTAAAGATTACCGCACACGACTCAGTTCGAGACTCGAACCTGCACCCCTACAATTTTTTTACAAATGTTAGTACTTATAGATGTAAACCAACATTGGAAAAAGGAGCCAATTATTGCATACTTCGGACAGTACAATTACCTGGAATAACATCGAACATGTCTGCTTCCACAAGTGGACACTTGTACAAATGCTGCCCCCATCTCTGCCCCCAGGCCATCCACCACAGCTCTTTAATATTTTTTGCATATCTAATTTATGCATTAACAATTAGAACATTACATATTAAATTTGCATATCAATTTAACAGTAACTTAAGGGCAGCCACCACCACTCGCCCCCGCCCTCGTCCCCGCCGCCGTCCCCACCGACACCCCTAAAGATTGCCACCCCCAGGCGACCTGGTCCAGGACTCGAACCCAAGCTCCTAGAAATTTTTTTCCACAAAAGTCATTATTTATATATGTACACCAACATTGGAAAAAAGGAGCCAATTATTCCAATGCTAAATGTTTAAACAAAATATCATAACGTTTTATTATTTTAAGCATTCCCTCTCCAAGATCTTCACATAGTCTACATATACAACACTCGAAAGATATGTTTAATAATAGCACAGGTTAGATAAACAACGGGATGTAATGGTAACGAACGCCACAAACTTAGATATCCATCTTAACAAATACTCTTTCGATGTCCAGAGTCAAAAAATTGAGACTACCCAAAAGAAAAGAAATGGCCCATTTCAGAACTCGACCGAAACCTTAGATCTATAAGCAAAATAAATGTTTCTCTTCGTTTAGACTATGTATGCAACAGATGACGAATGTGCTAAAAAACAGTGTGCGTTAGATAATAAATGCACTGTAACGCTAACAAACGCTACAAACTTGTATGTCAAACACTCAAACAGCAACAGCAGCAGCGGAAGACGACAAATTGTTTATAAAAAAAAATTCGAATTTACTGGTGGAAATAACGAAAATCCGCAAAGACATCTAGCACAACATCTGCATAGAAACTAAAGATTTACAACACTGCAGCTTACACACAAGGCATTTTAACAAACATCGCGAAAGCCACTCTGTCAGTCAGCCACCATTATAACAGGACCAAGCTATATGTATGCATCTAAATATACATCTGCAAGCACCATTAACAATCATTCAGAATGCAGAGCGAGGAGTAACACACACACACACACACACACACACACACACACACACACACACACACACACACAGTGCTCTCTCGACAGGCTACATAAAACTAACATATGCTAAATGTTTAAACAAAATATCATAACCTTCTAAGCATTCTCTCGAAAACACCTAAGTTACATCTCCAAATGATCAAGACCTTCTACACAAGACCTCTGCAGAAACACCTCTTTGACGAGGATAGCGCACATTGCATTTATTTAAACGCACTATGATGGAACTGAGCCAGGCCGAAAGCTCCTAAATTTAATACTCTCTCTCATTAGTGATCATGTCCTGTTACATTTCCTTAGACTGAGGTGTAGCTGCCCCTTCTGAGAATTTGGGTAGTTTAATTCTAACTCCCATGTATGCAACATGTATATCCATCTAAGGAATCTCTCTGTCCTGTTACAGTGCAAACAATTCTTCACAACATGTATCTGACACAGGTCAAATACCTGTAATCAAGCAGTCCAGAAGACATTTAAACACTATTGTACAACAGAGAGTCACAAAAAAATGCGTGAAATAATTTACTGATTTCCGACCATTTACACTAAAACTTTTTTTATTCTAAAGCATTGACCTAACAATACCCTTCTTTGAAAAGACATCTGACAATATAGCAACCACAGATCAGAGGTAGTACTTTACACACCTGAGAGATTTTCATTTCTGTAGAACAAGATCGACCAGACCTTTAACCACAAAAATTCATACTCCAGGCTCCTTTCCTTCTGATTTAGTTTTTCATTCCACTAAACTGAACTCGGATCTACCTTTCCACTTCCTTTCCACCACCGTGTTGCCACCCACTTGACAAATGCACCACAAATGAAGATGCCTAGAATGCTATCCTACATGCCGCAATACCAGAAAAGTTTATAGCCATCACCTTAAATACCAACAAACCTCAGATATTTCGAAGTCCTATGTCAAAATACAGACGATGACAGATGCTCCATCCTAATATTAATAGTAGACAATGCTTAAACACAACGAAATTTAGTAGACCCTCTAGAGGTAAATACATTCACCAACAAGGTCGTCTGAGCTATCATTCTCTCTCGGAATACTATTACACAAACATAAACGCTTAAACCAACAACTTAAAGACGAAAGTAGTACACCTTAGGTCTCCAAAACGACAGTGCTCACTGTGAGAAGAGAGTCAAAGACCGCAAACGTCCTATTGGTCAGAGGAGTTCGCTAGATTTATGGAAACACCAGTCAATTTCCACTGTTCTTATTAACTGAGCAAACAATTTGTCAAAAACAACATGACTGCTCGCTAAGGAATTTGTTGGCCAAGGCTACATAGATGGGATTGACACATAGTGCAAGGCTGCACTTTGTAAATATTGCCTATTGTCGTTTCCGATCCAATACGTAAGTGTATATGGTAGCCTCCAGTCTGGTAATGCCAGATGAAGAGGTAAAAGTATCCCACAAACGCCTGTTATAAAATCAATGAGGTGACTACCTGTAATTTTATTATAATTTTATCGTAAAGTACAGCCAAATGATTTGCTGGAGGTTCTCCAGGGCTTCCTTGCCGAGTTTCTCCAGTGATCCGAGTGCTCTCACAATGCTGTCACCAACTAGGAGAAATGGTAACTTGGAATTGTCTCCATGACGAACTTGTCGAAAGATCAGCAATAATCCCAAATCGACTTCTTTATAGGTCTATCACAACACATCATCATCCACAACTGGAAACAGTTACCGAAGCGCATATTTTAAATACTTTTTACTTAATTTCGATCCTAAATAGCCTGCGACACTATTTAGCAACAACCATCTCCAACCGAATGACAGAACTACAGCAAAAGGATCTAACCATCCCAGGTAATTGTACTGTCCGAAGTACACAATAATTGGCTCCTTTCTTGCAATGTTGGTGTACATATATAAGTACTAACGTTTGTAAAAAAAATTCTAGGGGCGTCAGTTCGAGTCCCGGACCGGGTCACACGGGGGCTGCAATCTTTAGGGCTGTCGGTGGGGTGGAGTTGGGGGCGGTAGCGAGGTGGGGGCTGCGCCCATGCAGGTGCTTACTTGTGGAGGCAGTTGCCCTTGTTACTGATAAAAACATAGGTTGTTACAATTAAATTGATATGCAAATTTAATTAAATTAATTGGGGGCGGAGTTCGAGCAATTGGGCGTCTGTTGGGGGTGGAAGGGTGGGGGGAGTAACGGTACTTCGCCGGTCGGGCAATTCGCCGAGTATGGAGGGGGGTACCTGGCATCGATGACAAATGAAAGATGGGCGAATCTCAATGGTCCTGAACCGCCACTACCATACTACTCAGATAAATCGTAACTTAAGCTAACTAAGGGATGTCTGGTCACCATAATCTAATGTAGTCTCTTAAGTGTCCCGTTGTCCCGACAAAATAAATAGGAACGTATTTTGTCCTGTTTTTCGTTAGTCGTCTCGTGTTATTTTAAGTAAATGTATCATAATAAAAGGGAGAACTCTATTCGTGATATTAGCCAAAGGATAAAGGAAAGTACAGTTTCTGATTAAAGCAAAGTGTACAAGGAACGATTTATGATGTTCTCTGTTTGGTAGTATGTAATGCTTTCACATGGCGAGCAGTTATGCACGGACATATCATTTGGATCTTTTGTTTTAACTCTTCGCTTTTTGAAGTAAGTACCAGAAGGAATGTGTATTTTTAATTAAAGAATTAAGGCGAGTTTACATTTCCGAAAGTACAAAAGCAAAGCGAGACATTATTTTCACGTTCATTAGAACTACTTATTTGGACATGGTCAGTTTGGTTTTGTGTAACACACTCGGCCTAGCTCTTTAGAGAGAAACTTCGTAATATAGTATGATGTCTTTTGTTGCAAAACATGAAAACTGTGCCATGATAAATGATGAAGCAAGCGTCTTCCTGCTAATTAAGGCTTCCTTTGGTTTCCATGCATTGGAACATACTGTTCCCTCAAGCCAATGGGTTGTACTAAATGAGCAATGTTAAAAATTTATGTCAAGCGGTAAAGCACGAATTTAGAAACACTGTCTTCGTGAAAAATATCTCTTTCAACTTATTTCATGTCATGGTATATGGAGCAAAAATTTGCAGCTCATAATTATCTTCACACATTGTAACTGATGTCATTGCTTTATGGACTGATGAAAATATGAGGTTTAGTATTGAAAGTGTTAATGATAAAAAAAATTTTTTGTAAAAAATCGGACCAAACTGCGTGGTCATCAGTCCGTAGCTTACAAACTACTTACACCTAGGTAAACTAACCTACGGACAAACACTCACACACACCCATGCCCCAGGGAGGACTCGAACCTCCACGGCAAGCAACCGCGCGCTCCGCAGCGAGGCGCTTTAGACCGCTCGGCTACTTCACCGCGGCTGTTAATGATATTATTGTAAGTAAGACTCATGATTTGGACACTTCATGTATTAAATTCAACAAATTATCATGCTCCTGAATGATGTGCATACTTTTGAAAAATAGTCGAGAAAGTGAGAAATAAGTAATAATAGCTGTCAGCACGTATGAGAGATGCCGTTATATAAAACTGTCGTTTGTGCATGTGACAACAAGAAAATATTTACGCCATCGATAACGTAACGTATTTTACTTTTTTTTTTTTTTTTTTTTAATGCGATTCTTAACAAGAAGCTATGGTGATGTATATAGCTGTAGGATGGATCAAATATTTGAACTCTAAATCTCTTTTACTGTTACAGTATTTACGAAACGTTTAAAAAATGCATCTTGATTTCACCTAATTTGTTTCCCGTATTTTGAATAGATGAAATTTACGCGTGTAACGAGTTTTTTGACCGAAAAACAGGAATTAATAGCCTTATGTCACACTGCGAGTTAAAGACGAGTCAGATTATTCAATGGAAATTAAACGAAAAATAACGTGAAATTATGAGCTCAATACAGTGCCAACCAGGACGTAATTCGCCGGTAACAGAGTTGCCAAACATTTTCTGCGGTGTTGCCAAGATTCGGTCATGCAATCAGTGGTAAGAATACTAGGCGCGAGATCGGTCAGCAGTCTGAAACGTGACTACAGTTCGCTTGGCCGCCGAGGTACAGAACATCTAAAATATATGGCAATAAGACTTACTCGTATTTCTGTAACTAGGTTGAAGCAACAGAGCGTAGTCACGAATAATGATGCACAGATACACCGACCGCTAATATCATAAATCTATAATCTGTCTTAAGCGTACTGAAAACAGACACTAATTTACCAGGAGCGATTCACATTTTTGCGAACTCTCCAGTGGTTATACTGTGAAAATTAGGAGGAGGTAAAATATTTCTTTATAATATTAGACGTTGAAAATATTTTTATTGATTTCGATGACAAGACCACAACCTTCAAAGAGAAGCACAAAAATGATGAGACAACTACACAGCACCGATTTCAAACCGTGTACATCCATGGAAAGCCTTTAAAATAACGTAGTTATTAAACCATTAGCGCTTCTATAATCAGAACGTAGAATAAGGGACACATTACGCAAACAATAATGTATTGAATAATACATCTTTGATCAAACTGTCATCCAGTCTAAAAATACTGAAAGAAAAACTTCTCATCTACTGGATACAATTACAATATATCCGCTAACGATGCTTTCTCTATAAAAACGAACAGCGTATACACAGAAAATGTTTTGAATGTGCAGAACGCTCGAAACAAAGAGAACTAAAAAAAAAAAAAAACATGGATTTCACCAGACTGAATGTGATTCTGACATTCTTTGCATCCATTGCACCCACTTTTCAAATGAATACAACCTTCATTCATATGGGAGTTATCGGATTGTAAATTGACGACACTGATGATCAGATGGTTCTAAGATTTGCAGAAACAATCCATATGCTGCTGGTGACGAACGGCAAATTATTTGATTGTTCTGCTCTCGACAACCGACGTATTGCATCAACTGCGATGGGTTCACTTATGTGCGACAGTTTCATTCATCATACCCGATTCAAACGTCGGGAGTATGATCAGTGTATGCTGTGCCATTTCAAAGCGTCAAAATTCGAATGTGTGACTATTACTTCATTTTTACTTGAACGTCATCAATTCGCTTATTGAGGACTGATGCAAAGCTGTTATTGGTGACGAAATGTTATGCCTTTATGATCCTTACTTTAAAAAAAGTTTAATGTGTGAGTCCCAACAAACGACAATGGCATTGTTAACATAATGCTTTGCACCTGGCGATCAGGAAATGATGTCCACTACTCTTCGTCAGTGGTATGTCTATTGTAGCAGGTACTTATTACCAGTAACTGAGCATCTTGTTGTCGCAATTTAAGGAAAACGACTGTCAGAATTGCATCGCATGTTGCTACAACAAACAAAATTATCAGTGACTTTGTTCGGAAAATCATAACTCACAAGCTTCTTGTTATGACCTTTCGCTCTTAAGGGGTTTACTTATTCCGCGCCTTATTGAACAAATGTTACAAAGTGCTTTCTGGACGTATCTGCATACCAATCCTAGTTAACTCCCATTTTTAATGCAGACCCAGAAGGTTTCTAGATGCGTGGAACCGACGAATTCCTGAAAACTGTCACATTGATCCACATTATAGTAGATAATAAGTTGTCAATGCTGAATTTCTCTCTAAAGTTTACTGTTGTGTTCAATAATCTATCGGAAAGTTCTAAGAAAAAATAACACATCAATAACCTTACGACGAAAGTCTAATGAATTTGTAACTCTAATTAATAAGGACATACCCATTCTGGACACTGAAACGATCTGTGTTTAGCCGCGGTGGATTACCCGTGTGCATTGGGGCGCCGTGCTGCGGTGCGCGCTGCCATTCGCCGTCGGGGGTTCGAGTCCCCCTCCCCCCCCCCCTGCCACTCGGGCATGGGTGTTTGTGTTGTCCTTAGGTTAGGTTACCTGAGTTTAAGTATTTTGTAAGCTAATAACCCAGCGGTTTGGTCCGATAGATTTACAAACATTCGAATATTTTTTGTTCTGTATTTATGTGCTGTCTTATGTCAAATTGAAATGGCAAGCGAATTTGGTATTTCAGAATTATAATTTATTTATTGGTTTTGGGAACCGATTGCCTGTGTCTCAGTTTTAAAAAAGAAAATGCCTATTTTGAGTCTATAGCCACTGAAGCGATGCTGCTATTGTTCCAGTGGTTGCTAGAGCTTTACTGCAACGTAAGAGACTAGATTATAGTTACAGCTTCCGCGTATTATGACCTCTGTGGACTTAAAAGCCAAAATTATTTCCTAGTGTCACACCTTTAAGTAAAATAACGCTGTTTTCTTGAGGAAACTGTCGTGGAAAAAGCAAATGAATTTGTCAGCGCCGGCCGCGGTGGCCGAGGGGCCTGAGGCGCTTCAGTCACGGTCTGCACGGCCACTACGGTCGGGGGTTCGAATCCCCCCCTCGGGCATGGATATTTGTGCCGTCCTTAGTTGTAGGTAGTTCATAAGTAGTTTGTAAGTTTAGGGACTGATGACCCCGTAGTTAAGTCCCTTAAGCTTAACATACAAACATTTGAATTTGTCAGCATATTTATATGTCATCGAGGAAGTAACTCGGCTGTAACACTGTTGCCAAGCACATTCTACGTTGTTTCAAAGTTTTAGTTACAATATGAGCAGGAAGAATTAAATCAAATATTTGTTAATCTATCGGACTCAACTTCAGGGTTATTAGTCTGTAGCTTACAAACTACTTAAACTAAGGTAAACTAACCTAAGGACAAACACAAACACCAAAGGGGGGACTCGAACCCCCGACGGCGAACGCGCCGTGCTGCAGTGCGTGCGGCCACCAGTGCGCACGGATAATGCGCAGCGGCCCCAAAATAGGAATAACGCAAATCATATCATAAAGTTAGGCAAATGCAAATCAAAACACGGATGGCAATCAGAAAGGCAGTGCATGAAGCTTTCAATAACTTCTGAAGCATTATCAGAGAAGCCCTAATTCTAATTTTTGCAATACCTAAAATAAAAAAATTAAAACTTAAAAAAAAGAAAAAAGTGTACTCTTTGACTAGACAGGAACCTTGATTCGTTTCCATGAGAACATCAAGAATTATTGCGGACTGGCACTGTAATTACTAACAGTGATGGTGGAAAACCGCTGAAATCTCTAAAGTGCATTGACTCTCCAGGGTCCGACAGGGTCATTAACAGTTCCTACACAGAATATGTTTGTATAGCTTATGGGATTCAAGGGGGAATGTAATGGATTTTGATCCCAAAAATCGATTTTTCAGAAATATGTTCTTAGTGTACCCAGTTTAATCAAAGTTGTGTGTGAATTTGATCGTGATAGCAGCTTTAGAAATGCCTTTAAATTGTTAAACTAACTCTGCACTGTCGGTCACTCTCGCCTTTCCCGCCGTCTGGGAAGCTGCTTGCTTCAGCCGAACTTTTGTCAGTGTAAGGCTATTATTCTCTTTCGCTATCTTTGGCTGTCATCTATACGTTTGTCTTAAAATTTTCTTGCATGTGGTATATTTACGTTTTGACAATACTTACACATTATTAGGTGGAAGGTTAAAATCGCAAAACTTAACTTGAAAGTTAATATTTATGCATAATGGGTGGTGGAAAAACTGTGTTTAGATAAAGCTGGTTGATGGGAATCGGTATACCAACAAAAAAATCGAAGCAGCCTGTAATATATTTAGCCAGGAGAGTCCAATTAGTTTAAATAACTGAAGTATTCGATACCATAATTGGTCGTAGTATTGTAACCTAGCATTTCATGTTTATATTACATAAGCATTTTATAGCGCTTCTGTCAAGTCATTTTAATCATCATCTGCATTCCTAGGGTCTGCTAACAAACTAAATTAATTAATTATTGAAAGTCGTAACAATGTAAACATATATTAACACTGCACTAATTGTTGTTTACATACGATCTTTTGTATTATTTCATTTTTATATGGAAATATGTTTATTACATCTGTCATTGTTTTGTGTATATTTGCGTAAAGCAGGATTCATTAATGTTTATTGAACAAATTGTTAAATATTTAAATGTTGTACTTCCGTGTTCTAGAAGGTTCTAGATTGGCGCCAACTCAGGGGAGTCTCTGTAGTGAGTCTGAAGGAGGCGGGAGTATTATGGCAGTCTTTGTGAAGTAACATTTTATTTAGTATGGAAGTGTGTTGTGAAATTGCTTTGTCAGTAATGGATGAATAAACATACTTAAAAATCAAATGAAAGAGTCACAAATGTAGTTTCCTTGAAAGCCAAGAACCCGACGTCACAACATAATTTTGTAATGTGTTAACGGCAGGCGAGCTACAAGATCTTCGAGACCACAGAACATCTACAACAGGTGATGTATATAAAAACGTAGCGTTAATTTATGTCCAGTAAAAAACAAATGCGCCACAAGCCCCAAATGAAGAACATGAGCTCTCATCTTCAGCATCGAAAATTGAGACAGGAGAATTGCACAGATGCGTGAGTGATGTCGATATGAATTTCTCTAGGTTCACGCTTATTGATGTGGAACTTCTCTGTGAGCCTATAAAATCTTCTGATTCAGGTTTCTTGCAAACCCTAATTTATTGAGTAAATGTCATCATGGAAAAACACAAAATGCGAATGAATGCCTCAATAATTTAATTTGGATTAGATGCTCAAAAAGGACATTCTGTGGTCTTTAAGTAGGCCTACTCAAAATAGGTGTATATGATGCAATTTTATGTTGCAATGAAGGAAATAATGGCAGAATTGGAGTGCTGAAGAGAGTTGGTATAGACCCTGGTGTGCTTACAACAAAAGCATTTTACACCATCGACGACAGCAGGGTCAAGGAAGCTGACATATAACTGTCTTACCTGCAAATGCAGGCCAGGCAGATTGGAAGAGGAGGGAAGAGAAAGCTGGAGGATGAGGAGTATCAGTATGGAGGGTTCTAAAACTGAGGTAAACTTGTATCATGTGATAGTACGAGACAAAATGTTTGGACCTCATTTTCTCGGTTTTACATTTTTTACGCTATTAGAAGACTTTTCTCAAAAAGGATATGCACTAATACTATGAAATGATCGGGAGTATCTCGCATGCCCCACCAATTACGATCTCAGAACAATGGAAAAATACTTCAGAAGCTGGAGATTAATCCCCAACCCATCAAAGACAGCAGTTATAGTATTTCACTTATGCAACCAAAAAGTAACTCGATCTCTTTATGTTAGTTTTGCAACTACAATAACATTAAGATACGCCACAATTCCGGATTGAACACATTTTTGAGGTTATAATTTACGCCAAAAATTTCTGATAAAGGATTTAATCAAATTGCAATTGCCAATAAACTCCAATGTCAGACCATAGATTTCGAACTATATCCCGATTGTGATATATGGTCTTTTGGGTGTCACAATCTCTTTCTTTTACTAATCGCAACAGTTTCTCACAGTCCAAATCTACTGTGTGAGAACGTCGGTCGATTTGACCGAAGAAAACGAAACTGATTTGAATTTCACCGATTGCCGTCCGAAGTCTGTACGTTCGGGGGATGAGATCGTCTACAGAGCTTTCCAAACTGGGTGTCGCGAGGCAAATTTAGACTCTAGACAGAAAACTTGTCATAAAATAACGCAAAATATCCTTTTTATATTACCCTAAAGACTCGCCTGCAGCTAATCGTCCTTCTCTTCATTCCGTGCAGCAAAGATCACGTATTAAAGGAATTATTTTACCAAGTCTATGTAAAGGAATGATCGGTGCACATTAATTGTGTGCTCAGCCGCTAGGCGGCAGCTCTGCTTCAGCAGCGTTCGTTCAAGCAGCTGCCAGTTATCAGATTCCAGCAAACTGCACATGCGCAGAGCTGCTGCCGATACTCGATAACAGCTCATCCCATGCTCAGTTTGCTGGAACTGGCAGCTGCTTGAACGAACCTTCACTGTAGTCTGCTTTCCTTCTAAAAAAGCTGCACCTAAGCGTTTTTAATGTATTTATCAAAGCCACGTCACCCTCGGTAGCGTTTCATACAATTAAATGTGGCTCTAAAAGCTGTGACAGATTATAAGAGCAGTCCCAATTTTCCACTAACTAAAGCTATTCAGTAGCGATGTTTAGTATGGAGTATGGCCGGGTGATTAACGGAGAGTAGTATTTTAAATGCAGTGATCGTTGGTTCGAACCCTGGTATGCGTTAATATTTTTTTCTCAGTTTCCTGTTTGTAACTGATTCTGGGACCAGAAATGGCATTCATATTCTTATTAGTCACAAATATTTATCATTTTTTTCCGAAAATTTCGGGACTTTCGAGGTCATGGTGAAGCAAGAACCTAACAACAGAACTTAAATAATAATAATAATTCACCACTTGTCAATAACATATCCTCTTTATTTCTGAAAATAATTTGATAATATTGAACTGAAAGGGAACAACCACAATGCTGTCTAAATCAGGAATCCGAGCAGCTAATTTCCAGATGCCGTTTTCAGTCTATCCAGCAAAACCGCATCTGGCCCTGACATGTACACACGACAACGAATAACGGTTTCCGAAATTCAGTTTTCTTGTTTCGGAAGTTGGGTCGCATGTAGAAGAAGCAAGTATTACTACGTGAGTTAGGCATTGTTGTCTGCGATGGTACTCTGTTGTACATCTCCATAGTTCCTAATGTTTCCTTTTCTTGCGATGAGTGTACGTAATTGCTACAGTCAGGATCAACATTAAACATGTCAATGCGTACGAGGATTTCAGTTTTCGTTTACAAACTGCATTTAAGCGATACTTTATTTCAGCCCCCCCCCCACTAGAACCATCTAAATTCTACAATATGTATTTATATTAGTGAAAGGGTGTCGCGCAAAACTGTAAGCTATAAAAGGGTGTTCCATGAGGGAAAGTTTGGAAAGCACTGGTCTACACTGTGAGCGTGCCAATTATGGAGTACTGATTTGAAACGATCGGCCGTCTTCTGCCGATGCCGGTCGTCGGTAAAACCCACCGACATCGGAGCCAGTGTGAACAAAGCCTAACCTGGGTCCACACCGACCGCACAAAACCAGAAAAAAGTTGCGCGCAGCGGGTGTGGACGTCAAACCGCGCCGATCTGCGCATTATCGCGCAGCAACGAACTAGTTCCGCTCAGTGTCGGTACATCAAACGAAAGCGCTAGTTTATGCGCGCTCTGTTTGGACGGTGTTTGTAGCTTCAGAACCAGAACGAGATGCCAGTGTTCGGAGAGAAGGTGTGTTATTTACGTTATATCACAAAATGAGTCTCGAGTGGAATCACAATAAAATAGAAAATAGATCTATACTGAAATAAATTGTTTCTCGCGAGTTTCATCATTCTATAGAATGAGGTTTTCAAAAATGTTCAAATGGTTGTAAGCCTATTGAACCACATTGCTATGGTCATCAGTCCCTAGACTTACAAGCTACTTACATCTACATGGGGTACTCTGCAAATCACATATAAGTGCCTGGCAGAGAATTCATCGAACCACCTTCATACTATTCATCTACCATTCCATTCTCGAATAGCGCGCGGGAAGAAAGAACATCTAAATCTCTCCATTCGAGCTCTGATTTCTCGAATTTTATTCTGATGATCATTTCTACCTACCTAGGTGGGAGTCAAATGTTCAAATGTTTGTTAAGCTTATGGGACTTAACTACGGGGTCATCAGTCCCTAAACTTACAAACTACTTATCAACTACCTTATACTAAGGACGGCACAAATATCCATGCCCGAGGGGGGATTCGAACCCCCGACCGTAGGGGCCGTGCAGACCGTGACTGGAGCGCCTCAGTCTCCTCGGCCACCGCGGCCGCCGGTGGGAGTCAAAAATATATCTTTGCATTCGCAGAATGATGACCATTGGAGTTTCTTAAGTAGATCACGCCGCAGCGATAAACGGCGCTGTTGTAACGATTTCCATCCCGGATCCTGTATCATTTCAGTGACGCTGTCTCCCCTGCATTTCAACTAACTTACACTAAGGACAACTCACACACATATCTATGCCCGAGTTAACGGCGCGGTGTAGCGAGTGTGCAGTCAGAAGAGAATGGCTGGCCATGCTTTAATAATTAGTAAGAAATAAATGCGAAAAATACGCGTATGAGCGTAAAATGTTCTCTTCCACTATTCGATTTTCTTGTCTTGCGACCTGCTACTTTAGCGACTTTGCAAAAACCTGTGTGATGCTTCGACGAATGATGATAATGCAATGACCGGAAGAACATAATGTCTTATTTTAAAGGCTGCCAACCTGTACGGGGAAAAGGTTTTATAATATTTTTCGCGACTTACGAGTATGGGGGTGGGAATCAGAATTGTATCTTACGACTTTATCCCGTACATTTAATTAATGAACGGTTATTACCAAATAAAGAAACAAGTAAGAACAGTTTTCAACAGACAAAGAGAACATAAATCGTTGTCTCTTCAGTATTTTCTCATTCTACTAGAAAACACCACTCCCATGAACCACAGACATTGCCGAGGTGGGGTGGCTTGCGTGCCTCAACGATACAGATAGCCGTACCGTAGGTGCAACCACAGCGGAGGGGTATCTGTGGAGAGGCCAGACAAACGTGTGGTTCCTGAAGAGGGGCAGCAGCCTTTTCAGTAGTTACAGGGGCAACAGTCTGGATGATTGACTGAGCTGGCCTTGTAACATCAGCTAATGTGGCTTTGCCACACAGCTACTGCGAACGGCTGAAAGCAAGGGGAAACTACGGCCGTTATTTCTCCCGAGGACATGCAGCTCTACTGTATGAACATATGATGATGGCATCCTCTCGGGTAAAATATTCCGGAGGTAAAATAGTCCCCCATTCGGATCTCCGGGCGGGGACTACTCAGGAGGATGTGATCATCAGGAAAGACAATACTGGCATTCTACGGGTCGGAGCGTGGAATGTTAGATCCCTTAATAGAGTAGGAAAATTAGAAAATTTAAAAAGGGAAATGAATGGGTTGAAGTTAGATATAGTGGGGATTAGTGAAGTTCGGTGGCAGGATGAACAGGATTTCTGGTCAGGTGAGTACAGGATTATAAATACAAAATCAGTTGGGGGTATCACAGGAGTAGGATTGATAATGAATAAGAAAATAGGAGTGCGGGTAAACTACTATGACCAGCACAGTGATCGCATTATCATTGTCAAGATAGATACGAAGCCAACACCGACAACAGTAGTACAGGTTTATATGCCAACTAGCTCTGCCGATGATGAGGAGATCGAAGAAATATATGAGGAGCTAAAGGAAATTATTCAGACAATTAAGGGAGAAGAAAACGTAATTGTTATGGGAGACTGGAATTCGGTAGTAGGACAAGGAAGGGAAGGGAAGATAGTGGGTGAATATGGTCTGGGCAAAAGGAATGAAAGAGGAAGCCGCCTGGTAGAATTTTGCACAGAACATAATTTAGTTATAACAAACACCTGGTTCAAGAATCACAAAAGAAGGTTGTATACGTGGAAGAGATCAGGAGACACCGGGAGATACCAGATAGATTTTATAATGGTAAGACATAGATTTCGGAACCAGGTTTTGAAGTGCAAGACATGCCCAGGGGCAGATATAGACTCTGACCATAACTTGTTGGTTATGAACTGTAGGCTGAAACTGAAGAAACTACAAAAAGGTAGGAAAATAAGGAGATGGGACCTGGATAAATTGAAGGAACCTGATGTTCTTAAGAATTTCAGAGGGAGCTTCAGGCAACAATTGACAGAAACAGGGGAAAATAAAACAGTTGAGGAGGAATGGGTAAAATTGAGAGATGAAATAGTGAAGGCAGCAGAGGACAAAATAGGTAGGAAGGCAAGACCTACAAAGAATCCTTGGATATCACAGGAGATACTAAATTTAATCGACGAAAGGAGAAAGTATAAAAATGCAGTAAATGAAACAGGCAAAATGGAGTACAGACGACTAAGAAATGAGATTGACAGAAAGTGCAAAATGGCTAAGCTGGAATGGCTAGAAGGCAAATGCAAGGATGTAGAAGAATGTATAAATAGGGGAAAAAATAGATACAGCCTACCGGAAAATAAAAGAAACATTTGGCGATAAGAAAAACAGCTCTATGAATATCAAGGATGGAAACTGATTGCACCGTTCATTCTAGGGCACAACAGTGCCCCATTGACAAGTAAGCACTCTTGTTGAACTGCTTCAGCCATACAAAGTGTTTGCGTTGTGGGCCTGTAGGAAGATGGGTGGACATATTGATGGATTGCACCACATACTGAACACAAAGTATAGGTGTTTTACCACTGTTTCCAAAGGTGTTCTGATTTTCAGTATTTCTGTTATTCCTAATTCCCATACCATAATAATTCAGGATCCTGTCTATTTTAACCTTTGTCAAAAGCCTTTTACCACCTAACTTTTTTTTTAAGGAAATTGTAACCCCATTAATTCATGTACATGCCCTCTAAACTTCAGTTTATCAATATTGATATAGTCCCAAACTGTTTCCCTTCTATCACTTACTGATACGTCTTACTATCACCATCCACAAGTTAGTCTATAAAGATGGTACCGCTTGATGGCTTCGACCTTAAAAATTTAACCTTAGCATCCACTTCCACCCTCCATCCGAGAACCATTATTCTCATTTTTGCACACAAGTTGTGTAGTGGTACTATTGCTACAGATGTCAATGCCGAGCGCATTGCGACACTATGCCAAGATGCGCGAGGCCGTTCCCCGTTGGGGGTTCGAATCCCCCCTCGGCAATGGATGTTCGTGTCGTCTTTAGTATAAGGTAGTTAGTAAGTAGTTTGTAAGTTTAGGGACTGATGACCCCGCAGTAAAGTGCCTTAAGCTGAACAAACGTTTGAACGTTTATATTGAAATTACATAACTGACCCTAAAATTGTTATTATGATTGATGAATTTCAGCCCACATCAGATCATATTCCGCTCTCAAAGTGGGTACAAATTGTACATAAGACTGGAGATCATAATAACACTTCATAAGCTGCTCCATGTGCTGTTACCAAAACAATAAGGCTAATTATATAAAGTTTTCATGCAGTCTTCTTCTGGTTACATGAGACGAGATTGTCAGCAAATTTTCCTGTCAGATGTTTTGTTATTAAATTACAAACATTTCCTTTGGTTTTTTCAAGGTCTACATACAGAGTAGTGTTTTGACTACAGTATTTATAGAAAACGTGTTTCTGTAATAACCTCATGATAGTCAGAATATTTGTCAGTAGAAGCAGAAACACATTCCATACCACGTATTTAACTGTCGTTTGAGAGACACTAGGAAAATAGAATGCACATGACGCTTTTCTCTTGAAGCAATAACACTCTGGTGACAAATTTTAATGTAAGGTTGTCGCTTTAACTAAATACCTGAGGATTACAATTACAGACAACAATAACATAAAGAAGCTGAACCAGAGACTGCGTGTTACTGGTGAAAAGTTTTAAGGTGCAACAAATCTAGGACTTGCGCCGATGCCCTAAAACACCATTCATTACCACAATCACCACCACCGCCACCACCACAAATTTAGGAAAGAGACTCCATCTTGTGTGTGTTACGGAATCCCTTCCAGGTAAAACTGACAGGGCATTGAAATAGAACACTGAAAATTTTCAAAGTAGCATACTACAGCAACAAAAAGAGGGTCGTAGGTGATAGGTGGGAGGAGTCTAAGAATTTCTCCCCACGCCCGAGAGCCATCAAATTCATGAAGATAATTTTTATTGTATCGTACGATTTTAAATGTTGAGACACTTTGACAGTTCCGCTTAGGAACCTTAGCTCATCTGAATGAATAACTTGAACTTGTGCAGAACTGACACATCCCTCCACAGAAGACTAAATTTTCTACATCACTGGACCACTCTTATGAACCTCAGCTGAAGTGGAGTGGCTTACATGCTTCAACCATACAGATAGCTGTACTGTAGGTGCAACCACAGCGGAGGGGTATTTTGTGGAGAGGCCAGACAAACGTGTGGTTCCCGAAGAGGAGCAGCAGCCTTTTCAGTATTACAGGGGCAACAGTCTAGATGATTGCCTGAGCTGGCCTTGTAACATTAGCAAACATGGCTTCGCCATGCAGTTACTATGAACGGCTGAAGGCAAGGAGAAACTACAGTCGTTAATTTTCCCAAGGACATGCAACTCTACTGCATAAATATATGATGGCATCCTCTCGGGTAAAATATTCCGGAAGTAAAATAGTCCTCCATTCGGATCTCCGGGCGGGGACTACTCAGGAGGATGTCTTCATCAAGAGAAACAAAACAGGCATTCTATGGATCGGAGCGTGGAATGTTCTAACGCTTAATCGGGTTAGGTATGTTAGAAAATTTGAAAAGAGAAATGGATAGGTTAAAGTTAGATATGGTAAGGATTAGTGGAGTTCAGTGGAAAGAGGGACAGGATTTCTTTTCAGGCGAGTACAGGACTATAAATAAAAAATCAGTTGGTGATAACGCAGAAGTAGGTCTAATAATTAATAAGAGAATAGGAATGCAGGTAAATTACTATGAACAGCATAGTGAACGTATTATCGTAGCAAAGATACACAAAACCAACACCGACCACAGTAGTGGAAGTTTATATGCCAACTAGCTCGGCCGATGATAAGGATATCGAAGAAATATATGAGGAGATATAAGAAATCATTCTGAAAGTTAAGGGAGACGAAAACTTGGTTGTGATGGGGATCCGGAACTCGGTAGTAGGATATGTAATAGGTGAATATGGATTGGGGAGAAGGTATGAAAGAGGAGATCGCCTGGGAGAATTATGTGCAGAGCACAATTTAATCATCACAAACACTTGGTTTAATCGTCATGAAAGGTTATATACGTGGAAGAGAACACGAGACACTGGAAGGTACCAGATTGACTTTATAATGGTAAGGCAAAGGTTTATAAATCAGGTTTTAAACTGTAAGACATATCCAGGGGCAGATATAGACTCTGGCCATAACTTATTGTTTATGAACAGTAGATGAATACTTACGAGACTGCAAAAAGGTAGAAAATTAAGGAGATGGAATCTGGACAAATTGAAGCAACCAGAGGTGGTTGAGGGTTTCAGAGGGAGCATTAGGCAAGGATTGGCTGAAAGGGGGGAAAGTAATACAGTAGAAGACGACTGGGTAGCTCTAAGAGATACAGTAGTGAAGGCCGCAGAGGATCATATAGGCAGAAGGACAAAGTCTACCAGAAATCCCTGGATAACACAGGATATACTGAACTTAATTGCCTAAAGTAGAAAATATAAAAGTGCATAAAGTGAAGCAGGCAAAAATCGGGCTGTACCGTCATAGAGTACAGAGTCTGAAAAATGAGGTTGACAGAAGTGCAGACTGGCTAACCACGAGTGGCTAGAGGAGAAATGCAAGATCGTAGAAGAATGTGTAACTAGGGGAAAGATAGATACTGCCTAGAGGAAAATAAAAGAGACATTTGAAGACAAGAAAAGCAGTGGTATGAGTATCAATAACTCAGATGTGCCGGCCGCGGTGGCCGAGGGGACTGAGGCGCTTCAGTCACGGTCTGCACGGCCACTACGGTCGGGGGTTCGAATCCCCCCTCGGGCATGGATATTTGTGCCGTCCTTAGTTGTAGCTAGTTCATAAGTAGTTTGTAAGTTTAGTGACTGATGACCCCGTAGTTAAGTCCCATAGACTCTACCAACATTTGAACATTTTTTGAACTCAGATGGAAAACCAGTACTAAGAAAAGAAGTGAAAGATGAAAGGAATATATATCAGGTCTGTACATAGGAAATAAACTTGAAAGCAGTATTCTAGAAATGGAAGACTAAGTAGAGGAAAATGAAATAGGAAATACAATACTGCGAAAAGGATCTGACAGAGCACTAAAAGATAGAAAGCAAAAAGCTATATTCAACTTGTACATAAACCAGACAGCAATTATTAGAGTCTAAGGGTATGAAATGATCGTAGTAGTTGGGAAGGAAGTAAGACAGGATTTGAGCACTTCCCCAATGTTGTTCAATCTGTACATTGAGCAAGCTGTGAAGGAATGCAAGAAGAAGTTAGGAGAGGTAATTAAAGTCCCGGGAAAGGAATAAAGAACTTGCTCTTTACTGATGAGGCAGTAATTCTGCTAGAGACAGCAAAGGACCTGGAAAAGCAACTAAATGGAATGGACAGTGTCTTGAAAGGAAGGTATGAGATGAACATTAACAAGAGTAAAACAAGGGTAATGGCTATAGGAAGAAAAGCGTTTCAGAAGAAGCTAAATTTGTTGACTTTCAATATTAGTTTAAATATTAGGAAGTCCTTTCTGAAAGCATTTGTTTGGAGTGTAGCACTGTATGGAAGTGAAACGTGGACGATGAGCAGTTCAGACAAAAATATGATAGAAGCTTTCGAGCCGGCCGCGGTGGCCGAGGGGACTAAGGCGCTCCAGTCACGGTCTTTACGGCCACTACGGTCGGGGGTTCGAATCCCCCCTCGGGCATGGATATTTGTGCCGTCCTAGTTCGTAAGTAGTTTGTAAGGTTAGGGACTGATGACCCCGTAGTTAAGTCCCATAGACTGTACAAACATGAAGAGAGAAGCTTTCGAAATGTGGTGCTATAGACGAATGATGAAGGTTAGATGGGTAGATCACGTAACTATTGAGGTGCTTAATAGAATTGAAAAAAAAAAAAAAGAGTTTCTGGCATATCCTTACTAGTGGGACACATTGAGGAATCGTGAACTTAGCATTAGAAGGAAGAGTGTGGGGTAAAAATCGTAACGAGGCTGGCACAGGACACGGTAGCAGGGAGAGCTGCATCAAACCAGTCTGCGGACTAAAGACTATAACAACAAACAATATTACTGGATAAACAATTGATTACCACCGGTATGATACACATGCTGTGGTGGCAATCAATAAAACAGGCACTTGTTTTTTCTTTAGTGATACTGACAACTGCCGCCAGTGTCATTTCTTTCAGAGGGCTAATTAGCATAATTTAATTTGTGTGCATTTCCATTACCAGTCTATTTCTTCATTTTCGTTTTTAAGAGGTTTATTCTCGCGTACTTGGCAGATTTCGTTTGTGCTGAAACCTACATAATTTAACTATTAACTGTATTTTTCTTACTTGTCACTTCTTTATTTCGTGTGTTTCGCTTTTATTCCCGCGTATTTTATAACAGTGGGGGCCGGCCGCGGTGGCCGAGGTGACTGAGGCGCTCCAGTCACGGTCAGCACGGCCACTACGGTCGGGGGTTCGAATCCCCCCTCGGGCATGGATATTTGTGCCGTCCTAGTTCGTAAGTAGTTCATAAATAGTTTGTAAGTTTAGGGACTGATGACCCCGTAGTTAAGTCCCATAATAAAAAAAAAAATAACAGTGGGCTCCATAGATTTTCGTGTTTATTTTGGAAACAGCCAGAGACAGTTTCGTTGTTTTTAACAGTATAGTTACCACCGACCACAGTTCAGTCGAGTGCCAGCCGCCATTATTAAACTGCTTGACTAGTTACAAG
This sequence comes from Locusta migratoria, assembly GCA_026315105.1. Lineage (NCBI taxonomy): Eukaryota > Metazoa > Arthropoda > Insecta > Orthoptera > Acrididae > Locusta > Locusta migratoria. The sequence goes on along the minus strand of CM048755.1, from coordinate 446,031,412 downwards.
TTGATTATTCAGTTTTCTACTCTTCGCAGTTCATTGTATCGATAGGATGGATAGGCTGTGTGCGAACGCAGGAGTTGGCCGCAGTTCGCAAACAGCTGAGCGAGCTGTTGGCTACGGTCAGCCGTCTTCAGGCTGCTGCCTCAGAATGCAGCGGTGGTGGGGAGTCTGGTGCGTCGAGTGGGACACCTCAGGTGTCTCATACTTCGCCCTCTGTCCCTACTGTCGAGGCACCTTCAGGTGTAGCGAGCGTGGTCGAGCCGCTCTCTCCGCAAGGGGAGTGGCGGGTTGAACGGCGTTCGCGTCGCTCGAGACGGAAGGGCAATATGGAAACTGGCCGTCCGGCAACGCCCATTCGTCCTGTGAGTGGACGTGTAGCCACTCCTTCAGCAGGGTCCGAGCAGGTGCACGGGTGGAGGGGATTATTAGTTATTGGGAGCTCCAATGTTAGGCGCGTGATGGAGACCCTTAGGCAGAGAGCTTCGAGATCCGGAAAGAAGTCCAACGTGCACTCTGTGTGTTTGCCGGGAGGCCTGATCCGAGATGTGGAGGCGGCCTTGCTGGCGGCTATCGAGCGTACGGGGTGCGGTCGGCTGACTGTTGTGGCTCACGTCGGCACTAGTGACGCTTGTCGCTTGGTTTCTGAGGACATCCTCAGTTCCTACGGGCGGCTGGCGGAATTAGTGAAGTTTGCTGGCCTCGCATGTGTGGTGCAAGCAGAGATGTCGATTTATAACATTGTTCCCAGGGTTGATCGGGGTCCTATGGTTTGGAGCCGAGTGGAGCCTCTCAACCAGAGGCTTCGCCTACTCTCTGACAGTCATAGCTGCACATTTCTGGATCTGCGTTATCGGGTGGGGAATTATAGTTCAAATGTTCAAATGTTTGTTAAGCTTAAGGGACTTAACTACGGGGTCATCAGTCCCTAAACTTACAAACTACTTATGAACTACTTACAACTAATGACGGCACAAATATCCATGCCCGAGGGGGGATTCGAACCCCCGACCGTAGTGGCCTTGCAGACCGTGACTGAAGCGCCTCAGTCCCCTCGGCCACCGCGGCCGACGGGAATTATAGGACGGCCCTACATAGATCAGGGGTGCAATACACTAACGAAGCAACTACTCAGGTAGCTAAGTATGGCACATTACTTGTGAGGTTTACATGGTATTTATTTATTTATTTATTTATTGGGTAGGCGTTAACTCTGAGGAGCACTCACCAGTCAACATTCAGACATCGAATTCATGCCGCACTTAGAATAATAATTCGAATGTCAAAATATTACATGTAAACTTTCAGAGTATGAAAAACAAAGTACCCGAATTTACCGCGCTGCAGAGAAATTATTGTGCTCAGATAGTCTAAGGCACCGAAAGCTGGCTAAATCATGTTATGGGAAGCTCGGAAATATTTAGCGAGACGTGTAATGTATATCGGAAAGTCAGATCAGACAACTGGAGGGCGTACAAAGATATTGATTCTACCGAGGTCGAAGTTGAGAGTGACTGAAGTTATCTGGTCACGTATAACAGGTCTAAGAGAAGTAAATTTAGTAGTTGGGTGTTTTTACCGGTCCCCAATGCTGTTGTAGCAGTTTTAGTCATTCGCCGGCCGCGGTGGCCGAGGAGACTGAGGCGCTCCAGTCACGGTCTGCACGGCCACTACGGTCGGGGGTTCGAATCCCCCCTCGGGCATGGATATTTGTGCCGTCCTAGTTCGTAAGTAGTTCATAAGTAGTTTGTAAGTTTAGGGACTGATGACCCCGTAGTTAAGTCCCATAAACTATACAAACATTTGAACATTTTAGTCATTAGAAGAAAGTCTACGCCAAGTAGTGCGTAGGTATCCGGGCCATGCAATATTAAAATTGAGGAGACTTCAACCTTAAGAGAATAGATTGGGACCTCTCTATTTTCATTTCAGGCAGTTCAGACAAGCAATTTTGTGAACTACTGTTGGACACATTTTCCGAAAACTGTCTTGAGCAGTTAAACCGGCAACCCACACACAATGGAAATATTTTAGACCTTATAGTTACGAACAGGCGTGACGATTACCGATGTCTGCTTAGAGACAGGAGTTAGTGATCATGATATCATCATAGCTTCAATGGTGACCAAAGTTAATAAACCAATCAAGAAGATTAGGAGCGAGTTTTGTTAGAAGGAGCCGATAAGGAATTGTTAGCATCACACTTAGAAAATGAATGGACATCGTTTAGTTCCGGTACAATAGATGTAGAGGAATTGTGGACTTATTTTAAATGCATTGTAAATTAAGGCCTAGGGAAATATATGCTTATAGAGTCGATTAAGGATAGAAAATATCCACCGTGGTAAAATAATATGAGAAAACTACTGAGAAAGCAAAGGTTGTTGCACTCTAGGTTCAAAAAAGGATACGAAACTGAAGACAGGCAAAAGTTAGTAGATATTCGTGCGTTTATAAAAAGATCGATGCGCGAAGCAAGCAATAATGACCACAATACCTCAGGAAAAGATCTTTCCGAGAACCCGAAAAAATTCTGCTCCTACGTAAAATCGATAAGCGGGCCAAAGGCTACTATCCAGTGTAAGAAAGCAAACGGAAAGCTGAAGTTCTAAATTTAACTTTTAAGAAATCTTTCACGCAGGAGGACCATAGAAACGTACCATCATCTGATCAACGCACTAACTCACAAAAAAAAAAAAAAATAAAAATAAAAAAAATAAAAAAAATTCAAATGTCTGTAAATCTATCGGACCAAACTGCGTGGTCATCAGTCCGTAGCTTACAAACTACTTAAATCTAGGTAAACTAACCTAAGGACAAACACACACACCCATGCCCCAGGGAGGACTCGAACCTCCACGGCGAGCAACCGCGCGCTCTGCAGCGAGACGCTTTAGACCGCTCGGCTACTCCACCGCGGCTAATTTCCAAATGGAGGACATAGTAATGGGTATTTCAGGTGTAGAGAAGAAGCTGAGAGAGCTGAATACAAAAAAGTGTCCTGGTCCGGATGGAATACCAGTTTGGTTTTACAAAGAGTATTCTGCGGCATTGTCCCCTTACTAACTTGCATTTATCGTGAATCTTTAACTCAGCGCAAAGTTCCTAGCGAATGGAAAAAAGCGCAGGTGACTCCCTTTTACAAGAAAGGTGAAAGAACTGACCCACATAATTACAGCTCAATACGTTGACATCAGTTCCCTGTATAATTTTGGAGCATATTCTCAGCTCGAATATAGTAAATTTCCTGAAGACGGACAAGCTTCTTTCTAGGAATCAGCACAGATGGATGAAGGGCAACAGGCAGATTGTTTTTTTTTTTTTTTTTCCTCGCGACTTAGCGCCCCTCCCGTGCTTACGGAGCTTACGACATCTTGGCTTCACATTTTCCTCCGCCGTGCGTCGTTTCGCTACCATTAATTTTCGGCGTGCACTCCAAGTCATCCACACGTCAGTACGGAAAAATCTGCGACAGCGAGATACTTTACAACGAGTAGAATACCTCATTCAACAAGTAGCATCTAAGATGGTCCACGTAGCGCAAGTGCTTCCTTTGCCAGCCACCACTGGTCGTAGCATCCAGGAGCTATTGGATTTTTTCTTACGGCCGGTACGCTATTTTAAAGTCGGGTACGAAATCCTCACACTCCCTTCCTTAAAGGGGGGCCTCGGCCCAACCAACGTTCGACTCCGAGCGGCGATGTTGTAAATAGATACTCTACATGGAAATTTCCAAGAACCTTCTCAATGAAGAAATACGTGCATGAGGAAACTTTCATGATAACGTAATGGTAATCTCATCAAGATCAGCGAGCGCTGATGACCTCGCTGTTGAGCTCTCTAAAACGTCAATGATCATCATCATCAAGATCAGAATAAAACTTAGACGAATTTCATTAGGTAAAGTAGCCTACACCATGCACCATACGAAATGTTATGTGGAGAGTGACCTTCCTTTTGGTTTGGAGGTCAAGTGTGCAAAATTACATTAAGTTCAGAACAGACCTATAAATTGATATGAAACTGAAACGTACGGATGCATTATAAAACGCACTTAGCTTTTTCTCAAATTTTCCAAATTTCCGGTTGATTTCCTAAAAATTTAATTTCATAAATGCATTGTTCAGAAATTTAACAAAGAAATATTAGCTACATCGAAGTAGCTGCTCTCAAATTATGGCGTGACCAAGGGAAGTATGTATTCATTTTTAATATTTTGATTAAACTATTTTGTATTTTAAGCTTATTTCTTCTGCTTTGGTGTAGACAGTGTCTCATTCTTGTTTCGTGGTACTGTATTGTATTCTTTTTGTCACGCAGAAGATTTTTATTTATTTAAATTATGTTTTGATACTTGTATTTGCCTGTTACCCTCATAATTACCCGCCTTTTGAATAATTCCGTAGAGAGCAGTTATTTGATATTCGCACATGTCTCTTCTGTACCTTGCAAATAAATGACCTGTATTTGTCGCTAAGGTTTCCTCCCCATTCCCTCGAAACATCCGGAACACACGCGTAGCACGGTAGACGTTACAGACGTAATATACGAGCGAAACGATGGTTAACGCACGCTCAGTGATAGCGTTGCTATATGTGAAGGCAAGAAGCAGAGCGCGCAAGTGAAGAAAAACCGGAGGAAGGCATTACTGTATTGGTCCCTCGGTCTCCAAAATGCAAATGTCTGTAAAACTATCGGACCAAACTGCGTGGTCATCAGTCCGTAGCTTACAAACTACTAAAACCTAGGTAAACTAACCTAAGGACAAACACACATATCCATGCCCCAGGGAGGACTCGAACCTCCACGGCGAGCAACCGCGCGATCCGCAGCGAGACGCTTTAGACCGCTCGGCTACTCCACCGCGGTCCTCGGTCTCCCTCTACGGTTTTTACCCCATACTCTTCCTTCTAAAGCTAAGTTCACGATTCCTCGATGTCTCAGAATGTGTCCCACCAACCTATCACTTCTCTTAGTAAGGATATGCCGAAACTCTTTTTTTCCCCCAATTCTGTTAAGCACCTCATTAGTTACGTGATCTACCCATCTAACCATCATTCGTCTATAGTACTACATTTCTAAAGCTTCTATCATCTTTTTGTCTGAACTCCTTATCGTCCACGTTTCACTTCCATACAGTACTACACTCCAGGCAAATGCTTTCAGAAAGGACTTCCTAATATTTAAACTTATAGTTACTGTCAACAAATTTCCCTTCTTCTGAAACGCTTTTCTTCATATAGCCATTCTGCATTTTATGTCTCTCCACTTCGGCCATCAGAAGTTATCTAGCTACCCAAATAACAAAACTCGTCTACTGCTTTTATTGTCTCATTACTTAATCTAATTCCTTCAGCATCACCTGATTTTCTGACACTACATTCCATTACCTTTGTTTTACTCTTGTTAATGTTCATCTTATACCTTCCTTTCAAGACACTGTCCATTCCATTCAATTGCTCTTCCAGATCCTCTGCAGTCTCTGACAAAATTACTATGTCATCGGCAAACCGCAACGTTTATATTTCTTCTCCCTGAAAATTAATTCCCTCTCCAAATTTCTCCTTGCATTCCTTCACTGCTTGGTCAGTGTACAGATTGAACAATATTGGGCAAAGGCTACTTCCCTGTCTTACTCCATTCTTAACCTCTGCGTCCCTTCCTTGCCCTTCGACTCTAATAACTGCTATCTGGTTTTTGTATAGGTTGAGTATAACTCTTCGCTCCCCATATTTAACCCTGATACCTTCATAATTTGAAAGAGTGTATTCCAGTCGACATTGTCTAAAGCTTTCTCCAAATTTACAAATGCTAAAAACGTAGGTTTGCCTTTCCTTAGCCTATCTTCTAAGATAAGTCGTAATGAGTATTGCCTTACCGCATTCATACATTTCTCCTAAATCCAAACTGATCTTCCCCGAGATCAGATTCCACAAGTTTTTTCATTCATCTGTAAATAATTCGTGTTAGTATTTTGAAATCATTACTTATTAAACTGATAGTTCTGTAATTTTAACATTTGTCGGCAGTTGCTTTCTTTGGAATTGGAATTACAATATTCCTCTTGAAGTCGGAGAGTATTTTCCCTGTCCCATATATCTTGCATACCAGGTGGAACATTTTTTTCATGACTGGCTCTCCTAACGGTCATCAGTTCAGACTGTATCATCTACTCCAGGGGCCTTGTTTCGACTCAAATCCTTCAGCGCTCTGTTAAATTCTTCTCGCAGTGTCATATCTCCTATCTCGTCTTCCTCCACTTCGTCTTCCATTTCTAGAATACTGCCTTCAAGTTTATTTCCTGTGTATATCCCCTCTACATATTCCTTCCATTGTTGAGCTTTCCCTTCTTTGCTTAGTACTGGTTTTCCGTCTGAGTTCTTGATATTCGTACAGCTTCCTATCTTGTCACGAAATATCTCTTATTTTTCTGTAGGCGGTATCTATCTTTCCTCTAGTTATACATTTTTCTACGGCTGCCCCCCCCCCCCCTCAGGGGGCTCACGGTTCTTTCGTGAGTACGTGCGTGGCGATCACGGGGCCCCAAGCTAATGCAGTCTTCCTTCCTTCTTTATTTCCCAGACTGCATTTCCTTTCCCCCTCCTCTCCTTTCCTATCCTCACTCCTTCCCCTCTCCACCGGGGGACTGATAACCTTAGCAGTTTAGTCCCTCTATCCGTACCAAACAACCCAACCAAAATCTAAGGTTGTGCATTTGTCCTCTAGCCACTCCTGCTTATCCAGTCTGCACTTCCTGTCAATCACATTTTTCAGACGGTTGTACTCCCGTTTGCCAGCTTCACTTGATGCGTTTTTATATTTTCTCCTTTCATCAATTAAGTTCAGCATCTCGTATGTTATCCAAGGATTTCTATTAGGCCTTGTCCTTCTGCCTATATGATCCTCTGCTGCATTCGCTACTCAGTCTCTCAGAGCTACCCATTCTTCTTCTACTGCATTACTTTCCCCCGTTTCAGACGATCCTTGCCTACTGATGTCCCTAAAACTCAACCACCTCTGCTTCCTTCAATTTGTCCAGATTCCATCTTCTTAATTTTCTACCTTTTTGCAGTCTCTTAAGTATTCATCTACTGTTCATAAACAACAAGTTATGGCCAGAGTCTATATCTGCCCCTGGATATGTCTTACAGTTTAAAACCTGATTTATAAACCCTTGCCTTACCATTATGAAGTCAATCTGGTATTTTCCAGTATCTCCTGGTCTCTTCCACGTAAACAGCCTTCTTTCATGATGATTGAACCAAGTGTTGGTGATCATTAAATTGTGCTCCGCGCAAAATTCTACCACGCGATCTCCTCTTTCATTCCTTTTTCCCAGTCCATATTCACCTACTATATTTCCTTCTCTTCCCTTTCCTACTACCGAGTTCCAGTCCCCCATCACAATCAAGTTTTCGTCTCCCTTAACTTTCCGAATGATTTCTTTTGTCTCCTCATATATTTCTTCGATATCCTCATCAATGACGGAGCTAGTTGGCATATAAACTTCCACTACTGTGGTCGGTGTTGGTTTTGTGTCTGTCTTTGCTACGATGATACGTTCACTACGCTGTTCATAGTAACCTACCCGCATTCCTATTTTCTTATTAATTATTAGACCAACTCCTGCGTTACTACAAACTGATTTTGTATTTTTAGTCCTGTACTCTCCTGAAAAGAAATACTGTTCCTCTTTTCACCGAACTCCACTTATCCCTACAATATCTAACTTTAACCTATCCATTTCTCTTTTCAAATTTTCTAACGTACCAAACCCGATTAAGCGTTAGAACATTCTACGCTCCGATCCGTAGAATGCCTGTTTTGTTTTTCTTGATAAAGACATCCTCCTGAGTAGTCCCCGCCCGGAGATCCGAATGGAGGACTATTTTACCTCCGAAATATTTGACCGAAGGAGATCCACATATTTTCATGCAGTAGAGCTGCATGTTCTCGGGAAAGTAACGACTGTAGTTCCCCCTTGCCTTCATACGTTCGCAGTTACCGCATGACAAAGCCATGTTAGCTAATGTTACAAGGCCAGCTCAGCCAATCATCCAGATTGTTGCCCCTGTAACGACTGAAAAGGCTGCTGCCCCTCTTCAGGAACCACACGTTTGTCTGGCCACTCCACAGATATCCCTCCACTGTGGTTGCACCTACGATACGACTATCTACATCGTTGAGGCACCAAAGCCACCCCACCTTGGCAATGTTTGTAGTTCATGGGGATATCATGCGTAAAAATATCCCAACGACCTGAACAGCGTTCTGCCTGATTTGCACTCATCCTAAATAACGTACCTGCCTTGCAGGTAATCTAGTCGCTTCGCGGTATAGCCTCACTATTCAAAATGGATAAAATAAATGTTCAAATGTTTGTATAGTCTATGGGACTTAACTATGGGGTCATCAGTCCCTAAACTTACAAACTACTTATGAACTACTTACGAACTAGGACGGCACAAATATCCATGCCTGAGGGGGGATTCGAACCCCCGACCGTAGTGGCCGTGCAGACCGTGACTGGAGCGCCTTAGTCCCCTCGGCTACCGCGGCCGGCCAAAATGGATACACTACAGAAAACTGCTATTTGTGGGAATCATTCCAGGTGTAAACTAATAACGCGAAATTCAAAGTAAAAGGAAACACGTTATTAACGTTTGTAAACTTCACATTATTACAATAACTGACATCGAAGTATTACCACTCATTAGATGTATCAAATTTTTTGAGTCAAAACATTCAGTAATCCTTACACAAAATTTAACATTATAATAAACAACAGATGTTATGACAATATCGAAATTCCTAAAGTTCTTTAGCAATTCGAAGTACTTTTGTTCTCTGAATCGATTTCTCACAACTGCGAAACTCCATTCCTGTGGGGAGCGCTTTTGTATTAACGGCTTGCTGAACAAACCAAAACGTTCAAATATTTGTAAATCTATGGGACTTAACTATTCTGGTTATCAGTCGCTAGGCATTCAAACTACTTCAACTAACTTATGCTAAGGATAACAAATATACCCATGCCCGAGGGAGGACTCGAACGGCGAACAGCTGCGCGCTCTGCAGCTAGACGCCTTGGAGCACCGAGCGAGGCGGCGCAGTGGTAACACACTGGACTCGTATTCGGAAGGATGGTGGTTCAAATCCACCTCCGGCCATCCAGATTTAGGTTTTCCGTGATTTCCCTAAATCACTCCAGGCATATGCCGGGATGGTTCCTTTCAAAGGGCACGGCCGATTACCTTCCCCATCCTTACCCAAAAATCCGAGCTTAAGCTCCGTCTCTAATGACCACGCTGTCGACGGGACGTTAAACCCTAAGATTCCTTCCTTCCGCCTTGGAGCGCTCGGCCTCTCCACCGCTGCGTTGAATTAACCAGATAATGTAAAGCCGCGGTGGAGTGGCCGAGCGCTCTGAGGCGCCTTGCTGCGGACTGCACGGTTGCGCGCCGTCGGACGTTCCGAGTCCTACCTGGGGCGTATGCGTTTGTGTTTGTGTTTGTGTGTGTGTGTGTGTGTGTGTTAGAGATCCGAAATGGGCTTCCAAATGTTGCTTAAAACCCGCTAGCGGGTGTTATGACGTCACCGGCTCGGCCCGCTGCGCTCGTGGGCTTTCCGACGCGGCTCGCCGCCTTGGCCGGGCCTGGCGGTACCCGCAGCAGACTCACCAGCCGCGCTGTCGGTTACACGGAACTCGCGGAGGCCGGCGGGCGCAACGGGTACAGCGAGCCTGGCGAAACGAGCCTGGAGAGCCACGCCTAGCCTGTGACTCTTAACAAAAGACGCGCAGAATTTTCGCGACAGATACAATTTAAACGTGATAGTTACCTACGATTTTGTATTACTTACGCCTGCTTTATTCCAAACTTGATGAAATGATCACTCATAACTTTTAAAACAACTTGCAGGGATTCGTGTAAGTGCATGGCAGAGGGTGATTCAGTTACAGAATATCTTAGAATCTACGTTTTTATCATGATCTTGATGAAATTTGCACACTTGACCAAAATAAAGGTCACGGCCTACGTAAGATTTACGTGGTGGACTGCAGAAGATACTTCACGTATATAGTATACAAAATTTATAGTATTATTTCTAACTTGATGAAATTTCGCGCACTTCACGTCAAGACTAGCGGAAGGTCACTGGCTAGGTAAGATTCGTGTAGTACATGGCGGATGGTACTTCAGTTAAGCATTCTAAAAAATCTAAAGTTTTATTACGTTCTTGATGAAATTTCTCACACTTGACATTCAAAACTACCGGAAGGTCACCGTCTACGTAAGATTCGTGGTGGGGTACGTGGCGGAGGGTACTTATGAATTCTAGCGGAAGGTCACTGTCTACATAAGATGCGTCTGGTACATGGTGCAAGGTACTTCACTTACGAATTCTACTAAATCATAACAGGGGTACCAGCATTTATAAGATTTTGTTTCGTTAAAGGGGGCGGGGGTAGCTTACTCCACAGTTAGTTCCGAGGCCTGTGATTTTGTTCGACAGAAGAGGTAGAATAGACAAGAATACATCCGTTTTCTCTCCAATGTACAAACTTCGTGTATTTTCCTTCTGCAGCGTTCACTACAGCGTCAAAAGTTTCCCAGGCGCCACTCTTTCTCTTCTTCAGCATATTTGCGAGTACGTACACTCCGTCATTTAATTTTCTTTTCGCATCCTCTACGGTCTCACAACTAACAGATTCATCAGAGGCTACGTCATCGCTAGAGTCGGTCGTTTTCGCTCTGCCAGTGATACGCAACAAAGCGAGATCGGGCACTCAACTGCCGTGTTACGTCGCGACTAGTACTTCCTGTTCACTTTACACTTGCCGACGGCAGCGCGCTGAGCCAAACTTTGTTCACGGCCAGAGAGGGCTGAAGGCGTCCGACAACACTCGACAGTACACGATCGACGCACGTGGCTCCGCATTCTACAAAAATGTCCAAATGTTTGTACAGCTTATGGGACTTAACTGCAGGATCATCAGCCCCTAAACTTACAAACTACTTATGAACTAGCTTATACTAAAGACGGCACAAACTTCCACGCCCGAGGGGGGATTCGAACCCCCGACCGCAGCGGCCGTACAGACTAACTTGCACGCCGCAGACCGCTCGGCCACTGCGGCCGGCCGCATTGTTCACTCACACTATTGTCACAGTGCGGCTACGTAATCTGAGCGTTTGCTGAAATGGATAGGTATCGCGCAAATATACGCGTCACAAAGTACATTTATAAGGGAAACTTAAATAATTTTCAGTTTTCATCTACTAGTCAAACTAAGGCTCAGCAGGGTGAATGACAAATCTACACCAGCGTCCATCCTGCCAGCGGGAGCATCTTCCTTTTAGTTAATAGCCTGTGTCTCAATATTTTAATTTCATTTTAATTTCTTAGATTTTAGTATTAACAGCATATGTATTTTTATCAGCTACCCGAAGAAGCAAATTATTACACTGCAAAATTATTTTTAATTCTGTACAATTTTCTGTAGAAAAATATATTTATAGAAAATGTATTATGCATTCGCTCCAGTTATTCCATAGTAACATTACAGGTTTTTTTTTCAATTAACATATTTTTCCTTCAGAAGAATATATTAAAAACGACTGTAATGTTTTTTTTTTTTTTTTGCAAACACGCTGCGGCATTGTTTTATAGTAAAACAATACATTTATATTCTTAATATTCATTTCGATTGCTTTTCTGTTTAAGAATGGGTTGCCGTGGTCGAGTAGCCGAGCGGTCTAAAGCGTCTCGCTGCGGAGCGCGCGGTTGCTCGCCGTGGAGGTTCGAGTCCTCCCTGGGGCATGGGTGTGTGTGTTGTCCTTAGGTTAGTTTACCTAGGTTTAAGTAGTTTGTAAGCTACGGACTGATGACCACGCAGTTTGGTCCGATAGATTTACAACAACATTTTTTTAAGAATGGGTTAACAGAATATACAGTTGTATTATCTGTTGTACATGTACCAATGAGCGTAATTATAACGCCCGTACGCCATACTACATAAATGATAGAATTATTCAACAGTTCGCTGCGCCTTCAGCTGAAATGGCTATTATAAGTTGAAAGGGTAATACTGTGGCAGTACACGCTTTAGTATCCGTCGCTAAGGAGTGTGATGGAAACGGTGGCGTAGCTACGTCACGAAGGGCCCCAGGGCAAAATTGACATTGAGGCCCTCTTTAAAGTAGAAATATACAGATGCAAAACTACTTCATCATCGGCTCCTTACTATCCACTGGAAGACACAAAAAGGCAAACCTAAAGACTACTAAGTAAATTATTATGTGCCAGGCAGCAGATAATATTTAATCGTACTTTCTAATCTAATTATAATTATGAAAGTTAGTTTGTTATGCTTTTACGCAAAAATTACAGGGTGGATTTAGATGAAATTTTGCTTAGGGACAGAGCTGGATCTGGGTAGAACAATCAGATAAAACGAATCCATTGGATAGTTTTCGAAGTTGTTCCATACTAGGCGAATGAAGTCGCAGGCAGAATCTAGTAAAAATAAACAATGAGGAAGTATTACTCAACCACGAAAACATGACCCCCGGACGCGAAGCAAACTGGGAACTGCCAAGTCAGGACTCGCGCGTCCGCGGTGACAGCAGGCGGACTGTTGTCCCTCACTGTCTCGCTAAACTACTGCACTGTTACCTCACTGGTCCGTAACGATCAGCCTAATTTCGTTGAAATCCCAGTCAAAGAAGTAAAATATAGGAAGTATTCGTGTAGGATAGTTTCAGCAAAATGAACTTCCCGGATTTTGTTTGTTGAAACACTTTTGATTGAGCCGTGCTCCTATCAGGCTTTATGAACTATATTATGTTATTGTCTGGCCAGTAAAAAGTAAAATAACTAAGTCGGTAACTTCGGTTATTATCGTGACAGTGGGTAGAGAGCACCGTCTTCAACGCACAATTCACTATTGTGACAAATTAATTATAACATTAAACATCTGATCCGTGAATGTATCTGAATCGTTAAATAGCAGAATAAACAAAGTGCGCAGATAGAAAAGTACCTTAAAAGTAGCGTGAAGCGCTGAATTCTCACCATTATTTGAAACCAGAATGAAGTTATTTTTGTTTTCTCATTTAGAACAACTGACCAGAATGCGACGTAGGGTATAGTCAATTAGTAATGTACGTAAATTGGAGAAGGAATCGTTCTTATGTATGCGAAGGCACAGAATGCCGAATCTATTTCCCGCCTACCATTGCAACGTAGTGTGTAGATAGTGCAGTAGGGTCAAGCCTAAAAATTAGACAAATCGGAAATAATAGCCACAACAGGTTCTATTGTCTAAATGACTTCATTTGTGGTCCAATACAACCTAGGTTTTCCCCCTCTGAGGAGTTGTGCAACAGTGGTGGAGGGCAAAAATGTACCCGAAAAAGGTTATTTTTTCGGTTTTGTGATTATACCTCGTAAATGACTCACAATATCGAGAACAGTTAAATTAAACATTGTAGGGCATTAAATTCAGTTTTCATAATAGTGCTTTTCAAAGTTGGACAAATTTTAGATGTTCATGAAAAATTTCCATTTTAACCTCTGTTTATTTATTTATTTATTTATTTATTGTAGTAATATCGTTGAAACTAACCCATCTATCAATAACGTGATTCACATAAACAATGTAGAGGAATAAATTCTGCGTTTGATGAGACCAAAAGAGAAATGGACCATACGTTTCTGTACGGCTAAGTTTATACTCTCATTGCTAAGCCCTACAACTTTTAATTTCACACGTAGAGGCCGCGGCCGCCACCTCACTGGCTGTTGGCTGGGGCACGCCTACCGCCGCGCAGCGGCCGGCCAGTCAGATGGCGGCCGGGGCCTCTAAGTGTGACGTAGGCACGGCCTGTTGTAAGGCCTTGTCTTCTAGGTGGTGTTGCTGCTACCATACGCAAGAGCACCATGTTTTGCATATTACTATATACACTGCATATGACGAGTTGCGTCATCTTTCACGTTCTATAACCATTCAACCCAGAGCATATTTTAAGGAATTTTTACTGCGCGACATTGGAAGGATGATCCAGGGGTTCCGGGGGCCCTTCCCCGGAAAAATTTCAAAATATTGATGCCTAAAACCGTATTTTGAAGCCTTTTCTTTATTAAAATCAAAGCTGCTTAATTTTTCCTTAATAGATTTTTATTCATATATGCTTTAATGATAAATAGAAATGTTTGTGGAACAATACTAAATTTGGACTTTGAAGAAATCATTTATGTCTCCTTTCAATTGTTTTTGTTGTCTTTTATTTGTTAAGTAGTTAAATAGAGTACAGTACCTGTTATAAGTTCACTTTAATTTGATATGGCTATTAAATGAAAATAGTATTAAATTAAACTAATATCAGTACTATGATTACTTAAAATACCGAGTATTTCATTGCAAGAAAATAGGACTAATATTTTGACAGCGCAAGATAAAATTTCAAGTTTCGTCCGTAAACTGGAACTTTACCAACGCAGGATTCAAGTCGGAGATGTATCGATGTTTAAGCAACTGTGTGATCAATCAGTAGGCGAGGACAATAAAAGAATCGTGTTTTAAACTTCCGTTATTTAGCATCCGTCTGCGGTTATAAACTCAATTAAGCAATATTCCTCAGCTATGGATAATCAGCACGTCAACACTTGGATACTGAGACCATTTTCTGTAGAAGAGGAAATTTTCAAAGATGTTTCAGCCAAAGTAGAATCCTTCGGATTGCTCGAAGATAGCACATTCAAAATGGAATTTCAAAATTATGACCTTGGTACATTTTGGCGAAAAGCAGAATCCGAATATCCTGTTATAGCTGACAGAGCTGTAAGAACGTTAAGATAGTTCGGTACCACTTATAGATATCAGAGTGGCTTCTCAAAGCCACAACAATAAAAAGTAAGACCAGAAACCATCTCATTGTGGAACATGACCTGAGATGCGCCTTAAGCAAAACAAAACCAAACATTAGAAAACTTGCGACTGGTAAACAGTACCCACCTTTTCATTGAATATAATTGTTTCATTGCTGCATCGAAAGTGTAAAAGATATGTGTCTTATGCAGTGTATTACGATTAACAAAGATTGGTAGTGTTTTCATGTATTGCTTTCTTTGATTGATTGGTTGATATTTTAATGTGGGGGGGGTTAAAATGAGTTTCCCTAGTAGATCTTAGGGGTAACAAGACTGAAAAAGGTTGGGTACCTATGCTCTGAAAGATTTAAAAGAGGTTATTCTTTAATTCCCGGTACATTTGATATGTCGTACAATAAAAATAAATTGTCGGCACTACCCATAGCCACTCGGCCACAAAATCTCAGCACTGGGCGACACAAGTGTCGCCCATTTAACATGTTATTTTATGCCCTGATTCAACCCATAGAGCACCAAGGATAAACAAACAGTACTCTATTAGAGAATAAGCTCCTCTTTCTAATGGCGCAGTTTAAATTAAAATCTGAGTTAACCTATATAAAGATATCTACCTGCAAATTGTGTCATGTGTAATGTCTGATTTTTTGGAGGTAACTTTCTGGTCCATTACCTGAGGAAGAACAAAAGATACAGTTTTGTCATTATTACACTGGCTTGCCCCGCGGAAAATATACACAAAAACATAATAACAAGGTGTAAAAAGGCTTTGCCTTTTAATATCGAATTCCCAAAGTTGGCCTTACATTTCTTGTCACGGAATTTACCCTTGACTTTGAAAAAAATTAAATTACTGTTCAAACATTACTCATTATAATGTTATTTCGGAGTTCTCTGCATAAAACTGATCTAGAGACCTAGATTTGTAAATGTAAAGTACCGTACCTTAAATGCATAGCAATGAGGGTACAAACTTAGCCTACAGAAACGTGTGACCCATTTCTCTTTTTGTCTCATCAAACGCAGAATTTATTGTTTCAGCGATATTACAAAAAACAACAAAGGTTAAAACGAAATTTTTCATAAACATGTAAAATTGGTCCAGTTTTGAAGAGCACTAGTATGGAAACGGGTGGTCCAAAAAAATATGCGGATGCTCTTATTCAATGCAGAATTATATGCCCTACAACTTTTAATTTCACCATGTTTGCGATATTGTGAGTCATTTACAGATATAATCACAAAACCGAAAAAATACCCCTTCTTCGGGTACATTTTTGCCCCCCCCTCCCCCCCCCCCGCCACTTACTCAACTTTTCCGAGGGGGAAAACCTAGAATAGTCATACTAGGACACTAACGAAGCCATTTAAACAATAAAACCTTTTGCAACAATTATTTCCGATTTGACTGATAATTCTACTGGACTAAGAAAGGTATATAGATTCTGTTCGGTATTCCTTTGAGTATTAAAGCATTTGTGGAAAATAAACGCTCCCAAGATGTTTCCTGATGCAACGAATTTTTGTCTGTGCAGTACGTCATCAGTGATTTATGAGGTGCACTGTGGAAGGGTCGGTACAACTTTGTGAAACACCCTGTAGTTTCATTTTGCGACGTATTGGGGAAGACTGAGTGGGACTCTCTCGCTATTCGTTTAGGCTGGAAGTACTTGTAGAAGGCTGAGTAAAAAATTTCTCAATTTTGGTCAATTTTTGTTTACTGTCTTCTTTTGCCTTGCGTTGTTTTCGCTTAAACGCATCACTAGGTTTCTTTTTCTTTTCCATGATTTTATTCACGTCAACAAACACTTCCCAAACACAACAGTCCGAATGCTTCGTTAACCGTATCTGCTCAAGTGAAACACACACTGTACTACTTTGTTACTATTTGGCCGCAGTTAACTAAGAATCGCGCGGTGGTTGTCGGGAATGACCTTGGAGCCGCAGGACGACTGTGGTGGGGAGAGAGCGGCGAGGGCAGGCAATGTCTGCTGCTTACAACACTGCTGACTGCCAATATCCTTAACAATGTGTACTGAAACACGTCGCGTCTACAGGCAGAGTAACGTAGGCAGAACCCGAGATAAATATATTTCATTTTGTGGTCATTTTCTCTGTTTGTGTCAGTATAAGTGTAATCGTCGATTATCGTGGCAAGAAAAGTAATACTTCAGAATAAATCTAACGTAAACACTGCGCTATGTATATTTCCACGTTTGCTGTTACGTCATTGGCCTGTCGATCACGTGGAGTTTAAAGGACGCCCTCCTGAGTACACTGAAGTATGATGACGATAAGACCAATTGTGCCGCTATGCCACCAATAATACCGGTACCGAAAAAATCTCTCAACCCCACAAATATTACCGTGTAAGGGTCTCTTATGTGGGAAAGAAAGTGAAGCCACCGAAGGCAGTAATTACTATGATTAACGCACCCGGTAATCTTTTAATTTTCTCCATATCTAAATCCGATGTATGCAGCCATACATATCACCACTTGAGGTTTTTTTGCTTCACTGATGACGCGCCGATCAGAAATACAATCCACAAAATCATCCACGATCCATATTTTCTTCTTGCACGAATTTCAGAGTGCAACTGGTTACAGCAGTTCATTGGTATCTCCATTGAGGGAATTCACTGCATAAACAAATTAGTTGCCGTAATAATAACGTTCTGTAATAATACATTGTAGAAACATCATAATCAAATGTGGTCACACCGTGTATCGTCAAATACACTGCTGTAATTCAGTGCCATGCACTGTTATTTCGCAAAGTTTGACAACCACGGCAACTCCGACTTCAACCGACAACACACTAACGATGGCAGTGTCCACGTCTTGGCGGACAAGCAATAGACCTTGTTATGTTTGTATTCTGATGTGAGCATAATTTTTGGATTTCAATTCGTGCGTTTGAGTTTTCTTGGTCAGGATTGAAAAAGCTTAAAGTCGAAAATCCTTCATTCAACTGAAATATTATGTACAGTACAACGTCGATTATCCGAAGTAATTGGGGGACATCGATATTCGGAAAACCGGTTTATTCGGATAATCGAATTGTACACTTGTATTTGCCAATAAGAAGTACTTACAATAACAGTATTTATACAGTATTGGCAAGCGCGCTATCCTTCAGACGCCGCAACATTTGGAACGCTCAGCTGTTGCTGTGAGCAGCTTTGATGCTGTCGCTACTTCTGCCAACTGAAGTGTGCCGATTGTCTTACACAGCGACTGGCGGCTTGGTCGGTCAGCAACGCCACAGAGTGGCGTCGTGTGTAGGCCCCATTAGAAGCAATGTTCCGCCACCCGTGGAAAAATTGATTGAAGTTATGGGGAGATGATGAACGGTAGGATGGCAGACTTGAAAAAAAAAAAATCGACGCTCTACTGTAACTTTTTCCGAACGTTACGGACGCCGAGGGGCCCCTTGAGCTCGGGGGCCCCGGGGCACTTCCCCGACTAGCCCTATGAAAGCTACGCCACTGGATGGAGATGTTTCATTCTACGTCCCACATGCGCAACCAAGCAGCTCAGCGGCTGACTCGGAGGCAAATTGAGACGGGCGGCGCAGCGCAGTCTAATGGGGCCGCGCAGACTGGGAGGGGACGCGACGCTGATGCGACCTGCACCTGCGCTGGGCTGCGTGTCGCTGCAGCCCAGGCATAGGCAGGCAGAAAGGGTAGGGGCGGCGGGGAGTGGGCAAGCACTCTGCCGTACGCTCTGTATCGAAAATGGCACTATTGTTGGTTCTACAAAATGTTACAATGTATGTAAAACTATTGTACCACAAATTACTTAAACCAACTTACACTAAGAACAACAAACACACACACAAACAAACACACACACCTGCGGGAGGACTCTAACCCTCGGCGGGAGTGACCGCCCAGTCCATAGATTATTGGCTGTCCGAACAATAGTGCCTTACGACTGAAAGTGTTTGTCATATACTAGTGATTCGTTTTTCAACATTTAAATTCTCTTTTCATTTGTGCATTATAAAATAAAAAGTTCAAATGTTTGTAGAGCTTATGGGAATTAACTACGAGGTCATCAGTCCGTAACCTTACAAACTACTTATGAACTAGCTAATACTAAGGACGGCACAAATATCCATGCACGAGGGGGGATTCGAAACCCCGGCCGTAGTGGCCGTGCAGACCGTGACTGACGCGCCGCAGTCCCCTCGGCCACCGCGGCTGGCTGTGCATTATATTTTTCAGTTACTGCGTACTTATATCCGTACAGTTTTGTTTAGTGAAATTTTATAACATCATATGATCAACAACCAATGCAGAAAATTTTAATTTCGTAGTAGGACATCGTCGACAGTGTAGTAGATAAATGGATGCCACATTTTATGGCTTCTTAAATAAATAAAACAAGTCTAGTAAAAATCTAGATAATTTTGTCAATTGTGATAGTTACTGTAATTAATGCTAAAGAATTTTTGAATCCATAGATAATGTGGTTAGAATCTCAAAGACAAATTTTATTGCTCAAGTCAACATTCCATATCTTTGGGAGTTGGTACGTTTATCTTTTCTTGGTTGTCATTTTTTGTATTAGTTATGTACCGGAAGATGAGCTTATGATTCTAAACCTAGATCATTCTTTATTAATAAATGAAATAAGGCTTTCGTTTGTTTAAAACACACAATTGTGAGATTTCAACGTCTAACGTACTTCAAAGATACCGCCAATACCGGTTCATTTGCAATAGTCTCTTGCAAAATACATTCATGTAAGTCAATGGCGTCCTAAATAAATCCATATCATACTTCTGAAAAGTGCTTGTTAGTCAGTCCGATGTAAAATCAGCATCACTTGTCTTCGTAGTACTTAGACATTTTCGATTCACTCTAATACATTTGTTTGGTGATATTTTTAGTGCAGTAATAAATAAAGCAATACCTCGTCGCTAAATTGAGTATGAAATTTGACGGCTGATATGACCACATGATTACCGATGCGCAGGGATGGAAATGAGAGCGCCAGTGCCTCGAAAACTAATTAACATTTATCGTTCTGCTCGGTTGCAAATGAAAAGTCAGAGTATTGTCTACATTTCAAACACAGCAACTTTTGATCAAAAATCGACTGTACCAAAAAGTCTATGCGATATGTTTTTACCAAAGCACATTCTTAATTTTCGTGTAATACTTCACCTAATTCGATGCTACACAGTAATGAAAATAAATTAGGCCTTTATTACATCAAACTATAATATATTTAAAATCTTCTGCGAATTGTTTTCTTAATATGGAGTCACAAATGTTTCACTTGATCTGCAAGAACATAATAGTGAGTTGAAAGAATTATTAAATTTATTTAATGAGTTGAGAGTGTAGCAAGAATGTGTGGAAATGATTTTCAGTACAATGGTATGAAGTTGTCTCGACAAATTGCAGAAAGAAACTGATAAATACTTCATCTGAAGATCAAGTGTGCAAAATTTCAACAGAATCGTAAGAAAACTGTTGATTTTGTCGAATTCTGTGAGTAAAGTAGCCTTCGCCATCCACCACATGGAATATTGTGTAGGCAGCGATATTCCTCTTATTTTGAAGATCAAGTATGCAACATTTCATCAAGATCGGAATAAAACTGTAGATTTGTATGAATTACAAACGAGCTCACAGAGACAGCGAGTATGGATATGGGGTCAGAGTACCCGCGAAGCTCATGTCCGGTGGCTACGAGCCCGCGAGTAAGATGGGGCGGCTGCGCCAGCGCACTTGGGCTCGAGTCCTGTGAAGTTGCCACCCCTTTTTTGGAAAATGTACATTTTTTTCAGAGTTCTAGACAGATATGCAATAGTTCTGGAGTTCTCTGTACAAAATTTAAATAGTTCTGCAAACTTTCGCCGAAAAAATACGAAAAATTACCGCAAAATTTAGTTTTTTCAAAATAATTTTTTGCCTAATTGTACAAACATAGTTCTGATCACAGTTCTAAATAGCTCTCAAAGAGTTCTACAGGAAATCCTAATGACATTTTTCTGTGCAGATTATACTTCATGAGATAATTGCAATAATGGGGAATCCATTTACACGCTACTGTGAAGTTGGCACCCCTTTTCTCAAAAATGTACATTTTTTCCGGAGTTCTAGACAGATATGCAATAGTTCTAGAGTTCTCTGTACAAAATTTAAATAGTTCTGCAGAATTTCGTGAAATATCGCAATTCTGAATAGTGGGAGAGCTGTGAAGTTGGCACCCCTTTTTTCAAAAATGTATATTTTTTTCAGAGTTCTAGACAGATATGCAATAGTTCTGGAGTTCTCTGTACAAAATTTAAATAGTTCTGTAGAATTTCGCCGAAAAATAGTAAAATTACCACAAACTTGAGTTTTTTTAGTTTTTAAAAAAATAATTATTTGCCTATTAGCGCATACATAGTTCTGATCACAGTTCTAAATAGCTGCCAAAGAGTTCTACAGGAAATCCTAATAGCATTTTTCTGTGCAGATTATACTTTATGAGATAATTACAATAATGGAGTATCCATTTACATGCTACTGTGGAATTTGCACCAGTTTTTTTCAAAAAATAGACTTTTTTCCAGAGTTCTAGGGACATGTGCAATACTTTTTGTTTACGATAAGCAGTAATCACTCAGACGTAAAAACAACAAATTGAATGTGCAGCGGATAGAATATCTGTCAAGACCTAAGAAAAATGTATATTTCTCGAATAAGGGGCACAAATAAGACAGCTTATCAGATATTCAAAATTGTGAACATAATTTTTTTTCGGGCAATTACATAGATATATTCACATGAACTCTAGAACTATAGTATATGTACACAGAACCCCAAAAAACAATGTGTATTTCTCGAAAAAAAAAAAATGGTGCCAATTTACAGTAACGTGAAAATGAATTCCACATTACTGCATTTATCTGATAAAGTATAATCTGCACAGAAAAATGTTATTAGGATTTCCTGTAGAACTCTTTGAGAGCTATTTATAACTGTGATCGGAACTATGTTTGTGCTAATAGGCAAATAATTATTTAAAAAAATAAAAAAAACTCAAGTTTGTGGTAATTTTTACTATTTTTTCGGCGAAATTCTGCAGAACTATTTAAATTTTGTACAGAGAACTCCAGAACTATTGCATATCTGCCTAGAACTCTGAAAAAATGCACATTTTTGAGAAAAGGGGTGCCAACTTCACAGTAGCGTGTAAATGGATTCCCCATTATTGCAATTATCTCATGAAGTATAATCTGCACAGAAAAATGTCATTAGGATTTCCTGTAGAACTCTTTGAGAGCTATTTAGAACTGTGATCAGAACTATGTTTGTACAATTAGGCAAAAAATTATTTTGAAAAAACTAAATTTTGCGGTAATTTTTCGTATTTTTTCGGCGAAAGTTTGCAGAACTATTTAAATTTTGTACAGAGAACTCCAGAACTATTGCATATCTGTCTAGAACTCTGAAAAAAATGTACAATTTCCAAAAAAGGGGTGCCAACTTCACAGGACTTTTGGCTCGCTGTACTAGCCCAATTACAACGGAGGCGTTTGTAGTGTATGCAACCCGCAAGACCGCGCTCATACTCTGTCCGTTTCTTACCTCTGGTGTGTGTGTGTGTGTGTGTCTTGTCTTCAGGTTAGTTTAAGTAGTTTTTAAGTCTAGGGACTGATTGTAAACCTATTGGACGAAATTGCTGTGGCAAACATTTGAACATTTATATGACGTCGCGTCAAAAAGGGAAGGATAACCCCACTGAGTGGATATATTGTTACTCTTCAGAGACGGTTCACTGGTATACAAATGTGCAAAATCACAGATATGCAAATTAATTTTAAATATAATCTTCATTAATTAATTAATTAATTATCAAGGGGCGCCACTGTATATTTTATTAAAAACATGGAAAAAGATCCAACATCCTAAATCTACAAGCACGGTGGCGAGATAATTGATCCGAGTGCACCAAATAATAAACACAGTCCTCTATCTATCTAATTATCCCTCCAAAATAGTGAGTTAGGATTTTGTAAAGGAAAGTAAATTTATTACTTAAATTAATACATTTATTCATTAAAGCACACAGAAATTCGGGGGATAGTTAAAAATTTGTATAAAGAATTTTGGAAATGAAATCACAGTTAAAAGTGTAATAAAGCAATGGGTTACAAATGAAAACAAATATTTATAAAAAGGACATCAAATGCAATAAATTCGGTTAACACTGCGGAATACATGTGTGACCAGCAAATTGTCTGGGATTTAACAAATAATTTTAAAAATCAATATACGAAGTCTAATAGGAATAAACAAATGGAAATATCTGGCTATACATGTGGCGTTGTCCTATCGTGAAAAATAGAAATGTGGACAGAGGCGCTAAGAAATTAGTTATAGGAAAGTGAAGTCAAAATTGATCATATGCACGCACATACACACCGATGGATGATTACTGCACCTATATAAAAACAACCCTATCAAATAGTGAGCATCACTTTACCAATAACCTTGAGTCGGCTTGATCTGCCAACGCTGGATCTCGCTGGTGACTGGACGATGTTGAAGGAGTGGAGCTGAAAGAGAATAAATTCTTCCGCCCAGGAATCTCACTACGATCGGTGAAGCAGTATCAACATTTAACCATAACAGCGCCACTATCAGAGCAGATAGCAGTTGTCAGGTAAATGCTTCCAGTGTCAGCTAGGACATACACTCACAAACTCAAGCGCAAAATGCGAGTATTGAGCACAAGTGTCCCCAGAATGGAATTGCATAAACCACTAGCACGTCGGTACGGCCAGTACAATGGTGGCTGTCTAATCTCAAGCCTCGACTGAACAAGAATATCAAATACAGCTGTTTCGCAAAGCGAACAACTGCAACTAAGTTCCTATCCGGATTGACACGTGAAATTTTCAGTCCTCAATCCGCTGCAGGAGGATACCTAAAAAAAAAAAACTAAAGTCCCACAAACGCCAGGACTCATCCCAGAAGAGCGAATAAACTCTTCAAGTCCTATCTTAAAGAAGACATCCGAACTAGCCGGAGCCTACATGAGAAGTGACTTGCCACTCTTCATCTGCCCACTCCAAAAACTGGGCGTCACCCCCCCCCCCCCCAAACTCGATATACCAATCACTGGAGAGCTCTAACCCTACGGCCAATGAGATGGACAGGCAGTTATGACAGATAGCTAGACCTGTCGCCTACAAAGACAGAGCCAATCAGATCACCTGCAGAGGACGCCACCCATCCGTCCTTTCGAAAATTCCACACACCCATCGTTTCCCAGCCTTTTGCTCTAAAAGGAATTTAAAGTCTTATATAGCGAGCTTGTAGCCCAAATAGCCACAGATAAAAGAGCATAGTGGATGGGGACACGAAACACCAGACAAAAGAAGACTCCATTGCGCGCTAAAATTTCTCAGAACGCCAGGCAGTATATCACGCTGAAAAAACATGGCCGGAGTCAGCCCCCGGTTGTAATTCTGCAGACAAGGAAGGCTAACGGATACTTAGATGGTAACCTCCCCAAAGGCGTACACTAAGAGGCTCCATGATGATAGGAACCCCGCAGAATGCAGTCCACACTGCCCGCTATCTAAAAGGGATGCAATAAATTATCGAGTGTTTCCTAGAGAGTGCAGCCACCTCGGGTAGTGAGCCTACCGACAGATAGGTCCCACCTCGCAAACTGCCACCACAAACATGTCGCCAGTGAACAGCCTCTCTCGACAACGCCAGCCCAGCTCTGCCTTCTGCAGGCAGGGACAGCGCCTAACAGCTAACGAATACAGTTCCCAAGAACAACGAGAAAATTGTCATCCAAGAGACATACTGCAGATACACCAAACAATACAGTCTGAGGCACGTCCTTGACATGCAAGAATAAATAAAATATAAAAGGACTAGCAAATTACTCCCACTACACACAGCACACATAAAGGCACCAGAAAGAGAAAAAATAAATGAACAAATATTGACCACCCTACACATTTGGTAACGAAAACTCTATTAACAGCAGTAAAAGCTGTATGATAACTTCTGGGAATGATATGACTAACTATTTGGTTCTGGTCCTGGAATCAAGCCCATGACCTGCATTCATTGCTAACCAAGCAAAGCATTCGTATTTCATCGATACTCAATCATTGCAATGTGAATCGTAGCTGACTAGACATAGAGGTGTGAAATATCGGAAATTTCTCTACAAGTATCAGTTCGCAAATCTGAACTTGAATTGGATGGTAAATAACGAAAATCAGATATTAGTAGAATGAAACTTTCACTCTGCACCGGAGTGTGCGCTGATATGAAACTTTCCTGGCAGATTAAAATTGTGTGCCGGAACCGGGACTCGAACCTGGGACCTTTGCCTTTCGCGGGCAAGCGCACTACCGACTGTGGTATCCTTTTTTTTTTTTTTTTTTTTTTTTTTTTTTTTTTTTTTTTTTTTTTTTTGTTACAGTTTCGTCTCCAATGCATTTATTTATTTCCACAACAGATGGTCGTATACTTCTGACGAAAATAATTGGGCTCCTGCCCGATAAGAAAATCAAAAGAAATGTTGGGGTTCTCCACAAATAAATAAATAAAACGTAAGATAAACCGAAGAGAAAAGTTATATTGAATAAAATAAAAATCCTTCTCCCACGGTAGTTTGGCCTGCACAGTGCTTCAAAGCTCGTCTTCTCGATAAGGTGGGTTAATATCCCGTGTCTTCTCTACGTAACTCTTAGAACATCATACCTGTGTTATTGTGTGTGCAGTTTGTCGTCTCTTATCTTTGATGCGTCCGTGGTCTGAAATTCCCGAGGTCATGAGTAGTACATTTCACATTTTTTCCCCTCTGTTTCTATTGTGCTATTTTTTTCAGTTTTACTGACTTGAACTATCGCCACATTTGTACCATAATTTGCAGCATGTTACCATATGTGTCCTTATAGTCCCGGAGTCCTTGTATGGCGCTGTGTTCGTATTCGAGGTACGCTCGGTAATCGTCAAGGGTGGCGTGACGATTGTCAAGAGCGTATACAGCCGTGTGACCTAACATCCAAATCGCAGCGTTGTTTTTCCTTCGTGGATATCGTAACTAGTCAGGTCTGAATAATTCATTGATGTCGACGGTGTGTGGAACCGTACGGTCGATTATCGCCAGGCGTTTTCGGATTACTGTAATAATCTGTCCCGTTGTTCCACAGGTGAGCCTGTGAGGTAAAGTTTCAACGAGACCACATGTGGCGCAAGCCGGCGAAGGACACATCTTGATGTTGTGGCGCTTTTCGGCCGTGGGAACTTTATCATTGACGATCATGTAGCACGCAGATCTAATGCGTGATTGCAGTACAGACCTATGGACATTCTTCCAGATGATGTTCCATTTGACATTTGGGTACTTCTGTATTACTCTGTTGTCACTTATTCCTCTGGTGAGAAAGTCGTAGATCTTGGCGTTCGTATAAGGTGGGAAAACGTCGTCGGCATGGTGCATGTAGCTGACTTCGCTGTAGTAATACCGGATGTGACTCTTCGTTTAGCGGAGGGCTGAAGCTGCATGGCCTCAAGAGAGATGTGAGGTCCTTTATTAAACTCGGAGTGGTTGTGGTGACGGTTTTATGTATAAGGTTTCTAGGAGAGTCCGACACTTGTGTTTGGCACTGACGAGACCAAGTCCTCCCCGTGAAGTTGGTAATGTTAGTGTTTCAAAACATACTTTGAAAAGATGGCCTCTCAATACGCACCAACAAAACGCTTGTTGTATGCTTGTAGCGAGTGGGTCGGATACTGGCAGGATTTGGCCGAGGTAGCACATTCTGCTTGCTACGGAGATTTTAACTGTATGAACTCTTTGCAACAGATCTTTTTCTCTGTCGGAATAAATACGCGTTGTAGCCCTGATCTTGTGCAGCATGCCGGTCCAGTTCTTCTTTGCCATAGCATCTGGCTCCGCTCTCCAGAAGACGCCGAGACTTTTATGTTCAGTCGCTGTCTCGCACCAATCACGGTGCGTAGCATCACCAATTCCTGCACCTATATTCAGCAGTATCGTCTTCCTGGTGTTGAGCTGTCACCAGTAACCTTGGTAAAATCGTTTACAATGGTCCGCACCTCCATGAGGTTTGCAGTGGATTCAACAGCTAAGCAGATGTCGTCAGCATGGCCAATACAGGTCACCATTTTGGCTCCAATGTTGATTCCTTGTGATCGACAGTTAATGTTGACAAGCAGAGGTTCCACTGCAATGGCATACAACGCCATGGATAAGGGGCAGCCTTGCCGGATAGACCTTTTAATAGTTATTTTGTCTGTGAGGTGTCCATTGAGCAAAAGACGCGAGGGAGCATCAGAGAGGAAGTGCTTGATTAATTTGACGAAACGCTT
Source organism: Locusta migratoria (assembly GCA_026315105.1). Taxonomy (NCBI): domain Eukaryota; kingdom Metazoa; phylum Arthropoda; class Insecta; order Orthoptera; family Acrididae; genus Locusta; species Locusta migratoria. Next base: position 446,004,153 of record CM048755.1, on the reverse strand, counting down.
CGTCAGTACTTTAAGAAGGTAATCATGGCTGATGCGGTCATATGCCTTTTCGAAGTCTAGGAACAGAAGCGCGCCAGGATCTTGATTGTGCTTCAGGGTGAATATGACGTCCCGTAACTCGCAGGCAGCTGTTATCGCGCTGCGCCCAGGCACTGCAGCATATTGATGTGGTCCCAGTATTTTTTGGAGCAATGGTTGCAGTCGCTGTTTAGCAGCCCTCGTTATGATTTTGAAATCTGAGTTTAACAATGTGATAGGTCTCGGTTCGGTGATCTTTTTACTATTGCCTTTTTTGGGTATAGGAACAATAAAACCTTCCTTAATTTCGTCCGGAACAGAGTCGAGTTGCCACATTTCATTGGCCAATTGAATCAGTGTTTGGGCCAGCAGATCCCAAAATTGTTGGTAAAATTCAGTGCAGAGTCCGTCAGGTCCGGGAGACTTTCGCTTCGCAGCGTTGAACACGGCCTGTTTTATGTCGTCTTCAACAAACGGGCTCTCAAGTGTGGCAACGTCTTCACGTGACAGGGGGCAATGTATTTCACTGAGGACTTCATTGCAAAGTGCTTCATCGATTTCGTGGATGTCATATAGTTCTCTGTAGTACCTGCATACGTGTGATATAATGTCCCGTTGTTGTGTGACCGCGTTCCCGCCACTATCTTCGACCACCTCGATTAACTTTGCTTTCTGACGCTTCATTATCCGTAACGTATGATAGAGGGAAGCTGTTTCTTGCGACGCAATGCCCTTCGGTTGCGACCTTGTGATCGTGCTTTCCATTTGTTGGCGATACAAATTCGTTATTTTCGCTTTATACTTCTGCATTCGGCGGTAGGTGTCTGTTATCGGAACTTCAGTAGAATGGTACATCTCGCGGAGACATGTGAAGTAGAATTCTATTCTTTGTTTGTACCAGTATGATTTCTGGTAAGCATATCTTTTAACCGTTGATCGAAGCTTCGGTTTGGCGCAAGATAGCCACCATTCTATGGTCGTCCGGTACCTGGTCTGAGAGCGCTTGGCCTGCTCCCACGCCTGTTGCACTTCTGTGTGCAGTTGTTGGTCGCTTAACAGACCGCTATCCATCCGCCAATAGTCTCTACCGCGAAAGACTTGCGGTCATCGGAGATTGACATAGCACTGGTGAGCACTATGGTCGGAAAAGCTGACGGGTGCAATATCACTATTGGCTACATTTCTGCGAAGGGCGTCAGAAACATAGATCCGATCTATTCGACTGGCGTAGTTGTTGGAGATGTGCGTGTACGCTATGCGGTCGCCCTGGATTATTTCCCACGTGTCAAGCCGGCCGCGGTGGTCGAGGGGACTAAGGCGGTCGGGGGTTCGAATCCCCCCTTGGGCATGGATATTTGTGCCGTCCTAGTTCGTAAGTAGTTTGTAAGTTTAGGGACTGATGACCCCGTAGTTAAGTCCCATAGACTATACAAACATTTGCTTTTTTTGCCAGGTGTCAAGGAATTTCAGTCCTTGGATGAGGTGGTCGAGTTCGATACATTTATTAAAATTCGGGGTTTGGTCTTTTGGTGAAATTACGCAATTAAAATCTCCTCCAATAATACAGTTATTGGCGTAGGTGTTAATTAGAAATGGTACATCAGTTCCGTAAAACGAGGAGCGTTCTTGTTGGCGATTACTGCCGGATGGTGCGTATAAGTTGATAATCTGAATGCCATTGATGTTACAGGAGATGCCGCGTCCATTCGTAAGCCGTATAATGTTTGAATGAGGGATTCCGTCACGTAAAAGAATTGCAGTTCCAGTATGATCCTCTTTAGAGGTCTGCACCTCGCTCGGTTGCTCGCTCGAACCGCGTGATACATGTCGTTCTATGACTATCCGACATGTGTCGGTACTGCAGCTTGCGGCAAGGCGTGTGGCTGCGCTCGACTTCTTCACTCTCGTTCGAGAGGGGCACGCTCGACCGGCCCGACCGTCCACACTCGACGCTCGCCACTCGAGTCCAAGGCGAGTGTCGGAAGCAAACTAGACGCTAGAGAATACATCCAGACTGCGAAATTTGGAATTGTTTCCTTTCCCGGGTGCTTCGAAAGCTGTTCTCTCGATCCAGTTGAATTAGCTACTCAGTTCGCATTTTGTACTTTACCATACACGTTATTATACGTGATTAACATAAAGTTTCTGTTATAAGATCATTTACTAAATGAGTTTTACATGATCCCTCTTACTTTCTTGTTCCCATTTTGTTGACTGTTAGTTCCTGTTTAGTGGTATGTGTTACTTGCCGTCTTAACGAGCAAATGATTGTATTTTATATCCATTCCTCTTATCACTCTCAAGTCCTGGAATACTTTGTCCGTCTTTAATACTGATATTAAATACACGATAATGATTCACAACCGTTAGGTTAGGTTTGTTCATCTCTCTCTGTTGCACCCCGTTAATATAAATATTCCCGTAGCATTTTGGCACTGTGCGTGGTTGCTGCGCCTCTACCTTTTCCGAGTGGGTCCTTAACGGGAATTTTTCCAATTGGAACATTCATATATCCCCACTGCCACTGTAGTCTTTCTTATATACATAATAAAGAACGGATGCAAGCTTTTGTGCAGTATATAGGATCCGCGATTTCTTCCGTCGTCAGGGTCATATGCCGGGCTAAAGCTCATGTATCCTGTACCTGTTTTAAATCATCTTATTCCAACTGTTTATTTTACGCAGATGTACGAATTTATGGTGCTCCTGTTGTTTCAGTGATATCTGTGTTATATTTATTTAGGACCGTCCGAACAATGTCACCAAGGTGCACCAGCCAAAAGAATGAAGTGCTTGTTTTCGGAATGGTTGGACTGTGAAATTCGCGAGGCGCAATCCACCAATGAGGTGGACCTTTATTTAGCACGAATCGATGGTGATGACGACGATCTGCTTGAATGGTAGAAACGCAACAGTACTCTCTTTCCTAAGCTAGCTGTATTGGCAAACAGTATTTAGTGTGCCCGCCAGTGGCGTAGCTATGTCACCAAGGGCCCCGGGGCAAAAATGACTTTGGGGCCCTCTTTAAAATAAAACTATATAGATACATAACTATATCACCTTCTTATATAATAAGACAAACGTGGATACCACTAAGTAAATTATTATGTGTCACGCAACAGATGTTTGTTTGTTTGTTGTTTGGTTGTATAATTTATGGGACTTAACTACGGGGTCATCAGTCCCTAAACTTACAAACTAATTATGAACTACTTACGAACTAGGACGGCACAAATATCCATGCCCGAGGGGGGATTCGAATCTCCGACCGTAGTGGCCGTGCAGACCGTGACTGGAGCGCCTCAGTCTCCTCGGCCACCGAGGCCGGCAAACAGATGTTTAATTATACACTCTAACATAACTGTTAAAGTATGTTTGTTATGCTTTCAAGAAAAAAATTACTGGTGCGATTTAGATGAAATTTTGCAGACGGATAGAGTTGGACCTGGGTAAGACAAACAGAACGACCGCATGGGGTAGTTTTTGAAGTTGCCCCATACTAAGCGATGAATTCGCAGGCAGAAGCTAATAAAAAATAAACAATGAATTATTAGTCATCCACGAAAACATGCACGTGTAACATAGCACTTAGTCGAAATATCAAATACATCAGTTAAAACACGAACAGCTTGTAACAGTTTCTGTGGATACAGTCATACCTATCACCACTTGAGCTGTTTTCTGTTTCAATGATGATCAGTAATACAATCCACAAAACCATCTACGGTCCATATTTTCTCTTCATTTTGCATGAATTTTAGAGTGAAATTGGTTACAGCACTACATTGGTATCTACGATTAAGGAGCACCCCCTTGAAGGAATTCACTAGACAAACAGTTGAGTTACCATAATAACACCGTTCAAATGTTTGTTTGTAGAGTCTATGGGACGTAATACGGGGTCATCAGTCTCTAAACTTACAAACTACTTATGAACTAGGTACAACTAAGGACGGCACAAATATCCATACCCGAGGGGGATTCGAACCCCCGACCGTAGTGGCCGTGCAGACCGTGACTGAAGCGCCTCAGTCCTCTCGGCCACCGCGGCCGGCATAACACCGTTATGAAATAATACACTGTGGAGTCTTAATACTCAAATGTGGTTAAACCCTGCATTGTAAAACACACTGCTGGTAATTCAGCGCAATTCACTGTTATTTCCGCAAAGATTGGCAGCAGTGGCGTATCCAGGATCGTGGTCTGGTGGGAGCTGAGGTCAATCCGAGATAACGTGGGGGGAGGGGGGGCTGCATGCTTGGTCTAGGGGGGTTCGAAGAGGGTTCTAGAGGGGGCTAGGGCATGGTCTGAGGGGGGGTGGGCTGCAGCCCAACAGCCCCCTCCCCCTTGATACGCCACTGATTGTCAGCCATGGCACTCTTAGTGGACCAGCAATGTTTATATTTGTGCGTTTGAGGTTTGTTGGACAGAATTCAGACTGTTCAAAATCGAAAATCATTCATTCATCTAAAATATTACATACAGTAGAACGTCGATTAACCGAAGTAATTGGGGGACATGAATGTTCGGAAAACTGGTTTATTCGGATACTCGAACTCTACACTTCTATCTGGCAATAAGAAGTAGTGTACAGTGAATGTATTTATACAGTATTTGGAGGCGCGCGATCCTTCACACTGCGCCGAGCGGCACGCCGCAACACTTGTATTGCTCAGCTGTTGCTGTGAGCAGCTTTGACACTGCCGCTACTTCTGTTGCGATGCCGACGGAATTATTGTACACACCAACTGGCGGTTAGCAGCGCCACAGAGTGGCGTCGTGTCAAGTGTTCCGCCGCCCGATGGCCCATTAGGTTACAGTAGGAACCTTGGTTTGGGGGAGTGGGAGATAAAAAAATCGACGAACATTTTTCGAACGTCGGTCACGTAGGCCGAGGGGCCCCTAGAGCTCGGGGGCCCCGGGGCACTGCCCCGCCTAGCCCTATGATAGCTACGCCACTGGTGCCCGCCTCAAATGCACGTAGTGAACGCACTTTCAGTGCGGCAGGGAACCTGTTCTCTGATAGAAGAACTCGACTCGATCTACAACGTGTCAATGATATTTTAACAATACATTGCAATTACAATGTCACTATCGAATAGTTTGGGGATAATGTTACTTTTCGATGTACGGTAACTTTCACTTTTGTACATTGCAATAAAAACGTTGTTCGTTCCGTAGTTTCTCTTTAGATCCTTTACATTACTTTCAAATGTTGTAGTTAGTGAAAACAACCTTTTTGTCTCGTTTGCGGTATAATGATATTGAGGTTGCATGCTACTATGCAGGAATACACGTCTACAGCATAACTAATTTTAGTTCCTTTGATTTGCGGGGCTGCGTCAGACGCAACAGCAGCCAACACTTCAGAGCCACAGACTGCGACTGACAAGAAAAGTCGGAGAGTGCCACTGTCCGATTTTTATGAAATTTGGATTTGTTATAATACATGAAAAACTGTGGACCTGTATTTTTATTTATTTATTTACTTTTTTAAACGGTGGAAAAACATATTAAGGGTTGAAACGGTCCCTCCAAAATTGGGGCTAAAATAGAAAAATCGTGGTAACTTAGAGATTAATGAAGCGATTTTAATGATTTTTTGGTATGGAAGTATCTTTTGATAAGAGATCAGCCTAGGTACATTGCAGGGGGAGTGACAATTAGGGGGGCAACTAACCCTAAAGTGACCAAATTTTTGTGCTCAAAAAAATTGTTTTGATTTAATCGAAGTTGAATCTATAAAATTTATCTCTTATCAAAAGATAATTTTATACCAAAAATCATTAAAACAGCTTCACTAATCTCGAAGTTATCGCTTTTTGTTCTATTTTAGGCCCAATTTTGGAGGGACCGTTTCACCCTTTAAATATGTTTTACCGCCGCTAAAAAAATACGTGTCCCATAGTTTATGTATTATAAAATATGCAAATTTCTTAAAAATCGGAGAGTGACTTCGGTAGGTTTCCTTGAGTACAGCGGTGGCCGAGGTGACTGAGGCGCTCCAGTCACGGTCAGCACGGCCACTACGGTCGGGGGTTCGAATCCCCCCTCGGGCATGGATATTTGTGCCGTCCTAGTTCGTAAGTAGTTTGTAAGTTGAGGGACTGATGACCCCGTAGTTAAGTCCCATAAGCTTAACAAACATTTGAACATTTTTTCCTTGAGTACAGCGGCAGCGTCACGCTGTGCGGCCTGTGCCTGGTTCGAGTGTCAACACGCTCCCTGCGAGCGTACACATTCGGCGCGCCACCGCCGAGCGTTGCGCACTCGACCGAGTACGAGCGAGCGAAACCGGCGATTTGCAGACCTCTAATCGTTTTTGCTGATGTTCGCGATTGTGAGAAATCCCGCCACCTGTGGTTCTACACAGACTTCTTGTAGTAGCCCAATGTCTACGTTAGTATTATACAGGAAGGCCGTGAGGGCTCGAAGTTTGACTTGGCTCTCAGTTCTATTGATATTGATCGAAGTAATGTTGTACGTAAAATTAGCAGACATTAGATTATCTTTTATGTGTGTAGCCATAAGCACGCACAAGTATGATTAGGAGCAGACACACTAACAATAGAATGCCACTTATCCACGTACACATACTGGAACACTTGCAGTAATACCTCATTACCCTCCATGTCGTCGTCCGCAAACCACACAGGGTCCGGCGGTTTTTCTCTCGTGTCGTCGGACTCCATAGGCTCGCCACTAGTAACTGCGGCCGCTTTCGACGCTTCCGACTGGTTGTTTTTGAGGGGGTTGGAACATTTGCGGGGAGTGACACTTGCGCGGAACCCGGGACCCTTGGGGCGGCTAATGGCTTTTCCTGGGTACAGGCACACCAAGAAGTCTAGCATTGCAGTTGTCAAGTTTCCACGCTGTCAACATAACACGAAACTCAGTGAAATTCCACAACCCTTTTCAAGCTGAAGAGCAATATAGTAACTTGTTCTAACGACATATTAATTCGCTGAGTGTTCCTCCTGAAAACAAAAAAGGTATTTTAATAGTGATAATGTTTGGAGAGTTATTAAGACATTATCTGCCACTACAAAACGATGACTTTCCACAGGCATACCTCCTAAAAGCATATTATTCAGAACACTAAGCATATCAAGAAACCTGATGTAATTGACCCCACAATCACGCAACTTCCATCTCTTTAAAAATAGCTACTATGCTTTTTAATAGGAGACGCAACTTTAAACCTTCAATTAAAAAACGTTAATAATAAGTCAATGAGTATTTTACACACTTGAAGCATTTATTCATAGACCGCAAAACGATTTAGCTGTATTCGAATTACAAATACATATAAGAAGTGTATGAAATACGGTGTGTAAGGGAATGTGACACACCGAAAAATGCTAAAGATAAATTCTAATTTCTATCACTGTCATATAGAACCATTTTTACTCTGAACTTGGCATAAACCAACAGGGAGAAACAAGTTGCAAGACTTCCAGGAAAAATGAAGCGTAATTGGCAGCCAATAGTTGGTTATAAATTACACAGCCTGTTAACTGTATAAATAAAATTACGGAATACGCGGAACTCCTGTTCAGTAAAGTCAAAAAGGTCTAAGGTAATAGGCAGTGGTCTACAATCAGATATCCGTATCACTCTCCTCCTCAAGAAGTCTGTGTGAAAATTTATATTCAGAATTTTCAAGAAAAAGGAAGTTACTACTGCTCCACCTCACCCGGTGGGCCTTTCCCTGAATACGTCACAGGTAGCGGCTGGAGGCCGAGGGGTGGTGTATCCCTACTTCTGGAACACCCTGTTCACTACCTGCAGCGTCCGGGTCTCCCCGCAAGTGTCTACACATTCCCTTTCCCCGCAAGTGTCACTCCCCGCAAGTGTCACCAACTCGTTTTTGAGTTTGACAGCTACCCGCTGCGCTACTATACGCAATTCCTTAGTGGCCTCCGTAACACCTTCGCGAGCAACACGAACTTTCTTTTTCTCAGGCGACGAACGGCCTGTCGCATCTTTCGGTAAGTTAGAAGACGACTTCTTCGATTTCTTGGAAGTGGGAGTTGCAGGTGCAGGAGCAGTCGAGTTTGAATCACTTGTCTCGGGAATATCACGAGTTGCAGGTGTAGGTGAGGGAGGGTCTCCTCGTTTTTCAGTTTGCAATTGTTCCATACTATTCAACGGCTTAGGTGGAGGGTCGTTTGTGGCATCACGGATGGGTTTCGCTGATTCACGGGCCTCATTCTCGTCTCTCGTGACAGACACTGCTACACTGGTATCGTCAGTGATGCAGTCTTGTGCGGAACGGGTTTCGGAAACAAAAGGGAAGTGCGCGTGCTCCGCGGAGGCTGCGTGAGCGCCTGACATGTGCACGTCATCTTGTACGGCGGGTGCGCTTGGCTGCGAGGCTGCCGCCGCAGTGACGTCACCGAGCAGGTTGGCCGCGCTCCGTTCGCGCGGAAACAAACGGCTGGCGACTGCGGCGTACTGGGCCCGCGGTCTGCCGTCCGCGTCTACCTCGGCAGGCAACTGTACAGGTTTTTTGCGCGGACATTCCGCCCTAAGGTGGCCAGGCAAATTACAAGCAGAACAGGCACGTGGTTGTCCCTCGTACACAACAAGGGCCCGGAATCCAAATACATTCACAAAGGACGGTATATGACATTTCAAATCGATCTTCACAGATCATACACCGTTGTCAGCCTTGTAGTGCATGTTACCTCCCCATTTATCAATAGTTACGCCATACACGGTGCCGTACTTCGAAAGAGCCTCCGCGATATATTGCAAATCTAGCTCAAACGGTAACAGGTGAACTTTAACGGTGCGAAGGCCTAACCCAGCATAAGTAATGGTAACTCGACTCACCTCACCAGAGCTGGTCTTGTACTCGGCACTCCCGTTGGTCATGGTCATTATCTTCCGACAGATTTCGTCGTTCCTCAGTTTCACCACATAAACGTTGCTCAGGAAGTCGTAACACATACCGAACAGATCTTCTTCAAGTACGTTAAACTTTCCGAAGTTCTTGGCCGCTCTACATCAAAACTAAAACCAAACTTCAAAGTATATGTTTCTCAATTGTAACTCCATTTCAAATTAATAACTTATCAATGCAAGCAAGCGCGAATGTAAACACCAGTGAGCGACACTGGCGAGAGAGCTCCGCACAAGCGTCTGACCGCTGCGACGGCCGAGCCGCGACTGCGATCCCGACACGACATCCCTGTTAACTACGATTGCGGCTCGGCCCCCCTACCTTTTCCGGCCGTGGCGGACTGTGGCGAAGCCGCAACACGACGCAAGCCGCTGCCGTTTACCAAGGCGCGGCTCCTGGTCGGCGATTAGGGAAATTCATGGTCAAAATAAAATTTCCGATTCTTTTGGTGTAAAAAATACTGCATGTTAAGGAAGCAAAGCTACATCAGTTCCCATATTTAGTTTTTCGTTACAGATTCTCGTTTTCCGTTAAAAATTAAAAAGCACTACTTTCGGTTGCGCATGGTTTTTTTTTCACTTTTTATTCCATCTCTGTCGAGTTTGAGGAAACTAACATGCAAAAAAATTTGGTTTTTGCATATCTTGTAGTTTCATACCCCAGCAGTGACGAAGTGTCTATTTTCTCAAAATTCCTCATAGTTATTCAGATACTTAATTTTTAAGTAACCTGTTGCATTAATCTTTAAGTGTTTACATCGAAAAATGTAGTCGCTTGCTACTTTGTGTATGGTTCATTTTAGGTCATACATTGTTTGGGATGAAATGAAGCCAATAATTCGAAATTATTTTTAAAGTTGAGAGAAGGACGATACCTGTCTCCGTTTTCAAGATTTTGGCTCGTATATCTACGGTACGGGAGCGTCGCGAATAGCGCGCCAGTTCTCTCCAAGTGCAACCTGAATTGTGCGGAGGTAACAATCATCACATCTTCTAAACTGTTGAAGATATTGAACCCTTTTTTTTAATTATAGCCTGGGAAGGAATTCATATTTTACACAATCATTAATACACAAAGGTTTTTTTTATCTGCAGGTGTACAAAAATAACTATAGTTTTTTTTACGATGAAATGAGGTATTAATTAAACAGTATTTAATATGTATGGAGGTTTTTTTCCGTCTATTGCAACTAAATGAAAGGCGTTTCGCTTCTTTATTTGTGAACCATCATCAATGGCAAATTTTTAGTGTTAATTCTATGTGCGACTTCATGGAGCTGTGTGTGTAGTCTCCAAAGGTATGGAAGTTTTGGTTCTTTATTTCATCACATTGCCATGTACTTCACTGTGTCACTTCAGATTTTAAGTGTTAGGGTTTTCTATATATTGATTCTATTTTTGTGACACATGACCATGAAAGCTGTTAAAACATTTTTATTAACAGGCACCTTTTAAATGACGACACGAAATTCATACTTGAATTTAGATTAAATGTCAGCCAGTTTGCACATTAATTGGAACTTGCAGAGAGTGACATACAAAGAAAATCCTATAACCGATTCAACAAATCTATCAGTGCAGCTGAAAAAAAAAAAAAAAATAAATAAAAATAAAACGCAGTGATGTTAAGGTAATTGTTCTTTTATTTTCTTATTTACGATTGCGGCGCTGTTTATAAGACCAGGAGTGTGTTTATCTGAAACTCCTGATGTAGCTTGCACCTCTCTCGTCTCAGACTTTTTTTCATTTCAACTGATTTGATTCACCTTCTGCATTGCCTTTGAAATAAGTCCCAGTGTTCAAAAACGTACAGTTGAAATTTTTTCCAAGGGAGATCAAAAATAGCAAACACATACCAAACAAAGGATTTTTCTGTATCTTGTTAAATGTATCAACAACAGTTGTAAGACTGTTTGCTGTTTTGTTATAATTTTTTCATTCTGACCAGTTTCTGTCCTAAACCATCTTCCAGGGAATATGGAAAACAAAAAGATTTTAAAATATCGAATATGTCATCCATACCGTACACGAGACATTTGAATCTAAATGGTACACCATAACATTTATCTTTATTTATAAAAACTAAGATAATTTTTACGGTGCGCCACAAAACAGGCCTGTATTGGTATGAATGAAACTAATGAAAATATTACATTCACGTTGTCATGCATTTCCTTACACCTGTGGGATCACCTAAACAACAAAAATTAGTTACCACTGGTCACATTTTTTAGTTCCATAACCCTAGAGGACAATACAGCTCCTTTTACAACCTTCATTTCTCTTTTATTTCTTCAAATATTTTCAATCTACTCAGTCACTAGATTGCCATGAAATCTAAATATGTACAACGCACAAAGGCAATAGCTTCATGGCGAGACGAACTCATGAGTGGTTCATATCCGTTTTTCTTCGGGCCGCTTGTCTCGACATCTTTCTGCTGCTGCTTTGAGTCGTCCGACTCCAATCGCAGCACTGCTCACTGGTGCAGTCCTGCGATTGTCGCCGCATCAGCCGCGCGCCGCACTCCAAACTCGAAGTGCGCATGCGCGAGCAGCCAGCCTCTGAGGTCACGAGCCGATCCATCGCAGCCGCAGGCAGCAATCGCGCCTTGGACAACCCACCTTTAAGGTGGGTTGTCCAAGACGCGGCTGTTAACTGCGATTGCGGCTCGGCCCCCCTCCCTTTTCCAGCCGTGGCAGATGGCGGCGAGTCGGCAGCACGACGGCAGCCGCTGCCGTTTACCAAGATGCGGCTCCTGTTCGGCGACTCTGGAAATTCATGACGAAAATAAAATTTCCGATTTTCTTCCTGTAAAAAATACTGCTTGTTAAGGAAGCAAAGCTACATCAGTTTCCACATTTAGCTTTTCGTTACAGATTCTCGTTTTCCTTTAAAAAATTAAAAAGCGCTACTTTCAGTTGTGCGTGTTTTTTCACTTTTTATTACATCTCTGTCGAGTTTGAGGAAACTACGGCGCAAAAAAAATTGGTTTTTGCATATCTTGTAGTATCATACCCCAGCTTGATAACGAAGTGTCTATTTTCTCAAAATTCCTCATAGTTATTCAGATACTTAATTTTCAACTAACCTATTGCATTAAACTTGAAGTGTTTACATCGAAAAATGTAGTCGCTGGCTACTTTGCGTATGGTTCATTTTAGGTCATACATTGTTGCGGATGAAATGAAGCCAATAATTCGAAATTATTTTTAAAGTTGAGAGCAGGACGATACCTGTTTCCGTTTTCGAGATATTGGCTCGTATATCTACGATACGGGAGCGTCGGGACTAGCGCGCCATTTCTCTCCACGTGCAACCTGAATTGTGCGGAGGTAACAATCATCACATCTTATAAACTGTTAAAGATATTGAACCCTTTTTTAAATGATAGCCTGCGAAGGAATTCATGTTTTACACAATCATTAATAATCAAAGATTTTTTTTATCTACAGGTATACAGAAATAAATATAGTTTTTTACGATGAAACGAGGTATTAATTAAACAGTGTTTAACATTTATGGAGGTTTATTTCCGTCTATTGCAACTAAATGAAAGGCGTTTCGCTTTTTTATTTGTGAACCGTCATCAATGGCAGTTTTTTAGTGTTAATTCTATGTGCGACTTCATGGAGCTGTATGTGTATTCTCCAGAGGGATGGAAGTTTTGGTTTTTTATTTCATCACTTTGCCGTGTAATTCACTATGTCATCGCAGATTTAAACTGTCGTTTTTTTTAAATATATATTAATTCTATTTTTGTGACACATGACCATGAACGCTGTTAAAACATTTTTATTAACAGGCAGCTTTTAAATGACGACACGAAATTCATACTTGAGTTTAGATTAAATGTCAGCCAGTTTGCACATGAATTAGAACTTGCAGAGAGTGACATACAGAGAAAATCCTCTAACCGATTCAACAAATCTATCAGTGCAACTGAAAAAATAAATAAAACGCAGTGAAGCTAAGGTAATTATTCTTTTATTTTCTTATTTAAACCATCTTCCAGAGTATATGGAAAACAAAAAGATCTTAAAATATCGACGATGTCATCCATACCGTACACGAGACATTTGAATCTAAATGTTACACAACAACATTTATCTTTGTTCATATAAACTAAGATAATTTTTACGGCGCGCCACAAAACGGACTGTATTGGTATGAATGAAATTATTACATTAACGTTTTCATGAATTTCCTTACACCTGTGGGCTCACCTTAACAAAAAAATTAGTTACCACCGATCGCATTTTTTATTTACAAAACCCTAGTGGCCAATACGGCTCTTTTTCCAACCTTCATTTCTCTTTTATTTCTCCGAATATTTTCAGTCTACTCTTATGTGTCACTAGATTGCCATGAAATCTAAATCTGTTCAACGTACAAAGGGAATAGCTTAATGGCGAGACGAGCTTATCTCATGAGTGGTTCATATCCGTTTTTCTTCGGTCCGCTTGTCTCGACATCTTTCTGCCGCTGCCTTGAGTCGTCCGACTCCCATCGCAACACTGCTCACTGGTGCAGTCCTGCGATTGTCGCCGCATCAGCCGCGCGCCGCACTCCAAACTCAAAGTGCGCATGCGCGAGCAGCCAGCCTCTGACGTCACGAGCCGCTCCATCGCAGCCGCAGCCAGCAATCGCGCCTTGGACAACCCACCTTTAAGGTGGGTTGTCCAAGACGCGGCTGTTAACTGCGATTGCGGCTCGGCGCCCCTCCCTTTTCCGGTCGTGGCGTATGGTGGCAAGTCGACAGCACGACGGCAGCCGCTGCCGTTTACCAAGGCGCAGCTCCTGGTCGGCGTCTCGGGAAATTCATGACAAAAATAGAATTTCCGATTTTTTGCTGTAAAAAATACTGCATGTTAAGGAAGCAAAGCTACACCAGTTCTCGTATTTAGTTTTTCGTTACAGATTCTCGTTTTCCTTTAAAAAATTAAAAAGCGCTACTTTCGGTTATGCGTGTTTTTTCACTTTTTATTACATCTCTGTCACGTTTGAGGAAACCAACACGCAAAAAAATTTGGTTTTTGCATATCTTGTAGATTTATACCCCAGCTTGATAACGAAGTGTCTATTTTCTCAAAATTCCTCATAGTTATTCAGATACTTAATTTTTAAGTAACCTATTGCATTAAACTCGAAGAGTTTACATCGAAAAATGTAGTCGCTGGCTACTTTGCGTATGGTTCATTTTAGGTCATACATTGTTGCGGATGAAATGAAGCCAATGATTCGAAATTATTTTTTAAGTTGAGAGCAGGACGATACCTGTCTCCGTTTTCGAGATTTTGGCTCGTATATCTACGGTACGGGAGCGTCGCGAATAGCGCGCCAGTTCTCTCCACGTGCAACCTGAATTGTACGGCGGTAACAATCATCAAATCTTCTAAACTATTGAAGGTATTGAACCCTTTTTTAAATGATAGCCTGGGAAGGAATTCATGTTTTACACAATCATTAATACACAAAGGTTTTTTTATCTGCAGGTGTACAAAAATAACTATAGTTTTTTTACGATGACATGAGGTATTAATTAAACAGTATTTAATATGTATGGAGGTTTTTTTCCGTCTATTGCAACTAAATGAAAGGCGTTTCGCTTCTTTATTTGTGAACCATCATCAATGGCAAATTTTTAGTGTTAATTCTATGTGCGACTTCATGGAGCTGTGAGTAGTGGGGTGGTGCCGGTTACACCCCACTGAGATTCTACCCATGATGCATTGCGCGAGTACCGCTACCTCCACCCCTACTCCCTCGGCCAATTGCCGAACCGCAGATCAAAGAATGCCGCCAAACTTGAACAATAGCGCACTTAAGGATGATTGATAGTTTACATTTAGGTCCTTTTGATTCGCTTGACCCCTCCTCCCTCGGCCAATTGCCTGACCGCAGATCAAAGGATGCCGCCACAGGATGATTGATAGGTCTTCCTGGAAGAACGAAAGATGATTGACAGTTTACATTTAGGTCCTTTTGATTCGCTACTTGTCCGACCGCTAATCAAAGGACGCCCGCATAACGCACTTAAGGATGATTGACAGGTTGCAACACCTCCCTCGGCCACACACGACGCCCCGCCCCTCACTCTCCACCCCTCGGTGCAGCCGCCAGACAAGCGGCACCTCCGACAGGTCCAGACCTGTAGACCCATCGACATGTCTGTACTCGCACCCTGGACCACACACCTGGCCGGTTCGACGCCCCCCTCCACCCCTCGGCACAGCCGCCAGACAGGCGGCACCTCCGACTGGTCCAGACCTGCAGACCCCTCAACATGTCTGTACTCGCACCCGCGACCCCTACTCGCTCGGCCGATTGCCGGACCGCCGCCTCCGCCGCCGACAGATGCTACCCCCTCCTCCTCCACGCTAGCGACCGGTTCTCAAAGGACGCCGCCACCCGCCCTACCCGGAAGAACAAACAATACCGCGACGATTGTCTTGACCGCACCGACACCGCCCCCACAGGCCGACCCCTGCTCTCTTTTTACGGCGACCGCGGCCCGACAGGTCAGCAGCCAATTAAATTGCATATTTATTATTAAGCGCGCCGCAGCGATCCGTACGCCAGATCTCGATTTATGTAACAACAACAATTTCCGCCGTTTATTATTATTATTCTTGGAAAAAAATAGAGCTACCATAGTGTTCTTCGTATGCTAACAAACAATTTAGAACAGAAATGCTTAGTTGGTCTCGTATACTACAGCATGTAGTAGTAAAATATTAAAACTCGTATGCAAAATTTGCAAGTAAGAATTTCCACTCCAATCTCTCTCCATGCTCTTCGCATAGACTACAACCGACAGACGTGTTTAATAATAATAATAGCGCAGGTTACGGTAACGAACGCCACAAACTTACGTATCCATCTTAACATATACTCTTTCGATATACAGAAACAATTCTAACGAAAAGAAAAGAAATGGTCCGTTTCGGAATTCGACCGCAACCTTAGATCTATAAATGTATCTCTTCGTTTAGACGATGCAAGCAACAGCCATCGAACGGAATGTAACTTCTATGCCAACAACTCTTTCGATAAAACAGCAACAGCGGCAGCAGCAGAAGACGGCATATTGTTTATACAAAAATTCCAAATAACGAAAATCGGCAATGACATCTAGCACAACGTCTCTAAATATACATCTGCAAGCTCCGTTAAACTCGTATGCAAAATTTGCAAGTAAGAATTTACATTCCCATCTCTCTCCAGGCGTGTTTAATAATAATAGCGCAGGTTAGATAATAAACACCACAAACTTACGTATCCATCTTAACATATACTCTTTCGATATACAAAAACAATTCTAACCAGAGCCAATTAACGAAAAGAAAAGAAATGGTCCGTTTCGGAACTCGACCACAACCTTGCATCTATAAATGTATCTCTTCGTTTAGACGATGCAAGCAATAGCCATCGAACGGGATGTAACTTGTATGCCAACCACTCTTTCGATAAAACAGCAACAACAGCGGCAGCAGCAGAATACGACATAGTGTTTATACAAAAATTCCAAATAACGAAATCGGCAATGATATTTAGCACAAAGTCTCTAAATAAACATCTGCAAGCACCGTTAACAATCGTCCAGAACGCAGAGCGCTCTCTCGGCAGACTACATAAAAGAAACATATGCTAAGTGTTTAAACAAAAACACCTAAGTAACATCTCCAAATGATCAAAACCTTCTATGCAGACGCACCATTCTGACAAGGATAGCTCGCAATGCATTTATTTAATGGAGCTGAGCCATGCCGAAAGTTCCGAAATTTAACACTCTCTCTCTCTTTAGCGATCTTGCCCTGTTACGTTTCCTTCTTCTTAGATCGAGGTATAACTGCGCATTCCGAGAGTTCGGGTGTTTTAATTTTACCTCTTATTTCCTTGCTACAGCAGTACACATCCCATCTAAGAAATCTCTATGTCCTGTTACGGTGCAAACTACATTTATCTGACACCGATATTCCAGCGCCCCAGAAGACATTTAATCCCTATTGTGCAACGGAGAGTCGAAATAAAAGAAAAATACGTGAAATAATTTACCGATTCCGACCGTCTACACTAAAACTTTTCGAAATTATTGGCCTAACAACACCCTTATTCGACAATACAGCAACCACAGAACCGAAGTTACCTGCCCAATGCAACACAGATTTCCAGCTCGACCCGCCCTTTACCCACAAAATTCCTACTCCGAACTAAGATTTATTATTTTAATTACAAGTAGATGTCCATCGCAAACGAAGACGCTAACCTACACGCCACAACACATGATTCTATATAGGACATGGAGTGTTTACAATTTTTGTTTTGTTTATTACAGTACAACTGAGTACATGCAACGTAATGTTCGCAAACACTTATATCGCAACCAACTCCCGCACACTTCGATCATAACCTGCTCTCTAAGGAATGGATGGGAGTCACACACAGTACAAACACGTTTGTCGTGTGTTCCTCTAATTTCGGCCAGTACAACGATGCGAGACCAATCCCCCCGCCTGTTTACTGTAAAAGCAAATATTTTTTCCCCACACTATCTGTTTAAACCGGGCTTGCACATATACAATAGCCTCCTTTTAAAAGCATGTGTCTTCGCCATATAACCCAGTTTTCGTTTACCCTTCTTCTTCTTCTTAGGACTTCTGGAATAACGTAGACGATATCTACGTCTGTGGATAATAAAGTCCTGGAATGCTAAAAAAAATATAGTTCCTTGCTCGACTCTACAAGTAATTTACAGTCGAAACTAAAAAAAAAAACATAATGTCCGAGAGAGCGGTCAATTTTCTGGTACTCTTAATACCCAAGTAACAAATCTAAAAGCGTTTGCACAGTACAACGGCGCACTTGGTAAATACCGTATCTTCTCTTTTAGAACACTTAAACAATCTTCTTACACAATCCTCCATCCTGGTAATACCATCTTCTCGAACCGGCGAAAAAATAAAAGTCCTAACAATCAACTGCCTGGACTCTTTATAAAATCGATATCTTTGCTTACACCAGGGCTCGTGATTTTTCGACAAATTTATTTTGGTTCTACAATTCGACGCCAACCACGTTAAGCAGTCGTTTCCTCGCCTGCAACCACTTTGATATTGCTCCTCCCATCCGAAAGTCATGCTCGGATACGAACGCCACTCGGTTAAAGTATTGTCCAAAAATCCAGGAGATAGAAGCCATCTACACGAAGCTGCTGCTGTAGTATAGATGGGAGCGTCTCCATTAAAAAATATCGATTAGCTGCAGTTTATATGATATATACCCACAGGACGTATATATTTCCCCCCCCCCCCCCCCCCCATGTATTCCAGAAATAGTAACATCGTCTTATCTCCAACGTTTGCAGTATCGAACTTGCGGAATTTACTACACACACACACACGCGCGCACTCCATTGGCTACAACTAGCGCACTTTAAGTAACGAAACTATAGGAGTTTTATAAAACACGTTGATTTTCGACGAAAGAATTATGATTTACCGCAGCAGGCATATCCGCTACGTAACGTGTTGCACACCAGCCGTAAAGTAGCCAACACTAGCATACGATTAAACAGACGATGCTTCGACGAAAGATCAATGCACCACCAAAGTCAGTTTTCTTTACAGCTTTACCGTGACGGATATATTTAGGGTATATCGACACTTTTTACTTACATTCCGTCCCATCTAGCCTAAAGCACTCTCTGTAAGCGCCAAACATTTCCAACACAGTAACAGAACTACACCTTGCAGTCAACACGAACCTACAACAACAGAAGAATCTAGCCATTCCAACTCGTTTTTTGTCCCAACTAGCATGCTGCTAGCTATGTATACGTTCGTAACAACCCAGACAGAGCTATCCTTACATCCGTCACTAACCCAGTACCAACTCTAAACAAGTTACCACAGATGGTGTTATAACCGCGATCAGTAACAGACAAGATCTCCCAGACACACAGCGTTTTAATAAAGTTTCGATCTCTCTCTCTCTCCACCCAATAACTACGCTGGTTGCTTGACCTGTCCCTAACATCCAACCACAACTTTGTTTCCAATGCATAGCCCGGCAGACAATATTTCTGGAACGCTCTCTATCAGCCAATAGACTATATACCTCGAGCATTCGCGCACAAATCACCATTGTATACCACTCCTTCTAACAAATTATTACTCTCGATAAACATCTGTAACACAGTGTCAAAAAATGAGCGACGTGCACACGCACAGAACAGCTAACAAGAAAAGATCTAGATACAAGACAAGTTCTTATAATCCTTACAAGCAGCAACGCAAAATAGTCTACACCATTTCGAACTAATGCAACACCAGATTTTTTTTAACGATCTCCAAGAGCAATCCTTTAGTGACTAAACATACGATTAAATGCACCTCCAATGTAGGTAACTAATCCTCTAACTCGATGCTTATCGACCAAAGAACATTAATTTACCACTGCAATCATCTCCGATACGCTACCGAGAGACGTCCATTCGTAAACACAGCTAAAAGAAGATATAAATGCCCCACATCCATGCTACGAAGTATCTATATGTATTTCCACAATTGTGAACCACATCTGCGTTGCATCGTATCGCACGACTAAACAGTTCAAAATAGGTACTTCGCGCAAGCTAGCATGCATAATCACATTCCATCTTATTTCTGGCTGTAGGCGAGTGCGGACCTGTTGACTCATCGTAGACGCCGGTTTGGAGCGTGTGTACGTCCTATACATGTAAACATACCTGTCCACGCTCGCACTTGACCCGGAGAAGTTTTCGGTTTAATTTTTCCTGGCCGCACCAGATTCCGAATACAAGAGAGCTATTTTCGCGAAGATAGATTTCCTCGCAGCTGACGCAAGCGATGTTTTTACCGTACGAGCAGTCGTTAAACTTTTATACGCAGATACATATACAGACAGTTGGATGTGCGCAAATTTGCGATGTAGCTCTTACAGAAACGAAACATAGTTTTTTTAGAAATTCGATAAGAAGAAGAAGAACGAAATTTATACAAGATGAACCAATGTGCAATAAGTCAAAACCCAATCCATGCAGCAATGTACCGAGCAACATCGATTTAAACGAACGCTTTGCTTAACTGTAGAATAGAACAACACAGAATTACACCTCCCTAACAGATACTTTACCGAGGAGTTACTGCTCTTTGCTAACAAGAAACATGTCTTCTGGTATCTTCTCCTAAACCCTATAAGACCGAAACTTTCTACTCGAGAAGCTAGACACAGAATACAAATCGTTCTTTATTATGTTCTCGAACTCCATTACGTATCTTCGTTTCCTCCTGCAACTTCGGGCAATGCTTCTAGACGAGAACAATCGCCGGCCGCGGTGGCCGAGGTGACTGAGGCGCTCCAGTCACGGTCATCACGGCCACTACGGTCGGGGGTTCGAATCCCCCCTCGGGCATGGATATTTGTGCCGTCCTAGTTAGTAAGTAGTTCATAAGTAGTTTGTAAGTTTAGGGACTGATGACCCCGTAATTAAGTCCCATAAGCTTAACAAACATTTGAACATTCGAGAACAATCGTGTATTTTAACTTTTCCCATTATTTCCTGGTTATAGCACTATGCGTCGCTATGTGTGTATTCTCGAATGTTCAAATGTTTGTTAAGCTTATGGGACTTAACTACGGGGTCATCAGTCCCTAAACTTACAAACTACTTATGAACTACTTACTAACTAGGACGGCACAAATATCCATGCCCGAGGGGGGATTCGAACCCCCGACCGTAGTGGCCGTGATGACCGTGACTGGAGCGCCTCAGTCACCTCGGCCACCGCGGCCGGCGATTGTTCTCGTCTAGAAGCATTGCCCGAAGGTGCAGGAGGAAACGAAGATACGTAATGGAGTTCGAGAACATAATAAAGAACGATTTGTATTCTGTGTCTAGCTTCTCGAGTAGAAAGTTTCGGTCTTATAGGGTTTAGGAGAAGATACCAGAAGACATGTTTCTTGTTAGCAAAGAGCAGTAACTCCTCGGTAAAGTATCTGTTAGGGAGGTGTAATTCTGTGTTGTTCTATTCTACAGTTAAGCAAAGCGTTCGTTTAAATCGATGTTGCTCGGTACATTGCTGCATGGATTGGGGTTTGACTTATTGCACATTGGTTCATCTTGTATAAATTTCGTTCTTCCTCTTCTTATCGAATTTCTAAAAAAACTATGTTTCGTTTCTGTAAGAGCTACATCGCAA
Organism: Locusta migratoria; assembly: GCA_026315105.1. Taxonomy (NCBI): domain Eukaryota; kingdom Metazoa; phylum Arthropoda; class Insecta; order Orthoptera; family Acrididae; genus Locusta; species Locusta migratoria. Next base: position 445,983,004 of record CM048755.1, on the reverse strand, counting down.
ATTTGCGCACATCCAACTGTCTGTATATGTATCTGCGTATAAAAGTTTAACGACTGCTCGTACGGTAAAAACATCGCTTGCGTCAGCTGCGAGGAAATCTATCTTCGCGAAAATAGCTCTCTTGTATTCGGAATCTGGTGCGGCCAGGAAAAATTAAACCGAAAACTTCTCCGGGTCAGGTGCGAGCGTGGACAGGTATGTTTACATGTATAGGACGTATACACGCTCCAAACCGGCGTCTACGATGAGTCAACAGGTCCGCACTCGCCTACAGCCAGAAATAAGATGGAATGTGATTATGCATGCTAGCTTGCGCGAAGTACCTATTTTGAACTGTTTAGTCGTGCGATACGATGCAACGCAGATGTGGTTCACAATTGTGGAAATACATATAGATACTTCGTAGCATGGATGTGGGGCATTTATATCTTCTTTTAGCTGTGTTTACGAATGGACGTCTCTCGGTAGCGTATCGGAGATGATTGCAGTGGTAAATTAATGTTCTTTGGTCGATAAGCATCGAGTTAGAGGATTAGTTACCTACATTGGAGGTGCATTTAATCGTATGTTTAGTCACTAAAGGATTGCTCTTGGAGATCGTTAAAAAAAATCTGGTGTTGCATTAGTTCGAAATGGTGTAGACTATTTTGCGTTGCTGCTTGTAAGGATTATAAGAACTTGTCTTGTATCTAGATCTTTTCTTGTTAGCTGTTCTGTGCGTGTGCACGTCGCTCATTTTTTGACACTGTGTTACAGATGTTTATCGAGAGTAATAATTTGTTAGAAGGAGTGGTATACAATGGTGATTTGTGCGCGAATGCTCGAGGTATATAGTCTATTGGCTGATAGAGAGCGTTCCAGAAATATTGTCTGCCGGGCTATGCATTGGAAACAAAGTTGTGGTTGGATGTTAGGGACAGGTCAAGCAACCAGCGTAGTTATTGGGTGGAGAGAGAGAGAGATCGAAACTTTATTAAAACGCTGTGTGTCTGGGAGATCTTGTCTGTTACTGATCGCGGTTATAACACCATCTGTGGTAACTTGTTTAGAGTTGGTACTGGGTTAGTGACGGATGTAAGGATAGCTCTGTCTGGGTTGTTACGAACGTATACATAGCTAGCAGCATGCTAGTTGGGACAAAAAACGAGTTGGAATGGCTAGATTCTTCTGTTGTTGTAGGTTCGTGTTGACTGCAAGGTGTAGTTCTGTTACTGTGTTGGAAATGTTTGGCGCTTACAGAGAGTGCTTTAGGCTAGATGGGACGGAATGTAAGTAAAAAGTGTCGATATACCCTAAATATATCCGTCACGGTAAAGCTGTAAAGAAAACTGACTTTGGTGGTGCATTGATCTTTCGTCGAAGCATCGTCTGTTTAATCGTATGCTAGTGTTGGCTACTTTACGGCTGGTGTGCAACACGTTACGTAGCGGATATGCCTGCTGCGGTAAATCATAATTCTTTCGTCGAAAATCAACGTGTTTTATAAAACTCCTATAGTTTCGTTACTTAAAGTGCGCTAGTTGTAGCCAATGGAGTGCGCGCGCGTGTGTGTGTGTGTGTAGTAAATTCCGCAAGTTCGATACTGCAAACGTTGGAGATAAGACGATGTTACTATTTCTGGAATACATGGGGGGGGGGGGGGGAAATATATACGTCCTGTGGGTATATATCATATAAACTGCAGCTAATCGATATTTTTTAATGGAGACGCTCCCATCTATACTACAGCAGCAGCTTCGTGTAGATGGCTTCTATCTCCTGGATTTTTGGACAATACTTTAACCGAGTGGCGTTCGTATCCGAGCATGACTTTCGGATGGGAGGAGCAATATCAAAGTGGTTGCAGGCGAGGAAACGACTGCTTAACGTGGTTGGCGTCGAATTGTAGAACCAAAATAAATTTGTCGAAAAATCACGAGCCCTGGTGTAAGCAAAGATATCGATTTTATAAAGAGTCCAGGCAGTTGATTGTTAGGACTTTTATTTTTTCGCCGGTTCGAGAAGATGGTATTACCAGGATGGAGGATTGTGTAAGAAGATTGTTTAAGTGTTCTAAAAGAGAAGATACGGTATTTACCAAGTGCGCCGTTGTACTGTGCAAACGCTTTTAGATTTGTTACTTGGGTATTAAGAGTACCAGAAAATTGACCGCTCTCTCGGACATTATGTTTTTTTTTTTTAGTTTCGACTGTAAATTACTTGTAGAGTCGAGCAAGGAACTATATTTTTTTTAGCATTCCAGGACTTTATTATCCACAGACGTAGATATCCTCTACGTTATTCCAGAAGTCCTAAGAAGAAGAAGAAGGGTAAACGAAAACTGGGTTATATGGCGAAGACACATGCTTTTAAAAGGAGGCTATTGTATATGTGCAAGCCCGGTTTAAACAGATAGTGTGGGGAAAAATATTTGCTTTTACAGTAAACAGGCGGGGGGATTGGTCTCGCATCGTTGTACTGGCCGAAATTAGAGGAACACACGACAAACGTGTTTGTACTGTGTGTGACTCCCATCCATTCCTTAGAGAGCAGGTTATGATCGAAGTGTGCGGGAGTTGGTTGCGATATAAGTGTTTGCGAACATTACGTTGCATGTACTCAGTTGTACTGTAATAAACAAAACAAAAATTGTAAACACTCCATGTCCTATATAGAATCATGTGTTGTGGCGTGTAGGTTAGCGTCTTCGTTTGCGATGGACATCTACTTGTAATTAAAATAATAAATCTTAGTTCGGAGTAGGAATTTTGTGGGTAAAGGGCGGGTCGAGCTGGAAATCTGTGTTGCATTGGGCAGGTAACTTCGGTTCTGTGGTTGCTGTATTGTCGAATAAGGGTGTTGTTAGGCCAATAATTTCGAAAAGTTTTAGTGTAGACGGTCGGAATCGGTAAATTATTTCACGTATTTTTCTTTTATTTCGACTCTCCGTTGCACAATAGGGATTAAATGTCTTCTGGGGCGCTGGAATATCGGTGTCAGATAAATGTAGTTTGCACCGTAACAGGACATAGAGATTTCTTAGATGGGATGTGTACTGCTGTAGCAAGGAAATAAGAGGTAAAATTAAAACACCCGAACTCTCGGAATGCGCAGTTATACCTCGATCTAAGAAGAAGGAAACGTAACAGGGCAAGATCGCTAAAGAGAGAGAGAGTGTTAAATTTCGGAACTTTCGGCATGGCTCAGCTCCATTAAATAAATGCATTGCGAGCTATCCTTGTCAGAATGGTGCGTCTGCATAGAAGGTTTTGATCATTTGGAGATGTTACTTAGGTGTTTTTGTTTAAACACTTAGCATATGTTTCTTTTATGTAGTCTGCCGAGAGAGCGCTCTGCGTTCTGGACGATTGTTAACGGTGCTTGCAGATGTTTATTTAGAGACTTTGTGCTAAATATCATTGCCGATTTCGTTATTTGGAATTTTTGTATAAACACTATGTCGTATTCTGCTGCTGCCGCTGTTGTTGCTGTTTTATCGAAAGAGTGGTTGGCATACAAGTTACATCCCGTTCGATGGCTATTGCTTGCATCGTCTAAACGAAGAGATACATTTATAGATGCAAGGTTGTGGTCGAGTTCCGAAACGGACCATTTCTTTTCTTTTCGTTAATTGGCTCTGGTTAGAATTGTTTTTGTATATCGAAAGAGTATATGTTAAGATGGATACGTAAGTTTGTGGTGTTTATTATCTAACCTGCGCTATTATTATTAAACACGCCTGGAGAGAGATGGGAATGTAAATTCTTACTTGCAAATTTTGCATACGAGTTTAACGGAGCTTGCAGATGTATATTTAGAGACGTTGTGCTAGATGTCATTGCCGATTTTCGTTATTTGGAATTTTTGTATAAACAATATGCCGTCTTCTGCTGCTGCCGCTGTTGCTGTTTTATCGAAAGAGTTGTTGGCATAGAAGTTACATTCCGTTCGATGGCTGTTGCTTGCATCGTCTAAACGAAGAGATACATTTATAGATCTAAGGTTGCGGTCGAATTCCGAAACGGACCATTTCTTTTCTTTTCGTTAGAATTGTTTCTGTATATCGAAAGAGTATATGTTAAGATGGATACGTAAGTTTGTGGCGTTCGTTACCGTAACCTGCGCTATTATTATTATTAAACACGTCTGTCGGTTGTAGTCTATGCGAAGAGCATGGAGAGAGATTGGAGTGGAAATTCTTACTTGCAAATTTTGCATACGAGTTTTAATATTTTACTACTACATGCTGTAGTATACGAGACCAACTAAGCATTTCTGTTCTAAATTGTTTGTTAGCATACGAAGAACACTATGGTAGCTCTATTTTTTTCCAAGAATAATAATAATAAACGGCGGAAATTGTTGTTGTTACATAAATCGAGATCTGGCGTACGGATCGCTGCGGCGCGCTTAATAATAAATATGCAATTTAATTGGCTGCTGACCTGTCGGGCCGCGGTCGCCGTAAAAAGAGAGCAGGGGTCGGCCTGTGGGGGCGGTGTCGGTGCGGTCAAGACAATCGTCGCGGTATTGTTTGTTCTTCCGGGTAGGGCGGGTGGCGGCGTCCTTTGAGAACCGGTCGCTAGCGTGGAGGAGGAGGGGGGTAGCATCTGTCGGCGGCGGAGGCGGCGGTCCGGCAATCGGCCGAGCGAGTAGGGGTCGCGGGTGCGAGTACAGACATGTTGAGGGGTCTGCAGGTCTGGACCAGTCGGAGGTGCCGCCTGTCTGGCGGCTGTGCCGAGGGGTGGAGGGGGGCGTCGAACCGGCCAGGTGTGTGGTCCAGGGTGCGAGTACAGACATGTCGATGGGTCTACAGGTCTGGACCTGTCGGAGGTGCCGCTTGTCTGGCGGCTGCACCGAGGGGTGGAGAGTGAGGGGCGGGGCGTCGTGTGTGGCCGAGGGAGGTGTTGCAACCTGTCAATCATCCTTAAGTGCGTTATGCGGGCGTCCTTTGATTAGCGGTCGGACAAGTAGCGAATCAAAAGGACCTAAATGTAAACTGTCAATCATCTTTCGTTCTTCCAGGAAGACCTATCAATCATCCTGTGGCGGCATCCTTTGATCTGCGGTCAGGCAATTGGCCGAGGGAGGAGGGGTCAAGCGAATCAAAAGGACCTAAATGTAAACTATCAATCATCCTTAAGTGCGCTATTGTTCAAGTTTGGCGGCATTCTTTGATCTGAGGTTCGGCAATTGGCCGAGGGAGTAGGGGTGGAGGTAGCGGTACTCGCGCAATGCATCATGGGTAGAATCTCAGTGGGGTGTAACCGGCACCACCCCACTACTGCTGTGTGTGTAGTCTCCAAAGGTATGGAAGTTTTGGTTCTTTATTTCACCACATTGCCATGTACTTCACTGTATCACTTCAGATTTTAAGTGTTAGGGTTTTCTACATATTGATTCTATTTTTGTGACATGACCATGAAAGCTGTAAAACATTTTCATTAACAGGCACCTTTTAAAGGACGACACGAAATACATACTTGAGTTTAGATTGAATGTCAGCCAGTTTGCACATGAAATGGAACTTGCAGAGAGTGACATACAGAGAAAATCCTATAACTGATTCAACAAATCTATCAGTGCAGCTAAAAAATAAATAAATAAATAAAAATAAAACAAAGTGATGCTAAGGTAATTGTTCTTTTATTTTCTTATTTACGATTGCGGCGCTATTTATAAGACCAGGAGTATGTTTATTTGAAACTCCTGATGCAGCTTGCATCTCTCTCGTGTCAAGCTTTTTTCATTTTAACTGATTGGATTCACCTTCTGTATTGCCTTTGAAATAAGTCCCAGTGTTCGAAAACGTACAGTTGAAATTTTTTCCGAGGGTGTTCGAAAATAGCAAACACATACCAAACAAAAGATTTTTATGTAGCTTGTTAAATGTATCAACAACAGTTGTACGACTGTTTGCTGTTTTGTTATAATTTATTTCATTCTGACCAGTTTCTGTCCTAAACCATCTTCCAGGGAAAATGGAAAACAAAAAGATTTTAAGATGTCGATGATGTCATCCATACCGTACACGAGACATTTGAATCTAAATGGTACACCACAACATTTATCTTTGTTCATATAAACTAAGATATTTTTTACGGCGCGCCACAAAACGGACTGTATAGGTATGAATGAAATTAATGAAAATATTACATTAACGTTGTCATGCATTTCCTTACAGCTGTGGGATCACCTAAACAAAATAATTAGTTACCACCGGTTAAATTTTTTATTTCCAAAACTCTAGACGCCAATACAGCTCCTTTTCCAACCTTCATTTCTCTTTTATTTCTCCGAATATTTTCAGTCTACTCTTATGATTACCATGAAATCTAAATCTGTTCAATGTACAAAGGCAATAGCTTAATGGCGAGACAAACTCATGAGTGGTTTATATACGTTTTTGTTCGGTCCGCTTGGCTTGACATCTTTCTGCCGCTGCTTTGAGTCGTCCGACTCGCATCGCAACACTGCTCACTGGTGCAGTCCTGCGATTGTCGCCGCATCAGCCGCGCGCCGTACTCCAAACTCGAAGTGCGCATGCGCGAGCAGCCAGCCTCTGACGTCACGAGTCGATCCATCGCAGCCGCAGGCAGCAATCGCGCCTTGGACAACCCACCTTTAGGCTGTGGCTAAGCCATGTCTCCACCATATCCTTTCTTCCAGGAGTGCTAGTCTTGCATGTTTCACAGGAGAGATTCTGTGAAGTTTGGAAACCAAAAGGCGAGGTACTGGCGGAAGAAAAGTCGTGCGGCGGCATCGTGAGTTGTGTCGGGATAGCACAGTCGGTAGTGCGCTTGCCCGCAAAAATGCAAAGGTCCCAGGTTCGAGTCCCGGTTCCGGCACACAATTTTAATCTGCCAGGAATGTTTCATATCAGCGCACAGTCCGCTGCAGAGTGAAAGTTTCATTCTGGAAACATCCCTTAGGCTGTGGCTAAGCCATGTCTCCACCATATCCTTTCTGCCAGGAGTGCTAGTCTTGCATGTTCAAAGTTCAAATGTTTGTATAGTCTATGGGACTTAACTACGGGGTCATCAGTCCCTAAACTTACAAACTACTTATGAACTACTTACGAACTAGGACGGCACAAATATCCATGCCCGAGGGGGGATTCGAACCCTCGACCGTAGTGGCCGTGCAGACCGTGACTGAAGCGCCTCAGTCCCCGCGGTCACCGCGGCCGGTCGTCTTGCATGTTTCGCAAGAGAGCTTCTGTGAAGTTTGGAAAGTAGGAGGCGAGGTACTGGCGGAAGTAATGTTGTGAGGCGGCATCGTGAGTCGTGTCGGGATAGCACAGTCGGTATTGCGCTTGCCCGCGAAAGGCAAAGGTCCCAGGTTCGAGTCCCGGTTCCGGCACACAATTTTAATCTGCCAGGAAAGTTTCAGATATTAGTAGTCGGCTTTTTACACCAGCAGCGATATGTAATTACTTTATTTTTTCCGTCGCTGCTTGACAGAAAATGATAATATCAAAAAGGAACAACTTCCTGATGTTCTGCAAGACATATTTATTCGTCACAAACCGGCTTTCGGCTTCTTAGGCCATCATCAGGTGACTGACTGTAGTATAAATGTTTTCAAATATGTTACAAACATGTTACTACCTACAAAGATAGTATCACAGAAAGTCGATACTTCACAGGAAAGTTCATTACAACTACATATTTATGAAAGTTATTAACATTTATATAAAAATATAATAAGTATGTGTAAAGGATCAAAACTGACATGATTATTTTTGTCGAAAAGGAAATTTGGAAAATAAAACTTATTTTAGTAGAGGTGTAAAGGGGAACTGGATCTGATCGTTTAATCCTAAACTGGCATCCTTAGCCAAATGTTTATTGATTTCCAATATTTCCAGTAGTGTCATGTTTCTGCTTTTCTACAGAGCATGTAAGATTTCATAGTGTACATCGTAATCATGGTTTTCTCTGAGCAGACGTTCAGCAAAGGTTGAATCTGTCTTTCTTAAGCTCCAGCTTCTCTCGTGTTCTGACAATCTAATAGCCACAGCCCTGCCAGACTGACCAACATACACTTTTCCACAATGTTTGCACGTGATATTGTACACACCACTCAGTGATACGGGTTGAACTTTGTCCTTACTATTGAATAAATACTCTGAAATGTTGTTTGTATTGTAAAACGCCTGAAATTTCGAGAGTTTAACTTTTTACCAATATGATCTGAAATTTTGCCTAAATATGGGACGACACACCCGTTTTTCTGACTACTGACTTGTTCTTGCTGGCCAGCATATAAAAGTGTTCTAATTTTTCTCATTTTCTTGTTATTTAGTATGCTGTCAATCAGGGCAGGGTTGTAGCCATTACTGGATGCTATGTGTTTGATTGTTTGTAATTCTGTCTGAAATCCAGAATTAGATAATGGAACAGATATGAGGTGATGGACAATGGAGTGGAAAGCTGCACGATTATGGCTGTGTGGATGCTGGGAACTAGTAGGGATAACTGTATCTGTTACTATGGATTTTCTGAAAATACTGAATACGAGTTTCTTTCTGCTGATATCAATAGTAAGGTCCAAAAAGTTAATAGAAGATCCTCCTAGTCCCATAGTGAACTTAATTTTCTTGTGTTGGGAATTTAAATGTTGTAAAAAGGTATCCAATTGTCCGGTGGTACCAGTCCATAAACACAGCACATCATCCACATACCTGAACCAGTAGCCAATTTTGCACCTCAGTGGTTCCTTCTGTAAGAAAATCTGCTCAAAATGATCCATGAAGATCTCAGAATGGGACTAAGTGGAAAACCCAAGGCTATGCCATCAGACTGACTGTAGTACTTATTTTCAAACTGGAAGTAATTTTGCTCTACACATGTTTCTGTAGCAGTTATTGTCATGTGATTCGCCAGGGCTTACTTTAAATTTATGCATAATCACTGCTACAGAAACAGTGCATAGCAAAATTACTTCCAGTTTGAAAATAAGTACTACTGTCAGTCTGATGGCCTAGCTATGGGTTCTCCACTTAGTCCCATTCTGAGATCTCCCAGAATCAAGAGAGGGACGAAAGAAGTAGGAAAAGGTTTATCTCGGCGTGGGTGAGATGGGATTTCTACGAGTATATTTTATCCCACTTATGCCGTGGTTTGTTCGTAATTTAGGCTATCACAACATTCCAGCGATAATTTTATCGACTTGCTTGAGTATCACGTAAATTTACGAAAATAGAAAAGGAAAATTAAGATTTAATATCCTGCGACGGTTTCGTCATTTGAGATGGAGCACAAGCTTGGACTGTTTTGATTAGGATGGGGAAGGAAACTGCTGTGTTCCTGAAAAGGAACCACCTTGGCATTTTCCTAGAGTAATTTTAAGACTCAGGAGGAGGTGATCATCAGGAAAGACGACACTGGCATTCTACGGATCGGAACGTGGAATGTTAGATCCCTTGATCGGGTAGGGAAGTTAGAAAATTTAAAAAGAGAAATGGATAGGTTGGAGTTAGATATAGTGGGGATTAGTGAAGTTCGGTGGAAAGAGGGACAGGATTTCTGGTCAGATGAGTATAGGATTATAAATACATAATCAGTTGGGGGCATTACAGGAGTAGGTCTGATAATGAATAAAGAAACAGGAATGCGGGTAAACTACTATGAGCAACACAGTGATCGCATTATCGTAGTCAAGATAGATACGAAGCCATCACCGACCACAGTAGTACAGTTTTAGCCAACTAGCTCTGCCGATGATGAGGAGATCGAAGAAATATATGAGGAGCTAAAGGAAATTATTCAGACAATTAAGGGAGAGGAAAACTTAATTGTTATGGGAGACTGGATTTCGGTAGTAGGATAAGGAGGGAAAGGGAAGATAGTGGGTGAATATGGTCTGCACAAAAGGAATGAAAGAGAAAGCCGCCTGGTAGAATTTTGCACGGTACATAATTTAGTTATAACAAACACCTGGTTTAAGAATCACGAAAAAAGGTTGTATACGTGGAAGAGACCAGGAGACACCGGGAGATACCAGACAGATTTTATGGTTGTAAGGCATAGATTTCGGAACCAGGTTTTAAACTGTAAGACATGCCCAGGGGCAGATATAAACTGTGACCATAACTTATTGGTCATGAATTGTAGGCTGAAACTGAAAAACTGCAGAAAAGTAGGAAAATAAGGAGATGGGGTCTGGATAAACTGAAGGAACCCACAGTCCTTGAGAATTTCAGAGGGAGCTTTAGGCAACAATTGACAGAATCGGGGGAAAATAAAACAGTAGAGGAGGAATGGGTAGTTTGAGAGATGAAATAGTGAAGGCAGCAGAGGACAAAAAAAAAAAAAAAAACCCTGGATATCACAGGACATACTAAATTTAATCGCTGAAAGGAGAAAATATAAAAATGCAGTAAATGAAACAGGCAAAATGGAGTACAGACGACTAAGAAATGAGATTGACAGGAAGTGCAAAATGGCTAAGCAGAAGTGGCTAGAAGGCAAATGCAAGGATGTAGAAGAATGTATAAATAGCGGAAAAATAGATACAGCCTGCAGGAAAATAAAAGAGATATTTCTACATCTACATCTACATAGATACTCTGCAAATCACATTTAAGTGCCTGGCAGAGGGTTCATTAACCACTTTCATAACTTTTCTCTACCGTTCCATTCTCTAATAGCGCGCGGGAAGAAAGAACACCTAAATCGTTCCGTTTTCGATCTGATTTCTCTTATTTTATTGGGATAGTCATGTCTCCCTAAGTAGGTGGGTGGTAGCAAAATATTTTCACATTCAGAACTAAAAGTCGGTGATTGAAACTTCACAAACAGATGACGCCGCAATGAATAACGTCTTTCTTTTAATGATTTCCACCCCAATTGGTGCAACATTTCCGTGACGCTTTCCCCCCGGTAACGTGATAAAACAAAACAAGCTTCCCTTCTCTGAACCTTCTCAATATCTTCCGTCAGTCCCACCTGGTGAGGGCCCCACAAGGGGAAACAGTACTCCAGGAGAGGACGCACAAGTGTGATGTAGCCAGTCTCTTTGGTGGAGCTGGTGCATCTCCTAAGCGTTCTGCCAATGAAACGTAACCTTTGGTTCGCCTTCCCCACAATATTTTCTATGTGTTCTCTCCAGTCAAAGTTGTTCGTAATTGTAACTCCTAGGTATTTGGTAGAATTTGCGACCTTAAGGTTTGACTGACTTATCGCGTAATTGATGTTCAGCGGATTTCTTTTAGTGGTCATGTGTATTACTTCACACTTTTCTTTATGTATTGTCAATTGCCAATTTTCGCACCAAGTAGAAATTTTGTCTAAATCGCTTTGCAGTTGCTTTTGATCCTCTGTTGACTTCACTAACCGATAAACGACAGCATCATCCGCGAACAGTCTAAGGGAGCTATTCAGATTATCTCCTAAATCGTTTATAAACACGATGAAGAGTAGGGGACCTATAACGCTTCCCTGTGGAACGCCAGATATCACTTCTGTTTTACTCGATGACTTACCGTCAGTTACAACGAACTGTGTCCTTTCTGATAGGAAATCGTGAATGCAATCGCACAATTGGGGAGATATTCTTTAAGCACGCAATTTCATTAGAAGCCGCTTGTGGGGTACAGTGTCAAAAGCCTTCCGGAAATCCAGAAATATGGAATCGATTTGAGATCCCTTGTCGATGGCACTTAACACATCATGTAAATAAAGGGCAAGCTGTGTTTCGCAAGAGCGATACTTTCTGAATCCGTGCTGACTATTGGTTAATAGGTCGTTCTCTTCGAGGTAGTACATAATATTCGAACAAAGTATATGTTCCAAAATCCTACTGCAAATCGACGTCAATTAGATAGGCCTGTAATTTTGGGGATCACTCCTATTGCCTTTCTTGAATATTGGAGTAATTTGGGCAACTTTCCAGTCTTTGGGTACGGATCTTTCGCTGAGTGATCGGTTGTAAATTATAGCTAAGTACGGAGCTATTTCATCAGCATACTCTGAGAGGAATCTAGTTGGTATACAATCTGGCCCGGAAGATTTATTTTTGTTCAGTGACTTAAGTTGTTTTACTACTCCAGGAACATCTACTTCTAAGTTTCGCATGCTGGCAGCTGTTCTTGGATTGAATACTGGAGTGTTCACTTCGTCTTCTTTGGTGAAAGAATTTCGGAAAGCTGTGTTTAGTAATTCTGCCTTAGCAGTACTGTCGTCGGTAGTATTACCATTGCTATCGCGTAGTGAAGGTATTGTTTGTGTTTTGCCGCTAGTGTACTTCACATATGACCAGAATTTCTTTGGATTTTCTGCAACATTACGAGACAGGATTTCGTTGTGGAAACAACTATAAGATTCTCGCATTGAAGTCCGCGCTAGGTTGCGAGTTTCAGTAAAAGATTGCCAGTCTTGCTGATTCTGTGTCTTTTTAAATTTTGCATGCGTTTTTCTTTGTTTCTGCAACAATGATCTGACCTGTTTTGTGTACCACGGGGGGTTAACCCCCTCTTTTATTAATTTATTTGGTATAAATCTCTCGATTGCTACTGATATTATGTCTTTGAAAGTAAGCCACAACTGATCTACACTCGCATTTTTAGTTTTGAAGGACTGGAGACTATCACTCAGGAAAGCGTGAAGCGAATTTGGAGATAAGAAAAACAGCTCTATGAATAACAAGAACTCAGATGGAAAACCAGTTCTCAGCAAAGAAGGGAAAGCTGAAAGGTGGAAACAGTATATAGAGAGGCTCTACGAAGGAAATGAACTTAGAGGCAATATGGTAGGAAGGGGAGAAGAAGTAGATGAGGATGAAATACGAGATACTATACTGAGAGATGAATTTGACAGAGGACTGAAAGATCTAAGTCGAAACAGAGCCCCTGGAGTAGATGACATTCCCTCAGACCTACTGAAGTCTCTGGGAGAACCAGCCATGACAAAACTGTTTCACCTGGTGTGTCAGATGTATGAGACAAGCGAAGTACCCTCAGACTATAATAAAAATGTATTAATCCCCATTCTAAAGAAACCAGGCGCAGAGAGGTGTGAAAACTACATAACCATCAGTTTAATAAGTCGTGGTTGCAAACTATTAACACGAATTATTTACAGAAGGATGGAACAGCTGGTAGAAGCCGACCTCTGGGAATATCAGTATGGGTTCAGGAGAAATGTAGGAACACGGGAGGCAATACTCACTTTATGGCTTATCCTAGAAGATAGATTAAGGAAAGGCAAACCTACATTTCTAGCTTTTGTAGATTCTTAGAAGGCTTTTGACAATGTTGATTGGAGTAAACTCTTTCAGGTTCTGAAGCAAGCAGGAGTAAAATATAGGGAGCGTAAGGTTATTTACAACTTGTACAAAAACCAGACAGCGGTTGTCAGAGTTGAAGGGCATGAAAGGGATGCAGAGGTTGGGAAGGGAGTAAGACACAGGAATAAAGGATGCACGATTGTGCAGGTAGGAGGTGACCAGCCAGTGGGAAAGCAGAAAGTAGAAACACTAGAGTAAATTAGAACGAGATATATATTTCTTAGAGACTCAGTAATACTTAACTTTTACATAGCTCAGTACTGTAGAATGCTGATACATAGTTGAGCTAGAGGCCTGCCTAGTGCCTATCCGATAGCCAAGTCTTCACTGGTGCCTATCTGATTCCTAAGTGCTAACTGGTTCCTATCTCAGTCCCAAGTGAACGATGTCGTTCAGTGGTGGCCGCGAGCGGAGTTGTAGCAGAGGGCGCTCGTGGCTGACGTAAGAACGTCGCGCCGTGCGTGCATGGCGGCGCGCGGCGAAAGTAGGTGGCGCGCACCTTAGACTTGTGCGACACCACAATTAAAGTTCAGGGTGAAGAATTAAAAACACTGCGTTTTGCCGACGACACAGCAATTCTGTCAGTGACAGTAAAGGACCTGGAAGAGCATTTCCACGGAATGGAAAGTATGCTGAAAGGTGCATACAAGATTAACATTAACAAGAGCAAAACAAGGGTAATGGTGTGCAGTCCAAGGAAATCAGATAATGCTGAAGGAATTAGATTACGTAACGAAACAATAAAGGGGGTAGATGAGTTTTGTTACTTGGGCAGTAAAATAACAAATGATGGTCGCAGTACAGAGGATATAAAATGCAGAATGGCAAAGGGTAGAAAAGCGTTCTTGAAAAAGATAAATTTGTTAACATCGAATATTGATTTAGGCCTATGGTAGACCTTTCTGAAGGATTTGTGTGGAGTGTTGCCTTGTATGGGATTGAAACTTGAACGATAAACAGTGCGGACAGGAAGAGGATAGAGGATTTTGAAATGTGGTGCTACAGGAGATTGCTGAAAATTAGGTGGATGGATCGCGTAACTAATGAGGAGGTATTGAACAGAATTGGGGAGAAAAGGAATTTCTGGCATATCTTGACTAAAAGAAGGAATCGATTGGTAGGACACATTCTTAGACATCAAGGAATCGTGAATTTAGCATTGGAGGGAAGTGTGTGGGGTAAAAACCGCAGATGAAGACCAAGAGATGGATACAGTAAGCATATTCAGACAGATGTAGGTTGTCGTTGTAGGTTGTGAAGGTGAAGAGGCTTGCTCAGGATATGGTATTGTGGAGAGCTGCATCAAACCAGTCTCCGGACTGAAGACCACAATAACAACAACAACAATTTAAAGATGTCACTATAAAAAAATAAGCATAAACAGACGTTGAAACTTCAGACTTCCGTCAGTATATCACTGTGCAATCATAATACAAATAGTTGAAAACGAAAACTGAAGTACCGAATTTAATATTACATTGAGGCAAAAGATACTTATATAACTCAAAATTAAAAATCATTTGTATTTATTTATTTGTATTTATTTATTTATTTATTCTGTTCCATAGGACCCACTTCAGGAGTAAGACTCCATGGTCATGGAACAAGTCAATACATTAATTGTTACACAATAATGGTAATAGAAAAAGTGAAAAGAATCAATAAAGAAAAAATAAATTAGCTTAATTGTTTAACTTTTCTAGGAGTTCCTCGACAGAATAAAAGGAGTGAGCCACGAGGTAACTCTTCAATTTAGATTTGAAAGCATGTGGATTAGTGCTAAGATTCTTAAGTTCTTGTGGCAGCTTATTGAAAATGGATGCCGCAGAATACTGCACCCCTTTCTGCACAAGTGTTAAGGTGGTGCGGTGCAAATGTAGATTAGACATCTGTCTAGTATTCACCGAGTGAAAGCTACTAACTCGTGGGAATAAGCTGATATTATTAACAACAAACGACATTAATGAAAAAACGTATTGTGACGCCAGAGTCAAAATTCCCAGACTACTGAAAAGGGGACGACATGACGTTCGCGAACTTACACCAGATATTGCTCGAACCGCCCGTTTTTGAGCCAGAAATATCCTTTTTGCATCAGGCGAGTTACCCCAAAAAACAATGCCGTACGTCATAAGTGAGTGAAAGTAAGCGAAATAGACTACTTTTCGTGTTGAAAAATCACTTATCTCAGATATTGTTCTAATGGTAAATATAGCAGAATTTAGTTTTGGAACAAGATCCTGAACATGGGCTTTCCATGACAGCTTACTGTCTATATGAACACCTAGAAATTTGAACTGTTCAGTCTCACTTATCACATGCCCATTATGTGTAATCATAATGTCAGATTTCGTCAAATTATGTGTTAGAAATTGTAAGAACTGAGTTTTACTGTGATTTAACATCAACTTGTTTTCTATTAGCCATGAACTTATCTCTTGAACTGCATTATTTGATACTGTGTCAATATTACGAGCAACATCCTTCACTACCAAGCTGGTATCATCAGCAAACAAAAATATTTTACAATCACCTGTTATACTCGAAGGCATATCATTTATATAAATAAGAAACAGCAATGGTCCCAAAACAGACCCCTGGGGCACCCCATACTTAATTGTGCCCCATTGGGATTGCACGTCATAGCCATTTTCTACATTGCGGAGAATTACCTTCTGTTGTCTATTATTAAAGTAAGAGGTGAACCAGTTGTGGGCTACTCCCCGTATTCCATAATGTTCCAACTTCTGCAACAATATTTTGTGATCAACACAATCAAACGCTTTTGTTAAATCAAAGAAGACGCCTAATGTCCGTAGCCTCTTATTTAACCCATCAAGTGCCTCACAGAGAAACGAAAATATAGCGTTTTCGGTCGTTAAACCACTTCTAAAACCAAACTGTACGTTTGACAGGAAATTATGTGAACTGAAATGATCAATTAATCTTGAATATACAGCCTTTTCAATAACTTTGGAAAAAACCGATGGCATAGAAATAGGTCTATAGTTGTCTACATTATCCCTTTCACCTTTTTTATAAAGCGGTTTCACTACTGAGTACTTTAATCTGTTAGGAAACTGACCATTCCGAAAGGAAAAATTACAAATATGGCTTAGTACTGGGATAACATATGGAGAACAGTACTTTAGAATTCTGCTAGATACCCCATCATATCCACAAGAGTCCTTAGTCTTTAGTGATTTAATTATTGACTCAATCTCACCTATGGAAGTATCATGAAGGATATTTCAGGCAACAGCCTCGGAAACGCATTTTCTAAAAACGTTATATGATTACCTGTAGAAACTAGAGTTTTGTTTAGTTCCTCTACTATATTCCGAAAGTGATTATTGAATATTGCACATATATCTAACTTGTCAGTAACAGAAACATTCCTACTACGCACTGACGTTATATCTTCTACCTGCTGCTCCTGACCAGACACTTCCTTCACGACTGACCAGATAGTTTTAATTTTATCCCGAGAGTTTGCTATTCTTTTTGCGTACCACATACTTTTTGCATTCTTAATGACATTTTTCAGAACCTTACAGTACTGTTTGTAATGAGCTACTGCATCTTCATTCTGACTGCTTCTAACATTTTGATACAACTCCCGCTTAGTTCTACATGATACTCTTATCCCCTTTGTCATCCACCCTGGCTGTCTGTTACTGAAAGTACCCTGTTTTGAGCGTTCTAGTGGAAAGCAACTTTCAAATAGCATAATAAATGTGTTCAGAAAAGCATTATATTTATCATCTGCATTATCAGCACTATAAACATCCTGCCATTCTTGTTCCTTAATTAGGCTTAAAAAGGTCTCAATTGCAACTGGATTAACTTTTCTGAGTAGTTGATATTTATGTTTAACATTTGTTTGAGAACAAATACTTTTTAGAATTAAAAGTTGGGCATCGTGGTCTGATAGGCCATTTACTATTCTGCTGACAGAGTACCCCTCTAATAATGAAGAATGAACAAAAATATTGTCAATGGTAGAACTGCTATTTCCTTGCACTCTCGTTGGAAAAAAATACTGTTTGCATCATGTTATAGGAATTAAATAGATCTAACAGCTGACGTTTCCTTGAGCTATCACCTACACAATTAATGTTGAAATCTCCACACACAATTAAATTTTTATACTTCCTATACAGTGAACCCAGAACCAATTCCAGCTTGGGCAGAAACATTTTAAAATCTGAGTCAGGAGATCTATAAATAACAACTATTACTAGTTTAGTTCCATTAACATTAACAATTCCTGCACAACATTCAAATATCTGTTCTGTGCAGTGTTTAGAAAAATCGATTGACTCCGATGAAAAATCGTTTTTTACATACATGGCCACTCCCCCACACTGCAAGGAACTCCTAGAGTAAAAGGCAGCTAACCTGTATCCTGGCAAAGGAAGTCTCTGAATTGTCACACCACTTAAAAAGTGCATGTAGCCTTTAAAAGTTGTAAAAATAAGTAAATGTTTTCATATCTATAACGGAGATGTTACCTTACCTATCACTCAATGAAATCTTCAATAATAAGTGAACTTCCAAACATTAAAACCACTATCAACTTCTAATGGAGACAGACAAAGAGAATGGGGTGTGGTTGACAGAATGCACATAAAAATTGCTTTTGTCAAGGGCAGAAGGGTGTTTCACTGTTTTCCAGAAATCGTCTTAAATAGATGATCATGCCATCTTATGCTGCCGCGGTGGAGTGGTTGCTCGCTGTCGGAGGTTCGAGTCTCCCACAGGCATACGTTTGTGTGTGTGTGTTTTTTTGTCCTTAGCACAAGTTAGTTAAAGTAGTTTGTAAGCCTAAGTACCGATAACCGCAGCAGTTAAGTCCCTTAGATTTAGAAACAACATCTTACGTTCATAACATGCCTTTTTTCCTCGTTAATTGCAATGTTCCTTATAAACAACCACAAATGGAATTCAAATATAATTTGAAAGATCCCTAAAACGCTTATTTTGTGTCCTGTGATGCCTGTAACGCCTGTGCTCCTGCTGTTTTAACATTCACTAACAGTGATGTATTGTTTGGGCATTCGTTTTTCGGAAAATGGTGCACAAATACTGAGGAGTACCACACTGTACAAATACATCTATAAAATCTATAGAAAATTTGATTTTGTGCGTTCCAAGCAATGAGAAATGCGTAAAATGTGGTTTACACTCATGGTGCGAAAATTGGCAATTGACACTAAATAAAGAAAAGTGTGAAGTAATACACATGACCACTAAAAGAAATCCGCTGAACTTCGATTACGCGATAAATCAGTCAAACCTTAAGGTCGTAAATTCTACCAAATACCTAGGAGTTACAATTACGAACAACTTTGACTGGAGAGAACACACAGAAAATATTGTGGGGAAGGCGAACCAAAGGTTACGTTTCATTGGCAGAACGCTTAGACGATGCACCAGCTCCACCAAACAGAGTGCCTATATCACACTTGTGCGTCCTCTCTTGGAGTACTGTTGCCCCTTGTGGGACCCTCACCAGGTGGGACTGACGGAAGATATTGAGAAGGTTCAGAGAAGGGCAGCTCGTTTTGTTTTATCACGTTACGGGGGGGAAAGCGTCACGGAAATGTTGCACGAATTGGGGTGGAAATCATTAAAAGAAAGACGTTATTCATTGCGGCGTGATCTGTTTGCGAAGTTTCAATCACCGACTTTTAGTTCTGAATGTGAAAATATTTTGCTAGCACCCACCTACTTAGGGAGACATGACCATCCCAATAAAATAAGAGAAATCAGATCGAAAACGGAACGATTTAGGTGTTCTTTCTTCCCGCGCCGCTATTAGAGAATGGAACGGTAGAGAAAAGTTATGAAGGTGGTTAATGAACCCTCTGCCAGGCACTTAAATGTGATTTGCAGAGTATCGATGTAGATGTAGATAACGGCCACTTGGTGCGTTTAACTTTGTGAGGATCCCTTTTATTTAAGAAAACACGACAATTCTTACTGTGTTAGTTCACTACCGGTATCAAGGATCATGCTCTGCAGCTGCAAAGATGTAAAGTGTTATTGTGTACAGATCAGTGAGCTCATATGCGATTGTAGACTTTCTCGGCGTATTCCATTAATGAAGTCTTCTCGGGTGCCAGCCGCGGTGGCCGAGGAGACTGAGGCGCTCCAGTCACGGTCTGCACGGCCACTACGGTCGGGGCTTCGAATCCCCCCTCGGGCATGGATATTTGTGCCGTCCTTAGTCTTAGCTAGTCCATAAGTAGTTTGTAAGCTTAGGGACTGATGACCCCGTAGTTAAGTCCCATAAATTCTACAAACATTTGAACATTTTTCTTCTCGGGTAAAAGCACGAAGCTCATCAAAACGTTGCACAAGACGACGCCATCACTCGGCTGATTACCCGAGAAGACTTCATCAGTGAGCTCATGTTTATATTTGTGAAACAGGTGTTCACGAGACAACACGCCCACAATTTGTATTTAAAGTAGTTTTCAAACGCAGTGGGTGAAAGTAGAAATTTCACGTTGGGTGTGGTTTCAATATTCACGTGAGTGAGGCAGTATTTCAGTATCTGATAGATACTTCTACGATTTCTCTCAAAAACGCCTTTTGAGCGCATATGGCGAATGCAACTACTTTTAGTAATATTTGAAATGATTACTTACTTACCGCGATAACAAAAAGAGAAAAAATATACATTACTATAACTGCCTGTATATCCAGTAGTCAGCCTTACAAACAAAATGTTGCTGACCTCTAGGAATAACCTGTGTCAGTGTTCAGCCACCAACTGCTTAATTTAGTTAACTACAGTCTGTCCTATGCAGAGAATAGAATGTAAGCCGTTAGAATATCCTGTTAATTTGTCAGGTAATCCATCTTACAAAAACTGAAGATGCCAGGAAGAAGTATCATGAGAATGCTGCGATCAAAGCTCTCCAGACCATTCGAGATCAAAATGTACCTACTAAACAGGCGAGTCTGAAGTTTGCTGTGCCACGGGGAACACTACGAGATAGACGAGATAATCGGGTACCCGCGGCGGAGCGCATTCAGGCGCTATGCTACGATGCGCGAGGCCGTTCCCCGTCGAGGGTTCGAATCCCTCCTCTGGTATGGATGTTTGTGCTGCCTTTAGTATAAGGTACTTCATAAGCAGCTTGTAAGTTTAGGAACTGATGACCCCGCAGTTAAGTCCCTTAAGCTTAACAAACATTTCAACATTTTGAAAAATAATTACCTCATTTTGCCTAACCATTGCATTAATACTACTGCCAACTGATTATTACATTAGTAGGTCATTCTGTGCAATAACGTCCTAATTTTATAATTTATCATTACCGTAAGTCACGTAAGTTGTAACTTGATCAAAGTGTGGCCGAGCGTTCAAATGTTCAAATGTCTGTAAATCTATCGGACCAAGCTGCGTGGTCATCAGTCCGCAGCTTACAAACTACTTAAACTAAGGTAAACTAACCTAATGACAACAGACACACACACACACACACACACACACACACACACAAGCCCCAGGGAGGACTCGAACCTCCGACGGCGAGTAACCGCGCGCTCCGCAGCGAAGCTCCTTAGACCGCTGCTCCGAGCGTTCCAAGGCGCCTAGCTGCGGAGCGTGCCGCTGCTCGCCGTCGGAGGTTCGAATCCTCCCTCGGGCATGGTCGTATTTGTTGTCCTTAGCATAAGTTATTTTAAGTAGTTTGTAAGCCTGGGGACTGATAACCAGGTTAGTTAAGTCCCATAGATATATAAACATTTGATTTTGAACTTGATAAAATGAAAAAAACAATTTATCCACAGTTTTATAACTACAACTCTCCAGAATCCTTTACTGTTTCAAGCAGCACTGTTAAGCTGGTACTGCGTATTATTGAGAGTGATTTACTCCTGGAGCTTTATTTCAGCGACATCACTTACGATTTTTCGTCGATTATATCTTCATTTGCCATTTTATTATTTTTACTCCCAATACATTATTGAAACAGTCGAAAGAAAAACTTACTCGACCTCCTTTAGAAATGATTTGGCGCCTCCACTCCTTCAGCGGCTTGTGTCCTCCACACCTCTGTACGTAGCCCTGCAAATTGTTCTTACTCACGTATACCCACAAAGAATTTATTATTGCCGTTCAGTAACGGTATGTTGTTGGTATTTGTTAAATACTCAGACATTCTGCGTCCCTTGCTAGAGCGCGTACAGTACAGCAGCCGCGTGCCGCTGTGACGTGTCACATGATGCGGCAGCCGGCCTGTCCCGATCGGCGATTAAGTAGGCTGCCAGCCAGCCAATCAGAAGGCCAGCCTTTCTGCCTGGCGGGCAGCTGAGCGTCTCATGGGCCACCAACGTTTCGCAACCGGCGCGGACAGCGAATAGCGAAGTGCAAATCGCAGCAGCCAGCCCACTCGTAATCATCTGCGATTAAATAACCCTCACTGTTCCTCCCATACAAAGTGACGTAAACGTCGGCAGCCATAATCGTCATCAACGTAGCGTAACTTCGCCATCGCGTTCAGCATAGAGCCAGTTTAGATGTACGCAAGGCCTCGAGTTATTTATCTTTCAACTCGTTCTAACTTGTCACAGTTTAGCCATTTCGTAAAAAAGAAAGTTTGAACTATTCTGTTACAAGTATACGAATATCTTCCTGTATATTATTACGCGTAAGATATGATTTTACAGCCGAGAGACTATGAGGACCCAAAACCCGAACGACAGACATCCTTGACTAAATGTTAACTGTTTTCACATTAACACTTTGCGTTATTCGGGTAATCTGTCCTTGTAACGCTTCTATGACCGACTTTCTGCCTGCATGTTGACCTGGTAATATCCCTACGCGGTAACTGTTGACAATTTCTAACTCACATAACGCCGATCAATATTACTGAGTAACTGCCATGAAAAAAAAGGAGGTTAATAACACATGTTGCGTACCTAACGACTACCATGGACAACAAAAATTTAACTTTCATTATTTCCCGTAATTAATTACGGAATTTTAATCTTTAATTTTTTGTCGTACTA
Organism: Locusta migratoria; assembly: GCA_026315105.1. NCBI lineage: Eukaryota > Metazoa > Arthropoda > Insecta > Orthoptera > Acrididae > Locusta > Locusta migratoria. The sequence continues at coordinate 445,960,705 of CM048755.1, read as the reverse complement.
TTCTCGTTAACAAATACAATTAAAAAAAGAAAAATACGGCAAGCCTTACTGTTATAAACTCCTGGGACAGCGTGTCTGACGGCGCTCAAATGCACGGACTTAATTAATCCAATATTAACAACTGAAAGCACTCAGAGACTTGCAACACATTTAACACGTAGTTTCATTTACGTAACTTTTTTCACCGACACCTCCAACCAAATAATGATAGGAAAAAAGTTTTTCGCTTACTATGTTTTCTCTGATCACGCAGCAGAACTTCAGCACCAGACATGACATTTTAATTATTATTTCCTTACAACCGACTCTGAAGCTCAAGTTTTGATGCATAAACAGAGAAAATATTGTAAGCGAACAATTTTCTGCGTTCATCATTTTATGTGTGTGAAAGGGGAAGGGGTCAAGGAAAAAAGAAATTCCACAAAGGTTTGAAATTGTGTGTATAGTTTGTTGCAGGTTTCTGGGTGCCGTCAATTATTAAATACTGGATGAATATAGTCCGGGTATTTATGAGCCTTCTGTTTCGCATTTTATAATTGTACATTGCGCTTAAATTGACGCGCAGAAACACTTTAGTACTAGATTTCTCATTTTAAAATATTGCTACTTATTTAGGCTAGGCGCAAATTGTGACACATATAACATGTGTGCCCTCCAGGCCGAACAAACCAGAGACGGTGTTCCAGTCAATATGAAATATTTTCCACTCCATAATAAACCCTTAATTCCCAGTGTTGTTCCTGGACAAAACCGTATTAAAAGTTGATTTATACCGTATTTTGTGCATCAGTCCTTAAAATTGCATTTTTGTTGACGAAAAACGTGCTTCTAGTACGACATTTTGCCGCTTGGTACGGCGTTTATCCACTTCTGAGGCATTAATATGTACATCTTGGAGGTTGTGTTGCATTACCGTGTGTACGTGGCTGAGAATGTGAGCGTGATTCCATTTATTTTATTCCAGCAGTGAATTGTCTTTGCTGCTGCGGGGAACATTATGATGGCATTATTGATCTGGCAATGTTAACTATCACTAAAGTAACGTCTAAGTAATAAAATACCTTGATACAAACTTTTTTTTCAGTAAATCCATCGGACCAAACTGCGTGGTCATCAGTCCGTAGCTTACAAACTACTTAAACCTAGGTAAACTAACCTAAGGATAACACACACACCCATGCCCCAGGGAGGACTCGAACCTCCACGGCGAGCAACCGCGCGCTCCGCAGCGAGACGCTTTAGACCGCTCAGCTACTCCACCGCGGCTACAAACGTCTGTTTTGTGCATGAAATACATGACATAAAAAAATCAATAGTCCGGCCAAAAATGTTAAGACATATTTTGATGTTTACTGCACTGTATTAATACAAAAAACACTGAATTTTAATTTTTCCTAAGCTTATTTCATAATGTGCGATTGAAAGGGTTAAGAAAAGTATTCGTTGAAAAAAAAAAAAAAATGACTTTTACATATGTTAAAGATGATATTTTTGCTTGATAAAGGCCAGAATTTATTTTAGTTATTTGTCACATTCACTGTATAGCATCAAATTAAGTAAAATTTTATACGAATTTTCCAGAGTGTTCAGTATTAAAAACACGTTACGTTGCCTTCGCATACGGCTGATTGATACCGGTTGTTACATCTGCCGCAAAATAGCGCTCGGAGTCTCCAGTTCCCTCCCTGCACACCAGGAATCATGCGGCCATAAATAACAATCTTCATATTTCATACTCATTCTTAGGACGAAGTGTTGCTTTTCTTCATTAGTGAATAACAAATTCGAATCACTAAATAAGTACATTAGTCTGAAAGGAGACTATGTTGACGATTTAAGCCACTACGAAGATACGTAAAGCGATTTAGCATATTTATATTGGCTAAAGGGTAGTTTTCTGAAGTGTAATATGGGGTTATACAGCATTTTATTGGCTTAAATGGATGCAATGCGCAAGAGATAAAAGCAACTTAAAACTCGCGGTATTTCTGAGGAAGGTGATGAAAACTCACAATGTTCTTTGAATTAACTAAACGAAAGCCTTGTTACACGGCATTTATTAATAAAATACGCCCTAGGCTTCGTGTTACATGCCCATCCTACAGTAAATAATTGGCTGCAAAGATGAGAACGAAGTAAAGATGAACATCCCATCTTCGAAAGCTATCGAATGTTGATATAAGATGTACAAATTATCTGCTTGAGATTCTGACCAAAATGCGATCTAAAAAAATTCTTTAGCGGTAATTACAGGACTTCAATCGTCACGAAACGACCTTCCGTTTTACCGATTCCTTAGAAACAAAATAATTAGTTTTCTTTATTTAAGGTATTATGAAATATTTCAGGTTGTACACAAACCATCTGTTTTTGTTATACTAATATTTGTTTATTTACGAAATAGTTTTCGCCTTATTAGGCCTAAACATTTGACAGGCATCGACAAGAAAAAATGTTTAAATATTTGTTAAGCTTAAGGGACTTAACTGCGAGGTCATCAGTCCCTAAACTTACAAATTGATGTTCAAATGTTTGTATGGTTTATGGGACTTAACTACGGGGTCATCAGTCCCTAAACTTACAAACTACTTATGAACTACTTACGAACTAGGACGGCACAAATATCCATGCCCGAGGGGGGATTCGAACCCCCGACCGTAGTGGCCGTGCAGACCGTGACTGGAGCGCCTCAGTCCCCTCGGCCACCACGGCCGGCCCGAAACTTACAAACTACTTATTTACTACCTTATACTAAAGGCAGCACAAACATCCATGCCCGAGGGGGATTCGAAACCCCGACGAGGAACGGCCTCGCGCATCGTAGCATAGCGCCTCAGTGCGCTTGGCGTCGACAAGAAACGCTAGTGCTTATGTTGCAAACGTGTTAAGATACAACACATTAAAACTCCAGCTCTTTGCTTATGACATTAGTTTCAGTTGTGAAATTCATCTCTTGTCTTTTACGTTTATGCTGTGTGATAAATGCCTTTTAATTTATAATTGTACACAATGAAACACGTTACATACTAATATTGTATCATTCTAAACTATGGTGAAATTATTGAACTTGTGACATATGTTGATATCTTCACTTTTATTGTACTTTTGACATTGTGAACATATGATACAAATGTCCTTCTTAAGATTTATCATCTAATTAAAATTGGACAAAATTAAACACTTTACATACCTATATAATATGTTTAATGCACGCCAAATTTGATCTCACGTAAGCCAATAATGTACCCGCGGCGGAGCGGCCGAGCGCATTGAGGCGCTAAGCTACGAAGCGCGCGGCCGTTCCCCGTCGGGGATTCGAATCCCCCCTCGGGCATGGATGTTTTTGCCGTCTTTAGTATAAGCTAGTTCATAAGTAGTTTGTAAGTTTAGGGACTGATGACCCTGTAGTTAAGTCCCATAAGCTCTACAAACATTTGAAGATAACTGAGTAATATGCAATATGTAAAGTTTAAATTTTGTCCAATTTTAATTAGATGATAAAAATATTACGAAGGCCATTTGTATCATATGTCTACCATGTCAAAAACGAAATAAAAGTAAAGATCTCAACATTGTCACAATTTCGATAATTTGACCGTAACTTGGAACGATATATTAGTATGTAACGTGTTTCCCTGTGCACAATTATACATTAGAAGGCATTTATCACACAACATAAACCTAAAAGCAAGAGATCTGACAACTTCAACAAATGTCATAAGCAAATGACTAGAGTCATCTTAGTAATTAAGACGGAGCACAGGCTACGACTGATTTTTATTATTATTATTATTATTTTTTATCTCTATTTAACATGTTTGCAACATAGCACTAGCGTTACTTGTCGACACCTGTCAAATGTTTACCTGAAGATGGTCTAATAAGGCGAAAACTATTTCGTAAGTAAACAAATATTAGTATCACAAAAATGGATTGTTTTCAACCTGAAATATGGAACTGGTCTACAAGAAGTGACGGAAGAATCAATTTATAACAATTATGAAATACTGCGTGCATTTATCAATTACTAGCTTAAACCCACGGCTCCGCTCGCATGTTGGTTGATTATGATAGATAAGTTATATTTCAGTAGTGTGCTATGAGACTGGTTTCGAAGGTTGAAATGAAATACAATACCTTCTTTAGAAACATTTTTAATCAACATTCAAATAAAAACAAATTATGTGAAGTGCTTAATGATTTACAATAAATAATGCATACATTATTCCTTATAGCCTGTGTTGCAATACCTCAACACTTATGGTGAGACAATGTCCAAATTCATTTTAATTTCATTTTAGGGCATTCTGGTAAACTACGTTATTTGTAGTGCCTATTGTACTTTATGTAATGCGAGAAACGTCAAATAGATTTTTTAAAGAGGTGTATTAAAAGAAATTTCTATTTTACTGTTTTATTTATTTATTCTAATATATCCTTATTCGTATGCATATCCTTACAGAGAAAGAGCTGAAGACATTGTAGCACGCATAGACCAAAGATATGGTCTGTGGCATCACGTTTCACTGTAGGTAACCTCCTTGCTATAGACTCGCAAACGTTATCGCTGGCCTTCAGTGCGATTTTTTTTTTTTTTTAATAATTTGACGACTATCAACCACCATATCTTCCACCCCCTTATAGCTATCGGCATGGAAGTGCTATGGTGTACAACGAGAGACTTGTGACAACAATTACACACAGATCATTCTTTTGCGTTCTGTAGTTTCCGCTGCAGAGCGAAATATTAACACACACACACACACACACACACATAGAATTTTATATGCACCGATAACTTTCCATTCCAATATACTCCACCCTTTTATCATTATCAACCTTCAAGCAACAATGCAACCAATAAAACCATTTTCAAAGAGTAAATATAATTTTCAAAGAGTTATTATTGTTCCGCATTTCGCGTTATATTCTTCAGTTTATTAAATATCTATCAGATCGCTATAAAACCGTGCCTAAAACCTTTCTCAGGTATAAATCAGTAACTGTACAAATATTTTAGTCTCTGTGTCTTGTTGCCGCGGTGGGGTAGCCGAGCGGTCTAAAGCGTCTCGCTGCGAAGCGCGCGGTTGTTCGCCGTGGAGGTTCGAGTCCTCCCTGGGGCTTGGTTGTGTGTGTTTGTCCTTAGGTTAGTTTACCTAGGTTTAAGTATTTTGTAAGCTACGGACTGATGACCACGCTGTTTGGTCCGATAGATATACAAACATTTGAACATTTTTTCTCTGTGTCTTGTCGTTCGGACGTGATAAGCGTACACTGAACAGACATTCACATTAATAGATATAGATAATATCGATTCTCTTTCACGAAACATTTCTGCGTTGCTTTTTGATTGTATGACGTTTCAATATGTCTTACTATTTGACTAAAATAACTTTACAGGTTACTGAAAAGTATAGTGCACTAATGAAAAAAAAAAAGGTCGAGGACTTAAATGCCAGAAAACGATGCACTGTTCTGGGTCGTAAGGCAATATTGTTGGGACATCTAATGACATCACTGGCCATACGCTATGACAGGCTGCTTTCCCGGTCCCGCCGCGGTGGAGTAGCCGAGCGGTCTAAAGCGTCTCGCTGCGGAGCGCGCGGTTGCTCGCCATGGAGGTTCCAGTCCTCCCTGGGGTATGGGTGTGTGTGTTTGTCCGTAGGTTAGTTTACCTAGGTTTAAGTAGTTTGTAAGCTACGGACTGATGACCACGCAGTTTGGTCCGATAGATCTACAAACATTTGAACATTTCGCGGTCCCCGCCTCATCTTTTCCAAGGAGCTACATAGCGAGAACTGTGCTTCTGCCGTAGCGCCACGCAGCCTGGGGGGGACGCGGTCACGTCAGCTTCGTATCGCGTCCCAATTTCCGCGGCCGCATTACCGTTCGTCAGTTACAAAAACGCGCGCTCTGCTGCGCTGTGACGCGCGCATTATTCGCGTCTCAGTTTGCGCCTGGCCACTCCACGACCTCTGTTCACAAAACACTCTTTGCAGATTGCAACAACACAGAGTTGCGGGGGAAACTTGCTGCCACGGTGGAGTAGCTGAGCGGTCTAAGGCACCTCGCTATGGAGTTAGGGATGGCGGTTATCGCTCAAACAACCGGTTTTCGGTTATACCGGCTCTTTTCATCTCCAGTTTAACCGCACCGTAAAAATTGCTCAAGATAACCGGTTTTTTAAATAACCGGTTTTAGGTTTTTTATTGCTATTACTTCCAGTATAGTTCGACCGAAACATATTTTGCGGCTGAAACAGAAACCGTTATGTTCGAAACTTATGAAATTTAGTTAAAATTTAGGTAAATTTACGTTATACGACAAATCACTAGTCTTACCATATTTTGCTAGATCCCCTCCCAATACTACTCGTTCTTGAGTGTGTGTAAGCCTAGCCAGCAGTCCGTAGAAGACGATACACGAAGCATACAGATTTACTGGCCTAGTATTTCCATCCGGCAGTTGCGATTATTGAGCCAACCATTCCGTAAGTGGGACTTATGAACCAGAGCATACGAATATCTCGTTATATACACAATATATATAAGTTACAGTCAGTAAATAAACTTCAATCAGTGCTGCAGAAGTATTTCGAAAAATAAAATCACAGTTACAGTTGTCAGCGTAAATTTACGCAAATTGAACTATGAAAGCTCTGTACCACATATCCAAAGAATGTTTAAATGGGTGAGAGTTCTTATGAGACCTAAACGCTTAGGCCATCGGTCCCTATACTTACAAACTACTTAATCTAACTTAAACTAACTTACCCATGATCGAGGGAGGAGGGAGGACTCGAACCTCCGACAGGAGGAGCAGCGCAGACCGTGACATGGAGCCTCAGACCGCACGGCTACTTCGCGAGGCACCACATGATCAATGTTACCTAAACCCATATTGGTTATTAAAAAAGCCTCTTGCTTTCAAGAAATCACATTAATAAAACTTGTTAGCATAACAATATGATAATACATTAAAAGTTGTTATTCCAAGCTTATAGTACATCAGTTATATAATAGGTATATGAATCGAATTTACCTTCTCTTCCAAGAACATTTTGGATGCTTTCTCCTTAAATGACACAGCATGTTTGTAGTACCTCCACCCGTTTTCAGCTTTTTAAAGCAAATGGAGCATTGTACCTCACTGCTACCGTACTTCGTGAAGTACTTCCACACTCGGGATGGTGCCATTTAAGACACAACCGATGTCTGGCGAGGACAGCAAGGGACTGCAGCATGACCAGACGGAGGCAAGTCTTGTACACTGCCGGTGCACGCGCGTCGTCTAATAGGCCACGCCACACGGCAACAAGTGCATCGATGCCTCAATAGCTGCACCAGTTCGTAAGTTCTTATGCCACCGTTTGTTGCGCGTTTCTGACTGCCGGGATTGTTCTTAAATTATCACTGATCGCTTTTCTTAGTTTCTGCGATGACCTAATATTTCACAGCAGTGGAAATTTTAGGAATAGCCCTAAATATTACGGTCTACTAGTTTTATTTTTATAAAATTATTTACAAAAAACACATTTTTAACCACTACGACAGGAAGTAGTCGTACCGGTTTTTTTATCCGGTTCTTGGCAATAACTAAAAACAACCGGTTACAACCGACACCAAATAAATACCGAAAAAAACCGGTTATTTAAAACTAAAACACCGGTATCGGTTTTAACCGGTAGGTTTTTCCCATCACTATGTGGAGCGTGCGGTTGCTCACCGTCGGAGGTTCGAGTCCTCCCTGGGGCATGTGTGTGTGCGTGTGTGTGTGTGTGTGTGTGTGTGTGTGTGTGTTGTCCGTAGGTTAGTTTACCTAGGTTTAAGTAGTTTGTAAGCCACGGACTGATAACCACGCAGTTTGGTACGATAGATTTACGAACATCTGAACAAACATTAAGGACAACCCACACACCCATGCCCGAGGGAGGGCGGGAGTGGAGGCTAACAAGCCTCTTCGTGCAGTGTCTCTTAATGAGGGCACTCAGCAACTCCCAACGAACTTGAAGCGTAAATACAAACATTTTCCATGCTTTTTCAGACCACCAGCAACAGCCGAATGGGTAATGGTACGCTTTTTAACCTTCACTTATATGTAATAATGTGTAGTTCTGGCAACATTGCGTAAAACTGTACCTTCTATATTTATTTACAGCATACCGTCTCTGAATATGGAAAAAGCTTTTAGCCGAAACCGGTTACGTAAAAATATTGCGATCTTTAGACTGTTGAATTAATTCAACTTTCTAGTAACAAATTGCTGAAATCTCCCAAAAATGTTATCTAAAATTATTAATAATCTTTATATGGCGATTAATATTGAACTGCCACTCTGAATTGCCGCGTGGTCTAAGGCGTCATGCTATGGACTGGGCGTTCGTTCCCGCCCTCCCTCGGGCATGGGTGTGTGGGTTGTCCTTAATGTAACTTAGTTGAAGTATTTTGTAAGTCTCCCGAACGTCCGCCTCCGTAGCTCAGCGGTAGCGTCGCTGACTACCACGCAGGAGGCCTGGGTTCGATTACCGGCATTGGACTGGGTGTTGTGTGTTATCCTAGGGAATGTGACCATAGCAGTTTTGTCCAATAGGTTTACAAACATTTGAATATTTTGGCCCACTTCAGATTATGGTAGTAACACAAAGTGGGCCTTTGCGATCGCATTTTAAAAGCTCGGCTTAACCGAACATCTGACACGAAAATTGAATAAAAAATTTGTAGAGGAGAAAATTCTCTACAACTTTCTTCTCTTATGTGTTTTCGTAACTCGCACAGTTACACAGATATTTGCAAAAATAACGGCGATTTGACACCGCCTCTTAATTTTACGTATACAGGCATTAGGAAATGTCACGTGAAATTCCTCGCCCAGAACTCTCTCTGGTATACGCCATCTTCCGCCCTGTATTTTACGATTTTCTTATTACAACTTATGCGTTGTCATTTCAAAGCAGTGGCGCACTGAAGAATTAACAAAACACATCGTTCACAGTACGATAAATTATAACCTAGTGTCTAAAAATGCCATTTTAGTTGTTAGCAACTACCGACAATAACACGAGAATTAATGTACAATGTCGTAGTTGTTCGCCGTGGTATAGTGTGTAGTGCGTTACATTGGCATGCATGTGGTCGGTAGTTCAAAACCAGCTAATATCATTGTTTTTTCTCCTTGGCTCCTAAAAGGGTTTCAATCACTCTTATTAATTAAATAGAGCTATCTTCTGCAATGATTAGAGTTGTGCGGATGTAAGAGTGCTCGCTCTAAAATGTGCGTTTGTTCTATTTCGTGAACATGCCGTGAAATTCGTGACAACGAATAGAACACTGGTCTTCTGAAGCATTTGCACAACAACGGGGAGGATACTGTGATAATGAATACTCTAAACAACGTGCATATACTGATAATTTCATATAAAAATGGAGTCCAAGATTTCTGTGGCAACTGTTGTTCCATAATGAAACGGAAGGGAAGTGTATACATTGCAACACATTACCAGGTTTTTTCTAAGCAATTATTCACTATTAATGGAATATGTTGAAAGTCATTAATTAGAATCAATACGTCTACTAAAATGTTTATCTTTGACATGATTGCTATGGACGCCTTTAACGTAGATTGTATAACCTTTTCCGTAGTTCGGTTATGACTTTGTTCATGTGAGTGTTCTGCGCTAAAATAAAGAGGAAATATTCTGTTTCAAAACATGACTACGTTTTCTTTTACAGCTAAAATGCAAACGGAATTAGTGTGGTAATACCTAATTCCACAAAGCTCTAGTACTTAATCTATATAAAAAGAAACTACACTACTGGCCATTAAAATTGCTACACCAAGAAGAAATGCAGATGATGAACGGGTATTCATTCGAAAAATATATTATATTAGAACTGTCTTATGATTACAGTTCCACACAATTTGGGTGCATAGATCCTGAGAAATCAGTACCCAGAACAACCACATCCGGTCGTAATAAAGGCCTTGATACGCCTGGGCATTGAGTCAAACAGAGCTTGAATGGCGTGTACAGGTACAGATGCCCATGCAACTTCAACACGATACCACAGTTCATCAAGAGTAGTGACTGGCGTATTGTGAACCCGCCGATTCTATATTCTGCTACCAGTCATTGGATTGGGACCAACGCGAGCAGCAATGTCGCGATACAATAAACCGCAATCGCGATAGGCTACACTCCGACCTTTATCAAAGTCGGAAACGTGATGGTACCCATTTCTCTTCCCTACACGAGGCATCACAATTTCACCAGGCAACGCCGGTCAACTGCTGTTTGTGTATGAGAAATCGGTTGGAAACTTTCCTGATGTCAGCATGTTGTAGGTGTCGCCACCGGCGCCAACCTTGTGTGAATGCTCTGAAAAGCTAATCATTTGCATATCACAGCATCTTCTTCCTGTCGGTTAAATTTCGCGTCTGTAGCATGTCATCTTCGTGGTGTAGCAATTTTAATGGCCCGGGGTGTATTATCATTACGTCATTTACACAGACATTGTAAAGGTATCTTTCCAGTTTGTGTACACGTGATAAAAAAGTCTATGTTTGCAATTCGTTGTTATGTATTTCATTTATATGTTCACAAAATAGAACACACGCACTTTTCACAGAAAGCGTTGTTACCTTTTTGTTACCTTTGAACAACTCAAACCTTGCAGGTTATACATTGTTGTGTTCAATTCACATGAGTGTGCGAAAACCTCTTATGAAACGAACTCCAATGCCAGTGGCGGGCTTTTTTTGTTTTTCAGGTAGATCGAAGCTTTGCGATCGTTCGTTCATGTTCGTTCTGGGTTGTCGTTGAGAATTTCGCTCAGTTTTTGTTACAGATGGCGTTGAGCCCCCTTTCTTTTTCTCTCTTTTCATTGGTTCCTCAGTTTGATCGGTCCTTAGTGGACGTTGGTTTCTATTATTTAATTTTTATCGCTTCGTCGTTCAGCAGGTTTTGTCGTTACAGTGAGAGTCGAGCACTCTGACCGAGCACGCTGCCCTACCACGCCGGCCACCCTTTTACCTATCTGACCGAGAATACAACCCCGAACGAACCAAGGTGCTTTCTTTGCACGAAGAGAAGTTCAATCTCAATTTTAACAGGAATGAGGATGCGTCCGTGTGCGACTAGAATCAGAGGTACATATCATTGATCTGAGAATGGATGAAGATACGATGAATATAATTTCTCACTGCTAGTCCCGTGTACTATGAAATTTTGATTATTTTTGTGCTGGTCCAGGATTCGAATCCTTACACGTGCCTTTTGTGGAGACCGAGAGGCGTCTGCAGTCTCAGGGAAAGCAACGAAATGATTCAGTTCGGAAATAGAGGAGGTTCGAACTAGAATACCAATCCACCACTATAAATGCCAACGTCTCAAGTTAAAATGTAGTAAGAGCCATGACACAAACGTCCTTTGGTAAATAAAATTAAGTTTTGTAATGTAAGCTAACTTTTCTGCGGCCAAAATTTGCCGTGTATACTGTATTTACGGCTCTGTATCAGATGATAACGAATTGGGTTTTTTAATACGGACATCGAACTAGAGTGCAGTTTCACGTCCTTCACTAGGCATTACCAGAGGGGAAGTAGATACGATCCTGTCTGTTAAAAATACACACCCAAAGAGTGGAATCGATACCATGCATTACAGGCATTAAACTATGATTAGTCCAACCGGACCTCATCGGCGAGACACTTAAATGTGATTTGCAGAGTATCCCATGTAGATGTAGATGTATACCACCATTGTGATGGTGTTGTGAGATGCGCGTAGCATATATACTAGAAGCGGTGAAGACAGTGTGGCGCGGAATGAAATGATCAGCTATAAACAAGTTTCTGACATAGAAGTTATACTAGTTTAATCTCAGGGGATCTAGCCATCATATACCGATGCCAAGACATAAAATTTCCAATATTTCAACGAATTCCTTACTTTCAGAAACACCAGTCAGATGTTCAAATGTTTGTAAATCTATGGGACTTAACTACTTTGGTCATCAGTCTCTAGCCTTAAAATTAATCAAACTAACTTCCGCTAAGGACAACACACACACACACACACACACGAGGGAGAGCTCGAACTTCCGATGGCGAGCAGCGGCGAGCTACGCAGCAAGGCGCCATAGAGCGCTCGGTCTCTACACCACGGCTCACACCACTACAGAGTGTGAATTTTCTAGAAAACTCAATTACTGCTGTCGGTATTACCATTTTTATCTACATACCTGTGGTAGTTCACGTATGTTGAAGAGCACTTAAGGCTTTTTACTCCTGTTTACAAGCAGTTCTCCAAACGTTAAGATAATTTACAATCCTGGCCTTTAAATTGCCACACTACAAAGATGAAGTTCTACAGACGCGAAATTTAACCGACAGGACGAAGATGCTGTGATATGCAAATGAGCTCACACAAGGTTGGCGCCGGTGGCGACACCAACAACGTGCTGACATGAGGAAAGTTTCCAACCGATTTCTCATACACTAACAGCAGTTGACCGGCGTTGCCTGGTGAAACGTTGTTGTGATGCCTCGTGTAAGGAGGAGAAATGCGTACCATCACGTTTCCGACTTTGATAAAGGTCGGATTGTAACCTATCGCGATTGAGGTTTATCATATCACAACATTGCTACTCGCGTTAGTCGCGATCCAATGACTGTTAGGAGAATATGGAATCGGTGGGTTCAGGAGGGCAATACGGAACGCCATGCTGGATCCCAACGGCCTCGTATCACTAGCAGTCGAGATGACAGGCATCTTATCCGCATGGCTGTAACGGATTGTGCAGCCACGTCTCTATACCTGAGTCAGCAGATGGGGATGTTTGAAAGACAACAACCATCTGCACGAACAATTCGACGACGTTTGCAGCAGCATGGACTATCAGCTCCGAGACCATAGCTGCGGTTACCCTTAATGCTGCATCACAGACGAGAGCGCCTGCGATGGTGTACGCAACGACGAACTTGGGTGCACGATTGGGAAAACATTTTTTCGTATGAATCCAGGTTGTGTTTACAGCATCATGATGGTCGCATTCGTGTTTGGCGACAACGCGGGGAACGCACATTGGAAGCGTGTATTCGTCATCGCCATACTTGCGTATTACCCGGCGTGATGGTATGGGGTGCCATTGGTTACACGTCTCTGTCACCTCTTGTTCGCATCGACGGCACGTTGAACAATGACCTTTACTTTTCAGATGTGTTACGACCCGTGGCTCTACCCTGCTGACATGCCCCCAACAGGCAGTTAACAATTTCAGTGCGGACTCATTATTACGCTCAATCCCTTGCGGCAATCTAGTGTAGGCTTCGAACAAGAGGAAATAATGGGCATCGTAGTGTGCTGTAAGCTGACCCTTTGGGCAGGAAGGGAAGCATGATTGGACAGCCTAACTGGTTAAGGCAACCGTTTGCCCGAAGCGGGAAATGCGGGGTCGAATCCCGGTCCAGAACAACATTTCAATTTCACCGTTGTATTTGTTTCAATGCTCCAAAGCAGACGAGATGTTTCAATAATTCGAATCGGTAGAGTAAGTTTTCTCAGCGTATGTATTCCTGGCGCTAGCTGCCGCTGAAGGAGATGGCAGCTTGGAAGACGCGGCGTGTGCCTGACACCGCGTTGACTGATTATGAGAAGAGAAATACCTCAGGCGCCTTGCTGCTGAGCGCACGTCTGCTCCTCTTCTTGGCATAAGTTAGTTTAATAAGTTTGAGTGTCTAGGGACTGATTACCACTGCAGTTTTGTCCAATAGCTTTACAAACATTTGAACATTTTGAAGATCAACGGGCTTACTGGCATTTATTCAACTATGAGCTGTGTCGAAAGCGTTCGCGCCGACTGCAGCCCGAACATAGTAAAGTGCAGGAAAAATTATTTGAGTGGCTCTGCTTTTAAGTAGTTGTCGTAGGTACTTCTGTTTCCTGAAGTAAGTGAGCTGCAGACAAAACCCCATCCATCCGAAGCCGTATCCTGTTCTAGCATCACTCGATGCTATCAACAGTTTTGGCATGACATTTCTGTGCTTTCTACATCTACACGGATACTCTGCAAGTCATAGTGAACTGCATGGCAGAGGGTTCATCGAACCGCTTTTATGATATTTCTCTTCAGTTCCATTCTTTAATAGCTCGCGGGAAAAGAAACACCTAAATCTTTCTATTATCGATCTGATTTCTATTATTTTATTATGACGATCATGTCACCCTATATAGGTGGGTGCTAACATTATAATATGTTCGCATTCAGAAGAGAAAGTTGGTGAAAGAAATTTCGCAAATAGATCTCGTCGCAACGACTTCGTTTTAATGATTTCCACCCCAACTCGTGCATCATTTCCGTGACACTCTCTCCCCTATATCGCCATAATACAAAACGAGCTGCCCTTCTCAGAATTTCTAAATCGTCCGTCAGTCCCACCTGGTGTGGATCCCACATTGTGCAGCAGTACTCCAAAATAGGACGCACAAGTGTAGTGTAGGTAGTTTCTTTAGAAGAACTGATGCATCTTCTAAGTGTTCTGCCAATGGAACGTAGTCTTTGGTTCGCCTTCCCTACAATATTTTCTACGTGTTCTTTCCAATTTGTTACTACTAGGAATTTAGTAGAATTGACGGCATGTAGGTTTGACTGATTAATCGTGTAACCGAAGTTTAACGGATTTCTTCTTGTCGACATATGAAAGACTTTACATTTGTCATTATTAAGGGTCAATTGCCAATTTTCGCGCCATGCAGGCCTCTTATCTAAATCCTTTTTCAGTTGTTTGTAATCTTCTCGGGTCTCCAGCCGGATACTAAAGTCAACTAGACACAATATTTCAGCGGCGCAACTGCCCGCCATCCTCAGGTGAGCTTGCTGATAGACAATCTCGCCGGAACTGAGTTCCCAGTGCAACCTCTACATCTAGAGGTATCTTCATTGCTGTCGGCTGTATCTCGGGAATGGGTTGATGGCTCTTCGTGGGCTATGTCAGACTGGGCGCATAGAAGTGCAGTCAATAAGCAGTCTTCCAAATTTCAACGGCTTTCGCGGCCTTCGATATCACATAACACCAATCGAAGAACTGTTATTAATTTCACCGATAAAGAATTGGACGACGCCATGCTGTCGGTATTGGAAAAAGGGTTGAACTTTGCCCCCACACCCAAGAATGTTACATTTACTGAGTTTATTTGTTCAGTCGAACAAGCAGTGTCCAAACTACCTGGGGATCAGGCGGAGGAAATTAGGCAAGAGGTTGCTCATACGTTGCGTCGGGCGCCGCCTCCACGGAGTAACATCTCTCCTCTTGAAAGGGCAGCAATTCGGTCTCTTAGAGAAGATCAAGATCTAATTATTTTACCAGCAGATAAAGGCAATGCCACAGTTCTTCTTTCCCGGGATGATTATCTACGAAAAATGGACTGTTTACTTGACGATTCAGCTTATCGCAGATTGCAAAAGGATCCAACTGAACGGATAAATCGTATGACGCTTTCACTTTTGAAGAAGAGCTCTTTATCTGACGACGTTCAAAAGAAACTTCATCCTGGTGCGGCTGTTCCTCCCAGGTTATATGGTTTACCCAAGATACACAAGCAAGAGGTCCCTCTTCGTTCGATTGTAAGTAATTTGGGCGCTCCTACTTATAACTTGGCGAAACATTTAACATCTGTTCTTAGCCCACACGTGGGGAAATGTGAACATCACATTCTGAACTCTATGGATTTTATACAACGTTTAAAATCATTACGCCTTAGTCCTTCTGACTTGCTCGTGAGTTTTGATGTAATGTCGTTGTTTACCCGGGTTCCTCTGGAAGAATCTCTGTAATTGATTGGTGAAAAGGTGGACAAGGAAACAGCTGTGCTTTGTCGTCATGTACTTACATCGACGTACTTTTTATTTAATGACAAATTGTATGAACAAACTGACGGTGTTGCTACGGGGAGTCCATTATCCCCCGTAGTAGCCAATCTTTTTATGGAGGACTTCGAAGATATGGCATTGAAGACGGCAGCTCTTAAGCCAACTTGTTTTTCGAGGTACGTCGATGATACTTTTATGGTGTGGCCTCATGGGGAAGTATGACATTAAGAGTGTTTTTCGTCCGCCAGTAAAGACGAGAGCACTTCTTGGATATGTGAAGGATGATTTGGGTCTGAGGAAGCCCGGAGTGTATAAGATTCCCTGTCAATGTGGGAAAACGTATATTGGTCAGACTATCCGTACCATTCAGGACAGATGTATTGAACATCAACGCCACACACGTTTGCTCCAGCCCGAGAAGTCGGCGGTAGCTGAGCATTGTCTCGATGAGGGACATAAAATGTTATATAACGAAACTCACATGGTTGCTTCAGCATCTCGTTACTGGGACTGTGTCTTAAAGGAATCCATAGAGATTTGATTATCTGACAATCTGATTAACAGAGACAAAGGCTACCTTCTTAGTAAAGCCTGGAGCCCTGTGTTATCAGATGTTAAAAAACAACGGTTGGTACTTCATAAATCTGAATAATAATTTTCTTTATCATCGATTATCGATTTCGCCGGACTCTACCACCGGAGCGCTGTATGTCTTGTGCGCCAGAGGGCAGTTACTGTCACTTCTTGCGCACGGGCTATGGGTCTTCCTCGATGTATAAAGGAGCCGCCGATTGCACTGGGAACTCTACACCAGTGTTCAGTGTTTTTTTACCTCAATGTCGTCGTCTTTGTCTCGTCGTCTGCAGTGAATGTTTTTTAGCCACCGTGGCAATGTCTTGTTTTAACAATCATGTATGTTTCTGCCCGCTGTCATAGTCTTTTAACTTTCTCCCAATTTTTCATGTTGATATTGTAAAATCGCCTTTTATCACCTTTCATTTTATTTTATTTTCTGTTATGTCCATTGTTTACATTCGCTCGCCTGTAGAGAAGCATCATTGGCTGCTGCCAGCCTGCCTTCGGGCATTAAAATTCAATAAAGGGGAAAAAAAAACACTGGGAACTCAGTTCCGGCGAGATTGTCTATCAGCAAGCTCACCTGAGGATGGCGGACAATTGCGCCGCTGAAATACTGTGTCAATTTGACTTTAGTATCCGGCTGCAGACCCGAGAAGATTATAAACAGTTATTACGCCGGGAAAACCTTTGTGGTCACATCCTTTTTCAGTTGCTTTTGATCTTCTGGAGACTTCACTAACCGATAAATAACAGCATATTCCGCGAACAGTCTGAGAGCTACTGAGATTGTCTACTAAATCGTTTATAATAATAACGAACAGTAGTTGTATACCTGTATACGATTTTTCTTATGAATGACTTCATTAGTATCATGTCTCATATATGAAAAAATCTAAGATTGCATTACACTGATAGTAAAACGTGTACATTGAAAAACAAATTTCGTAAGTTGTGAGTAGATGGTTTCCAGTCAGGCAAACAAACCGCGCAAACAAATCTTTCCCAATGACAGAAAAATAAGAATTATCATTCGCGTAAAGTTAATAACCCGAACAATTGCAGAAACTGCAATGCAAGTTCGAATCTAGGTCCTGACTGAATGAAAGAAGAATTAATTGTGATGAGAATATGAAACAAGGGACAAAATGTCGGGACAGTAAAGTCCAGATTGTATAGAAACCAAAGGGACCAAACGTATTGTCTACACATAACGATTACAGTGTAACTGCTGGTAATGTTTTGAAAATAAAAGTAAGAAGCAACTGATAAATGAACTTTCCAATTTCCGGACTTCCAGGAACAGAGAGGGACGAAAGAAACGGGAAGAGGTTACATTAAGCGTGGATGACGGATTTCTGTACAGCATCTCGTAGTTGGTAGTAGAGTGTTCGTAGTTTCTTTTTCAAATTCAAAATGTTGAAATGTTCGTAAATCTATGGGACTTAACTACTCTGGTCATCAGTCCATAGGCTTACAAACTACTTTCACTTATGCGAAGAACAACAAATACACCCATGCCCGAAGGAGGACTCGAACCTCCGAGCCGCGCGGGAGTAGCCGAGCGGTCTGGAGCAGCACGTTGCGGATCGCGCAGCCTCCCGCGTCGGAGGTTCGGATCCTCCCTCGGCCATGGGTGTTTGTGTTCTCTTTAGTATAAGTTAGTTTATGAGTATTTTGAAAGTTTAGGGACTCAAAATGTTCAAATGTTTGTATAGCTTATGGGACTTAACTACGGGGTTATCAGTCCCTAAACTTACGAACTACTTATGAACTAGCTAACGCTAAGGACGGCACAAATATCCATGCCCAAGGGGGGATTCGAACCCCCGACCGTAGTGGCCGTGCAGACCGTGACTGGAGCGCCTCAGCTTCCTCGGCCATCGCGGCCGGCGTTTAGGGACTGATGATCCCGTAGTTAAGTTCCATAAGCTTTACAAAGATTTGATTTTCGAACCTCCGACGGTAAGCAGCGGCGCGCTCCGCAGCTGGGCGCCTTAGAACGCTTGACCACTCCACCGCGGCAGTTTCTTCCTCATTTGTTTTATTCTGACGATCGCTCTAATCAGTAACAACATTAAAGCGGTAGTAAAGTTTTATTGTTAAATTGGTAATTATTTCGGCACTTGCAGTCGAATCTAACTCGGTAGACAAATCCCACTGTAATTTCATCTTAAAGCATATAAGAAATTTATACTAGCGTTTCTAAAATGGAGCCTGTACACAATAACTTTTCTCTCAGATACAACTGTTCATCGAATCAGGCTTGAGGATCATATAAAATTTGCAAAACCAGAAAAGGAAGATTAAGATTTAATAACCTGTCGACAGCGTCGCCATTTAAGATGATGCACAAGCTTGGATTGTCCTGTTAATGATGGGGAAGGAAATCAGCAGTGCTCTTTGAAAAGAACCTTCTTGGAATTTGCCTAGAGCTATTTAGGGCAATCACAAGAAAAACCAAAGAACAAATAGACCTGGAAACTACACACTTGCCTCATATAACTGTGCAGTCATAATATATGTTGTGGCGTAGCTATTCGCCAGAACGCCGGCGCTCTACACAAGTCGCTGCGCCACTAGAATAATATGCGACAACTCGCTTCACAGTACTTCGGCCTTCGAGGGCGCCTGCAGTTTTGTTACCGCTACCTGCTCCACGCGCCGGCCAATGGAAAGACAGAGGCTCGCCAAAATATGCCGACGCACCACAGCCACGACAGTCAGTATAGCAGTCAGAACAGGATTACGGCAGGGTACAAATCAGATCTAGGAGTGCTACAGTTCCAGGAGATCCGTCTACAGAGAGTCAGCAGTCTACGTTAGCACAAGCCGGAACACTACTATTGACTGATGTAGAAGAGATAATTGCAGAATTACAATGTGTTTCTGTTGCATTACCTATGTGGCGTAGGCTTGACGTCCACGGATCAAGCGCTTGTCTCATGCGATAACTGTTGCTACTGGCTGTGCTGCCACGGGTTAAATACTATGAAAGCGAGCGCGTTTTGCTGCGTGGAGTATGCCTTAGCCAACGGGAAATGTTTAACGTGGTGTTGAAATAGCGAATGAAATATTATATATTATTTTGGGAAGTATTTCTACAAAAAGGAAGTATTAAATTGCACTTGAAGGTCACCTTTATAAATACAATACCATTTGTTATTATATACATGTGGCGTCTGTTCCGAGAGAACAGACGTCACTTCTGATCCTGCAGTTGTTATTATTCAACATTCATAGAATATATGACATTAACTGCGATTGGGCAAAGCTGAAAATGTGTACCTAGCTGAGATTCGAACCCAGGTCTCCTGCTTTCTAGGCAGTTGCGCTGACCCCTACACCACTGGGGACACAGTGATCACCGCACCTGCAAGGACTACCTAAGCACGCCTCCCGTCAGATACTGTGTCCCCAGTGGTGTAGGGCTCAGCGCAACTGCCTAGAAAGCAGGAGACCCGGGTTCGAATCCCGGCTGGGTACACATTTTCAGCTTTGCCCAATCGCAGTTGATGTCATATATTCTATGAATGTTGAATAATAACAACTGCAGGATCAGAAGTGACGTCTGTTCTCTCGGAACAGACGCCACATGTATATATATAATATGCCGGTGACGGGCAATGATCCTATCGTTAGTGGGGAGGGGTGGGCAAAGTTTGAAGCCCTTACTCTTACGGGAATTAGTTCATAACTACGAGTCTGAGTACTGTGGGCAGGGCGAAGCTGGGAATTTGTATCTGACGGGAGGCGTGCTTAGGTAGTCCTTGCAGGTGCGGTGATCACTGTGTCCTCTATGTAGTAGATAAGTTGAAATTAACCGATAACCAAAATAAGATGGAGCTGAAATACCCTAACAAAAACTGGGGGAAAATTTGGACGAATATAAACAACCGAATACTGACAACAGATGTGCAAGCGTCATGGTACAGAGTAATAAATAATGTCGTTAGTACGAACGAAAAACTTTATTCAATAGGACTAAGCGCGACCAACGAGTGCCCAAAATGCAAACATTTGGACTCATTAAGCCATCGCTTCATTTGTAACGGATACAAAAATATATGGAAAGACGTTATATTTCAAGTCGCTTTCATCAAACGGAGCGATGGAAGGGAATTAACAATAAACAATTTACTCTTCCCAGAAGATGTTTCTTTCCCATCACAAAAGAACAACGTAATATTATGGCTATTCGGAAACTTTGTAAATTATGTAGTCAACAAAAAAGGAACCGACAATGTACTAGAATATCGAGAATATATAAAAGAAGAATACTTCAAAATATACAAGAAAAAAGACCATAAAAAGAATTTTGGAAACATGTTGAAAATTTTGTTTCAAAAACAAGGTATAGGTTAATATCTACATATCATGAAATAGACAGAACAAGGTAGAATGCCAAAGTAGGGGAGTGCTGTTGAGGGTGAAGTACGGTGGGGACTACGTGTGCCCCGGGGCCGCTACGGTAGCCGTGAAGGCCTCAACAGAACCCCGAAAAAGCAGTTCTGCTGAAGAAGAAATGGAAATAGATACAATTCCAGTAATCGAAATTAGTACTGGAAAACTATACAAATGCATGAGAAGAGGTAAAGTGACTAAGATTTTTTTTCTTAATTTTACTTTTCTTTCCTTTTGAAAAATACCATTAGTTCCGTATTATTCAAGTAAACTATTAATAAAGCAAGGTATTCGGATAAGGAATTTCACGTTTGTCTTTAAAATGCAGAAAGGCATATTTCTTTCAGTTAAAACACAAGTATGTAAAATAAAAATAAAAAGTACCAAGAACGGTACTTCAAATACGAACTGAGAAGAAACGGATATTTTCGTTTGAAAGGCGTATGAAAAATAGAAAAAAAAGAAAAAAAAAAAAAAAAAAAAAAAAAAAAAAAAAAAAAAAAAAGTGGTGTAGGGGCCAGCGCAACTGCCTAGAAAGCAGGAGACCCGGGTTCGAATCCCGGCTGGGTACACATTTTCAGCTTTGCCCAATCGCAGTTGATGTCATATATTCTATGAACATTTGTTATTAGTCTATTAGTTTAGTAAAATCTAATTAAAATATTTATAGAGAAACATCGTTATGAAATAAACATTTAGTACATGAATACTAATGTGTTAAGATAAAATTATTATGTTAGATATTAATAGGCTTATGCAATAGGTTTTAATTAACGATAGCCATATGTTGGCGTCAGGAAGTATCACCGCGGACGCCGTTTCCGTGGAGATAGCATGGTCAAGATGGCTGCCTTCACCATAGATCTGTACAGTGGACGCCACTTGTTGCCATGGCGATGGTACGCGGTTGTCGTTACAAAGATGATGCACTTGTGGTCGATCGCTGTCTGCTGACGTTAGGAGGTACCATCGTGGAAAGCATTTTCTTGGAGATATCACAGTGTAGTTCGTTTCCTGAAGAAATAGGTGTAATAGGAAATTCCACTCGCTATCTTGAGGGTGGCGTGTAACCGCCGATATTCACAGGCAGGGCGATGTTGCTTAGCAGAGTGTGCTGGCGCCAGTACCTTGACGGTTATTACATACACGTAAAATTATAGGAAGTTAATCAGTTACGAAGCGCGCCTCGGTTGCACAGGGGTAGAGTGCCAGACTACAAATCCCAAGGTCGCGGGTTAGATCCCCACCATGTGCTAGGATTTTTATCTGTCACTTTCCACTTCTTTCACCTCTGGCAGTATTGCTCATGTGAAAAATACCGAGTAGCACCGTGGTTCGGAACCCACGTTAAACTGTAGGTCCCCCTATAACTGGCTGGGTAAGTCAGTTCGAAGGTCGGAGGAAGGCAACGGCATACCACCTCCAAACAGGACCATGCCTAGTAAAGCACTGTGGTGTTCAAACCAATCTTCGGATTGTTGACTGCTTTACTTTTTAAACAGTTACGTAAGAACTGTGACTGGAATATAGTTCCAAAAGTGAGCCTTAGGATCTTATTTTATTATTGTGTCTAGTTGGTTTTCCATCGTATGAACCTAAATATTATTAACTGTGAGACTTGCACCACTGTGCTCTGTAAGTTTCGTTATGAGTACAGTCAATCAGGGTATCTTTGTACCACATAATATTTGGCTTTCAAATAGCTCATGTTCCACCTATTGGCAATATTTTTTTCTAAAGGTAGTTTTTACTAGCTCTGTTATAAATAATTTCCCAGTAGGTGGAACATCAGCCACATGAAAGCCAAATATTAAGTGGTACAAAGATACTCTGACTGACTGTATGTTATAAAGTGATAGCACATTAACAGTAATAAAATGGAAATATATTTCATTTGAATACAAAACAGTAATTAATATTACTAAAAGTGTTGTCAATTATAGGTAAGGGCCATAAAAGAAAACAAAATATTTAAAAAAAATATGGTTAAACTCTTAATCAAGTCATCTGTATAATTTTTTGTTAAATCTTTAAGATAAAAAATAGGAGTGTAAGCTGTGATAAACATAAGCAAATTTTAATTTAAATAGCTGGGAAAGTAGCCTTCCTTTAAATAACACCTTAAAATAAGTCGAAAAAGGTTTTTTCCCGAAAGTCTAACTATTGATTCAGAGGGGCAGGGGGTTATTCTTATGATAGACAAAGATTTCCAATTCTTCCAGAGTGTTTACGAGCAGTCCTTTAGGAGCGTTTTGTGAGGTGCTGTCTAAGTATTGATTTTCTACGAGCCACCCCTGCAATGTGTTGTTTGTAACGTGTTATTAAGTTTGTACGATATAAACCTTTTCACATGTAGTGCATGTCGGTTTATATCCGGAGAAGCTTTTTCTTTTTTTTTTGCATTCTCAAACGTACGTATCAATTTATTGAAAAGTAAATTTGTGGTCGAAAAAGCAATTGATATATCAGTATTTGTTAGATACGGTTCTCATATAGTTCATTTTAGAAAACAATTCCTTTGAGCGTGTCTGTGGGCATTTTGTTCGTGTTTTCTGAAAAAGTTTCTCGACTATCTTTGTATCGTAGTCATTTACATATGCAATCTATTTTAAGATGCCTTACTCTCTTTGTTTTTGTTCTTCTGATAGAAGTAATTTGACCATTCTGTTAATCATTGTTAAGAAAAATGCCTTTTTATATTTAGCTGGGTGGCAGGAATTAGCTCTGATAATAACGTCTGTCATCGTTAGTTTTCAAAAAACGGCAAAGGAATGTTTTTGCCATTTTAATTGGAGATGGATAGATGTACAACACTGATTGTATTCTGATTCTGATGTTCAATTATGAGCGTTAAGTTTGGATGGATGTCATTAAGGGTAGAGGTCACAGAATTTAATTCTTCTTCTGTGCTGTTATATAAAAGTAATAATGTATCATCTACATAGCGCTTGTAGTAGATGATTTTCCTAAGTATTTGTGGATTGTCTCTAAAAAAAAATAGGGTTTCGATATGATTGATGAAAATGTCAGCTATGGTGCCAGCGAGGGAATTCCCCATGGCTAAGCCGTCTTTCTGTATATAAGTTTTATCGTTAAAATAAAAGCAGCTGAAGTTTGATGAGATCAGTAATCTCCCAGATGTCAGAATTTTATTATTTAAAAATTATTTCTTCAAATGACCGTACATAGGATATAAGCATATCTGTGGAAATGTCAGCACAAGCATTACGTATGCGGTCTATCATGTCCTCAGGGCCTGTTGCCATTTGCTGCTACACCTTGGCTCTACAGAAAGAAATCTAGTGGTGTCAAATAGGGTGACCTAGCAGGCTAGCTAACAGGTCTATCTCTGCCTATCCACCGACCAGTGTAAACAGGGTCGAATACTTCGCGTGTTTCACTTGCTTAATTTGCTGGGCACCTGTCGTGCTGAAACCGCATACGCAGCCAACCGTCCAGGGCAACATCATCGAGTAGTATTGGCAGTTCCTGTTCCAAAAACGTTCCTTACTTCCATCCAACGTGGCAACAATAAAATATGGGCCAATAAGTTTCTTCCCCATGATGGAACACCATACGTTAACCAACCAAGGGCGTTGACGGTCGACTTGCCGTAACCAGTGGGAAATGTCTATGCTCCAGTAAAGCATGTTATGCTGGTTATTGTCAGCATGATTTGTGAATGTACACTCATCTGAAAACAGTGCCTCGGGAAAGAACGTGGTGTCGTTCGCATTTGTTGAAGTGAGCATTCACAAAACACTATACGGTTATGGAAATCGTTTCAGTGCAGTTCTTGATGCAGTGACACATGATATGAATGGTACCTATGACGATGCAGTATGTTGCAAATACTACCGATGGACATACCAGAATCTCGGTGTAATTGCCGAACACTTATCTGTCGATTCTGGTGTGCTGCTGCTACTACTTCTCTTTCGTTAGCTTCCCCTGTAACTGGTTGCTTCGTTTCAGCCTGACAGTCTGTACACTGCCACCAGACATACAGGCGTTAACAAACTTGTGAAGGAGAGGGAACATTCTCTGGGGAACGCTCGGCATACATGACAATAGCAGCGCCAACATTTCTCTTACATTCGAAGTAAATCAGGATCATTTCAATTTTGTTCTGCATCGTATATTCACACGTCTTGTCTACGAATGATAGGCACGTGTGCAGGAAATAAACACTATACACGTAATGCTTGGAGTTGCTTTCTGTTCTTCGTCTGCTAGATACATTAGCTCAGGTCACAGTGTGCAGCGTGTTGTGATATGTCATACACCCCGTTTAGATGGGCTCCCAAAACCGGATTTCGTAAACCGATTTCCCAATTCCGCTTTTGGTTGGTCATGTAAACACTGCAAAATCGATTCTGGAAATCCGCTTCTCTAAAGCGGGTTTCCAGTTCCACAATCGATTTTCGTGCTCATGTAAACGCAATCGTTTTTAAAGCGTTCTTGGCTTGTCAGATTGTGTTTTCTTGTTAAGAATTTTCGGCACATTTTCTACCGTGAAATAAAATTATAAATATTAGAATGAGAATGAATATATGTATTTAAGTAAAGAAAAATAGCGATTGTGCTGACTAAATCAGGAACTGAATCAGCTGTTTTTCAGCCGCCATATTAAGTGGGGTAGGAAATCCGATTCAGGCTGTGACATGTAAACACGACAGCGAAAAGCGGTTTACGAAAATCGGTTTTCCTCTTCCGGAAGATGTGTTGCTTGTAAACGTAGTGATAGTTAGCTACACGGCCACAGTGGCGCATCGAACAGTCCCATGTTCGATATCTTAGAGGGATACGACGTTGCGGATAGGGTTTGGATTTCCAAGTACACGTTATGAATTACTGGCGTGTCTTACTCTCGCAGTATGAATGTGGGGTTCCCGTTCCAATGAATATTAAATGTACACTGAGCCGTATGTTGTAAATTACAGTTGTGGATTCATTTTGATTTCACTGATTACAGCGCCAAACTGAAAAAAAGTTGAAGACGAAACGTATGTAGTTTTTGCCGTCCAGTCGTAATATGCGATAAAAACCCTCCGTTCCCACCGAATATTTGTAATTTGCCCCTGCTACATACGCACGGGGTGGATGGGAAGGGGGCGAGTAGTATAATTGGATGTCACCCTCCAATACAAACAAATTAGTACTGTACCTTTTCTGATCCGACCTGTAGTGTTCGCAATATTTGAAAGTTTTCAGTTAAACTGAGCACCCTGTATATATGATACGTACAGTACTGGCATGTGACATTTTAACAGTTGGGAACAAAATCGAGACAGAGTATCGACGCAGCCAGTGTCAATGATTACACGGCACTAGGCTACGTCTCTGCATAGTTCTGTACACCACCGCATCGCCAGGTTTTATAAGGCAAAACTCTGTACTCTCATATCCGTGCTGCATTAGTTTGAGGTATTAGATAGTCAATCACGGTAACATTTTACCATTCAGGCTGGCTTTCATATGGCTGATGTTCCACCTAGTGGGGAATTATTTATAACAGAGGTATTAAAAATTACGTTTAGAAAAAAATATTGCAAATAGGTGGAACACGAGCCATTTGAAACCCAAATATTAAGTGGTACAAAGATACCCTGACTGGTGCAAAGTTACCCTGATTGACTGTAAGACAAGCAGGTTCCCTGCAAATAATACTCAACAGTATGCATGACAATTTGAGGCGTGGCAAAAATATATATTAAATCTTTCATCATAGTCGTCCTTTATTCAGTGTAGATATTTTATGTCCAACTTATTCCTGTACACTGCTCAACTATCTGCAGTTTTCTGTAAATAAATAGTTAATATTTGTGTTATTTAATAAGTGTTGAACTGTTGCAGATTATTTGGCCACCTGTGTCCTATTACATCCTCACTCCGATTCCAGCAGAAGAATACGAAAAAAGGCCACTATGATGGTCGTCTACAACCTAAAGAAAGCTGACCCCGCGGAAGGACGACAGTTACCCAACATTTTCCATTCTGTCCCACTTTTTTTTTCCTTGTATTGACGCTGCTCTGCAGAGATTCGTTTATCATTTTTGTGTGCTCCATCATATAATATGCTGCACCTCAGGAAGAGATGTCTCTATCTCAAATTATTCATAGAAATTTATACACCATGAGACTGTTTTTCGTCTCGATAATGTCAGAGACAATGATAAAGGTAAAGCATTGAATTAAAGTTTGTGATGCGGCCGGGAAGCGAACCTTGACCTGCGTGCTTATTAAGCAAACGTCTTACCGCTAGACCACCGCATCACTAGCGAGTAAGACGCGTCGGAATAGTGTAAGCACGACTTCCTTCCACGTCACAACTTTATTTCAGCTTCTGTGTTCCTATGAAACATTGGCACATCTGCCAAGGCTCTCCATGCAGCGGAATAGCACCACGGCAGTAGACAGATAGGAGCATTCCTGCCTTTAACCTCAGTTTAATTGCTAGTGATGTGGAGGTCTAGCGGTACGAAGTCTTCCTAGTAAGCATGGAGGTCCGGGTTCGATTCCTGGCCGCAAAACAAATTTTAATTCAATGTTTCACCTTTATCGTTAATGTCTCTGAGGGTGTATAAATTTCTATTTATAATAATATTCATATCACCTTAGCCTGAGGTTAAAGGCAGGAATGTTCCGATCAGTCCATTGCCGTGGTGCTATTCCGCTGCATGGAGAGCCTTGGCATCTATGGCAATGTTTCATAGGAACACAGAAGGTGAATTAAAGTTTCTGACGGGACTGATAACAGTAGTCGTTCATTCCCTTTAAAAATCAAACCATCCATCCAAAGTTTGTGACGTGGAGGGAGATTGTGCTTACACTATTCCGAGGCGCCTTCATTGTTAGGGATGTAGTGGTCTAGCGGCGCCGGGCGCCGTGGCTCAGCGCGCCCGGTCAGGGGGCTCCACGCCCTCTGCAATAAAAAAGCTGAGCCAACAACACTTCGAACATAAACAAACAAGTACGATCAGCGTCCGCAATGAACAGAACTAACCATAGAACAAAGAAAAAAAAAAGCGGTAAGATGTCTGCCTCGTAAGCATGTAGGTCTGGGTTCGATTTCCGCCAGTATCACAAATTTTAATTCAATGCTTCACCTTTATCGTTAATGTCTCTGACATTATCGAGACGAAAAACAGTCTGAGGGTGTATAAATTTCTATTTATAATGATATTCATATCACCTTAGCCTGAGGTTAAAGGCAGGAATGTTCCGATCTGCCCATTGCCGAGGTGCTATTCCGCTGCTTGGAGAGCCTTGGCAGATGTGGCAATATTTAATAGGAACACAGAAGCTGAATTAAGGTTTGTGACGCGGAGGGAAATCGTGCTTACACTATTCCGAGGCGCCTTAATCGCTAGTGATGCGGTGGTCTAGCTGTCCTACGACCGCGCGGCATTGCGCTAGTCATCGGGACATTAACGCTATCACAGCCCGCCTTGTCGAGCAAGTGAACTTGACTACTGCGAGCACGTCCATTATGAAGAAGCCCATACACGCGCTTCGCAACAAACTGTTTGTTACCTTGCGGGTAGCCGACCACTCCGTGGAGTTGCAACTAGACACTGGTGGTTCAGTTTCACTATTTAGTAAAGACTCTTATCAACTTCTAGGAAGCCAGTCCCTACGGAGATGTTCCTATGTGATATCTGCCAACAATGGACAGTCCATACCTGTAGGTTACTTCGTAAATAGCGTAATTTTTGTAAACCTATTCAACCAAACTGCTACAGTCATCAGTCCCTAGACTTACAAACTACTTAAACTAAAGATAAAGGTGAAGAATTGAAACAAAATTTGTCATGCAATCGGGAATCGAATCCGAGCCTTGATACTTAGCAGGTATACGTTTTACCGCTAGACCACCACATCACTAGCGATTAAGGTGCCTCGGAATAGTCTGAGCACGATTTCCTTCACGACACAAACTTTAATTCAGCTTCTGTGTTCCAATGAATTGTTGCCACTACTGCCAAGGCTCTCTATGCAGCGGAATAGGACTCGGCAATTGACGTATTGGAGGAACTTCCCTGCCTTTAACCTTAGGCTAAGGTGATTGATAACTGATTAACTGACCCTATAACGGATCTTAGAACATAGTATAAAGAAAGACTAACCTGTGTTTATAGCTTTTGTACATGTGGGACAACGTCGACTGCAATGCACTCCAGGAAATCCTGAAGGTAGCTGGGGAAACACAGAGAGCTATAGCTGTATGTATTTGTCAGTAAACAGACGGCAGTTATCAGAGTAGAAGGGCATGAAAGGAAAACAGGTGATGAAAAGGAACTCCCACCGTTTTTGCACTGGAACAAGCCCTAAATTGGAGAAAGAGTTTAAATTTAGGGAAAAGGAACGAACATTCTATGAATCGCTGATGACACTGCAATTCAAACCATGGTTTTGCACTTGCTTTCGTTTTGAAATAAAGCCATTTTAGGAAACGAGACTATAGAAGTATGAATATGGGCTTAAAAATAGTGCCTACGAATTTTTATGTGAAAAATGTAAAACTTTTCTTCAAATACATCACACATTAATAACATTCTGCATCTTTATTCGTCATGTCTATATATTTATTTACCATACAGTCATCCTGTCAACCAACACATTTCTCTAAATTGGTTTCGATAGTTCTCATAAAGCCCCACCGAAATGCAAGCATACCTTCGGACGTATTATTACCGTTTCCATCCCATAAAACCAACGAACGGTGGCACACTACGAATAGTGGCTTATAATCTGATGATGCACTGCTGTTGGGGCGAAACGTGTCATTAAGAACAAATAAACTTCTTTGCGACCAATACGACATTTATTTCAAAATAATACTGAAATTCTGCCAGAGACAACAAGCCATTTGCAAGCGCGTTTGAAAGGAATGGACAATGTCTTGAAAGGAGAATATACAACATATTGCACCAAACTGCTCTGGTCATCACTCCTTACACTTACAAACTAGTTTAACTTACACTAAGAACAACACACACAGATACACACACATGTCCGAGGGAGGACTCGAACCTCCGGCGGGAACGACCGGCGAGTCCTATCATGAAGCCATAGAGCACGCAGCCAGTTCAGTTAAACATCGTCTGTGTTCCATGATAGACCTGTTCGATGAAGTGCTTGTTTAGTTCGTTTGTTCTGAGCTGGGTACAGAACAATGAACGAGGAAACCATCAGTTAATAGTTTTCTTTTAAGCTTGGCATGACACCTAAGGAAATGCATGCGGTGCTGGTACATGTTTATAGAGAGCAAGCACTGCCCGTGAAGTGTGTGTGTGAGTGGTTCGCCCTTTTCCGAGGAGATCGGGGAAATGTTTCTGACAATCCCCGTAGCGAACGACGGCGCACCATCTGTGACGCAAACACCGAGAAAGTGAGGATGTTAATACCGAACGACCGTGGATTAACTGTGCGCATGATGGGGATGAACTGGAGATTAACCGTGAATCCGTGCGACAAATCCTTACCTAGAGGAAACGTCTTGTCTTACGCCACATAACTTGACTGGTGATCAGAAGTAGGCACGTTTAGAGTCTTCAGAGGATTGTGTCCAAACCGCGGATGCGACAACCAATTTTTTGAACCATGTTGTCACAGATGACGAGACCTCATGTCGCCGGTACGAACATGAAGCGAAACGGCAAAGCAAGTAATTGCGTTCTCCGACATCAGCTCGTCGGAAAAAGGTTAGAACCGAAATATCACGCATCAAAACTATGCTCGTCATTTTCGATACTCAAGGCATTACCCACAGCGAATTCCTACCTGAGGGAACAACGTAGAACGCTGCAAGGTAAGATGACGTTTTGACCCGTTTCATGCAACGTCTACGCAGAATAAGAGCGCAGTACGCACAACAAGGTTTCTGGTTCTTTGTTCACAACTCCCGCTCGCACATGGCCAATATAGTCAAACAGTTCCTGACAAAGAAAGGGATGGTGCAATTTGAACATCCGCCATAGTCGCTGGATCTCAGTCCTCCAGAGTTCTTTCTATTCCCTCGACTCAAACTCGTTTTGAAAAAGAGATTTGACGATATTCATGACATACAACGAAACATGACGAGGCTTTTGAACACCATCCCAAAGGAAGACTTCGTGCAAAGTTTCCAGGGCGTGCATCGCAGAGCTCATCGGTACGTAGTTACGGGAGGTGATTATTTCGAAGGACAGTAAGGTGACTGTAGTTCATAGCTCGAGGCCTAATTTCTCTAATCTTTGTAGTATTTACGCAAAATGTAAGTTGACGGTAATAGAATCGTTTTAAGGTCAGCTTCAAATTCCGCCCATCTGAAATTCTGTAGTAGTGTTTCTTGTAAAGAACGTCGTCTTCCCTCCAACGATGTACATTGTGCTCCCGAAGCATATCTGTAAAACTCTCGCATCGGCTTAACCTACCAATAAGAAACCTAGAACCTTGCCTATCAATTGCTTCAGTGTCTTCTTTTAAATCGATCTGGTGGGGATTCCAAAGACTTGAGAAGTAATCAAGACCACAAGACGTGGCCACACAAGCGTTCTATATGTGGTCTCCTGTATGAATGAACCACATCTCCACAAAATTCAGCCCCAGTGAAACGAACTCCACCATCCGCCTTCCTACAACTTCGTATACACGCTCATTACATTTCATATCGCTCTGAAACGTTACGTCGAGTGTCAATCTGCCCACTAGTAAAACTGTATTCGAATATTATGGGATTGTCCTTGCTATTGAGCTGCATCACCTTAAATTTTTCTACTTTTAGAGCGACCTGTAAACCGTCTCACCAACTAGAAATTTTGTCCAAGTCATTTTACATA
Source organism: Locusta migratoria (assembly GCA_026315105.1). Classification (NCBI taxonomy): domain Eukaryota; kingdom Metazoa; phylum Arthropoda; class Insecta; order Orthoptera; family Acrididae; genus Locusta; species Locusta migratoria. The sequence goes on along the minus strand of CM048755.1, from coordinate 445,929,036 downwards.
ATATTGTAGTCATTGAATGACGACACCTTCCCGTACACCACAGCATCATCAGTATACAGCTGCAGATTACTACTCATTCTATCCGTCACATCATTTATGTATACAGAAAATAACAGCGGTACTATCACACTTATCAGCTGAAAATACCCTGACTCTGATGAAAACGTGCAGTCGAGAAAATCGTACTGTGTTCTATTACTTAAGAAGTCTTGGAGCCACTCACATATCTGGGAACCTGTTCCATATACGCAGTCCTTTGTTAGCAGTCTTCAGTGCGGTACAATACTAACGCCTTTCGGAACTCGAGGTATATGCAGTCTGCCTGTTGCCCTTCACCCATCGCAAGATATCATGTGAGAAAAGGATAGTATAAGTTTCACACGAGTGGATTTAGACTGTAGACTGACAAGGAAGCCGGCCGCGGTGACCGAGCGTTCTGCGGAGCCTCAGTCACAGTCTGCACGGTCACTACAGTCGGGGGTTTGAATCCCCCCTCGGGCATGGATATTTGTGCCGTCCTTAGTATTAGCTAGTTCATAAGTAGTTTGTAAGTTTAGGGACTGATGACCCCGTAGTTAAGTCCCATAAGCTCTACAAACGTTTGAACATTTGAACTGACAAGAAAAGTACTTCGGCTCGAACATACATACGGTATCTGTATGAACGTTTGGTTGCAGGACCATTACGTACCCCTCAATGTGCTGGTGGGTGTTGATTTTCTGCAAAATTCTGTAATAATGCTCTAGATAGCGCTGTAGATGTAACCATAGACGTCATATGCAACGCAGAAATCTTAACTATAAATGTAGATGGTAATGTTAATAAAATGCTCCGGGTCATGTAAATGGCTACAAAACGCACAGGAAGAAATGCAAGTTAATCACATGACATATTTGCACATTCTATAATATCAGTCTTGAACGCCACGTCAGTGACACTTTTGAAGTTATCCACTGGTTCACCATTATCCTATCCATCGTTCTGCCACGCGTAACGAAGCATTGATCTATACACTTTCGCAGATAACTTATTGTAAATGACAGACTGCATATTGCCGGCCGCGGTTGCCGAGGTGACTGACGCGCTCCAGTCACGGTCAGCACGGCCACCACGGTCGGGGGTTCGAATCCCCCCTCGGGCATGGATATTTGTGCCGTCCTAGTTCGTAAGTAGTTCATAAGTAGTTTGTAAGTTTAGGGACTGATGACCCCGTAGTTAAAGTCCCATAAGGTTAACAAACATTTGAACATTTGAACATTAGACTGCATATTCATGATAAAGAGTCTGTCATGCAATTTTGGCTGTATATTACTTGAACGTTGTTTCATTACGTCCGTTATTCTCTTGGCATATATTGAACACATATTATATATTTACATTGCCTGAAGAAATACACATATGACGCTTCACTACTCTCATAAAACGCAACTTCAGAGGCACGGGCCGTGGTGGCCGACGGGACTGCGGCGCTTCAATCACGGTCTGCACGGCCACTACGGTCGGGGGCTCGAATGGCCCCTCGGGCATGAATATTTGTGCCGTCCTTAGTGTTGGCTAGTTGATAAGTAGTCTGTAAGTTTAGGGACTGATGACCCCGTAGTTAAGTCCCATAAGTTGTACAAACATTTGAACATTTTGAACAATAACAGACCGTTACATTATCTACTTGATGTCGGGTCCGGTGGTCTTGGGGAAAAACGCGCGACTGGGAACCGAGGGGTCGCGGCTTCGAAACCAGCTCGGACATCGGATTTTTTCAGTCTGCGCTTTAACCTATTCTTCACCTCTCAAGGATATGAGTCGTCGCCAGAAACGAAACGTGGTTCGGATTCCTCCTTTCCCCGGTTGTATAACTGGAGTACGCTAGGGACACGCAAGTCAAGTGGCGTCCAATTGAAAGACTTGCACCAGGCCAATGAGGCACCCGAAATTATTATTATATGTTTGTTTCTAAATCTATGGGACTTAACTTCGTTGGTTATAAATCCCTAGGCTAACAAAAAACATAAACTAAGCGAGAGAGAGAGAGAGACCGAGACAGGCGAGACCTCCGACGCCGAGCAACGTACAATATTTATGACTGTGTTTCTGCGTACGTTTTGAGACCATTTCATTTGTAATTTAGCATTCATTGCTCTTGTTTATTACCTATTTTTGTTTGTTTTTGGCTTTATCTAGTGTATCACGTTGTAATAAAAGATTGGGACGTCGCTACCTCGCTAGTTTTGTACGCTCAATGTCTCCATCTGTCGTTAGTATTACCTAGATATATACTGTATTAGTTTTGATTGTTTTGAAAAAGATGTGAGTTTGTTTTCCTTGTTTTATTTCTGGCAAATTAATTTTTTGCCATTAATTGTGGTTGCTTTTGCAGTCAAAAATTGCACTGCGTGGCTCGTTCCTCCAATTTATAGTGTTTATATTAATTTCACATTTTTCTGATGCATATTAATTTTGAGTATAGGGATTTGCCTCTTATTGCGATATCTTATATATGACTCACGTGATTTATGTACTTCATTTACAGAATTTCATTTGTAAATTTTTGTCACTGTTCGTTACATTGTTGGATGCGCTTTATGTTTATGTTCGTATTCTTCGTGCTGGCTTGTTCATTTATGATTTCTTGTTTCAACAGTATATTTTCATGGTTCTACTCTTTTGTAAATGTAAGTCTCGAGAAGAATGTATAACTATGGTAAAGATAGATACCGACAAGAAAATAAATGGAACTTTTGGAGGCAAGAAAAACAGCTACATGAATATCAAGAGCTCATATGGAAAACGAGTACTAAGCAAAGAAAGGAAAGCCGAAAGATGGAAAGGATATATTGAGGGGCTATGCAAGGCAAATGAAGGTAGTAGGCTATTGTAGAAATGGAAGAGGAAGTAGATCAAGATGATATAGGAGACACCATACTGAGAAAAGAATATGATGGACACTAAAGTTTTGAGTCGAAACAAGGACCGTGTAGGTGATGATATTCCCTCTAAATTGCTGACATCGTTGGAAGAACCAGTCATGAAGAAACTCAAATCAAATCAAAAGTTTCTAGAGCGGTCTGCGGCGCGCCGGTCACAATCTGCACGGCCGCTACGGTCGAGGGTTCGAATCCCCTCTAGGGCATGGATGTTTGTGTCGTCTTTAGTATAAGGTAGTTCATGAGTAGTTTGTAAGTTTAGGGACTGATGACCCCGCAGTTAAGTCCCTTAAGCTTAACAAACATTTGAACATTTTAAGACAACCAGACGATAATGAAGGAATTAGATGACGTATCAAAAGAATGAAAGTAGTATATGTTTTGTTATTTGGGTAGCGAAGTAACTTCTGATGGTCGAAGTAAAGAAGATATAGAATACAGAATGGCTATGGGAAGAAAAACATTTCTGAAGAAGCGAAATTTGTTTAGATCCAATATTGATTTCAATATTAGGAAACCCTTTCTAAAGTAATTTGTCTGGAGTGTAGCATTGTACGGGAGTGAAACGTAGACGATATGGAGTTCAGACAAAAAAATCGTAGAACCTTTTGAAATATGGCGCTACAAGCTAATACTGTTAATTAGATGGGTAGATCGCGTAACTAATGAAGACGCACTGAATAAAATTTGGCATAAAAGAAGTTTCTGGCATATCTTGACTACGAGAAGGAATCGATTGGTAGGACACATTCTGAGACATCAACGAATCTGTAGGGAAGTGTGTGGAGTACCAGTTGCAGAGGGAGACCTAGAGACCAATAAAGTAAGCCGATTCAGATGGATGTGAATTGCGTTCTTATTCAGATATGAAGAGCCTTGCACGGGAAAGAGTAGCTTGGAGAGCTGCATGAAACCAGGCAACGGACTGAAGATCACAAGAACTCTTCTGTCTGTTTTTATGTCGAATTGTTTGTATGAAACATAGTCGTATATTGTGCATATCTGTTTTAAATACAGACATTTTAATTTACTCCCCATTTGTCTCAGATTCACCCTTTGTTTGCATTGACAAAAAAGTACAATATTTTCTTCAACACGTCACATTTTACTATTGCATATAAATTCATACCTTTTAAAGATGTTTTGGATTTAGATGTTATTCAGAACTTGTTCTTCCTGTGAGATTCAATAGTTTTCAAACACTCCCGCATATTCTAGTACTTTTTACGCAAGTGAACACTTCAGTGGTCCAATTTTTCAATGGGAGTGTCGTACACTACACTTTTGAGGTGACCAGATAGAAAAATACAGATGACAGTTTATTTGGAATACGTGGTCGACCTACCTATATTCGACCACATTTGGCGCGAGAAAACTTTACACCTCCATTGGGCATAGGTAAGATTGAATCTTAATTAGAGAGTTAATTAGAAAGTTCGCATTTCTAATACATGTTTACTAACTAGGGCATCTGTGGAAGGATGCTTATGATTTAACGTTATGTTGACAGTACGTTTATTAGGGACTGAGCACAATCTCGGATTATTAAAGTATGAGGATAAAAATCGGGCGTTGTCTTTTCAGACGAAGCATCTAGGTACTTTTCTAGAGGGATTTAAGGAAAATCTTGATGCCTTAATGGGGTTCTGAAACGTTGTCGTCGCGAATACGTGTCCGTTGTGGTAATGTAGTGCTCCGACATTAATGTAATATTTAAACTTATCATAACAAAAACATGAGTCCTCACTTCTCTCTCTACCCTAGCTGTGCTCATTGATATGAAAAGCGTTTGTTTTTCGTTACTGCATTATATTAGTTACTCATTGTCTTACAGTGGCCCGTATTAGCTGTAGCTCACAAGATACTTATCACAACCAGTGTAACGCAAAGTATATAAAACGTCTCTTAGATATGAGGAAATCTGACGGCTCAATACTTCTTGTTTGAAGAAATCAAAAAATAATCTTAAAAATAGACAACATTTTTCAAATGATTGTAACTGAAATAGATCGACGCTATAGTACTATGGGAAGTAGCTCATTACTACGAGTTGTCAGACCTTTTCATGAAAATAATATTCGGAATCATTCCTGATTTGCGTTTTCCTCTCTTTTTTTTAAAGATTTTATGCAACTTTCAGGCTTTCTTTCTACTAGTAAGTCATCGTTATCATTGTCCTGAGTCTATGCTCATCTAACTTTCTTCATGGTGAAGTAATTTACCAGCCACTAGTTTCCTCTGATTCTTATTGTTTTGCGTCTTTATTTAATAACTGAACTTTCTCGCGTATCACATTCTTTCTGAATACGTGACGATGTAGTCTATGATCATAGCTTTCAACACAGGAGACGGATGATACTATACTTTCATTTAAAATATTTCTGACTTTACGTTGAAACATGTACGTGCTAATCACAATAAAGCGGCCTTTTTTCAAAAGTTCTAGTCTTATTTAATTCTACTGGCCTGCTGTTTAACTTAAATGCAGGTGGTTAAAAAAGACGTATTTTCATTTGTGTGGCAAAAATGCTGTAGTTGCTGTACGCTTATGAAGGGTACTTTTGTCTGCCTGTGCAACTACAATAAGATGTGAGCTTTTTCACCAGAAACATTTTGTCTTACTCAACATAAAAATATCTTCATTGGTCAGAAATGACAGATATTTACAATTTATATTGTTTCCTTAGATAGAAAAACAGTTCGTTAGAAAATCTGTAAATTGCTGAGTTTTTACTTACGTAAATTTCATCTGCGATTTTCGCCTCACAGCATGAAGCGCCGACGTGTTGAACATTTCATGGCAGTTTTTTCTTCCTGCAGCCATGTTTTCCGTCATTGTAACTCTATATATTTTTTCGCTTAAAAATGCCGCACTATCACATTTATGTATATACTTCTTAGTGTCTGCGTCTGTATCGTTTGGTTTTTTTAAGTGATGACAACATGGCTATTTTTATTACTTCACTTTAGATTTCTTTTTTAATTGTGTTATTGAGTATTTATTTTTGATATAAGAGAAATGATTAGGTGACGATGAAACTGAAAAATTGTGAAATGTGTGAGTCATTGTGGGAGGGGGTGGGAGGTGACTAAACGGTAAGTGTAATGTGTAATGTAGAATTTGTAAGTAACGGTATGTGTAGAGTCAGATGGAGAAACAGAGTGGGAGGCAAGATGTGGAGTGCTTTTGGGACGGGGAATCGAGTTGCTGAAGGAGTGTGTGGGAAAAGATGGTTTTGCGTTATTTTATACAGTGCTTGGTTTCCAATATTTATTTGGCCGTTGAGTAACTGTTTATGGAGTGTTATTATTTTGTGATTGTGGAGGTTTTCGTGGAAAGGAAGGAGGTGTGTGTCTCTCTACCTATTTTTATAGTTTTCATACATGTTTCTTTAGTGTTAGGCCTGTTGTGTTCCTGTTGAAGGTGCTCTGCAAATGTTGAATTATTTGTATCATATTTCTATGCCCTGATATGTTCTTTATATTTAGTGTCAAATGTCTTGCAAGTCATTCCAACGTATGTTTTATCAGTCTCTCTACACTTTATCTGATATATACTAGCTTGTTCGCACTTATCTGTTTTTTATTTTAGTTTGGGGGATGTTTTTGAATTGAGTTGTCTGTGATGTAGGCAATGTTCATGCCTTGTTTCTTGAATATATTACCTATACTGGGTGTTAATTAGCTGTTGTGGGTAGTTCTATTGAGTGCACTGTTTGTAGATTATAGTGCCGTTTCTTGGTTTGGTTGTCCATCTGTGTCTCTCTACTAGATTTTTTGTACCGATTTTTTGGTGATTTCTATATTATAACAGCGAGTTCGTTTTCGTTATTAGAGGTGTTTAGGGGGATCTTATTCATTGTTTAGCATGTTGTGACTCTGTGGGTTGTTTGAGGTTCCCTGTCTGAAGTGGAGAGTTTTTTTAAATATGTCAGATGTCTGTTTGTGTTCGTCTTTCCTTGCGGTTATGTCTAGAAAACGGAGAATGTGTTATTGTTCACCTTCTATTATAAACTCTATTTTCTTGTGTGTAGTACTTACGTATTTGTATAATAGTAGTATTTTATTTTTAGGTTCATCTACCCTAAATAATATGCCATCCATGTTTCTCTAGCAATATACGTTGAAGAATTTCTTCGTTATTATATCTTCGAATATTATTTTTCTGTAAAATTCATAAAAACGTTTGGCAGTGTTCCTGAAATATGAGAATCAATAGGTAGCCCTTCTTCTTGTATGAAGTATTCTTGATTGAATTCAAAATAGTTGTGTTATTGTTGGCACACAGGACTAACCTCGCGGTCGAAGGCTCCATGTCAGGAATTGTGCAGCCACTCCGTTCAAAGATCCGAGTTCTCCATCGGGCATGAGCGTGTGTGTTGCTCTTAGTATAATTTAATGTAAGTAGTTTGTAAGCTCATCGACCGAAGACCTAAACAGTTTCGTGCCTTAGGTTTACAAACATTGGAACATTTGTTATATTGTTGCTATTTGAATCAGTTATTTCCTTAAGACCATATCCACCAAAGTAAATTTGGCAGGGGGCAGAAAAAACTGTTTGTATTGCAGTGCTGAAGTGTAAAATGTTTTCTCTTATAGTGTAGGATATGATCTTTACGCAGGAAATACCCCTTTTCTCCAGTACTTTCCGATTTGGAACTAAAATGGAAGTATGTTGGGGATGGACATATGGCCTTTTCGAAATGACTGATTCAGCTCATCTTGAGGTAGTTGGAAGTGTGTTTTCATGTTTTATTTAATTAACCCTCGGGCTTTGTAAACAGGAATGCAACTGTACATGGTTTCTACATCAAATGAGAGTAGTTTTGCTGTACCTGAGATTTTTTTCTCTCATGTGTTCTATTAGCTGAGTGGTGTTTTTTACTGTTTACTTACCCTTCATATGAACATTTTCGCGTCCAAATTTGGCTGCCAATGTCTCCACAAGATAGCACCTTTTTTCCACATAGATATTAACACAATTCTCTCTCGCTATATTTCATTGTCTCTATTTCCTTTTTAATTACATGAAATAAATATTTTGTTGCTTTTATTCCTCTGTGACTTCAATGAGATATTTCTATTATTTTTGTAGATAGTCAAACAATATATACATATAAAGTATCATATTTCCTGTTTCGTTGTAGTCACCCTTACTAAAAATAATATTAGAAACAGTGTTTTTTTTTATTCAAATACTGAAATAAGGAAGATCAAAAAATGAGGAACCAATGTGAAAATCTGATAGTGACATCAATATGAGTACACTTGAATTTACTGTTTCCATCATGTACAGAAATGTCTAACACTGAAAATGTATGTAGTCAAGTATGGCTAATATAAAGTACGAATTATTTACCTAATTGTATTCTATGTGTGGTAAGAAACCTATGTAAGTTCGATTATGATGAAAAACTGCATGATGTTAAATGTTTGCTAAATTGCATCATGAGCATTCAAAAGCCCTGATGAACATTGAGATTGCTCTAACCTATAGTTTATAGACTGAACAATTTTACCAGTTTAACAAATTTACACTTTTACTTCTGATTATTTGTGTTGTAGTAAAATAATGCACTACATTTATCAAAATTTGTCAGAAAAAAAAACAATCTAGTTCCAGTTATTGCTGTACATCAGTCTTTGTAATATGATACTGGGTGTTTCTCCCAATAATGATCAAAAGTATCTTCACTGGTGCTTTGGTCGATATTTGCAATTTTGTTGTTGCAAATTGTAGCTGTAGTCAGGCCAAACAAAACCCCTCCTCACTTCTTTCACAAATCGCCAATTGCCGACGAAAAGCGTCAGTTTGTTGTAAAAATCACTTTTTTGATAACAAGAAACAGACTTCTACAGGCCCATTCGACAGAGCAGTTCCAAGCTAGTCTAGTGATATACTCGATTTTTCGAAATGTATCACCAGGAACAGAAAAAAGTGAAAGTACTCCATTTGTGGTTGGGAAGCACTGCTGATAGTGGTGGTGGTGGTGTTTGTGCTGGAGATCAATATTTTTACCATTTTTTCATTGGCACCCATAAGACTAGTCATTCATGAGACTAATCGTGGATTGCTCTATTGAATGAGCACGAAAAAGTACAGTTCTAAAAATAATTTTGTCTATAACGGGAAACAAACCGATGCTTTTAGTTCACACTGGGTGTTGCGTGGAAAATGCGATGAGCAGTTTTTATTTGGGTTGAATCTAGTTGAAAATGACAAAAATGAAATTGTATATATCCACCAAAATAATGGGAAATGTATCTGACGGCTATTAGGAGACACATTCTGTATGTTTACCAAAATATATTTGATGGGTTGATCATTTCAGTTATGGCAATGTTTCAGTAGAAATATGAAATGTTACAAAGTTAAAGTGCATCTCACATTCCATGAGAGTTAATCAGCTATATCCTGACTTTTCAGAGGCAATCTTGTTAAAGGTATTTCCCCTCTATTGATACCCTTGAGAAACAAATCTTACAAAACTTTTACTATAAGGTAAATTGTACTGTATTTAAAATCATTTTTACTGGTAATATTTAAAATATAAAAATCAAAACACCATCTGGCTTGAATTTATATTTTTAATAATACTGCAGATAGCTAAATTACAGCAAACACAAAGAAAGAACTACAAATCATTCACTATCATCTAAGCAGTCTTTTCTTACAATAATATGTAAAAAACTCTCAGATCAAAATTACAATGAAACAGCAGTGTACAAAATATTACTTTTATCAATAAAATCAGTCTTCATATAACATACACATGATTCTTCACACACAGTAAACATTGGAAGGATTAGATTCTCATTATCACAACATTCATGATAAGCAGATTTGTCAACAACCAAGTGTATTATGATAATGTCAATATATAGTGTACTGGTACCCATAATTAATATTCTGCGTGAATTTTTTAGTTTATTACCTGTCAGTAACCACATTTGTAATAGAAAACATATTTTTATATAAAACCGTTGGTAATGAGTATGGTAGGTTAACTGAAAATATGTTTGCTGACTTTATGTTGATATGTATTTTCATTTCATATAATAATTTATGAGAGATTGATCTTTTAATTATGACATTGTATTAGAAGTATAATACACATTGATTGTTGCAATGAATCAGTCTCAGTCTCAGTCAAATATTGAAAACTCCTTTGTTATATATGTATATATAGGAATAAGTGAAAAATATTTAATGTGTAATTGAGAATTTGAAAAACTGATAAGTACATAAAAATTATCATGGCTTAGCATTCAAACTAGTTTTCTGCTTTGTAGTTCTCCCTGACACACACAAATGCAAATACAATGTCAGTTGTTATGCCAAGCAGCTCTATTAATAGATAAACACTTTGTCAAAGAGTTAATATGCAACACATACTTAAAAAACCGTGTTTTATATGTTTTTGCTATTTATGAAGAAACAACCTGTATCAAGCAGAAAACTGTATGTGTTACTTCTTTTTCAGATTACAATGTTCACACAGCAGCTTTAACAAACAAGTTAATTTTAGTTATTAATCAATCACATAACATAACAAAATCTCATTTTGTTAAGAGTCAAAATTTATATAATACTGTTGGTAACGAATAACACAATCAAGTGTTAAATTTGATTGAACAACATACTTTACACACTAAAGTGACTGAATACTGTCTTATAAAAAATCAACATCTTATGTAATTATCAATGCAGCATTAAGAATTCGACACATTGACTATTTCTTTGAAATGAGTTCAGGTGTAGAATACATCTAATTGGGTCAATTCTCTGAACTTTTGAAAGTGTGTGGTACTACCAACCATTACTACATGTATATCAAGCAAACAGTAAACAATAAATGAATCCAGTGTAATTGAAAAATGAGATAGAACACAGCCATTCAAAATTGTACTGCATAAAGTTCGTTTCTTGCCAATGTTAACTCTTCAAATCTAAATCACGTCTATATATTTTCTTCAGCTTTTGCCATTAATAGGCTAATAGAAAACTTCAACACACAAAAATTTACATTAAAGAATAGTTCAGACTTCTTTGAATTATTAAAGCTGTGAAAATGCACACTCTTAGGAACTATAATGCCATATTGTTGGCAAGGAGTAACGCAGCACCCACTGAAAAAGTTACCGCAGGTTGGCTGCAGATTTTTGAGTGACACTTTAATCACATGATGCAGTCTGCAACAATAGCTGAGGCAGTGGCGGACTAAGGCTTTCGCAGGCCCGGGGCGGCAGCAGCCAGCAGCCTTCAACAATAGCTGGGACAGTGGCTGTCGCAGGCCTGAGGCGACGGGAAAACAAAATGAGGCCCCATTCCTTGTGGAAACACATGTATTACTATAAAAAAGCAACATCTGAAATTTGAAGGCCCCAGGACGAGAGGCACGGGGCAGTTGAGATTTGGACGGCACAGAACGAGAGGTCAAGGGCTCTCAAAAAAATTAATAAATAAATAAAAAGTAAAAAAAAAAACATTATAAAAAAATAAAAAATAAATAAAAAATCGTGCTTTCCAGGTATTTTGAGGCCCGTCAAAACAAGAGGCCCGGGGCAGTCAGCCCCCCCCCCCCGCGCCTTAGTCCGCCACTGAGCTGGGGTATTCCTTTAAATCTTTAAATGTCTATATGGTATTTTGAGACGTCTACACTTCCACAAAGCACTGATATTCATACGCTTTTGTATTTTACCTTTCTGCCAATATTTTTACATCAGTACAAGTTCATGACAGGCTTTTGCAAACGAATCATTGCTTGCTATCTCCATCGTGACGAAATATTTCATTCTTTGGTATCAATAGAGGAACAAACTTCCACTACTTTACATTTTCCCCTCCCATTAAAGATTGTTCAACTCTAAAGATAATCCTTCACGACGAGTTCAAAATACTTCTTTGTATATCTCATAATACCTTTCTGCCAGGTGATACACAGATACACTCAGATATGAAGCAGAAAAGGCTTAACACCTGTTGTAGTTCCGTAAGGAAATTATTTAGACAGCAGTTATAATGCTCTCTATTTCTTCGGTGTTTTCAGAGATTTTCGTATTCTTATTTGACCGTGTGCATCCTACATCTCTCAGTTCCACGTCGGTCTTCAGAATTCGAATGGGGCTGGCTTTGTCGGCCCTCTGTTGCTGATCCACGTCAGGCTTTTTACATCTACATCCCCGCCCCTCCATCTCAATCTCTGCAGTTTCAGTTCCAGTCTCGGAAATTCCAATCTCCCCAGGCTCGTCATCCTTTCTATCCTCCAGACCTTTCCGTTGTTCTGCATTCTCCTTCAGCCACGGATCAGAGCCTTTAATGCGGGTTCCGTCTACCAACCTCTCCCGACCGCGAAATGTGTCAGCCTGTTCGCTGCCGGCTCTGCGTATACGGGACGCGCTGCACGACGGGGCGTGAGCCTTTTCCGTGCACGTCGTTTTGATCGGGCTCGTATCTCGCACGGGTATCTTGGAAGGCAAGCTGTTGGAGCCGTGAGGGGGATAGGCCAGTAGGCGGTGAGCTACCATGTTGCGCCACGCCTGGGCTCTCTGGCAGGCAGTGAGCCTAGCGGCTCCCGACTCGCTGTAGTAGCCCCTGCCCAGCGACGAGCCGACTCCGCGACCGATCGGGCAGTTGGCGAACTCCGCAGACCGCCCCGGCCGCCGCGTCATCAGCTCAGACTCCGACAGAGCGCTCGGCTTGGAGTCGCTGCTGTCTCGGTTCGTGCTGCCGTAGTTGCAGCAGCTGCTGCAAACTTCCCCCTCGCTGAAGCTCGATTCCAGAGTCGTATTCAGCGAGGCGTGCTGGTTCCGTTTCCCTTGCCGCACGGGCTCGAACTGTCGGCTCCTAGGCGTAGACGAGAACTCCGACCACTTACAGTGGCTGACGGCCTCGTGGGACGCGAAGGAGCAGACGTCGTCGCATTCCGGGGTGCCGCGAGAGTCGGGCCCCAGCCGCGTCGCAGACGTTGCCGCGTTGATGGGCGGCACGTATTCAGATAATGTGTACCTACCCCTCCTTTCTCGAAGAGCTGCGACCCATTTTTTGGCGAAAGTGAACAGCAAAGCAAATGCGACTGTGCCAGCTACAGCTAAGCAGCCACTTAGTATCTTCACGGTGGAACTACATGTTTCGACGTCTCCTCTGCACTTTTCTACCACTTCTGTTTTCCTTCGTAGAGTACCGGGAGTCACTACCGGTAACCCAGGAAACAGGCAGAACTGAAATCAACGAAATATTATTTTATCAAATTTTTGCTTTTTAAAACAGCTTTAAAAAGAATTATTTATAACGTTAGAACTGACTGCAGTCATTTAATCATATTTGAGAGAAGATGAAACCAGAACTGATTCCACTGTCCAACACAGCTATTCATGCAACTGTTAGTACATATTTGGTAACATTCTGGATTATGTTCAAAATGTTCAAATGTTTGTATATCTTATGGGATTAAACTACGGGGTCAACAGTCCCTAAACTCACAAACTACTTATGAACTGAAACTACCTGGCAGATTAAAATTGTGTGCCGGAACCGGGACTCGAACCTGGGACCTTTGCCTTTCGCGGGCAAGCGCACTACCGACTGTGCTATCCCGACACGACTCACGATGCTGCCTCACAACTTTACTTCCGCCAGTACCTCGCCTCCTACTTTCCAAACTTCACAGAAGCTCTCCTGCGAACCATGCAAGAATAGCACTCCTGGAAGAAAGGATATTGTGGAGACATGGCTTAGCCACAGCCTAAGGGGTGTTTCCAGAATGAAACTTTCACTCTGCAGTGGAGTTCTGGAAACATCCCTTAGGCTGTGGCTAAGCCATGTCTCCACCATATCCTTTCTTCCAAGAGTGCTAGTCTTGCATGGTTCGCAGGAGAGCTTCTGTGAAGTTTGGAAAGTAGGAGGCGAGGTACTGGCGGAATCTAGTGCTAGTCTTGCATGGTTCGCAGGAGAGCTTCTGTGAAGTTTGGAAAGTAGGAGGCGAGGTACTGGCGGAATCTCTCCGTTCGAGCTCTGATTTCTCGTATTTTATTCTGTTGATCATTTCTACTTATGTAAATGGGAGTCAACAATATACGAGGTATGTCCACAAAGTAAGTTCCGTTTGGTTATATAAACCAAACGTGATCAGATACAGAACAAATATTTATTGTATAATAATCTGCAACTGTTCAACTACTTTTCTACATAACTCCCGAAATTTTGTAGGCACTTGTCATAGCATGGAACAAGTTTTTGTGTGCTTTCTTCGTAGAAGGTTGCCGCCTGTGTATTCAACCATGTGGCAAACATGTTCTTTTAGCTCATCATAGTTGAAGTGTTGAAAACCAAGGACAGATTTTAGGTGTAAGAAGAGATGAAAGGAGTCTTCTTCTTCCCTTCACGTTGCCGCCCGACCTCACAGGGGAATGTGACCAAACAACTCTTACGCGAATTTAAGTGGGACGTGTTTGATCATCCTCCGTACAGTCTCGCTCCTAGCGACTTTCTTCTTACACCTAAAACCTGTCCGTGGTGGTCAACACTTCAGCGATGATGACGAGCTGAAAGAACATGTTACCACATGGTTGAATACACAGGCGGCAAGGCATACAACGACTTCTGCCAATCTATGACAAATGCCTACAAAATTTCGGAAGCTATGTAGAAAAGTAGTTTAATAGTTGTATATTTTTGTAGAATACATATTTTTTCTGTATCTGTACACGTTTGTTTTATATAACCAAACGGAACTTACTTTGTGGACATACCTCGTATTTTCGCATTCGGAGGAGAATGTTGGCGATTGGAGTTTCGTAAGTAGCCCACGCCGCAGCGATAAGCGCCGTTGTTGTAATGATTCCCATCCCAGATCCTGTATCATTTCCGTAACGCTGTCTCCCCTGTATCGTGACAACACGAAACCAACTGCCCTTCTTTGGACTCTTTCGATGTCCTCCGTCAAACCCACCTGATAAGGATCCCACACTGCGCAGCTATACTCCAAAAATGGACGGACAAGTGTAGTGTATGTACCCATCACTTTCCATGCGAGATGTTCATGCGTCTGTTTTATATTAGGAGCTCGTATGGTTATTGGAGGCCATAGAGTAAAGTGAGTTTTGTAAAAGTCATTGTATGTGTAAAACAATAGAAAAATTGTTCGAACGACACTTTATAATGTTGGCATTTCAATAGAAGTTCGAAGACTAAAGAGTAGATAAGCACTTTATAATGTTGGCATTTCAATAGAAGTATTGAAAGTAGTAATTTAGGAAAACCATGGGAAAACTAAATGTAAAATTTCAGCCAGTGATTTGGGTATGTCGGTTATTGCACGATCTATTTTGGCAGAAACAAATAGAGTAAATAGATGACAAGAAACAAGTATTATGATTAATAGCCTCACTGTTATAGACTATCAGCATAGTAGGTTTGCAAAAATGTCATAAGAACCTGCAAATTCATCTCCAAACAATAAGTGGAGATGTGCATACCTTAACTCCCTACAAAAGGGGCTTTAGTTCTGTATATGCATTAGTTTCGGAAGCGCTAATGACAGAAATTTACAGAAATAGTCAATTTCCGAAATACGCCAACCAATGTTTAAAACAATGAGTCCCAATCTCCTATATCTGAGTGGAATTTGCCGTGCACTCTTTATGTGAGTTTCGAAGGGAAGAGCAATGGCGGAAACACAAATACTTGTAAATTTTATGATAATGAATTGCAACTAAAATGAGTTTGAGGTGCTAGACAACGGTTAAACAAGAATTTTTGTTCCGTCTACAGGGTGATCGTCACGTATCTGGAAGTGGTAATTATTCATATTAATTGGTACAATGACAGCTTATTCTTGTGAAGACTTACCTGTTGTAGAGATTCTTTAAATAGGGTATACCGTTCTTTACACTGTGGAGCTTTGTTGCCTTCTGAGCAGAGTTGAAGTGCGCTGAAACAAAATTGAGACTTAGACAACTGCGAGAAACAATTGGTTTAAGTTCAGTACTTTAGAGCAGATACTTACGTACATAGGCCAACATTGTTGTTGGCCATCATGACAATGAGGACACGCGCAATACACTTGGCTTTTTTACGATTCAAGGGATGAATCACTACATTTTTGTTTTCACGGTGTTCTCCTGTTGGAATAAAGAACATGTGATAATTTTACTAATTATGTGCACATTAAAAAGGTTTAGTAGGATGCGAAGTCACTTTCTTGGTATGCACTGTTTAACAATAAGAAAACTAAAAAACTATTGCTATCTTAGGAAATTACTGATAGAATGTAAACACTTAGAAGTAAAGGGTACATCTCACCAATAAGCAAAAGAGTTGAGTCATCAACAGGCAAAAAAGAAGAAGTTTAACGCCTCGTTGACATCGTGGTCATTAGGGACAGATTACAAGCTTGGATAGTCAGGGATGGGAAAAGAAAGTATCCGTGGCCTTTGAAAGGATCCATCCAGCATTGGCCTGGAGTGATTTAAGGAAATCATCATGCCCAGAGGCAGGTTTTGAACACCCCTCCTCCCGAATGCGAGTCCAATGTGTTACCATTCGCTACCTCGTTCCGTGGGTACAAAAGAAATAAAACTTGCTAGCTTTTGGAGCAAATCCTTACAATGAGTTAGAGTACATACACACACACACACACACACACACACACACACACACACAAGCGCACGGGCACACGTGTTTATTTGTACTGTATCTGTCAATGACTGAACGTTTCTGCTTATCGCTGAATAGTCTCATTTACTTTTTTTTAAATGTTTGTTAAGCTTATGGGACTTAACTACGGGGTCATCAGTCCCTAAACTTACAAACTACTTATGAACTACTTACGAACTAGGACGGCACAAATATCCATGCCCGAGGGGGGATTCGAACCCCCGACCGTAGTGGCCGTGCTGACCGTGACTGGAGCGCCTCAGTCACCTCGGCCACCGCGGCCGGCTCTCATTTACTCGTAGATTATTTATACACTACGGCTTTTTCATACAACGGTCAAAGGTAAACTATTTTTTCGTACATAATACATTCCTAACCATTAAAATTGCTACACCACGAAGATGACGTGCTACAGACGCGAAATTTAACCGACAGGAAGAAGATGCTGTGATATGCAAATGATTAGCTTTTAAGAGTATATCTAAACCGGTCACCCTATTATCAACTAAATTATAAAAACATTTTGCGAATGTGACTTATTTTCATTCTGTAACATATACCAGTTCGCTGACTTTCAAATAGGAAACTATGTTTCCCAAACTCTATAAATTTGTCAGTTGTCTATTAGCAACGTAATCACAGAAAACGTAAATCGAGATTGCCGGAGTCGGATTTGAATCACTGTCGTATCGAATGCGAGTTCAGTGTGTTACCACTGCGCCACCTCGCTCCGTAAAAGAAGAGGAGTTGCTGTATGACCAGACGGAATCACGGACGCTTGTGAGCTGGAGGGAATGAAGCGAGAAGTCGAGCAGATTTCAGATATACATACGGCCTATGCTACTGGATCTTGCTGGTGACCATCCAAAATGCAACACCAAGGAAGAATGGAGATATTACAGCCTTTGGCAGATAACACGTTGTACAGTGATCACGTGAGTGAAAATACTGCCCCATCTTAGGAAAGGGAGTCATTCCTGTCTGTAGCTACTTTTACATGAAAGAAGACATCAAGACATACGAAGAAGACACGCTAAAAGACACTCTTGAGAATAAATCTAGTTTAAAGAAAGCCAAGCGAATGCTTATGACTGGAAGGAATCAGCTAGTAGCACTAGACACAGATAATGACCGAATTACAGAAAAGAAAGAAATACTTGAATATATTGGAAATTTCTATAATAAACTATTCAGTAAAATCAACGATGATATCTTGATCCTAGACGAACTAGATACTTCTGTCTCCCAAATGCCACAAGTACTTCCATCAGAAGTGAAATATGCAATAAATAATATGAAAAAAGGAACTACTCCAGGTAGTGATGACCTCTCAATCGATGTTTCAAAGATGATGGATGAGGAATAGCATTTAACAAAAATATTTTCAGCTTGTTTGCATAGTGTAACGTGACCAAGAGACTGAAATGAAGGCAAGATAGTTCTAATACTTATGAATGGTAGTACCAAAGACATAAAGAACTATCGCCCTTTCAGCTTATACTCCATAGTATACAAAGTTTTCACCAGAATCTTGACTACCAGATTGAGAAGTACACTCGACCGAGCGCAACCCATTGAGCAAGCAGGTTTCCGAACAGGATTTAGCACAGTTGACAATATCTCTACCCTACGAGAAATAATTAGTACAACAAATGAGTAGCATCTACCTCTTTGCTTTGCTTTTATAGATTTTGAAAAGGCGTTTGATTCGATCGCTCACCTAGCTATGTTTGCGGCTCTAAAAGAACAAGCAATAGATCATCAGGGCTATAATAAAATCTTACATAACATTTACAAAACCTCGACAGCCTTTGTAAGCGCTGTCGAAGAATCTGATGAATTTCCCATTGAAAAGGATGTCAAACAATGTGACTCTATATCTCCGAAACTATATTCAGCAGTCTTAGAAACAGCTATGTCTAAACTGAATTGGAAAGAGAAGGGAATTCAAGTTCTCGGGAAAAAACTGAACAACTTGAGGCTCGTAGATGATACTGTTCTATTTCCAAATGACATAGAATAACTTCAAATATGAGTTAACGAACTTGCATTAGTATGCTCTGAAGTTGGACTAAAAATGAACTAGTAAGATCAAGACCATCATCAATGAATGGGCATCTGAAGGAAGTATATCGTTCGGAAGTATATAACTGCAAACAATCGCAGAATATGTCTATCTGGGTCAACTGCCAATCATGAAAGTAAGTCTAAAAGCAGAAATATTAAGAGGAAATAAATTGGTCTGGCAAGCTTACGGGACACAATGCAATTTTGAAATCTAAGATGTCGGTCGATCTGAAGAAAATAATTTTTGATCAATGTATACTGCCAGTAATAACTTAAAGGCTGTGAAACATGGACTTTAAATGAGTTCATTGTTAGGATGCTAACAGTAGCCCAAAGAGGAATGGAAAGATCAGTGCTGAGTTACACAAACAAACAAAATATAAATAAATAAAATAAAAAAGGAAAAAAAAAACAGAAAGAGAGCAATCGAAATAAGATGAACAACAAAGGTAGCCGAAATTATCGAGAGGTTGACTACAATGAAGTGGCAGTGAGCTGGTCATCTTGCTAGAATAAAAGATGGTAGATGTTCTAGACAAGTCCTACACTGGAGCCTAATTTACTAAAAAAAAAAAGACCTAGAGGAGACCACCAAACAGATGGGACAGAGACCTAAGGAAGATAACAGAACTCAGTTGGCAACAGGGAAGCTCAAGATCGTAAGAAATGGAAGAACCTACTGGGATCATTTGTTACTAAGTGATAGAACTGGCTGATGATGTTGATGACATGGTTCGGCATTGACTCATAGAGGGTCTGGATTGTTTGGGTATAGCTGCTTCTATATAATACCAGAGTTGTTCATGTGTAGCAGCAGGTGGTACATCCTGGGCCAGTCGTTTCGCAGTATCGCCCAGACGTTTTAGATACGCGAGAGATCGGGAGAACAGGGTGGCCAACGCAGCAATCTAATCTTGAGGCGACGAAGAAGTCTTGAGCATTGCATGCCACGTGTGGTCACACATTACCCTGTCGCAATGTGGCCATCGGCAAGCTCCAGAGGTATGGGAGGACAACATGCTTCTGTTCTTCAGAGATGTAATGCTGGATGGTTAATGTCACTGCAATGCGTACTGGGGGTACAGACGTGGAATCCAACACCACCCCAAACCATAAGGCAACAGACTCTCACCACGGTGTGCCCTGGCTCTAATCGCACCGTCCTGATGGTGCAAGTAGAATCGGTGTCTGCTTATTATTTCCCTTGCACATACAATTTGCTTTAAATGGCCTCACAGATAGAAGTTTAGTGGTATGAAATCAGTTGATCTGAGAGACCACTCCACAGAACCAAGACGGCCAATCCAGTGACCCACTGACTATGAATTGCTCCGAAGTGTAGTGGAGTCCTACCCTGTTGAAACTAAGAGGGAAAGGCACCATTTTTATTCAGAACTAAGGGAAACACTACTTCTTGTAGCGTTTCCAGTCAGCTTTGAGCATTTAGGTTCTCTTCGATAAACATGGGTCCAGTTACGCTGGTACCCCATCTTATACACCGCACCATAAATAACCCTTACGTCACCAACTCAAAATCAAATGTTTGCAAATCTATCGGACCAAACTGCGTGGTCATCAGTCCGTAGATTACAGACTACTTAAACTAAGATAAGCTAACCTAATGACAACACACACACTCATGCCCCAGGGAGGACTCGAACCTCCAACGGCGAGCAACCGCGCTCCGCAGTGAGGCACCTTAGACCGCTCGGTTACTCCACCGCGGCCGTCACCAACTACCTTTGAAGGTTCCACTCAACGTAGATTCTTGTCACTCCAGTACCTGAAGATGTGACTGTTGACTTCACCATTGACAAAAGATGTTTGCCTCATCACTGCTCAAGATACCTTGTGGAAAAGAGGGATCTTCTTGTAACTTAAGAACCCCAAGTACTACGTCGAAACTGTTTACGAAAATGAAACTGACAGAAAATTCTGATGCTATGATGTGCGGCTCCGTAGCACAGTGATAGAGTGCCAGACTACAAATCCAAAGGTTGCGGGATCCATCCCCGCAAGGACCAAGGATTTTTATCTGTCACTTTCCACTTCTTTCACCTCTGGCAGTATTGCTCATGTGAAAAAAACCGAGTAGCACCGTGGTTCGGAACTCACGTTAAACTGTAGGTCCCCCTATATGTGGCTGGGTACGTCAGTTCGAAGTTCGGAGGAAGGCAACGGCATACCACCTCCAAACAGGACCATGCCTAGTAAACCACTGTGGTGTTCAAACCAATCTTCGGATTGTTGACTGCTTTACCTTTTTTATATGATTTATCACACGACCCCCTTTCCACCTAAAAGGCTGACTTCGATTCAAGACGGCGCACACGTTCGGTACATACATAGACCGCCCCTCTATAGTTTCATGGAACATTTAGGTTCCGCATTTCTTGCAAAGGGTGGCCTGCGAATTTTGACTCATCCTGTAGGCCTTATTCGTAGAAACTGACGAGTACAAACTTTTTGATATCCCGCATTGATGAACGTAAAGAAATGAAACGGCTGGTGATCGTTATGACAAAGTCATCGCGTGTTAACCAACTGTAAGCTGGATAGAATGAAGGAGATGAAGGTCGTCAGGCGACCGCTGGCGGTGGAGCTGCAGGCGGCTGAGGCTGGGTGTCAGATATAGTCAGCTCTGAACGATAGGCCCAGCCGTCAGCGAGCCATGCTCGGGGGCGGCTTGGCGACGCCCTAAATACCAAAGCCGCGTATAGATACCAGAGGAACTATTTGCGGTCACGTGCACCGCGGAGCAACAGGTCCGGGCCCGCGTGTCGACTGCTGCCTGCTGCCTGCTCACTCCCGGAGCAAAAGGAAGGAGGGAGCTTAGGACAGCGTTCCGTCAACAGAGCGCTCGTTACAGACGGAGCTCGCAGGCGGACTATTTGGGAAAGCACGGGGAAGGAAACTAGCGCTGCCCTTTCAAAGGAACCATTCTCTTATTTGTCTCACGAGATTTAGGTTAATCAAGGAAAGCCTATATCTGGATGCTCGGCGTAGATTTGAACCACAGTCCTCCCGAATGCGAGTCCGGTGTGTTAACCACTGCGCCAGGTTCCTAGGATCGCCTGTCTGAGGACAAGCACCGAGGTGCACCACTGCCGGGGGAAGGTTTGCTGATTCATTGGGCGCTCTTCCCGAATACTGCAGAAAGGAAACATCTTGCAGTATAATACGTTTGTGTCGTAGCTACCGAGCGCCGGCCGCGGTGGCCGAGGAGACTGAGGCGCTCCAGTCACGGTTTGCACGGTCGGGGTTTCGAATCCCCCCCTCGGACATGGATGTTTGTTGATAAGTAGTTTGTAAGTTTAGGGACTGATGACCCCATAGTTAAGTCCCATAAGCTCTACAAACATTTGAGCTACCGAGCGAGGTGGCGCAGTGGTTACGGACTGGAGTCGCAATCGGAAGGGTGGCGGTTCAAATTCGCCTCTGGCCATCAAGATTTGGTTTTTCCGTGCATTCCCTAAGTCACTCTACATCTACATGTATACTCTGGAAATCACATTTGTGGACCTGGCAGATGGTCTATTGAACAGCTTTCATTATACTTATGCCGCGGCGGAGTGGCCGAGCGCTCTAAGGCGCCCAATTGCGGAGCGCACCGCTGCTCGCCGTCGGAGGTTCGAGTCCTCCCACGGACATAGGTGTATTTGTTGTCTTAGGACAACTTAGTTTATGTAGTTTGTACGCCTAGATTACTGTATGGTGACGAATTACAGTAATGATAATATTATCAATATTTTCTCGCAATAGCGAATTTCTTTTAGCGTCACTGTTTAAGGTATGGATCTTCTACCAAATGGTGACATGGTGCAGTGGACTCATATGTGCAGTCAGTGTGACATATGGAAGTTTGGCTCGGTCCTGGAGTCGTGTTCGGGTAGCCTAGTGGTTAAGGCGACAGGCCGCAAAAAGCGGGAAACCCGGGTTCGAGTCCCGGCCCCGCACAAATTTTCATATGTCACCATTTGGTAGAACATCCATACCTTATACAGTGACGCTAAAAGAAATTCACTATTGCGAGAAAATATTGATAATGTAAGCCTAGAGAGTGATGACCAGAGTAGTTAAGTCCCATAGATTTACAACCATTTGAACATAATATTTCCCTACAGTTCCATTCTCCACTAGCGCGCGGGAAGAAGGAGCACTTAAATCTTTCCGTTTTCGATCTGATTTACCTTATTATGATGTTCATGTCTCCATATGTAGGTAGGTGCTAACAACATATGTTCATATTCGGAAGAGAAAGTTGGCCGAAACAAATTTCGCAAATATATATTGTCGCAGCGAATAATGCCTTTCTTTTAATGTCTTCCACTCCAATTCGTGCTCCTTTTCCGTGACACTCTCCCCCCTGTATCGCGATAATATAAAACGAACTGCCCTTCCCTGAACTTTTTTTATCTCCTCCGCCAGTCCCACTCGGTGGGGATACCACAGTGCGCAGCAGTACTCCAGGCAAATGCCGGGATGGTTCCTTTCAAAGGGCCCCACCGCTTTCTTTGTCCACCCTTACATTAGAGCTTGTGCTCCGGTCCTAATTACTGACGCTTTAAACCCTAGTATTCCTTTCTTGCTTCTTGTATCGTAGCCGAAAAATTGTCATAACTCTTAAAGTGCGCATTTTAGATTAGACAACCATGCAGCAAATGATCGTTCCTGCCATATAATTCAATACTCACCATCCTCCGATACAAGAAATATCGTTGTGACGTGCATCGTATCATGCTGGAAAATGAAGGCACCACAGTTAACACAAATAATATTAGCAACATATATTTACATACCATTGTAAGGTGTAACTACCGTTGTTAAAATGAAAGAAACAGTGAACACTCGCAAAGTCTTCTTGAGAAAATCATGCACTCGAACAACATAGCCCAGAGTCACAGAGCCAATGTCATCAAGCATGACCACTATCATTGTCTTCATCTGAGATATGCACTGCCGAAAAATTAGTACACCTGGAAAAGACGACGTCAATTTTGGCCCGATGACTGCAGCTGCCACCTGGCGGATAGTAGATCTACTTATAATGGTCTTAACGTCGTCCGCCAACAGATGGCACTTTCACGTCGCTTCCAGAGAGACATCTATGTGTACGCTCGAATACGGAATGTTTACAGGCATAAGGCTTACTGTGACATCAACGTGTGAAGCAAAGAGACACCATCCCAATGAGACGCGTTTGGCTGCGGCGGAGTGACCGAGCACATTGAGGCGCTATGCTACGACGTGCGAGGCGGTTCCCCGTCGGGGGTTCGAATCCCCCCTTGGGCATGGATGTTTGTGTCGTCTTTAGTATAAGGTAGTTCAAATGTAATTTGTAAGTTTAGGAACTGATGACACCGCTGTTAAGTCCCTTAAGCTTGACAAATATTTGAACATTTGAAACGCGCTTGTGCTTCCTACAGCCAACTGAGAGAGTTTGAACAACGCCATCTAGATACAACGCCTCACAACAAGTCCGTGTCACGTCACACCGATAGGCTGGCCTTGCTGGTCGAGTGGCGGCTGCTGGGGCACAGCCCACTGCCTCGTAGCGCGTCAGTGAGCTTGAGATGGCGGCGAATTGGTGTGAATTCGTGCAGAATATTGTAAGCCCCGTTCTTTTGCCATTCTTGCAAAAGGAAGGTGATGTGTTATTTCAACAGGATAACGCTCGACCACACACTATGCGTGGAGCTGAGAGTACTATTCAAGATTCCCTGGCCAGGACGATCTTCGGTCTTGCCTCCAATCGAGCACGTGCGGGGTATGAGGGGACACAACTAACACGTGCGACTCGTCAGCCCTCAACTGGGCTGGGATAGGGGGACTAAACTGCTAAAGTTATCAGTGGAGGGGAAGGAGTGAGGATAGGAAAGGAGGGGATGGGGAAAGGAAATGCAGCCCTGGAAGTAACGAAGGAAGGAAGACTGCATTAGCTCGGGGCCCCATAATGCATCCGAAGACTGTGTTATGTATCTGTATGATGGAATGGGTGCCGGAATCAGCACCCTTATTGCCCGTGAAGGCTACACCTCATACTAATATGGGTGTTCCAGCATGGAGCTACACCTGGTATCTCAGTACCGCTTGAGACATTGATATGTAAATATAATAATTTCGTTTACTCCATATGTAAAGTTTCAAAAATAAATCTTGATTGAACTGAAAAGTCTAATAGGGTGTGGTAAATTGTTCCCGACAGTGTAAAGTCATAAGTAAAATCACAATATTTTGGGGTTTATCATTTAAGATATTAGTGTTAAAACAGATTTGTAAAGTGTCAGATGTACTTTCAGAAGTCACGGAAAGAGCAGGTGGGCATGTTGGTAGAATTAGCCTGCCTCTTACGTGTCTTTTTAAAGTATACCTCAGAATTTACAAATCTGTTTTAACAGTAATGTTTAAAATGACAAACCCCACGAATTGGGGAGTTTTACCTTTGTATATTTTAACCGGAGTTGGTAGTCAAAGAGGCCATGGTAGTTAAAGAGGCCTTGATTTCCTGGTTTATTTAACGTATATTTTCCAACCGGTGGCTGTTTTTTTCATGCCGCAGCTGAAGTGCAGCTATGTTGAAAACCTTTATTGTAGTTCTGTCACGTTTCAAGGAAGATCTGAGTTTTATCTGAAGTGAGATGACATAAGCAATCCGCTGCAGAGTGAAAGTTTCATTCTGGAAATATCCCTTAGGCTGTAGCTAAGCCATGTATCCACCATATCCTTTCTTCCAGGTCTGCTATTCCTGCAAGGTTCGCAGTAGAACTTCTGTGAAGTTTGGAAAGTAGGAGGTGAGGTAGTGACAGAAGTTGTGAGGACGGAACTGAAGCGTGCCGGGTCAGCTCAGTCGGAAGAGCGCCTGCCCGTCAAAGGCAAAGGTCCCAGGTTCGTATTCAGGTTCCGACACACAATTTTAATCTACCAGGAAATTTCATAAACAGAGGTGACCACACCAAATATATCCAGAAAAGAAAATCGTAATTAATTACTATCTGGATCATATTATTCCTGTTATCTTTATTACTCGCATTCGGCCCATACGCTAATAAAAACTTGTGTTCTTTTTAACACTGGCATGTGAACTTGGTCTTTGCTTGATTCTACACATCCAGTAAGTATATTGCAGCTCTGCTGTGTACAATGAAAATCGTCCTATCTTATAACAAAAGAGTTAGCATGCATTGGCATTAGACACAGTCATACTTGAAACAAATTCTTTTGATTTGAAAGTATAATTATCTGGAGATAACAGAAGTTAGAGAAGGGGATACCGGTGGATATTAGGATTCAGCAGCAAGGTAAAATTTTGCTTCGTCATGTGATTTCATATGATCTAAATGAGTAGAAGGGCTGTCATGGAATCGGAGAATGTGGTTGTTTGAAAAATAAGTTTCCGTTACATGTTTACACCGGCGAAACAGTTGCAGTTTCCAAATAAATCATTGTATTTACCCCATAAATCAGTATTTGACATGAAAATTTAGTCGACCCTTATGCAGTGTTAGATATTATGAAATGTTCAAATGTTTGTAAAGCTTATGGGACTTAACTTCTGGGTCACCAGTCCCTAAACGTACAAACTACTTATGAATTAACTTATGCCACGGTGGAGTAGCCGAGCGGCCTAAAGCGACTCGCTGCGGAGCGCGCGGTTGCTCGCCGTGGAGGTTCGAGTCCTCCCTGGAGCATGGGTGTGTGTGTTTGTCCTTAGGTTAGTTTACCTAGGTTTAAGTAGTTTGTAAGCTACGGACTGATGACCACGCAGTTTGGTCCGACAGATTTACAAACATTTGAACATTTTGAACTAACTTACACTAAAGACAACACAAACATCCAAGCCCGAGGGAGGATTCGAACCTCCGACGCGGGAGGCCGCCCGACCCGCAACGTGGCTCTCCAGACCGTTCGGCTACTTCCGCGCGGCTAGGTATTACGTTTAATCTCTTCTGCAGGAAATGATAAGGATTCGAATTTCACGTTTCATTTTTAGCGTTATCCATTAAATCATCATGTATCACAGGAAACGGTAGTAGTTACTTCCATTTGTCGGTAGTGTGGGAGTAAATCCTCTTCTCAAAAATGCCACGATTTTGTTAATTCCCTACTGTTGTGAAACTTCTTGAAAAATGGCCAATAAAATAAGGTCTCGACACTGAGTCGTCCTGTGGCAGTAGTTCAAATGTTCAAATGTTTGTTAAGCTTAAGGGACTTAACTGCGGGGTCATCAGTCCCTATGTGGCAGTAGTGCTGGTAGAAGGCTCACCTGAAGCAACACCACCTAGAAACAGGGTGCTGCTGCGCCACCAGCAGCTTACATCGGGCTTTACTTGCCAGTACTGGGAGTCGAAAGAGGGTCCTCCAAGTGAGGCAACGCCACTTTTGAGAAAGGTATGAAAGATTATCATATATTATTATAACATGGTCCACAGTCACTGGAAATTGTCCGAAGGATAACATTCTGTCACACTGACTAGAATTGTGTGATCTGAAACAGTCCTTTATTTTTAAACTTCCTGGCAGATTAAAATTGTGTGCCGGAACGGGACTCGACCCTAGGACCTTTGCCTTTCGCGGGCAAGCGCACTACCGACTGTGCTATCCCGACACGACTCAAAATGCCGTCTCACAACTTTACTTCCGCCAGTACCTCGCCTCCTACATTCCAAACTTCACAGAAGCTCTCCTGCGAACCATGCAAGACTAGCACTCCTGGAAGGAAGGATATGGTGGAGACATGGCTTAGCCACAGCCTAAGGGATGTTTCCAGAACTCCGCTGCAGAGTGAAAGTTTCATTCTGGAAACACCCCTTAGGCTGTGGCTAAGCCATACCCTTTCTTCCAGGAGTGCTAGTCTTGCATGGTTCGCAGGAGAGCTTCTGTGGAGTTTGGAAAGTAGGAGGCGAGGTACTGGCGGAAGTAAAGTTGTGAGGGGGCATCGTGAGTCGTGTCGGGATAGCACAGTCGGTAGTGCGCTTGCCCGCGAAAGGCAAAGGTCCCAGGTTCGAGTCCCGGTTCCGGCACACAATTTTATCTGCCAGGAAGTTTCATATCAGCGCACACTCCGCTGCAAAGTGAAAGTTTCATTCCAGTCCTTTATTTTGTTTCCATTGTCACACTGAAAACCCATTTCCAAACGTTTTTATAGTATAACCACTCGTTCTAGGTTTAAAAATATAAAAATCAGCGATGAAAATAAAAAGAACATTTTAAGCCATGCAGTGACAGAGTCGCAAAATCTTACCACTGAGGCAGTAAGAGACTTAATTCTACTGAAATGTGAGACCTAAAGATGTAGCTGTGTATAACTGAATTGTTATTGGAAAAGCTTAGGAAGTCAGGAATGGAATCCAATTATTAATATTTGCGGCTTTGCAAGACAGTGACGCTGAGTATCCAATTTAGATAACATATCCACCCCAGTAATACATTTATGTTCCCGTGCGAAGAAACACGTATCGACTATTCGTAAAATAAGGAACTAAACACTGAGGGAAGGAGAGAGTGTGGACACACAAGAAATGAGACACATACCTGTTGCTGTGGTTCCTGAACGGTTGTCCTGCTGAGGTTCACAACTGGTTGTAGTTTCAGGAAGCTGTCCTGGACCACAAAGACTTGAGTATTCACTGAAGCAGTGCGATGTGATATTATCAGAACCGCTGTAATAGATGTACATGTGTTATAGATTCACAGACAGGATCAGTGCACACGATAAAAAAACCATAATTTCAGATCATTCGTTTATTCCATAATTAAAAATGACTTAATAGCAGGTTCTTACTTATGACATTCTGTGAGATACGCATCGCTAGCCAGTGCTGTGGTAAAGTCCATGAACAACTGCAGACATTGTTCATACAATGGGTCGTCACTAAGTAACATATCCTCGTCTATCGCAAATGCTGTAAAAAGGAAGAAAATAAGTTTTTAGCGCTGCAGCGAAAGCTATTTCTTGGAACAGTTTTAATACTAGAGAATTTTCAAGAATCCTTGACAACTATGACGAAAGTAAAGTCTTGTTTTAAAAATACAGTGTCATCACTTCCAGGGTGCTGCAGATAAAGGGAAACGGTTAAGGCTCTTGGCGAGATTTGTGAGATCAGTATGTAAAAATAGCAGAAATCTCCCGAAATGACTGAAAACTGGTCATGCAGAAACTGTTCATAGCTTCTGTTTAGAGATCTAGAAGGCTGAGTACGTAATAAATACTTATCTCATTAGCTTTTAAACATCAGTTTAGTTAAATAAAGAGGTCATGCCGATTCCACGTTCATATTCCTTCAGAAGGTGAATTTTGCATTTACAGTAGTGAGTGTATAACATAGAGGTGATGCGATCTCTGTCTGTACCCCCAAACTAGAGCACATGAGCAGCTAAATAGTCAGTGATAAATAGGTGTCACGGCCAGGTATCTAAACAAAAATAACAGATAATTTTTCACGAAGTAAAGACCGTAGTGTGTATGATATGTCATATTCCATGCACGAGTAAAGGATGGTTAAAAAAGAATGTTGTTCAACTTGGGGAGGCAGATGTGTTTCTCCCTTCCAGATGCTCAATCTAACTGTCAGATCTATACGCCATCACTTTTTTTAGAAAGCCTCATCATTGAACTTCCGTTATTATTGTGGATTACGAAAATGCAATAGCGGAATTTAGATTAACGTTATGCAATCACGTTTTGTGTTAAAACTGAGGATACCGCAAGTATTAGGAAGGAGGAAGGAGTCTTAGGGTTTAACGTCCCATCGACAGCTTGGTCATTAGAGACGGAGCTAATGCTCGGAGTTTTGGGTAAGGACGGGGAAGGAAATCGACCGTGCTCTTTGAAAGGAACCATCCCGGCATTTGCCTGGAGTGATTTAGGGAAATAACGGAAAACCTAAATCTGGATGGCCGGGGATGGATTTGAACCACCGTCCTCCCGAATACTAGTCGAGTGCGTTATCACTGCGCCACCTCGCTCGGTTGCAAGTATTACCCTTAAAAATTGAAACAGGCCTATGGGGAACATACCTTATCAAGAGCACAAGTTTTTCGCTGCCGCAACTCAGCTTTGGGAGATCGGAAACAAGTTGTAAAGGGAATATTGTTATTTGGGAAAAAAAATTAAATCTCTGGTAGATAAAAATCAGTCTCTTTACTTTTCACACCCACCTTGTAGGTAAATCTATGGCCTCATCTTGATTGGTATTAATCATAAATACAAGGATATTTATGCCCAGAATTTTCACTCTACAGGGGGCTGTGCGCTGAATTCAAACTTTCTGACAGATGGAAACTCTGTGTCACACTCGAACCATCAATCTTTGTTTTCTTCGAGCGAATGCTCTCCACACTGACCAATCGAGAGCAAATGCTGGAATGTTTGTAAATCTTGGGACCTAATTGCTCTGGTTATTAGTTCCTAGGCTTACAAACTACTCAAACAAACCAAAGAAGAAACACACACACCCGTGTCCAAGGGAGGACTCAAACACTCAGATGGGGAGCAACCCGCGCTATCGAGAGCATATACTGTTTCAAGTTCAGGTACGACATATAGTATTAACATCTAAAAGCTTTCACGCATATTTAATCATTTCTGGAAATGAAAACAACTTATTTGCTGCAATGTATTACTTTTTCAACACGCGTTTCACCGGTTTTTACATTAAGGCAACCTCAGTGGGTTAGTTAATTGTCTTTCGGGCTAGAATTTTTCGGTTCATCCCATATGATCACAATCGGGTGTCGCACAATTGTTTCACTTATGTATTTTTTCATGTTTTACGTCGTGAGTTTGTTATTCATCTGTGTCTAACAATCGTAGATCATTTTGAGTCTTTTAATATTTTATACTGGGTGGTTATGACTAAACTTTCCACACACACACACACACACACCCATGCACCAGGGAAGACTCGAACCTCTGACGACGAGCAACCGCGAGCTCCGCAGCAAGGCGCCTTAGAGCGTTCGGCCGCTCCACCGCGGCGACACACTTTTAATGTGCTGCGGTGTGCATCATATCACATACCGGTACCATTACTGCTACAAAAACGAATCAATATGGCGCCTATCAGTGACCAGTGAGAAAGAGAAGTATTCCATTCTGCAGAGTAGAACGAAGCATGTCAGGAAGTATTCTACCTACTCCTCTCGATACACTGCGTTTAAGATCACATGTTTTAATATACCCCTGGTAAATCCTAACCTTCGTGTAGCCCCACAATCCAAAGTCACAGGCAGAGATTCGTTCTGCTGTGAAGAATGCAATGTTACGCTTTCAGACTCTTCTGGAGCCCGTGAGCGCCATATTGAGCCCATTTTGTAGCAGTAATGGTACCGGTATGTAATAGTATGATGTACCGAAGCAGTACATTAAAAGTGTTTTAGTTGAACTGATTCTGCTTTATTTCTCTTCCTCATGTCCTTATCATTAATGTTACCAAGTTTGGTACTTGTGCGGTAATTAGTTGCCGTGTTATAGGGGAAGTTTAATTATAGCCTCTGGTATATTACAATTTTGTACAGATTGCACGCCCCTGTGGGCTCACGGTTCTTATGTGAGTACGTCATGGCGAAGACTGGGGCCTGAGATAATGCAGTCTTCCTTCTTTACTTCCCAGAATACATTTCCTTTCCTCCTCCCCTCCTTTCCTATTCTCAGTCCTTCCCCTCCCCGCCGGGAGGCTGATAACCTTAGCAGTTTTGTCCCCCTTTCCTAAGCAAACAACCCAACCCAACCCCCCTACACATTGCAAAACAGAAGCCGCACGGGGATGCATGCGCAGTTTGAGGCTGTCATTCCGGTCGGAGGTTTGAGTCTTCTCTCGGGCATGGGTGTGTGTGTTGTCCGAAGTCTAAGTTGAAGTTGGTTTAAGTAGCATAGACTTTGACTGGAGAGAACACATAGAAAATATTGTGGGGAAGGCGAACCAAAGGTTACGTTTCATTGGCAGAACGCTTCGAAGATGCACCAGCTCCACCAAAGAGACTGCCTACGTCACACTTGTGCGTCCTCTCCTGGAGTACTGTTGCCCCTTGTGGGACTCTCACCAGGTGGGACTGACGGAAGACATTGAGACGGTTCAGAGAAGGGCAGCTCGTTTTGTTTTATCGCGTTACGGGGGGAGGGGAGGGTCACGGAAATGTTGCACGAATTGGGGAGGAAATCGTTAAAAGAAAGACGTTATTCATTGCGGCGTGATCTGTTTGCAAAGTTTCAATCACCGACTTTTACTTCTGAATGTGAAAATATTTTGCTAGCACCCACCTACTTAGGGAGACGTGACCATCCCAATAAAATAAATCAGATCGAAAACGGAACGATTTAGGTGTTCTTTCTTCCCGCGCGCTATTAGAGAATGGAACGGTAGAGAAAAGTTATGAAAGCGGTTAATGAAACCTCTGCCAGGCACTTGAATGTAATTTGCAGTGTATCTATGTAGATGTAGATGAGTTTAGGCGTTTCGTACCTTAGTTACTCAAACATTGAACTTCGAACAAAACAGTAAACAAAATGACACAGAAAATTATTATTTGCCGTCGGAGGTTCGAGTCCTCCCTCTGGCATGGGTGTATGTGTGTGTATTGTCCTTAGCGTAAGTTATTTTAAGTAGTTTGTAAGTCTAGGGACTGTTGACCATAGCAGTTTGGTCCAATTACTTAACAAACATTTGATTTTTCACTCTTGCGCCAACGACACAAACAATAATGTAATGAAGAAAGAACGAATGACGACAACACTGCATAGCCTCCTGTCACATTGGATGTATTCGCAAATGGAAGGAAGCAGGAAGATTATGGTTTAAAATCCCTTTGGCATCGTAGTCATTAGATATGGAGCACTCGATCGGGTAGGTTTTGTCTGGAGCGGGCAAGGAATCGGCTGTGCTCTTGAAAGGAACCATTCCGGCATTTGTGTGGAGTGATTCATGGACATAACAGGAAACCTAAGTCTGGATGACCAGTGACGTCCTCCAAAATGCGAGTACAATGTGATTCAAAGGTGACAGGAGCAGGTGAAGAAGAGCATGGGATTGACGACCATGATTTTCTAACATTTGTATGTTGGATACGGTGAAGGAAAGGGCAAACGACCGGCCGCGGTGGCCGAGGGGACTGCGGCGCCAGTCACGGTCTGCACGGCCACTACGGGCGGGGGTTCGAATCCCCCCTCGGGCATGGATATTTGTGCCGTCCTTAGTGTTAGCTAGTTCATAAGTAGTTTGTAAGGTTAGGGACTGATGACCCTGTAGTTAAGTCCCATAAGCCATACCAACATTTGAAAGGGCAAACGTTCACATGACGGATTTTATTCATAATCAGTAACACTGTCACCCCTTAAAGCTTTCGAACATGTCAGAAAGAATACCACAATTGTTAAACCTGCAACCATTATGATTCAATACACATAGGAAACCGCGGTGAAGTGGCCGAGCGTACCAAGGCGTCTAGCTGCGGACCTCACCGCTGCTCGTCGTCGCATATTCGAGTCCTCCCTCGGGCATGGGTGTATTTGTTATCATGAGCATTAGTTAGTTTAAGTACTTTGTAAGCCTCGAGATTGATGAACAGAGTAGTTAAGTCTCATAGATTTACCAACATTTTGAACACATAGGAATTACTGACATTAGCCGCCAGTTGGCACTGAATTACATCAACGAGGAAAGTTGAATATTTGTGCAGGACCGGAATTCGAAGCCGGGTCTCCTGCTTTTTAGGCACTACACCACGCGGGCACAGTGCCCCCCCCCCCCAGCTGCATGGACTGCCCAATATGACTCCCGTCGTATACAAATTTTCAAAACTTTTCTGCAACTACTGGCGTAGTGCTCCTGGCCATTGCCATCATTGGGGTTTAACGTCCCGACGACATCGTGGTCATTAAAGACGGAGCTCGCGCTAGGATAGTTTTTGGAAGGAACCGTACTGGAATTTGCCTCGAGTGATTTAGGGAAAGCCGCGGTGGAATGGCCGAGCGCTCTAAAGCGCCTTGCTCGCGCTTGCTCTCTGTCGGAGGTTCGAGCCCTCCCTCGCGAATGTGTGTGTGTGTGTATGTGTGTGTGTGTGTGTGTGTGTGTGTGTGTGTGTGTGTGTGATGTCCATAGGTCAGTTTCAGTTACTTTACTTAGTTTGTAAGACTAGCGACTGCCGTTAAGTTCCATACTTTTACGGAAAACCTAAATCAGTATGACCGAAGGCAGGTTTGAACCGCCCTCCTTCCACATGTGAGTCCGTTGTGTTACTAATGTGCCACCTCGCTCGGTCGTGGCAACGTATTCTGTGCAGTAGAGGTTTCTACTTTGACAGACCCGGGTTCGAATCCCGCTGCAGCATAAATTTACTATTTTCCCTGTCGATGTAATTCAATGGCTACTGGAAGCTGTTGTCAATAATCAAATTGTGTATTCGTAACTCAAAGCATTTACTTTTCCTGTGACTCACCCTCTGTATTTACACTAATGGCCATTAAAATTGCTACACCAAGGAGAAATGCAGATGATAAACGGGTATTCGTTGGACAAATATGTTATACTAGAACAGACACGTGATTACGTTAACATGCAATTTGGGTGCATGGATACTGAGAAATCAGTATCCAGAACAACCACCTCTGGCCGTAATAACGGCCTTGATATGCCTGGGCATTGAGTCAAACAGAGTTTGGATGGCATGTACAGGTACAAATGCCCATTCAGCATGAATAAGATACCACAGTTCATCAAGAGTAGTGACTGGCGTATTGTGACGATCCAGTTTCTCGGCCAATATTGACCAGACGTTTTCAATCGGTGAGTGATCTGAAGAATATGCTAGCCAGAGCAGCAGTGGAACATTTTCCGTATTCGGAAAGCCCGTACAGGATCTGCAACATGCGGTCGTGCATTATCCTGCTGAAATGTAGGGTTTCGCAGGGATCGAATGAAGGGTAGACACACGGGTTGTAACACATCTTAAATGTAACGGCCACTGTTCAAAGTGCTGTCGATGCGAACAAGAAGTGACAGAGACGTATAACCAATGGCACCCCATACTATCATGCCGGGTGATACGCCAGTATGGCGATGACGAATACACGCTTCCAATGTGCGTTCACCGCGATGTCGCCAAACATGGATGCCACCATCATGATGCTGTAAATAGAAGGTGGATCCATCTGTGCACCCAGGTTCGTCGTTGCGTACAC
Source organism: Locusta migratoria (assembly GCA_026315105.1). Taxonomy (NCBI): domain Eukaryota; kingdom Metazoa; phylum Arthropoda; class Insecta; order Orthoptera; family Acrididae; genus Locusta; species Locusta migratoria. Next base: position 445,894,217 of record CM048755.1, on the reverse strand, counting down.
CATCGCAGGCGCTCCTGTCTGTGATGCAGCGTCATGGGTAACTGCAGCCATGGTCTCCGAGCTGATAATCCATGCTGCTGCAAACGTCGTCGAACTGTTCGTGCAGATTGTTGTTGCCTTGCAAAGGTCCCCATCTGTTGACTCACGGATCGAGACGTGGCTGCACGATCCGTTACAGCCATGCGGGCAAGATGCCTGTCATCTCGACTGCTAGTGATACGAGGCCGTTGGGATCCAGCACGGCGTTCCGTATTGCCCTCCTGAGCCCAACGATTCCATATTCTGCTAACAGTCATTGGATCGCGACCAACGCGAGCAGCAATGTCGCGATACGATAAATGGCAATCGCGATAGGCTACAATCCGACCTTTATCCAAGTCGTAAACGTGATGTTACGCATTTCTCCTCCTTACACGAGGCATCACAACAACGTTTCACCAGGCAATGCCGGTCAACTGCTGTTTGTGTGTGAGAAATCGGTTGGAAACTTTCGTCATGTCAGCACGTTGTAGGTGTCACCACCGGCGCCAACCTTATGTAAATGCTCTGAAAAGCTGATCATTTGCATATCACTGCATCTTCTTCCTGTCGGTTAAATTTCGCGTCTGTAGCACGTCATCTTCGTGGTATAGCAATTGTAATGGTCAGTAGTGTACTACTGTTATTTGGGTGATCAAACTAGAAAGATCATCAGTTCCATTTGCTACTGCAATAAAGGTAGTCTGTAAAAATAACATTTAGTGGCAACTCATAAAAGACATTCTTGGATAAGCAAAATGCAGTTAAACACAATAAGGGATTTATGACGTTAGCTGCCTGTAGGCACTGAAAATAAGTCAATGAGGAAAGATGAAAATTTGTGCCCATCCGGAATTCGAACCCGAGTTCTCCTGCAGACTAGTCTGCAGCGCTGACCTCCCGTCAGATGCAAACTCTCAAGCACACTCTACTAACATAGAGGTCCTGCTCAGTACCACTCATTACTCGCGGAAAGTCGCCTATTCCCGCAACAGTTCCGGCCTAGTGTGCATCCGCACCGAAGAAAGGATCGATGGGCGTCTTTGCCTTAATTACATACGGTGTCTGTCTGAAAAAACATAACACATACACTATGTGATCAAATGGAGCCGTACACCTGTTTGAAAATGACTTAAAAGTTCGTGGCGGCCTCCATCGGTAATGCTGGAAGTCAGTATGGTGTTGGCCTACCGTTAGTCTTGATGACATCGTCCACACTCGTAGGCATACATTGAATCAGGTGCTGCAAGTTTTCCTTGGGTATGGCAGTCCACTCTTTACGGCGTTCTGCACTGAGGAGAGATATCACTGTAGGTCGGTGACTCCGGGCATTGAGTAGGCGTTCAAAAACATCCTAAAGGTGGTCTGTAGTACTCAAGTCTATTACAGGGATGTTATTGTCGTGCACACTCCGCCACAGGCCGTGCATTATTAACACGTGTTCGAGTGTGCTGAAAGATGCAATCACCATCCCCGAACTGCTCTTCAACAGTGGAAAGGGAGAAGATGCTATAAACATCAATGTAGGCCTATGTTGTCATAGTGCCACGCAAAACAGCAAGAAGTGCACGCCCCCTCCACGAGAAACACGACCACACCCTGACACCACCGACTGAGAATTTTACTTTTGGCAGCGCACATGCTGGCAGATAGCATTCACCGGGCATTCTCCATATCCACACCGTGCCATCTGATTGCTACATTGTGTACCGTGATCCGTAAACATTTGGCAGTAGGTAGCAGCACAATGCACCAAATATGAAAAACTTTTTTTCCCTTTTTTGGGTGGTGGGGGCGGGGGGAGTTTTGGATACTTTTGATCACATATATATATACATCCCATACTTTAGTTTTCATATATCGTCTCTACTGTTCCTGATTTTTATAAACGATTTAGGAGACAATCTGAATGGCTCTCTCATACTGTTCGTGAATGATGTTGTCATTTACCGGTTAGTAAGGTCACCACACGATCAAAAGCAAAATGATTTAGATATCTGCATGGTGCAAGAATTGGCAACTGACCTTTAATAATGATAAGTATCCATTAAATTTCATTTACACAATCAGTCAGTCAAATTTGCAGGCCGTAAATACAACTAAATACCAAGGAGTAACAATTCCCAACAACCTTAATTAGAATAAACTTCAGTTACACGATTAATCAGTCAAACCTATAGGCTGCCAATTCTACTAAATTCCTAGGAGTAACAATTACGAAACATTTAAATTGGAAAGAACACACAGAAAATATTGTAGAGAAGGCGAACGAAAGGCTACGTTTCATTACCAGAACACTTAGAAGTTGCAACATTCTACTAAAGAAACTGCTTACAATACACTTGTGCATCCTATTTTCGAATAATGCTGCACATTGTGGGATCCACACGAGGTGGGACTGACCGACGATTTAGAGAAAGTTCAGAAAAGGGAGCTCGTTTTGTATTATCACGATATAGGGGAAAGAGCACCACGAGAATGATGCAGGAAGTGGTGTGGAAATCATTAAAAGCGAGTAGTTATTCGTTGCGAAGAGATCTATTTGTGAAATCTGTTCCACCAGCTTTGTTTTCCGATTGCAGAAATATCTTGTTAGCAACCACCTACATAGAAAGACATGATCATCATAATAAAATAAGAGAAATCAGATCGAAAACGGGAAGATACGTATTCCTTTTTCCAGCGATCTATTAGAGAATGGAACAGTAGAGAAATATAAAAAACGGTTCGATAAACCCTCTTCCATACACTGCAATGTAACTTGCAGAGTATTTATGTTCTATATATCCACAGGAAGTTTGAAGAACTAAGCAGAAAGAAGCTTTCGAGCTTGAACGTGATGACTGTCTACCCGCTTGCATGTTCTGCCACCTCTGCAGCGTTACACAGCGTGACGTGCAGGGGACAAGTGTTTGATAGTTCCAGGAGGAATGCAGCAGCAGACGCCTTGCGGCTGCAGTAGATTACGGCCGGTGATTTACGAGCGCGCGGCAGTGCCACAGGTGAGTGTCGCTGTGCCCAGTCCTGAGGGCAAGGCGCGGCCGTCAGCCCCACAGCCTACTTCTCACTGTCACCTCGACAGTTACGATGATTTTATTCATGTGCTGACATGACCGGATGAACAGACACCATTGGTTAACAGTAACGGCCGTAACTTTACGAATATGAAATATTTAAACATTTCGAGCGTTTCAGGGCATTGAAATAAATCTAATGCTAAAGTTGAAAATTTGCGCTGGACCGGGATTCAAACTCGGAATTCCCGCTTCGGGACAGCGGCGCCTTACTCAACTTGGCTACCCAGGTACGCTTCCCTTCCAACCCAAACTCTCAACTTACAGCACACAAGGTCAACACGGATTTACAAAATATCGTTCATGCGAAACACAACTAGCTCTTTATTCACACGAAGTGATGGGTGCTATCGACAAGGGTTTTTCAAATCGATTCTGTATTTCTTGATTTCCAGAAGGCTTTTGACACCGTACCTCACAAACGGATTTTAATCAAATTGCGTGGCTGTGGTATATCGCCCCAAATTTGCGATTGGATAGCGGATTTCCTGTCAGAGAGGACACAGGTCGTAGTAATCGATGGTAAAGCAGAGGTAATATCGGGCGTTCCACAGGGTAGTGTTATTGGTCCTCTGCTGTTCCTTATTTACATAAACGATTTAGGGGAAAATCTAATTAGCTCTCTTAGATTGTTTGCAGATGACGCCGTCATTCACCGTCTAGTAAAATCATCTGAAGATCAAAACCAACTGCAGAACGATCTGAATAAGATATCACTATGGTGTAAAAATTGGCAATTGACTCTAAATAATGAGAAGTGTGAAGTCGTCCACATGAGTACGAAAAGAAATCAGTTAAATTTTGTTTACAACATAAATCAATCAAATGTGAAGGCCGTAAACTCCACAAAATACCTAGGAATTACAATTACTTCAGACTTAAATTGGAAAGAAAACGTAGATAATATCGTGGGAAAGGCGAACTAGGGACTGCGTTTTATTGGCAGAATCCTTAAAACATGCAACTGAACTACAAAAGAAACTGGATACACTATGCTTGTCCGTCCATTTTTGGAGTATTGCTACCCAGTGTGGGATCCTTATCAGGTAGGTTTGACGGATGACATCGAAAGAGTCCAAAGAAGGGCAGCTCGTTTCGTATTGTCACGTTACAGGGGAGACAGCGTTACGGAAATGATACAGGATCTGGGATGGGAATCATTACAACAACGGCGCTTATCGCTGCGACGTGGGCTACTTACGAAACTCCAATCGCTAACATTCTCCTCCGAATGCAAAAATATATTGTTGACTCCCACTTGCAAATGTAGAAATGATCATCAGAATAAAATACGAGAAATCAGAACTCGAACGGAGAGATTCAGGTGTTCTTTCTTCCCGCGCGCTATTCGAGAATGGAATGTGAGATAAATAGTATAATGGTGGTTCGATGAACCCTCTGCCAGGTACTTAAATGTAATTTGCAGAGTATCCCATGTAGATGTAGATGTATGATAGTATTGCCCCGTGCCCATTACTTCCTCTTGCTCACAGCCTATACTGAATTCCCGCAAGGATTCGAGCGTATTAATGCGCCCGCAATTAAACTGTCAGTTGCCTATTGGGGGCATATTTACAGTTACTGGTATGGTGTCCGTTCTTTCGGTCATGTTCCAATAGAAGAGACACCATATCAATAACTGTAAATATACCCCGAAGAGGCAATTGACAATTTTAATGCGGACGCATTAAGACGATCGAACCACTGCGAGACTCCAGTAGAGGCTGCGAGCAAGAGGAAATAATGGGAAGGTGGTACTAGTATCGTGGTGTGCTGTAAGTTGAGAATTTGCGTTGTAACGGAAGTGTGCCTGGGTAGCTTAGTTGGTTGAGGCAACCTTGGCGAGAAACGGGAAATCCCAGTTCGAATCCCGGGCCGGCACAAATTTTCAACTTCGGCATTGGATTTGTTCAAACGGTCAAAAGCTTTCAATATATTCACTTCGTAGTTACGATGCTGGTAGAGGGGGACAATGCCTCACGCATTCAGTGATGCAAGGAAGGCTGCAATAATGTTCACGTAATCAACAGCTAGCCTTCTTTCTTTGATATCTAGGCCACTAATTCTAACAAGAGGTCGTTTTTAATACCTGAATCTTAGGGTGAATTTTAAAACAATTTATGCGCGAATACAACTGTTCTGATGTAAAGAGACACGTGTTATTTATGAATATAATGTAATATTTTCACCTTTTTCGTAATAGTCATATTTCGCGTGGCCAAAAATGAATATATTTGTCTTGTCTTTAAGGGCACCGGGGTAAAACTTTAAACTATTACTCGCTGTTTCTGGTGACTAGTAATAGGTGCTGCTTTTTTCATGGATAACAGTCTCTAATGACCACGATATCTACGGGATGTTAAAACATCCTTCCTTTACATGGGTATCTAAAGCACCTCGCTGCGGAGCGCGCGGTTGCTCGCCGTGGAGGTTCGAGTCCTCCCTGGGGCATGGGTGTGTGTGTTTGTCCTTAGGTTAGGTTACCTAGGTTTAAGTAGTTTGTAAGCTACGGACTGATGACCACGCAGTTTGGTCCGATAGAGTTACATACATTTGAGTATTTTCTTTGCATGGCTAAAGCATCTCAGGCGTTCAGATTATCTATCCCAGTATTATGTACAGACGGTTGAAAAATGCTGTTGACAGGAAGTGCAGACTGGTTAAGCATGAATGGTTAAAGGACAAATGCAAGGCAGTAGAAGAATGTATAGCTAGGGGAAAGATAGATACCGCCTACGGCAAAATAAAAGAGACATTTGGAGACAAGAAAACCAGCGGTGTCAATATCAAGAACTCAGATGGAAAACCAGTACTAAACAAAAAAGGGAAAACTGAAAGGTGAAAAGAATATATAGAATGCCTTAACAGAGGATATACACTTGAAGGCAGTATTCTAGAAGTGGCGAAAGATAGCATAGGAGATAGGATACTGCGAGAAGAATTCGACAGAGGACTGAAAGATTTGAGTGGAAAAAAGACCCCTGGAGTAGATGATGTTCCGTCTGAACTACTGATATCGTTAGGAGAGCCAATCATGAAGAAATTGTTCTACTTGGTATGCAAGATGTATGAGACAGACGAAATACCCCCGACTTCAAGAAGAATATACTAATCCCAATTTCTAAGAAAGCAAATGCTGAGAAATGTGAAAGATACAGAACTATCAGTTTAATAAGTCATGGTTACAAAATACTAACACGAATTATTTACAGACGAATGAAAAACTGGTGGTATCCGACCTTACGGAAGATCAGTTAGAATTTAAGAAAAATATGGGATCACGGGAGGCAATACATTACGACTTATCTTAGAAGATATGTTAAGAAAAGGCAAACCTACATTCTTAACATTTGTAGATCTTGGAGAAGGCTTTCGACAATGTTGACAGGCACACACTCTTTCAAATTATGAAGGCAGCAGGGGTGAAATGTAGGGAGCGAAGAGTTATATTCAACTTTTTCAAAAACCAGACAGTAGTTATTAGAGTTGAGGGGTATGAAAGGGACGCAGCGGATGGGAAGGGAGTAGGACAATATTGTAGTCTTTCCCCAGTGTTGTTCAATCTGTACATAGAACAAGCTGTTACAGAATACAAGGAGAAATTTGGAGAAGGAATGTTAAGGTAGAAAAATTAAAAACTTTGTGATATGCCGACTACATAGTAATTCTGTCAGAGACAGAAAAGGACCCGGAAGAGGATAAAGGCTTTTGAAATGTGGTGCAGCAGACGAATTATGAAGATTAAATGCGTGGATCACGTAACTAATGAGGAGGCGCTGAACAGATTCAGGGAGAAAAGGAGTTTCTGGCATAGCCTAAGCGAAGAAATAGGTTGGTGGGACACATTCTGAGGTATCAAGGAATCGTCAACTTGACATTGGAAGGATGTGTGTGGGGTAAAAATCGTAGAGGAAGACCTAGGTACGAATACAGTAATCACGTTCAAAAGGATGTAGGTTGCCGTTCTTATTCCCAGATGAAGAGGCTTGCACAGGACTGGGTAGCGTGGAGAGTTGCATCCAAGCAGTTTGCAGACTGAAGACCACGACAATAACAAAATGTGCAGTGCGTCATTTCCCTGTCACATATAGCGCACAGCCGTCCGCGGTGGCCGAGGAGACTGAGGCGCTCCAGTCACGGTCTGCACGGCCACTACGGTCGGGGGTTCGAATCCCCCCTCGGGCATGGATATTTGTGCCGTCTTTAGTATAAGGTAGTTGATAAGTAGTTTGTAAGTTTAGGGACTGATGACCCCGTAGTTAAGTCCCATAGACTATACAACCATTTGAACATTTTGTAGCGCACAGAACTGCAGAAGGGATGCGATTAAACTGCCGTGATGCTCACAGATTAATTTCCTGGGCAAGAAAATCTATCTGAAAACTTCGCGACGACCGCATAAATTCGAGGAATAAGCCCCTTCACTGCCCCTCCCCCCTCTGTCTGTATAACACGGAGGGGTTCGTGGCTTAGTAACACTGTATATTACTGCACCAACTACATAAACACTCTATTTGTGACATTGATAGCGACGAATAAAGTGAATGGCGCCATTGGAGATACCTTGTCTATAAAATTTATACACAACAGTGGCGACAAGGGATATCACATGACAGTAGGAACTAGTAGTCAAATGTGTGGCGCCCTGGATATTGTGAACATGTGCAGGATGAGCTGAGTAGAGGCTGTGATCATGTGACTGACGAAGTGAACAAAGAGTTGGAAAATGTGCTCCAACGGAATCCGTGTCATTCTTCAATGTGAAAAATAGGTGACAATGTTTCTGGGAATACCAGAACATTTTAAGACAATGAAGCAAAACTGGGCCGCAGTGACGTCGCTGCCTTCAGATGCGCTGATGTGACGTCCCGTGATGTGAAGAGAAGGCTTTCCAGCTGAAATAAAAAACTGTCCTCAGTGACAACTGAGAAATCCTGAAAATGCACCTTGTGATCCAGTGCAACTCCGCAGGAACAGACGATTGACAGCATGTATTGATTTCAAAGATATCAAACTGTAGACGTGCTATAGTAAAATCATAATATTCTACTATGTGCCATTTTTGCTGAAGTTTGAGTTCTTTTCTTCAGGCACAACTGTACATTTTAATGATAAGGGCTAGTTTGTTTTACACAATACAAAAATAAGTTCAAACCTCATAACTTTTCTGAAGTGAGTTTCATATGACATGAGTCATAAGGGATCAACAATAATGTATTAAATAAAGTTACATAAAAATATATTTTTACGTATCTATTTACGCAGGGTGAACATTAATAAAAACGTTAAACGTTGAGGGGATGGAGAGGGGGGGGAGCTTACTGGATTAAGTTTTACACAGGAATCCATGTCTGGAAATACAAGCCAGTGTGGCAATGAGCACTTATTCGACTTCGATATTGTGAAACAAATCTGTTTTACTGCAAGCTCTTTGGTTTCCAATTTTTGGGAGGAGGCACTATGGACCAAACTAATAAAAGTGTCCACTATACGTGGGCTCTAAAATGCATATCTTAACAGCTATAAGCCCTTCTTCATCTTAGATAATATGAAACACACGTGATCTATTAGTCAAGAAGAGATTTGTTTCAAATATCTAAGATGAAGAAGGGCTCACAGCTGTTAAGATATGCATTTTAGAACCCACGTCTACTTGACACTTTTATTGTTTTGGTCTATAGTACCTCCTCACTAGCTACGGAAAGCAAAGAGCTTGCAGCAGAAGAGATCAGTTTTACAAAATCGAAGTCGAATAAGTGCTCACAGCGACATTTGATAACATTTCCAGACAAGGGTTTCTGTTTGAAACATAACTTCCTAACAACCAAACATCCAGATGTCAGTCAGTCAGATCGATACCAAACGTCGTATATCGATAGAGTATCAATCAAACCTCCGATATAATTCGTGCTATGTGCTGCCGTGCACCTGACCTACGAGTAGAGGAAAAGCGTAACTGTGAGAGCATTTGATGCCAAGCAGCTGTAGGTAAGTTGGTAGAGCGATAGTTTGTTATACCGATGGTCCTGGGTTCAAGCACTTCTCACGGCACTATACTTTTTCACTGTAGTAAGCTGGAATGTTATATGGGGCGACGTGTTGTTGACGTGTAAAGTGACTGTTCGGCTTTTACAGAAGTGCGTTACCAACAGTTAGCTTTTGCTTCGCTTATTTGAAAGTAGCAAACATGTATGGTTTATTCGTAGTTTCACAGGATAAACAAAAATAATTGGAAGATAAGAATAAAGAAACTGCATCACACGTCAGCAGTATTTATTCTTATCAATATTAATACTTCCGTACGTGTGGTACAATTGCCTCTTTATCCTTGTGTTTCGATTGCTTCTGTTCATTCTCTAAAACTACGAATAAACCCTACAGGTTTGCTACTTTCAAATAAACGAAGAAAAAGCAAACTACCGATAACACACTGCTATAAAATCCGAACAGTCCTTTTACATTTCAGGAACACGTCGCCCCATATAACAATTGCCAATGTACTGCAGTAAAGAAATGTGCCACGAGCAGGGCTTGAACCTCGGACCATCGGTGTACTAAACTATCGCTCTATCAATTTGCCTACAGTTGCTCGATTCATAAGCTCTCACAGTTATGCTTTTCCTGTACTCCGTAGATCAGGTGTTACTTATTATTATGGTTTATTAACGTTCTACTGGAATTCAGCAGATAGCAAGAATTATATCAGAGTTTTGGTTGATACTGTATCGATATACAACGTTTTGTACCGATCTGTCTGACATCTGGCGGTTTCGGTATAAGCCGCTTCTACATCCCCTCGAAGTTTGTCCATTTTATTAATGTTAACCTAGTATAACGTTTGGGTCATAAATGCTTACTGTTTTCTAAGTCATTAAAATCCAGGTACTATTGATTACTAACACAGGACACATGGAAGTCCAGGTGAATGTCTCAGTAGCATAATATTTTATTCATCCAACCTGGCGACACGCCTCCATTGATCTTCGGTCTAGTCTCCACAGTCCTGTGCCGAATTCAGTCGTCATGATGAAGTAAGTACTACACTCGCAGTTTTATCAGAAGTTAATTTGTATTATATGTCAAATAAATACCCATCAGGAACGTTTCCTTTCTGTTCTCTGATTTCCATGTTCTGTCTAATCCTTGTCGCCTAACGGTGGTTTCTTCGTCTTTGAGCCACTTTGCGCAGATGCTAGTAACAGTAGCCAGCACTATCCTCCCCATTTTCTAGATAGTTTGCCTTTGAAGCGGGCCATAACAATCTGCCTATGTGAAAGTCAGCCATATCACAGGTTCTCCCCGGCTGCATTGCGCCAGAATCTATAATGATTCCCCAACACTTCACGTGTTCGCAGCCCACCGAGCGACAATCAGTCTCTCTTTGACCCACCAGTGTACAATAGCTATTTGGAAAGTTGGATCAACATTGTTTTATAATGGTCTTCAGAAGAATTTACCTTACCAGCAAGTAAATCGAAGTGAATACCTATTTCGTAAGATGAAGCGAAAGTGTTGAGGGAAGAAAACATACTAAAATAACTAAGGTCTGTCGCCCATAACTTCCGATAGAAGGTTCGTTCATATACTGTGGTCCGAATCTAAAAAAAAAAAAAAAAAAAAAAAAAAAAAAAAAAAAAAAAAAATTCCTTATATGCATGGTTGACTGATTTCAGTACAATGAGTAACAGGACCATAGTCACTAGGTAACGCATTTCAGGCACTGAAATGAAATGATCGGAGGGCTTTAAGTGGCCGGGAGCCCATCGAAGTTCAGACGCCTACCGTAGGTCTTATTATGGATGAGAGTGATGATGACGACAAACACACAGTACGCAGTCCCCTGTCAGGGATCGAACTCAATGAGTTCAGCGACGCTGCCACTGAGCTACGAAGGCGGACGTGTGCCCCTGTAAAGACATCGCGTATGTTACACTGTCAACAGGTTCATTCCTGCCTAACATCTCCAGGTTCTGCATCACAACTTACGCGCCCGCACTGCGGGTTGCGTCGTTGCAGGCGCAACCTATAGAGAACGCCAGGCAGTTTAAGTAGGCTTGAAAACATTGATGCGCCACTGAAAGTATATAAAACGAATTTTTCCGTGTTCCTTTTAGTCTGTGTCATCACCAAACTGAAGGAAGCATGCCAATATGTGGCATCTTTTTGACTGCATACCTCTCATCCTTTCATTACTAGCGCATTGTTTACTACCGCTCTTCTTTCTGCGGAATATATTTTTTTCATCATTATTTTCCAGTGTAAATTAGTTTGCATCTAATTTTATCTTGAAATACGACCATCATCCGAACTCTCCATCCTCTACCGCCCCCCCTTCCATGTTAAGTTCCTGGTTGTGATATCGTAAAGGCTTCTCGGCCGTTACTGTCTAAGTAAAGAAAGTTGTTTAAGAGAAAACTGCATGATATTCTGGAGGGAAAATACCTCAAACAAAAATTACAGCAGTAACAGTAAAATATGTGATTGATCCACAAAACTCTGTTCTCATAGGCAAGAACTAAAAGTTCGTCATAAAACTAGCAAATATCCTACTAGACTATATAAACTTTTCTTTAATGAAGAAAGATTTAAACGTATGCTGTCATAATGTGTATAACAGTAAGGAAACAAAGTAAGAGCCTCAATACCAGCCGTACTACTACTGCAGTTACAAATAATAATACTAAATAATGATGTAGAAGAAAAGAATAAAACAACTAAAAAGGTATTGAAAGTGACAAGTGCTTCTCAGTTGGGGCATTCGAGGAGAAATAGTAATAATAATAATATTGACAGTAGAAGATACAAAATGTATTTAAGAAAGAAGAAAAGTAATATTTTCTATCACAGCGAATTCTGAGAACCAAAAATTTAGATCGACTGCACATCACATGTAATGAGAGAAGAGTTCGTATAAGACAGAGGATCACAGTATTGTTGTTTTACTTAATATGTTGTTGACTGTGTTTTAAACCTTGAGATGTTATCGAACACTCCGCAATAGTGAGAAAGTTTTTTGTTACTGAGAAGTTTTCGAACTGTAGCTAAGTGATGGAGTTAGACTTAAATGATTTTGTTCTGAATGGGATCGAGTACTTCTATTGTGTAGTTCAGAGTATGAGATACTTTTGAGGCGAGATAAGGACAATTCGTTGGTGAGATGGTAGATAATATGGCGTATATTGGTGGCTTTGCTTTTTTATTTATTTAACCCTGTTGAATTTATTAAAACTATATCTTTGCGACTAGTTTTGAAACCGGACCTGAATGGTAAGCATATTTACATCGCTACACCAGTCCCATAAATCTCGCGTTTGTAGACATGTTTTCTGTTGCCTCCAGGTTTGGAAATGGATGGATTATGACTGAAACTAATCAGTAGGTACAGCTTTTAATAAAGGAAACTGTGACGGAGGTCAAAAGAAATAAAGAAATTTAATACCAAGTTGCGTAACCTCGGTGTAATATGTTGGTATTTCATCTTTGCATTCGTCTGCTAGAAGCCAGGATATCTGTACGTAGAACTGTGAAATATTAACAAAAACCGAACGTAAAAGGTATATCGTACTGAGATGTTCCTGTGAAATATCTCTCCTGGAATATATTGATTACTCGATACGTAAATCTACAATTGAGTGAATGAAGAACGATCAATAATGCTGTGATTAATGACTTATCAGAAGGGAAAAAAATTATCAGTTTCGTCGTTTATATCGAATTTAACGTCGGAACATGTACTGTTATCTTAGCAAAAACTTTCTTGTATTGCTGGTTGCGTCGATGCAGGCGCAGGCACTGTTTGTTGAATTTCCATCGGTCTCAACGTTTCGTTAATATACAACTTCTTGCTGTCTGAAGCGACAATGCAGCAGTAAGACACATAATAATTTATTTACCTGAAGTCCGTCAAAGACCTTATCATATAGATAACAGAAAACCAGTGAGTTTTAGTTTGAAACTGAACATATGATAGCTATAAAATATCTGTGAAATTCCACATGATATAAAACATGGTCGAATTGAAGAATTAGTAAATACAAATGAAACAGATTGTTGATCGTGGCGGTTTTTTTTTAAATCATGAGAGAGATCGTAAGTTATGAAATAATAGCTTAACGGATATGTCTGAACAGTTACAGACTACTCGGTCGTAAAAAAAAAAAAAAAAAAAAAAAAAAAAAAAAAAAAAAAAAAAAAAAAAAAAAACTAGATTTTTCAAAGTAATATAATTCTGACTTCTGTAAGCGGAGATAAAGTACTCGGAAAGAAGGTCTTTCAAACTGGAAATTATATTCAGAAATTAAAACTGCAGACCAAGAAAATATCATTTCTGCAATTTCAGTTATTCTGACAAATCGTGAACAGCTACCATCTGAGAATAAACGAAACTCTTGAAACTGTACACTACATTCCAGAAGGTATCATAGCTGAGCCTATGAAGACCTGAAACGGTAAACTAAGTTAGTTAAATTAGTTTTCAAGATAATAGAGGCTCCACTGAGAAATGTGTCCATTTTCTCAAACATTTGAACTCGGTGAGCCAATTACAGCTACAAAGTAAGTAACAAGTGAATATGGATGACGTTATCAAAGCTATAGGAACAAGCAGTTTGGAGCTGAGCTGCGAAAGTAGTTAACGGGGCTGGTACATCTACATCTACACACATACTCCGCAATTCACCGTAAGGTGCGTGGCGGAGGGTACACTGTACCACTACTAGGCATTTCCTTTCCTATTCCACTCCCAAATTGAACGAGGAAAAAAAGAATGCCTATATGCCACCGTACGAGCCCTAATTTCTCTTATCTTGTATTTGTGATCTTTACGCGAAATGTAAGTAGGCGGCAGCAAGATCGTACTACACTCAGCTTCAAATTCCGGCCCTCTAAATTCACTCAAAAGAAATTCACGAAAAGAACGTCGTCTTTCTTGCAGCGATCCCCAATTGAGTTGCCGGAGCATTTCCGTGACACTCGCGCATTGGTCGAACCTACCGGTAACAAATCTAGCTGCTCGCCTCTGAACCGCCTCTATGTCTTCCTTTAAACTGATTTGCTGCGAGTCCCAAACACTTGAGCAATACTCAAGACGTGGTCGTACAAGCGTTTTATACGCGGTCTCCTTTACAGGTGAAGTACATCTTCCCAAAAATTCTCCCAATAAACCGAAGTCGGCTGTCCGCCCTACTCACAACTGTCCTTACACGCTCGTTCCATTTCATATCGCTCTGCAATGTTACGCCTTGATATTTGAACGACGCGACAGCATCAAGAAGCGCATTACTAATGCTGTATTCGAACATTATGGGATTGTTTTTTCTACTCGTGCGCATCACCTTACATTTTTCTACATTGAGAGCTAGCTGCCAATCTTCGCACCAACTAGAAATTTTGTCTAAGTCATCCTGTACGCTATTACAGTCAGTTACAGTAGCCGTAAAGGGTAGGGTTGAAGTAATAAAAGAGGTCAATATACAAAAAACAGTCTTGATCGCAAAAATTAACAGTTTAAATTAACCGGTTTCAACCGGATGTAGGTGATCTTCGGAATTACAAACAGCCCATGTGCTGCACTCGGCTGGGCTGGGCTGTCCTGGGTTGTTCTCCTGCCAGTAGCCGAGTACAGCACTGGCCACACGGGCTGTTTGTAATTCCGAAGATCGCCTACATCAGGTTGAAACCGGTTAATTGAAACTGTTACCCCGCGTCCACACATTGGTAGCAACGCTGGCGCCAACATTGGCCAATATTTTTGAGACAGCGTCCACACATTGGAGCCAACATTCAGTTGAATTCGTCGAGAGCCAACGTAAACATATCTGACGCTCAAATCGTGGCCAATGCGTTAACGCTTTTGAGTGTGAATAATTACATTTTTTCATTGTAAACCAAAATTGGTAACATACGTAAAAGACGATGGGGAGTTGTATCACTTCCTACGAAACATTAATTACGGTACGAAATCATTAGTTTTTTTAAATATGCTGAAAGTAAGCGATACATTATTAAAACTTAGACCTGCTACTTTAAATCATTGAAAATAAAAATTAAAAAAAAAAAAGATTTTTGGAGGAATGCTGTTCTTTTGGTAATACGCTTCGATTTATTGCTAAAGTTGACAGTTTTAGAAGCCTCCACTTCCCTTTTAAAATAACCATGTAATTGATATCACTTGTAGTTTGCAAAACAATATTTAAAACTTGACAGGAAATATTAAGTACTGTACTGTTAATTTTAAAAATTAAATTCAGTTCAAAAATGTTCAAATGTTCAAATGTTTGTAAATTCTATGGGACTTAACTACGGGGTCATCAGTCCGTAAACTTACAAACTACTTATGAACTACTTACGAACTAGGACGGCACAAATATCCATGCCCGAGGGGGGATTCGAACCCCCGACCGTAGTGGCCGTGCAGACCGTGACTGGAGCGCCTCAGTCTCCTCGGCCACCGCGGCCGGCATTAAATTCAGTAGTGGAGTGTGTCGAAAGTCTAAAACATTTTTAATTTCACAGTTCATGCCTAAGTTTTGCTGTGGCATTTCTTTTTTTGAGGTTTCTTTCACAAATAAATCACTTTCTGATACAGTTCTAATATTTACAAAGACATTTCGAAACTTGAAAACGGCGGCGAAGAAAGAAACAGTTTCGAGATGAGCAGACGACAAAGACAGAATGAAATGTTGGCGCCAATGTCTGTACGACGTGCCCATATTGGCCCAGCGTCCTTTGATGTTTGGTCGAAATACCGACAAGCAACGGAGCCGTACCAACGTCGGCGCCAACGTCGGTTCCGACGCTATTTCACCGATCCACAATTTGGGCGAACACTGTTGGCGCCAACGTTGGGTCCAATGTGTGGATCCGGCCTTAATTTTTGCGATCAAGACTGCATTTTTTTGTATATTGATCGTACGAAATAGATCGTTGTTTTTGTCCTATGACAATGTTGTGAAAATGAATAAGAAAAGAGGGCTTACGTGCGGTGGGCGGCGTGAGGGCGAGGATGGCGCAGGCGGCGGCGGCGAGCAGGAGGGCCTGGCAGCGCATGGCGGCCGCGGCGGCTGCAGGCAGACTGCGCGCTCGGCACGGCCTGGGCCCCCACCACCGCCGCCCCTCCACACCAACTCTCTCCACACGTCTTTACTGGCTGCCACGCCGCCACCAGCGCCCGTCTCCTGTCAGCGCGCCTCGTCAGAAAATTATCAACACGCTCCACGAATTACGGGGACACTAAATAATTACTAAAAATACGCCGAGGGGACTCAGGCGCTCCAGTCACGGTCTGCACGGCCACTACGGTCGGGCGTTCGAATCCCCCCTCGGGCATGGGTATTTGTGCCGACCTTAGTATTAGTTAGTTCATAAGTAGTTTGTAAGTTTAGGGACTGATGACCCCGTAGTTAGGTCACATAAGCTCTACAAACATTTGAACAATGATGTATACGTGAAAGTGACTTAGGTTGGAAAATTTCATATTAACTATATTATGATAAGACAGAGGTTTTGGAATAATATTTTGACGGCTGGAAGTAAACCGGCCGCGGTGGCCGAGGGGACTGAGGCGCTCCAGTCACGGTCTGCACGGCCACTACGGTCGGGGGTTCGAATCCCCACTCGGGCATGGATATTTGTACCGTCCTTAGTGTTAGCTAGTTAATAAGTAGTTTGTAAGTTTAGGGACTGATGACCCCGTAGTTAAGTCCCATAAGCTATACAAACATTTGAACATTTGAACATTTGAACACTGCGACTTTCTTGTTATGCAGCCGTCATTACCGACAATACCTATAGTTGACGGAAATTTTGAGAACAGCGCGGTGCGTTGTATCAGTACGTGTGGTGAGAAATTTTAGCCCGATGCTGTCTTTTAGCATCCCTAATGAAGCCGGATCGCGAATTGCTTGGAACTTGAGGTAACCGCACAACAAATAATGTCACCCATTGTCTGGAGGCCTGGTAGGCCAAGCATGACGCAAGTGGTGTCTATGCTCTTCGTCCTCACCCAACGATACGTGCTTGAGATCTTTCACATGGGAGCAATATCGGTTGGAGTACCGTCCTGCGTGAAACACCTTCCAGCATGTATTTATTGGCGAGGCTGAAGATGTTGTGATTGTGCAACATATCGGCTTATTTCAATACCAAAGTTATTACGTTCCGATATTAATCTTTTTTCCGGAAACTTGGGTAACAAAGAGATATGAGGAGAATACGAGCAGGGAAAATGAAATTTCTGCGAAGGAGACTAGGGGTAACAAGGGTAGAAACAGGATGAGGAATGAGAAGATCAGGGAAGTAGTGAGAGTCGATCCCTTACAGGATAGGACAGAGAGATAAAGACTGCAGTGGTATGGTCATTTAAAGAGAATGGAGAAGAGGATCCCCAGGTGGAAACACGAAATACAGATGCAGAAGAAATGACAAAGAGGAAGACCAAGGGATAGATGGCTAAAAAGAGTGGAGGATTGTGTCAAGAAAAGCGGAGAGGACTGGGCCAGGGTGATAACAGAGAGATGGTGAGAGGGCAGGACAAAGTGGCGGGGCTTGTATTCTAAACAGACCCAGCCTGTGGCTGAAAACTGTGCAAGATGATGATGATGATGGGCTTATTTCACACTCATCAAGCAAACAGCTGGAACAGCAGCACCACGCATTTCCTCTAGAACAAGGGTCCGATCATGACGGAAGTCGTAAATCCACACCACACCGCGACTTTCTTGTTATGCAGCGGGGTTTACACGATGGTTATAGGTTTTTCGGTAATCCACATTTTGTGCTGTGGGTGTTAAAAGAACCTGGGAGTGCGAAATGTGTTTCGTCGGTCCACAACACGTTACGCAACCAATCTTCATCTTCCCCCTGTTTTGGAGATGCTACTGTTCAAGTGCTTTCCTTGTTAAAACTCGTATGTTAACAGTTAACTATAACGGTGGATTTTGTGCGGATAGCACTTCATTTCTCCTTAAACTGTAGTGTGTAAACTATTGCTGAAATTAGTTTTATGGGAATAACGTAGGGTATAATCATCTGCCCGTTTCAGTTTCCACTGCTGCAGACATCATCGAACGCTTTGCAGGCACAAAAGGCTGTTTCACACGTAATCCAGCTCAGTAACTGGAAATATTTAGGAGTATCCACATATACATTCCGCGATTAGTCGTACTTGCATCTAATCGCCTACTACTGGGACGCTCTTCTAAATAACATACAGCCTTTAACTTCGCAATAATTTTGTTCACCGTGACTTTTATGACAGGACCTTACCCATTGGAATATCTTTGCAAGATCGGCTTGTGAATTTATTGTCGGTTACCATATAATACCATGTAATATGAAGTATGTGTGTTAATCCGTATCTCTCTACTTATATTATTCCATAAGTTTGTGTACATTCAAATGTTAAAGGACTTTCGGGTTACCCTGTTATTGTAGAAATTCTGACGTAATATTTCATGCGTATTGACAGTTTAATTATTTTTGCAGTTCAAATGTTTGTAGAGCTTATGGGACTTAACTACGGGGTCATCAGTTCCTAAACTTACAAATTACCTATGAACTAGCTTATACTAAAGACGGCACAAACATCCATGCCCGAGGTGGGATTCGAACTGCCGGCCGCGGTGGTCGAGGGGACTGAGGCGCTCCAGTCACGGTCTGCACGGCCACTACGGTCGGGGGTTCGAATTCCCCCTCGGGCATGGATATTTGCGCCGTCCTTAGTGTTAGCTAGTCCATAAGTAGTTTGTAAGTTTAGGGACTGATGACCCCGTAGTAAAGTCCCATAAGCTATACAAACATTTGAACATTTGAACATCATGAGTGCGAATGTAGGATATATACGTTTCGAAATTTTGTCTCAACTTTCATGCATAAGCTGAACTACAGCGCGTCATGTGTTCGCTAGTTGTACCAATAGATTCACAATACAGCTCACAGATTGCAAGAGACGCTACTTTTGTTTACCTGTCGCGGTTTTGGCGCTAATACAGTGTCAGTGTGTGTACAAGCCAAAAAGGAAGGAACCTTAGGGTTTAATGTTCTGTCGGCAGCGTGGCCATTAGAGACGGTGTATAAACCAGTTAGAAAATGTGAAAGCGCGGATTGTCGAACGCCGACGTAAGAAGGTTGCTCATCTTATATGAGGATTTTTGCCCTTCAAGAATTCAGGGCTAAGAAATTAGGAGCTAACAATACGGCGGGGACTTTCTTAAGCCGGGTCATCTTCGGCATCCTCTTCTTTGGGACGAATAATGTAAATCGTCAGCTACGATGGAGAAGGTTTGGAGCCATTCCTCGTTAACCCTTTCGCTACGGTGAACTTGTGCAGAAGTCGGGAGCGAATGTGCTCCACAGGCGGTGGACTGCTGCAGCAGTCGAGTGCTGCCTGTGCCGCCCAGCCGGTGGACTGCTGTAGCAGTCCGCCTCATCTACATCTACATAGATACTCTGCAAATCACATTTAAGTGCCTGGCAGAGGGTTCATTAACCACTTTCATAACTTTTCTCTACCGTTCCATTCTCTAATAGCGCGCGGGAAGAAAGAACACCTAAATCGTTCCGTTTTCGATCTGATTTCTCTTATTTTATTGGGATGGTCATGTCTCCCTAAGTAGGTGGGGGCTAGCAAAATATTTTCACATTCAGAACTAAAAGTCGGTGATTGAAACTTCGCAAACAGATCACGCCGCAATGAATAACGTCTTTCTTTTAATGATTTCCACCCCAATTCTTGCAACATTTCCATGACACTTCCCCCTCCCCCCCCGTAACGTGATAGAACAAATCGAGCTGCCCTTCTCTGAACCTTCTCAATGTCTTCCGTCAGTCCCACCTGGTGAGGGTCCCACAAGGGGCAACAGTACTCCAGGAGAGGACGCACAAGTGTGATGTAGCCAGTCTCTTTGGTGGAGCTGGTGCATCTTCGAAGCGTTCTGCCGATGAAACGTAACCTTTGGTTCGCCTTCCCCACAATATTTTCTGTGTGTTCTCTCCAGTCAAAATTGTTCGTAATTGTAACTCCTAGGTACTTGGTAGAATCTACGACCTTAAGGTTTGACTGATTTATCGCGTAATTAAAGTTCAGCGGATTTCTTTTAGTGGTCATGTGTATTACTTCACACTTTTCTTAATTTAGTGTCAATTGCCAATTTTCGCACAATGCAGAAATCTTGTCTAAATCGCTTTGCAGTTGCTTTTGATCCTCAATTGACTTCACTAACAGATAAACGACAGCATCATCCTCGAACAGTCTAAGGGAGCTATTCAGATTGTCTCCTAAATCGTTTATAAACACGAGGAAGAGTAATGGACCTATAACGCTTCCCTGTGGAACGCCAGATATCACTTCTGTTTTACTCGATGACATACCGTCAATTACAACGAACTGTGTTCTTTCTGATAGGAAATCGTGAATCCAATCGCACAGTTGGGGAGATATTCCATAAGCACGCAATTTCATAAGAAGCCGCTTGTGGGGTACAGTGTCAAAAGCCTTCCTGAAATCCAGAAATATGGAATCGATTTGAGATCCTTGTCGATGGCACTTAATACTTCGCAAGAGTGATACTTTCTGAATCCGTGTTGACCACTGGTTAATAGGTCGTTCTCTTCGAGGTAGTTCATAATATTCGAACAAGGTTTATGTTCCAAAATCCTACTGCAAATCGACGTCAATGAGATAGGCCTGTAATTTTGGGGATAACTCCTTTTGCCATTCTTGAATATTGGAGTAACGTGGGCAACTTTCCAGTCTTTGGATACGGATCTTTCGCGGAGTGATCGGTTGTAAATGGTAGCTAAGTACGGAGCTATTGCATCAGCATACTCTGAGAGGAATCTAGCTGGTATACAATCGGGCCCGGAAGATTTATTTTTGTTTAGTGACTTAAGTTGTTTTACTACTCCAGGATTATCTACTTCTAAGTTTCGCATGCTGGCAGCTGTTCTTGGACTGAATACTGGAGTGTTCACTTCGTCTTCTTTGGTGAAAGAATTTCGGTAAGCTGTGTTTAGTAATTCTGCCTTAGCAGTACTGTCATCGGTAGTATTACCATTGCTATCGCGTAGTGAAGGTATTGTTTGTGTTTTGCCGCTAGTGTACTTCACATATGACCAGAATTTCTTTGGATTTTCTGCAAGATTACGAGACAGGATTTCGTTGTGGTAACTACTATAGGCTTCTCGCATTAAAGTCCGCGCTAGGTTGCGAGTTTCAGTAAAAGATTGCCAGTCTTGTGGATTCTGTCTTTTTAAATTTTGCATGCGTTTTTCTTTGTTTCTGCAACAGTGATCTGACCTGTTTTGTGTACCACGGGGGTCAGCCCCCTCTTTTATTAATTTATTTGGTATAAATCTCTCGATTGCCTCGCGTCATACATCGTAATGTAATGCTTCCGAAATGTAACGTAAAGCAGTTGTAAATAAATATTATTTAACAAGCGAAATATGCGTTTATAATAATAACGTCCACATCCCACCAGAGCTGAATCCAAAACTTGGATCTTTTAGAATTTACGAAAAAATTACGCGAATTATCTGAAAGAAGGAAGAAAACTGTTTCTATTGCAAATGAATTTTCCCTCATAAATATATAGTATAAAGTCCAATAATTGCTATAACACAGAGTGTGAAAGCAGGACAGAGTAGCGCCGTGGGGAGTGCGGAAAATGCGCCGTACAGCGGGCACGGCCGGGCGCGACTGGCGCTCGTCCACAGCGCACGGCGCAACAAGCACGGCGCCGGAGTCAAAGGGTTAAGCATACAGCGTGTTTCACTAAATGTGTTTGCCTCTGTAACTTATAAACTAACAGATGACGGGAAATTTTAATGCGGTAGGTCAACACAAGAAATGTTACACTTTCTGTGGAGCTATGAACATAGTATCTTGTATCATTTTCCAAAGAGTTACACCACAAAGATATAATTTTTTTAATGGATCAATAGTTTTTTTCAATCGTGTATTGGATTCGTTTAAATCAGCTGCGTCCAAATCAATTTAAACTACATTCCTATCACTGTTAGTTTGGGAGCTAGAACCCTTCAAAGTTCCGGAGGCGGAGGCTGCGATAGCGTAGCTGACTGGCCGAGTGGCTATCCCCTGGGGCACGGCCCACTGTCTCATGACCACCAGCCAGTCAGAGCGCTGTCGTAGCCTCCGCCCCCTAAACTTTGAAGGGTTGTAGCTCCCAAACTAACAGTGATAGGAATGTAGTTTAAATTGATTTGGACGCAGCTGGTTTCAACGGATCCAATGCACGATAGAAAAAACTATTGTTGCATTTAAAAAAATTATGTCTTTGTGCTGTAACTCTTTGGAAAATGATAGAATAAACTATGTTCATAGCTCCGCAGAAAGTGTAACATTTCTTGTGTTGACCTACCGCATTAAAATTTCCCGTCGCATATTATTTTATAAGTTACAGAGGCAAACACACTTAGAGAAACACCCTGTATATTCCAGAGAATCTGGAGGAAGGACTGGGTTTTAATTAGATCCCTAAGCTGTTCTAATGAAGTTTTTCAGTAGTTTACCTACACACAGCTAATGTATGCGGGCTTGAATTCGAGGAAAGCCGACATGTACAGAATGAGCCTTATGAAAAAAAAAAAAAAAAAAAAAAAAAAATACTAAAAATTAAAAACAAAACAACAACATTGAACCCATTCTCAGAACCACCTACCCTAAAGTAACTAAGATAAGGTGGTACAAATTCGATATAGGTACAATTCCGATCAATGTAATTTGTCAGTCTCGCTGCAGAGCGCGCGGTTGCTCGCCGTGGAGGTTCGAGTCCTTCCTGGGGCATGGTTGTGTGTGTTGTCTTTAGGTTAGTTTATCTAGGTTTAAGTAGTTTGTAAGCTACGGACTGATGACCACGCAGTTTGGTCCGATAGATTTACAAACATTTGAACATTTTTTTGTCAGTTTCGTAGTGTTGGTAGCACTGGTATTTTATTTATTTATTATTTGAATCTTCCTGGCAGAAGAAAATTGTGTGCCGGAACCGGGACTCGAACCTGGGATATTTCCCTTTCGAGGGCAAGCGCTCTACCGACTGAGCTATTCCGACACGACTTACGATGCCTTGCAACTTTACTTCCGCCAGTACCTCGCCTCCTACTTTCCAAACTTCACAGAAGATCTCCTGCGAAACATGCAAGACTAGCAGTCCTGGAAGAAACGATATGGTGGAGACATGGCTTAGCCACACCCTAAGGGATGTTTCCAGAATGAAACTTTCACTCTGCAGCGGAGTGTGCGCTGATATTAAACTTCCGGTCTACTAATTTCGGGGACACTAAATAATTACTAAAAATACGGCGGGAACTTTCTTTAAGCCGGGTCATCCTCTTCTTTGGGACCTAATAATGTAAATCGTCAGATATGATGGAGAAGGTTTGGAGCCATTCCTCGTTAAGCATGTATTCCAGAGAATCTGGAGGAAGGACTGGGTTTTAATTAGATCCCTAAGCTGTTCAAATGAAGTTTTTCAGTAGTCTACCTACACACAGCTAATGTATGCGGGTTTGGATTCCAGGAAAGCCGACATGTACAGAATGAGCCTTATGAAAAAAAAAAGAAAAACTAAAAATTAAAAACAAAACAACAACATTGAACCCAGACTCAGAACCACCTACCCTAAAGTAACTAGGATAAGGTGGTACAAATTCGATATAGTTACAACTCCCATCAACGTGATTTGTCAGTCTCGTAGTGTTGGTAGCATTTGTCTTTTATTTATTTATTATTTGAAACTTCCTGGCAGATTATAATTGTGTGCTGGAGCCGGGACTCGAACCTGGGACCTTCGCCTTTCGCGGGCAAGCGCTCTACCGACTGAGCTATCCCGACACCGGTCGGGGGTTCGAATCCCTCCCTCGGGCATGGATATTTGTGCCGTCCTTAGGATAAGCTAGTTGATAAGAAGTTTGTAAGTTTAGGGACTGATGACCCCGTAGTTAAGTCCCACGAGCTATACAAACATTTGAACATTTATCCCGACACGACTCACGATGCCGCCTTATAACTTTACTTCCGCTAGTACCTCGCCTCCTACTTTCCAAACTTCACAGAAGCTCTCCTGCGAAACTTCCGCTGCAGAGTGAAAAGTTGCATATCAGCGCACATTCCGCTGCAGAGTGAAAGTTTCATTCTGGAAACATCCCTTAGGCTGTGGCTAAGCCATTTCTCCACCGTATCCCTTCTTCCAGGAGTGCTAGTATTGCATGTTTCGCAGGAGAGCTTCTGTGAAGTATGGAAAGCCGGAGGCGAGGTACTGGCGGAAGTAAAGTTGTAAGGCGGCCTCGTGAGACGTGTCGGGATAGCTCAGTCGGTAGAGCGTTTGCCCGCGAAAGGCAACGGTCCCAGGTTCGAGTCCCGGTTCCGACACACAATTTTAATCTGCCAGGAAGCTTCATATCAGCGCACACTCCGCTGCAAAGTGAAAGTTTCATTCTGGAAACATTTTTCCTGTTAAGAGGTAAGTAAAGCTACTTAGTCTAACGCGCTCTTATAAGTTTTCTAGTTATGGGTGACTAGATTCGCTGCCAAAAATGCTATGTTTGGTACCACGAAGTGTGCTTTGGTGACCGAAGGAAAAAGTGCTTTTTATGTGTAAGATGCCAGTGATCAATATTGTACCAGGAAGTGATCACAATTGTACCTAGTGTGGTACATTTTCGATCTATTTTTCTTAATTCTGTAACCTTTTTTGTGTTTGTACCAAAATTTGTAATTGTCTAATATTTATGTTACATATTCATTAAAAATCCAAGAACAAGTGCCAGCCCTAAGAACATCGATGACGCAGTAGCTGGTATGAGTGCAGACCTTTGCTCTGTTTCACGATGGACTCAAAACCTAGGTCTTAAGTTAAACCCCAATAAATCTGAGGTCATCCTAATATCTCACCTGAAGCTAATCAGTCGGTATTTTCGTCAGACAGTCCCTGGAATACACCTCAATGGTACCCAATTACCATATCAAAAAACAGTGAAAGACGTGGGATAATCTTGGATGAACACCTAAACTGGGAAGAACAAACAGTTGGAGCGTGCAGGAAATCGCTCTCATCTCTATATTCAATCCAAAAATTTAGAGAAATATATCCAACCAAATTTAAACAAATACTAGTCCGAACACTTGTCTTGCCAAATCTTTACTACTGTGATGTACTTCAACACGGCACAAATAGTGAAAATTCGAGACGCCTCGAGCTAGTGATGAATGCTTGCGTTAGGTATGTGTGCAACATACGGTTGTAGGATCCTATCAGTCCTTCATATATCCAGATAGGATGGATGCGCCCACATAAGTAGCGCGATTTTCAAACGCTGTGCTTACTTCATCGATTTATCAGCCACCAGTGCCCTCAATACTTATCTTCTCACATTAAACAGCTATCATCAATCCACAACCGCAATAACAGATCGGATACCTCTAGCATCTTGGCTGTACCCTCACACAACATTAAATCTTTCTCCGTGTCGTTCTCCATCTCAGCCATACGACTATGGAACACACCGCCATGTGATCTACGTCTTACACTAAACCACTCGACATTGAAGAGGAAACTCAAAATTCACATATTAACGACGACATAGCCTCTATTGTTACCCTGCTCTCAGTTCTTTCTCTCCATCATAGCTTTGAATCTTACCTTTCTATTTCTCTTCCTCTAACCAATCTACCTCTTCTATATCTCCCTCTCACCACATTCTATCGTCTTATGTCTCTGCTGGATGTGAGTAACTCACAATAGCCAATTCCTAAATTGTAATAGGGCTGAAGTTCACAATATGAAACATGCCTACTATACTTTGCCTATTGTCACTATTATTGTCATTATTATAATTATGATTCTTATAAATTATCTAAGTATTATTGTTATAATTATATTCTGTTAATAATCTTTAATTTTTTATACTTTAATACTTGTATTATACATTGTCTGTCTCTAATATACTAAAGAAATTATTCACCTTCAGTGAGCCTGGTTAGGTGTAAGAGAGTGCCTGAAGGCTTGCCAGGTAAAATGAATGCTTAAATAAATAAATAAACAAGTGCCATAGTTAAAATTATTTCTTTTCTCAATATATTTCCGGTTACAATAACATTTGTCCGAAATGATCGAAATTGTACCATCTTACCCTACAGTCATTTCAAATCTAAAAAAAACTATGAGGTCTCTGGATCAGACCAAATCACAGCTGAACTTTGGAAAAATGTAAACAATATGTAGTGGACCCTCCCAAAAAATCTTTAACGAAATCTGGAAAGAAGAATTAATCCAAGATGATTAGAAGGCGGTCTTCTTCTACCAACTGATATCCTCAGAAGTCTTAATAATCTGACCTAATTGTAGAATATTGTCAGTGATCAGTCGTAATTATTTTTTTATTGACAGATCTACATTTCGATCACTGTATGATCATTATCAATGCTTAAAACAAACAGTGAAAACATAAAAGTTTTCGATCTCGTTCATGAACGTAACCTCCAATATTGAGGTCGGAAACTTTTATACGTTTTCACTGTTTGTTTAAAGCATTGATAATGATCACACAGTGATCGAAATCTAGACCATGAACGTAACGTCCAACATATAGGCCGAAGTTTTATATGCTTCCACTGTTTGTTTTAAGCATTGATAATAATCACACAGTGATCGAAATCTAGATCTGGTAATAAAAAAAAATATTTACGACTGATAGCTGACAATTTTCTACAAAATGAAAAGCAGTCGTTGAGCACAAGAGCGATAATGGAATCAATCATAATAAAATCTGACTGAAACCTCAATTAGACCATTAACTTGGAGAATGGACCCACTCAAAAAAAGAAGTCTAAAACAGATCCTAAATTAAACTTGTGAAAATGGTCATGTACTGTTTTACTCTATACAGTCTTCCCAGCTGCCTCCAAAAATATAGTGTGTAGTTGCATTGTATTGTTCTCAGAATATTCTACGAATCACGATTTTTAGGCAGTTAAGCAGTAAAGGAGTCAAAACTCCGAGGATTGGTTTGAACAGCACAGAGCTTTTACTAGTCAAGCTCCTGCCTGGAGGTGGTATCTGCTACCTTCCTACGATCTTTGAACTGAGTTACCCAGCCAGTTATAGGAGGGCCTCCAGCTTAACGTGGATTTCCAACCATGTTGACACTCGTCATTTTTCACGTCAATAGCACAAGACGACTCAGTCAACATAATTTTAATACGCAACTTCCTGCTGCCCGTGATGATTACTTGTTATCTGTGGTAGTGAAGAAAACACTTTTTTCCAGAGCCAACTGACTCATCACAGTTTTCTTGCTTCGACTTTATATTTCGTCTTGTGTAACCTATGTAATTGTCTATTTCAGACTATTAATAAATACCTTGATATTAAACTACGTTTTGTGGTATGCTCTCTATCCCACCAAAAATCTTGTGTGTCCTTCCTTTTCGCCGTAGTTGCTAAGTAGACTGCAATACTTCCCTTCGGGATACGTCCCATTACTTTTTCGACACGTAACACAGATGCCACCTGTAAGAAAATTAAACAGACGTTTAGTCGCGCTTTGATAGTTATTTCAGTGCGAATCCACACAGTACCAAACTCCAGGCGGGAAGACGGGACCAGCAGCGAGCCATGGAGTACAGGGGTCCAAGTAGGAAGAAATATGACAGTTCGGGTCGCGCAGTTACAAGGTCCTTGTAGGAATCTTAAGATCATGTGCCTGGAGTGGCGTAGAGGCTTAACGCAACTGCCTAATAGGCAGGAGGCCTCGGGTTTGAATCCATGCCCCAACACAATTTTCATATGATCATGTTGTATGTTTACAACACCTACTAGCAGCTAAAACTGGAAAACTCCATTTCAATTCTATTTTTACAACAGCTTCAGGTTTACATTCTTGATTATGTTCATTTCCACATGTCTCGTATTTTCTAATGCTCTGCGCCGATTTTAATTCGTTCATTCTAATAAATCAAAACTAGACAGGATTTTTTCTCTAGGTATAAAATATTTTTAGTATTACTAATATCTTTTCGTTTATATCTACACAATGTAGCCTAATGTAATCCAGAACATTTCCTTGCTTTAATTAACTTTCTTCTGACCTACTAATTTTAACGTCTTGGCATTTATATATGGCCGCAATAAGTACTTGCAACTAATGTTCCACCATTAATCTAATAGGTAACCACAAAATATACCAAATGGAAAAACAGAACAATTATATTTCCGCTGGCCTTGTGATTAATTAGTAAAAGAAATATAATTTCCCATTTTTCTTAAATACAAGTGGTCCTTTTTCCTTGGGCGGAGCGAGGCACTGTACCTATAGTTACACCTGCTACAACTTCGCCAAACGATGGTCTCCGTCCAACCACCAGAAGTCATCTGACTGTAGTAATTAGTGCTCCCGCGCAGAACCGGGTCAGCTCGCTAGCTCTTGACGATCATACAGATACTTTAATGTTATCAAAAGTCTGTTTAATTTTCTTACAGGTGGCATCTGTGTTACGTGTGGTTGCATATGCTTCTATATCCTTACATATGCCACCTATCCAACCATGCGTAGCGACTTTGTACCTCCTGTGATTATCATTTTTATACCTTTGTATTCCTATTCATCTGTTTCATTTGTAGCATTTTTAAATTCCCTCCTGTCGTCAGTTACATTCAAAATCTCTTGTGAAATACAAGGATTTCTGCTGGGCCTTGACTTACGCCTTTCCGATCATCTGGTACCTTCCTATTTCATCTCTCAAAATTTCGCAGTTTCCTGTTATATTCTTTTTGTTTCCATCTCCTTCGTTTTCTTCTTCCATGTTTTAAAATTTTTATAACAAGTCCACAATCAATCAATTGTATTTAGAGTTCGCATCAGCTGCTGGCAATTACTTCCAGCCGTCAAAGTATTATTCCAAAACCTCTGTCTTATCATAATATAGTTAATATGAAATTTTCCAACCTAAGTCTCTTTCACGTATACATCAATGTTCAAATGTTTGTAGAGCTTATGGGACTTAACTACGGGGTCATCAGTCCCTAAACTTACAAACTACTTATGAAGTAGCTAATACTAAGGATGGCACAAATATCCATGCGCGAGGGGGGATTCTAACCCCCGACCGTTGTGGCCGTGCAGACCGTGACTGGCGCGCCGCAGTCAGTTCGGCCACCGCGGCCGGCATGTATACATCATTCATTCACGATTCTGACACCATGTGTTAGGATAATTAAATTATAGCCTGTGAAAAATTCTCTTTCATCCCTTTCCCCCAGTCCATAATCACCCACGATTTTACTGCTCTCCCTTCGCCTATTAACGAATTCCAGTACCCAATCAAATTCAAATTTATCTCTGTCGTAGCTATTTAAATAATAAGTTTTATCTTATCGCATATTTTTTCCGTTCCTTCATCATCCTTAAGCTAGCTGTCTTACCCTTCAACTAACGACGTGCAAATTCGGCAGCAGTCGACAGTATCATGAGCGCGAATGTCGGATATATATGTTTCGAAATTTTGTCTCAACTCTCCTGCATAAGCTGAACCACAGCGCTTCATGTGTTCGCTAGTTGTACGAATAGATTCACAATACAGCTCACAGATTGCAAGAGACGCTACTTTTGGTTACCTTTCGCGGTTTTTGGCGGTAGTACAGTGTCAGTGTGTGTAGAAGCCAAAAAGGAAGGAACCTTAGAGTTTAATGTCCCGTCGACAGCGTGGCCATTAGAGACGGTGTACAAATCAGTTAGAAAATGTGCAAGCGCGGATTGTCGAACGCCGACGTAGGAAGGTTGCTCATCTTCTATGAGGATTTTTCCCCTTAAACAACTCAGGGCTAAGATATTAGGACCAATATACTATCATTTTCAGAAAAAAAAACAGAACTCCGTCAAAGACAAGGGACAAGGAGTTCATATCACAGGCCATGCTGAGTAGTATGTCCTGAAGAAGTGATAACCATTTAAATCACCTCTATTTCCAATGTTTCTTGTTGTCTAGTAGGCACTGGGTCTAACCACCACCACCTAGAGAGAAGGCCGCGGCGCTCTCGTGTGACGTCAGGCAGAGTAGGTTGCGCGCACATAGCTGGCTGGCTCGCTGCTTCGGCATAGCGGGCCGTGCCCCAGCGGCTACCCTGTCAGCTATGCGCGCGCAACCTACTCTGCCTGACGTCACACGAGAGCGCCGCGGCCTTCTCTCTAGGTGGTGGTGGTCTAACATGTGCCTTGCGGGTGCCGCGTGGTTTAAGGCATCATGCTATGGACTGGGCGGCCGCTCCTGCCGGAGGCACGAGTTTTCCATCAGGCAAGGGTGTGTGTGTTATTCTTAGTTTGTACATCTAGGGACTGATGACCATAGCAGTTTGGTTCAATAGGTTTACTGACATTTGATTTGACCAACATGGACCCTGATAAATAGTTCCATGCGTGATGACATCGTCCCGTGTAGGGCCAACACCACCTAGAGAGAAGGCCGCGGCGCAGTGTAGGCATCGTTCGAGTAGCTCATTGGGTGTCCGCTATGCCGTAGCGTGCAACCAGTCAGCTACGCGAACCATGCCTACACTGCGTGATGTCGCGCCGCGGCCGTATCTCTAGGTGGTGTTGGTAGGGCGCGATTGCCGTCCTGTAGTATAACGGTGCTGCATTCACCTAGTTTCAAAGTTTATCTGTGGATCCAAATACGATTTAAAATCGTTCATGAGGTGAGCAACCATATTTTTTATGTATAAAAAATTTTCCTTAACTCGATGCTGATTGGTTGTAAATAAGGTTAATTGATAATTCTATTGCCGGTTTCGTTTTTTTTTTTTTTCCTTTGGTGGTATTTTAAAGCCACCGGAGGTGGCAGTCTGGCAGCAGCTGAATTGCTGCTCTTCAGCCGAGCGGATTTACAAAGTTGACAAGCCGATAAAAAAGACAGACAAAGGTGATAAAATTTGATGAATTTAAACACTACAATGGAGATTAAAATGAAGAGAACAGACATAAAGAAGTTGAAGGAAGTAGAAGTTAAAAAGCCAGGGTAGATAAAATCACATTGGTGGAGGACACTACACGATGATGAAGACACTGTTTAAAACACACGGCAACACTAATATTCTACCTGATTGGCGGCTGCTTACGTATTAAAATACCACTTGGGCACCAAGCACAGACACTGGCACAACACTAAACGGCGCACTGTTAACTGTTAAAATATGTCGAAACGGGGGCCCCGCAGTGGGAAAAGGGGAGGAAGGGGAAGCGCGGTGGGAGAAGGATGGGATGGGAGGGGAGGATGTAGGAGAGGGGAAAGCGCAAGGACTCATCGTAGGAAGGAGGCCGCGGTGGAGTAGCCGAGCGGTCTAAAGCACCTCGCTGCGGAGCGCGCGGTTGCTCGCCGTGGAGGTTAGAGTCGTCCCTGTGTTTGTCTGTAGGTTAGTTTACCTAGGTGTAAGTAGTTTGTAAGCTACGGACTGATGACCACGCAGTTTGGTCCGAAAGATTTACAGACATTTGAACATTATTTTAGGAAGGAGCTGGGAGAGGATGGCCAAGCGAGGGAGTGAACAGGGATGATGGGGTAGGGGGGGGGAGGGAGACGTAAAAATACGGGGATGAAAGGAGGGGCAGATGCCGGGACGGAGGGCGTCATCCGGGAGAGGGAGTTGACGTAAGTTATCCTCGGAGACCGGTTTATTCACACTGTGAATAAAACACACAATCATGAGTACAAAAAAGGTAGATGATATAAAAAGTTAACAAACAGCACTATACACAAGAATAATAACATGAACAGAACAAACCTTTGGCATACAAGACAGAAAAGTGAAAACAGTGAAAACAATTACGTAAATGAGCACGTCATTGTGCTCACGACAAAGTAAACATTGGTGCCACCAGATGGCGTGCTATAAGTGGTGATTAATACAATTTTATTAAAAGGAATAAATTAAAAAAGCCCAAATGACAAAGATAACTTTTTAAAACCAGACTAACATATACAATAGAGTGCTTACCCTTGTCATGCCATGAAATACGTATAATGAAATGTAGTTTGATACAAGCTTCTCGGAAAGTGATTTCTTCTTCTTTCTCAATGAGCTAAATGCAGTTTTGAAATTTTTTAATTACATTTTTTATCTGACTATATAAATATACATCGTAGGGTTGCACTAGTGGCGTACATTTCTGGGGAATTACTTTGATGCTGAACGTCGGCAATCCGTCCTCATCTTGGAAATGTTTTTTCGTATACTTGTGGATTTGTTTGTCCTCTCCACGTGCCAAACAAAAGAAGACATTTATTGTCTTGCTCGTAGGGGCCCATCATATCAGTTAACTATTTTTTGTATAAGTCTGTTGCCGCTTCACCTCCTAGGATGCCTTCAGCAGTCGAAAGCGAAACGTCGGGGGAAAAACTTACAAACTACTTAATCTAACTTATACTAATAACAACACACGCACCCATGCCCAAGGGAGGAGTCGAACCTCCGACGTGGAGGAGCCACACACTCCGCAGCAAGGCGCCTTTGATCGGACGGCCATTGCCACGCGACTCATACTGCAGTATTTTACCATGAAGTCTGCTTTGGCGTTAATGAGTGATGCTACGAGACGTGGAGATAACATTGTGGCACTGAATTTGTAAGTATCTTTTGTCTTGCACCAATGTGGGTGTAAATATCACACTTCAGCCACGCTTTGGTGCCACGTGTGTGTGTGTGTGTGTGTGTGTGTGTGTGTGTGTGCGTGCGAGCGTGCGTGTGTTTGTTTGTAAATATGTCAAATCCTATTGCGCGCCTTCTCTCTCGCAACTCATCCTGCCCCTGTTTGTTTGCAACCTGTTCTTAAGTATACACAAGCACATATATCGCGAGCAGGAAGCCCTATATAAATACAACTTAGGACTTTTGGAAGAGTCCAACGGCAGTGTAAATGATTCACGAAGGAGGTTGCATTTGTTTTGCCGACAGAAGAGAGAGAGAGAGAGAGAGAGAGAGAGAGAGAGAGAGAGACAGACAGATACACAGAGAGAGAGTGGGTGAAAGAACGGGCCGCGGCGGAGTGGCCGAGCGGTCTAAGGCGCCTTGCTGCGGAGGTTCGTGTCCTCCCTCGGGCTTGGATGTGTGTGTTGTTCTTAGGTTAGTTTAACTTAGTTTAAGTAGTTTGTAAGCCTAGGGACTAATAACCAAAGAAGTCCCATAGGTTTACAAACATTTGTTATTTATTTATTTTTAAGGGCAGGAGAAGGAGAGATGGGGGAGGGGAAATTTGTAGAAGAGCTGAGAGCTTATTCAGAGGTTTGTTTTGTTATCTCAGAAGCTTTAAATTATGCTTAATATACTGCAATGGGACAAAATTCTCTAAATTCCAGGAAGAACGTAGAGACGATGTATGCTGATGGATCGTAACTTGTAAGGTGATCGTCACTTCCTGTAAAATCTCATCCGGTACGATTATACAGTGTTGTTATAATCAATCTATCTCTACTTGAGCAGGGAATTCTTACAACTACATACCGCGGGGTACCCAACTTTGTAAGATTGTTTTTTTCCGTTTGTGAGATTATACGCTGCAGAAAAGCGTTATTACTACCGTGTGTCATGACTTGCAGTCATGTGCCATTACTGGAACGGCAACCTTGGGTTTAACACTAACATGAGTACTAAGGCTCACCATCAGTGGAGATGGTACAGGAACATTATGGTGTATAAAAAAAATTTTAGTCATTTTTGACGCAATTACTACTACAGTTCTTGCTAGACTTAGTGCAAGAAGCTTTAACGTTCCTGTAACTGATGCTGTCCGAAAGACCGATACCATGTTTCATCCTGCAACTATTACCGATCAAGATACAAACAAATTTACGACGTTCACTGCTAGTTAGCATTACCAGCATACTAAATTTATTATTCCATGGTGCCTCTCAATGTGTCACATCAACCGATTCATTCTTTTAATCAAGTTTCTTTTCTCTCCAATTCTACTTAGAACCTCCACATTAGTTACGAGATTTACCCATCTAATCTTCAGCTTTTAGCATCGCATATCAAAAGTTTCTATCTCCCATAAACCATATACCTTGCTGTTGGTGGAGGTAGCCGTACCATATGTGGAACCGCAATGGAAAAGTATCTGCTAAGAGACCAGTTTCTGAAGAGGAGCAGCAGTGGAAGTTAGTTCAAGTTGTTTGTAAGTCTGGGAACTCTTGAACATAGCAGTTTGGTCCAATATTTTTACAAAAATTTGAACATTTGAGAACCGACAAAACATTTGCAAAAGTGCAGCAGTACCTACTATATTACCAGAAAACTGGCAATCAACCAGTCTGGTGCATCCACTGTCATTAAAAGTATATAGCCGGCCGCGGTGGCCGAGGAGACTGAGGCGCTCCAGTCACGGTCTGCACGGCCACTACGGTCGGGGGTTCGAATCCCCCTCGGGCATGGATATTTGTGCCGTCTTTAGTATAAGGTAGTTGATAAGTAGTTTGTAAGTTTAGGGACTGATGACCCCGTAGTTAAGTCCCATAAGCTTAACAAATATTTGAATATTTGAAAAGTATATACGAGAACTGTAATCAGTCAACCAGACCAAACTACCCAGCCGATTTCCTTCAATTTTGTTTTAAACGAAAGTTATTCATCAGCATATTTGTTATGAAGTATCATAATTTACATAACTCCCGCCTTCCTTTTTCTATATTCCAACGCGATTTCCAATTGTATATTTCTTATGAGGATGCCCTTGCTGTAAACTAAAGTCAGTCGGCCAGGCCAGTCTATCCGACCGATTGACTTCATTTTTGCTTTAAAAGAAAGGTACTCATTCGCAGATTTGTCATCAAGTATCAGAATTAACTCAAGTGTCTCCACCCTTTACTTTTATTCAAACGCGATATCCTACTGTCCTTGCACTGAACATTTTAATCAGTTTCTTTTACGATATCTTCGGTTCTAATTAAGGTACGCAGTTCTTCTTGACCTAACAAGACTCACCGTATCAAGCTCTTTCATTTGCGGCTTTAAACACTTGCACTGATTGATTCTGAAGAAAGCCGTGTGTGAACATTCATCTTCACTTCCATTTCTTCACAACTTTTTGTCATTCCACTAACGGTGGAAGTATTCGCACGGTTCCTCTAGAATAATGATTTTCTGAGAAAACTCCTATCTTTTGCAGGCAATTAGAGGGCATTACGTAGACTGTCAGGCAGCAGTTAGAGTAGATGGAAAATTAAGCTCAAGGTTCAGGGTAGTTTCAGGGGCAAGACAAGGCTGTAACCTGTCACCACTGTTGTTCATACTATTCATGGATCATATGTTGAAAACAGTAGACTGGCAGGGCGGGATTAAAATAGGCGAAAGCAAAATAAGCAGTCTCGCATATGCGGATGACTTAGTTGTAATGGCCGATTCAATTGAAAGGTTGCAAACTAATATTTCAGAGCTCAATCAGAGGTGCAAGAATTATGATATGAAGATCAGCACCTCCAAAACGAAAGTAATGTCTGTGGGAAAGAGATTTAAACAGATTGAGTGTGAAATAGGAGGAACAAAGCTAGAACAGGTAGACAGTTTCAAGTTCCTATGATGTATTTTCTCACAGGATGGCAACATAGTGAAAGAACTGGAATCGAGGTGCAGAAAAACTCATGCAGTGAGTGCTCAGTTAAGATCTACTCTCTTCTGCAAGAAGGAAGTAAGTATCAAGACTATGTTAGCAAGGCACCGCTCTATCTTTCGACCAACTTTGTTGTATGGGAGTGAAAGTTGGGTGGATACAGGCTACCTTATTCACAAGATGGAGGTTACAGATATGAAAGTAGCAAGAATGATTGCAGGTACTAATAGATGGGAACAATGGCAGGAGGGTGTCCATAATAAGGAAATCAAAGAAAAACTGGGAATGAACACCGTAGATGAAGCAGTAAGAGCGAACAGATTGAGATGGTGGTGTCATGTTACATGCATGGGAGAAGCAAGGTTACCTAAGATACTCATGAGCTCGGCAGCGGAGGGTAAGAGGAGTCGAGGTAGACCAAGAAGAAAGTACTTAGATTCGGCGAAGAATGATTTTGAAGTAAAAGGCATCAGACGAGGCATCAATGTTAGCATTGAATAGGGGATCATGGAGGAATGTTTTTTAATCTATCGGACCAAACTGCGTGGTCATCAGTCCGTAGCTTACAAACTACTTAAACCTAGGTAAACTAACCTACGGACAAACACACACACCCATGCCCCAGGGAGGACTCGAACCTCCACGGCGAGTAACCGCACGCTCCGCAGGGCGGTGCTTTAGACCGCTCGGCTACTCCACCGCGGCAGGAGGTATTTTATTAGAGGTACTGTGCTCCAGGCTGAACGCTGAAAGGCATAATCAATCTCTAACGATGATGATGATGATGATGTTCAAAATGTTCAAATGTTTGTATAGGTCATGGGACTTAACTATGGGGTCATCAGTCCCTAATCTTACAAACTACTTATCAATTAGCTTATCCTGACGGCACAAATATCCATGCCCGAGGGGGGATTCGAACCCCCGACCGTAGTGGCCGTGCAGACCGTGACTGGAGCGCCTCAGTCCCCTCGGCCACCGCGGCCGGCCTTGATGATGATGATGAAGATGACACCTATTTATAGCTTTGTTTCCCATACACAGCAATCCAAAATAAGTTACTGATTTGACTGATGTACATTTTCGGTGCTTCTGTGTTAGCAAACATTCCTTTATTTACTTTACCATTACCGAGCGAGGTGGCGCAGTGGTAACGCACTGGACTCGCATTCGGAAGGACGGTGGTTCAAATCCACCTCCGACCATCCAGATTTAGGTTTTCCGTGATTTCCCTAAATCACCCCAGGCAAATGCCGGGATGGTTCCTTTCAAAATGGCACGGCCGATTTCCTTCCCCATCCTTACCAAAAAAATCCTACGAATAGATGAGAACAATGGCAGGAGGGTGTCCATAATGAAGATATTAGAAAAACTGAGAATGAACACAATAGATGAAGCAGAGTGAACAGGCTGAGATGTGGGGCCATTGAACTAAAAGGCATAACATCAGACGAGGCATCAATGTTAGCATTGAATAGAGGATCACGGAGGAATTTTATTAGAGGTACTATGCTGCAGACTGAACTCTGAAAGCCATAAACAATCTCAATGACGATGATGATGATGATACCTATTTATAGCTTTGTTTCCCATACACAGCAATCCAAAATAAGTTACTGATTTGACTGATGTACATTTTCGGTGCTTCTGTGTTAGCAAACATTCCTTTATTTACTTTACCATTACCGAGCGAGGTGGCGCAGTGGTAACGCACTGGACCCGCATTCGGAAGGACGGTGGTTCAAATCCACCTCCGACCATCCAGATTTAGGTTTTCCGTGATTTCCCTAAATCACTCCAGGCAAATGCCGGGATGGTTCCTTTCAAAAGGGCACGACCGATTTCCTTCCCCATCCTTACCAAAAACTCCGAGCGTTAGCTCCGTCTCTAATGACCAAGTTGGTGCCGCGGTGGAGTAGCCGAGCGGTCTAAAGCACCTCGCTGCGGAGCGCGCGGTTGCTCGCCATGGAGGTTCGAGTCCTCCCTGGGGCATGTGTGTGTGTGTGTGTGTTTGTCCGTAAGTTAGTTTACCTAGGTTTAAGTAGTTTGTAAGCTACAGACTGATGACCACGCAGTTTGGTCCGATAGATTTACAGACATTTGAACATTTTGAACCAAGTTGTCGACGGGACGTTAAACCCTGAGCTTCCTTCCTTCCTTCCTTTCCCATTCATTCCGTATCAGATCGTGCCACAAAGGATCGTGGCGGAGCTTATCTTGTCAGTAGTAAGCACGCAGGCCACACACGTCTCCGCCAGGCAGGAAGAGCCGGCACGGCGCGCAGTAAGCAGTTTCTCGGCGCTCTCGCAGACAAAGGGGCAGTGAGACGTCGTATTGAGTGTCGCGCGGCCGCCGAGGTCAGCCGTGAGCAGAGGCGTAGTAAAATTTTGCGGCCGCGCTGTTATCTGGCGACAGGCCGGATGCGGAGATCGTAAATCTGTGACTCCCGGAAGCCGCGCACTGCTATCCCACGCCGCCTGCCCAGACTCCGGCTGTCACCGCGCTGATAACCGGCGCCCCCGACTCACCTACTCGCGTCTCCGACATGCCTACCGCAGCGCGTGTAAAACGCTCTCCTGTACTGACAGTCCAACCTGGACGACACCTTCTTGCTCTGACCGTCGGAAATACGCAGGTAATACTTACGATTCTTTCTCAATGTGAAAATTCTGCTAGTACTTTTCTCCCAGTTTTCTGACTCCTAAATATATTAGTCCAGTATACAATTTTAATGTTCCAGTAGTTGGAAGTAAACATCGTTATGATAAATGTCGAGGTAGCGCTGAATCGATGTTCTGAAAAGTAACATCGATTTATGGAAACATCGCCCACGAAACATAGATATATCGAAACATCGATGTTTTTTCAAACCCTTTAATACATTACTTTTTGTCGGCCGCGGTGGCCGAGGGGACTGAGGCGCTCCAGTCACGGTCTGCACGGCCACTACGGTCGGGGGTTCGAATCCCCCCTCGGGCATGGATATTTGTGCCGTCCTTAGTATAAGGTAGTAAATAAGTAGTTTGTAAGTTTAGGGACTGATGACCCCGTAGTTAAGTCCCATAAGCTTAACAAACATTTGAACATTTTCTTTTTAGCATTACTTTTTATCTGAAGCTATAAAAACTACCACGTTTAATGTATAGTGCGAATATACTGATAAAAATATTGAAAGAAAGCCGCGGCCTAGTGACCGAGCGCATTGAGGCGCTATGCTCCGATGCGCGAGGCCGTTCCCCGTCGGAGGTTCGAATCCTCCTTCGGGCATGGATGTTTGTTGTTTGTAATTCTATCAGATTCAGCTGCGTGGTTATTAGTCCGTAGCTTACAAACTACGTAAACTAAGGTAAACTAACCTAAGGACACACAAACATCCATGCCCGAGGGGGACTCTAACCCCCGACGTCGAACTGCCGCACGCACCGATGTCTGTGTTGTCTTTAGTATAAGTTAGTTTATAAATAGTTTGTAAGTTTATGGACTGATGACCCTGCAATTAAGGCCCAAAAACTTAACAAACATTTGAACATTTTATTAAAAAATTCCTTAAAATTATTATCCACTTCTAGCAGCAAAAATTTCATAGCTGGTCAGCTATATCATGTATCCGATGTACTAAATGTAACTATTATACCTCTCATCTTACCAGAAAGTAACTCATAATGCAACGGCAGTATGTGATTGACTAATTTAATATGGTGAAGGACTTGTACTAATTTAAAGAAACACACATATTAGGAGTAACTCAATGCAGCTAACTGTCGAAATGATTCAGTAGCACTCTGCAATTTTAAATTTCTATGACGAGCTACTAGCACATGTAGCACTATGTATACAAACAGCTACAAATGAATTTGTCGTAAAATGTTGATCAGTTTGAGAGAAGAATAGAAGAAAGAAGGTATTAGCTTATCAGCTACAGCATCCATTACAGGGTTAATACCAGCAGAAACTATCAGTTTGTATTTATTTACTGTACTATGTGTGAAACAAACAAACTAGTCACTAATCCAAATTAGATACGATAAGTTTGACAAAACGAAATACGTTTACACTTTATTTTTAATCAAATAAAATATTCAAATGTTATTAAATCTAAGAGACCTGACTGCTGTGGTTAACGGTCCCTAGGCTTACAAAGTACTTTAACTTATGTATACTAACTTGAGTATATCGCTCATACGTTTACGTCTCATGTGAGTACGTATTTCTACATATGACTCTGTATATAAAAATATTTGTATAAAGTATTTCATACTAATGTTGGTTAATTTACTCAATAATTCATTTCTAGGTAATAATTTTAATCTTCTGATGAATACGCCCATAGTTGGTGCCGAAATCTATATCAAGTATCTAAACAAAGTGCAACTTGTTTGGCTGCTTTATTGTACAATTATTGTCTAGTTACTAATTCAAATTAGATACGATACTTTTGACAAAACGAAATACTTTACAGTTCTATATTTTTAATCAAATCAAATGTTCAAATGTTTGTAAATCTAAGAGACTTAACTGCTGCTGTTATCAGTCCCTAGGCTTATTCTCAGCTGGCCGCGGTGCCCGAGGGGATTGAGGCGCTCCAGTCACGGTCTGCACGGCCACTACGGTCGGGGATTTGAATTCCCCCTCGGGCATGGATATTTTTGCCGTCCTTAGTGTTAGCTAGTTCATAAGTAGTTTGTAAGTTTAGGGACTGATGACCCTATAGTTAAGTCCCATAAGCTATACAAACATTTGAACATTTTTGCTTATTCCCACACTGTGTGTGTGTGTGTGTGTTGTCCTTAGGTTAGGTTGGTTTAAGTAGTTTCTAAGCCAAGGGACTGATATCCACACTAGTTAAGTCTCATAGACTTACAAACAATTGATTTTTTTTCATCGATGACTTGTTACTGGGCACGTAGATGGCAAACATAGATTTTTTTTTAAAGCATCGATGTTTACAAAAACTGATGTATCGTTTGTATCTCTACGTAAGTAGATTTCAAATCAGCCCACACCTCACTGCAAAGGCGGATACTTATTCTGGAAACCCTCAGAATATGTCCGAGCCATTTCTCTGAAGTATCCTTTCTTGTAGCACTACTGCTGCCGAAGGAGCTCTTCTGTGAGTTCCAGAAAGTCGAAGAAAGGCGCTGGGAGAATGTGATTCTTACCTAACTGCAACTGGAGTTCTTTAGGCCTGTCTGTCCTGTAGGATGGAGACCAATAGGCTTCTGCTCTACACTACGTTTAACGTGTCATTGGACTACACACCGCTCCCTATTCTAATGGCTTCCGCAATCGTAAAATTAATGTAGCTTACAGCAGCTTTCTAAATGTCCTCAGTAGGTTTTCATCGAGGAAATAATTAGAATATGCGAAGGATCTAACCTGATAGTTCACGAAGAGAAGGCATTTATACAGTGAATTGGTTTTACATTAGCAGTTTCTAGAAAATATTAAAAGCATTTCAGTTTGAATATTCACCCGTGCCGTGGCGGATTAGCCGTGCGCACTGGGGCGCCGTGCTGCGGTCTGCGCGGCCGCTCGCCGTCGGTGGTTCCAGTCCCCCCTCGGGAATGGGTGTTTATGTTGTCTTTAGGTTACGTTACCTTAGTTTAAGTAGTTTATAAGCTACTGACTAATGGCCAAGTAATTAAGTCCGATGGATTTACAAACATCTGAACATTTATTCACTCGTTCGGTTAGCCGTGCGGTCTAACACACCGCTTTCCGAGACGGGGAGGCATACCGGCCCCGGTTCGAATATGCCCGGCGGATTAACGAAGATGATCGGGGTGCCGGGCAGCCTGGATGTGGTTTTTAGGCGGTTTTCCACATCCCCCTAGGTGAATACCGGACTGGTCCCAAAGTCTCGCCTCAGTTACACGATTCGCAAACATTTCGTAGCACTTTACACTTTCACACTATACACAGACATATGGGGTACAGCCGGCCGCGGTGGCCGAGGGGACTGAGGCGCTCCAGTCACGGTCTGCACGGCCACTACGGTCGGGGGTTCGAATCCCCCCTCGGGCATGGATATTTGTGATGTCCTTAGTATAAGGTAGTAAAAAAGTAGTTTGTAAGTTTAGGGACTGATGACCCCGTAGTTAAGTCCCATAGACTATACAAACAACATATGGGGTACACATTTGCTCCCCAGGGGGGGGGGGGCTTGGGGTGGCGGCAGGAAGGGCATCCGGCTACCTCATAAATATTAATACACGCCAAATCCGAATTCAACAAGGCCGACCGTGCATGTGCGGGAACATGGCCAGAGAGATTTCAGTTTGAATATTCAAAATTATTTTTACTTGAGTTTGCTTCAAAGCACTAACACAAATTAGCGAAATGGAAGTAATAACGATTATGTTGTTGTTCTTTTCATCGCTTCTAATAGCCGTTTGAAGCAACTATGTAGGCTATTTTATCGTGTATAACTCTCTTCCTGTATTCATAGCAACTATAACTACATTCTTTTGAGCATTTTCAACTGCATTCAAGGCCCTACAATTTAACCCTCCACATTTCTTCTATAAGGAAATTGCTCGCTGCTTTAGTAAGCGTCCTGACAAACTCTTTCAGTGAGTATAAATGTAGCAGTGTTTTCATATAGTTCCGATTGTACTGCCTTACTGCAGTAGCGTTTGTTTCCAAGAGCACTTTCTATATGTACACGGCATGGAACAGCTGACGAATAAGACAGTATGGAAGTATGATTACAATTGATGGTATGTGGGCTGTTGAGTAAAGTAGTTCAAACACTATTTTCTGTGTACAAGTTTGAGGACCATGGAAACCACAATATTACAGTGAAGCTTAGAAATTGTCCAACATCTATTCTTATAGACAGCATTTGAACAACACTTCGTTACATTATGAATACAACTTATGGTATGAGGGCTTTGCTTATTTAATGAGAGGGACGGAGAAGAATCAAATCACTAGAACACTGAAACTCAGTGGCAACAAGTGAAAATTTGAACGGGGCCGGGAGTCGAACCCGGGTCCTCCACTTCGGGCCAGTGGTCGCCGCCCGTCCGCCTCAAATACTGAAAAGTAGTGCACTGTGGCTGTAGAGTATAAATGTAGCAGTGTTTTCATATAGTTACGAGTGGACCTGCAACTTACTGCAGTGGCGTTTGTATACACACACACACACACAGAGAGAGAGAGAGAGAGAGAGAGAGAGAGAGAGAGAGAGAGGGTGGGGGGGGGAGAGAGGTGGACTTTGTATTAAAATCGCAATGATATGCTGTTGGCTATCATCGTGGAAACACTGTTTCTCTTTACACGCTTGAGAGATATAATAGTACAATGGAATCCATGATGTTACGGGGTAACTCAGAAACTGTCTAATATTATTGCTGTAGGCAGCTGGTGCAATATGAATAGGACGCTTTGGCAATATTAATGCATTTGTTGGTATGTCGGCTTTGCTATGATATCGCATTGACCTGCAATTGGTTACCGTCGGGTAAACATTGTTTCTCTGTACATGATTGAGGGCCATACAAGCCAAATGGATATCGCTGTATTACAGTGTAGCTTTCCACTTTTTCTGTATTATCGGTAGCTATCTACAGCAACAGTTGTTACTAGGGCGAAACACAGCAGCGTTTGACTACAATTATGAATCACTTATACCTGAAGAAAACATATGTTGCTTCTAGTGCCGAATCCTTGTAAGAATACAATATCCTTCACATATTCCCTGACATTGTTGACTAGAAGTCGATCTTACGTGAACTTCACAAATCAGCTCCAATAATTTCAACATGACTGTTGTTGGTAATATCACAAACATTCGTATCATTTGTTATTGTTTCACTCGCTATGTCGCGCGAGCTTCATATACCTCTACTTGGGTACTGTTCAAATCATTTCTTAAGTATCTGTCGGAGGGTACATTGAACCACTTTCAGACTATTTATCAACCATTCCATCCTCGAATAGCATGAGAAGAGAAAGAACTAAATGTCCCGTTAAAGTTCTGATCTTCTTATTTTATTGTGATGAGCATTTCTTGAAATATACGTTGGAGTCAACAATATATTGTCGCATTTGGAGGAGAAAGTTAAAGAACGAAATTTCGTAAGTAGATCTCGCCGCAATGAAAAACTTTGTTGTAAGGATTCCCACGCGGACTCCTTTATCATTTCCGTGACCCTCTCTCCTGCATCTTGATGATACTAAACGTGTTGCCCTTATTCGTAATTTTTTGATGTGCTTCGTCAATTACACCCGATATGAATCCGAACCGTGCAGCAATACTTCAGGTGAGGACAGACAATCGTCGTACATGTAACCTCTGTAGGAATACTATTGCAACTTTTGTCTTCTATCAATGAAATACAGTCTGTTTCGACTTCCGCACAACATTTTTATGTATACTTTCCAATTAGAGTCGGATGTAATTGTAATTCCTAGGTATTTAGTTGAATGTACAGCTAGAGGTCTGATTTATTTCTTTTGTGAACGACGTTATTTAAAAAAAAATGCTTGTTCAACTTAAGGGACTTAACTTCGTGGTCATCATTCCCTAAAACGACGTTAGTAAATTTCTGTTAGTACTTATGTGGACGACCTCACACTTTTCGTTATTTAGGGTCATTTCAAAATTTTAGCATCATATCGTTATCTGAACTAAATCGTTCTTCAGTTTGTTCTGATCTTCTGATGACTTTGCTGGACACGAAAAGATTGCAGCAGCACTTTAAACAGATAACGCAGGTATCTCAGATTTTCTTCTAAATCCTTTGTATAGATAAGAAAGAGCAGATAAGATATAACACTACCCTGAAGAACGCCGGATATCACTTGATTACGATATATCGCCCA
The DNA here is from genome assembly GCA_026315105.1 of Locusta migratoria. Lineage (NCBI taxonomy): Eukaryota > Metazoa > Arthropoda > Insecta > Orthoptera > Acrididae > Locusta > Locusta migratoria. The sequence continues at coordinate 445,849,686 of CM048755.1, read as the reverse complement.
CGTGGCCGTATAGAGTCTGCAAGCACCCTCTCCGCCCACACTCCAGCCGTTGGGTTCCTGGAAAAGGTGTGCAACTGTTTTCTCCGTTGCTGACCCATCACTCCGTAATCTGCGATCCGACAAACGTTCTGTGTCTGTATCGTAGCTGACGTTGTTTCACATAAACGCTCAAATTTCTACTCTTCTCTAAATAAACGTACCCAAATTCTGAATTGATAAATATTATAAAGGATTTTCATGCATATCAATGCATTCATTTAGATTTTTTTATTATAAATACATAGCAATATGAGTTTTCTGACTGAAGCTGACAGTCTGTTGCATTAGTATGCTCAATATTTTCATAATACGCTCCATTTGACACTCCATTTGACAAAATACAATCTCTGACAATAATGTTCGGCGAATATTTCGGTAATATGATCGTTGATGAACGATGTACTACAGTTACCTCGAAACAGTGACCTCCCGCAACTACGCAACGCAATCTGAATCATCTGAATTCCAAATAACACTGTCAGGAGCGTCAAAAACGTCACATGCAAATGAAAATGTAGCTTTCTTCTCTGCATACTTGATCATGTTGTTGAATGTGGTTGCACTGAACTGATCATGGATGAGTATATGGATATTGATAGCGTTGCCACTGTGGAGTACAATATCAATGTTGTGGTGTAAAACTCAATCACAAAACTTTTATCGACTTTTTTTTTTTTCACTGGCAAAAGTTTGAACGAGGCTCGTTGCACCAGGTGGAATGTTCAAATGTTTGTTAATCTAAGGAATTTAATTACGTTAGTCATCAGTCCCTAGACTTACGAACTACTTAAACTAACTTAAAGTAACTTATGCTAAGGGCAATACAGACACCCACAGACACTTACGAACTACTTAAACTAACTTGTGCTAAAGGCAACACAGACACCCATGCCCGAGGGAAGACTCCGACAGCGAGCAACCGCGCGCTCCGCAGGAAGGCGCCTTAGAACGCTCGGCCACTACACTGCGGCCCAGGTAGAATAGTTGTCAACTCTATTTGTTTATCTAGATTTACGATCAGATGCTGTTGATAGTTTAAAAATGTATTAAGAACCAGATAATGTCTTGTTTCAACATTGGGAGAGAGACAGTTATCTCGCCACTGGTGAAGAAAACGCCTGTCCACTGTTACTTGAGTTTGAAACCTTTATATATACGCTCGGAAGTCAGTTAATGTCAGTTAATGTTCATTTGTACAAGAGAACCAAATGTTCCTCTTGGTTCATGGAAGACGAGGAATAGTGGAGAGAGAAGTCTATTTTCCAAATAAATAATTAGCTGATTTGTATACGAATGCGATATTCAGGCGCTGATTTCACCCATACTAGTCTGCGGTATCTAAGAATATTATTATTAAATACAGATATGTCTGAATTAAGAATTTCAGCTGTTGAATGATTAGTTACTACAATGTACGTGAATTCAATACCCAATGGAATAGCTTAATTTTCTCTCTCTTCTCTTGCTTGAGCATGTTTGTGCGTTACAAATTGCGTAACTTTGCGATAAACATTTTTGTGAACTGCCTTTCACTTTCATTCCCGGATACGTTTAGCTTTCAAATCAGTTTTGTTTTCGTTTCTTTGTTCGTTAAGCTTGCCGGACTTTACTGCGGGGTCATCAGTCCCTAAACTTACAAACTACTTATCAACTAACTTATACTAAAGACAACAGTCATCCATGCACGAGGAAGGATTCGAACCTCCGACGGGGAACGGCCTCGCGCATCGGAGCATAGCGCCTCAATGCGCTCGGCCACTCCTCCGCGGCTTCAAATCAGTCAGTCCAAGCGCTCTATCTTAGATGCATCCACATCGCCTTATATCAAAACCATACACAGCCTTGCGATTAGACCATGCCTCTTCAAAAGTAAACCAAACGTTATCCTATATGACCTTGAGTTTCTCATGTTTGTTTCCTTGTTGTTCATAATATGTCTGGTAACGAGACAGCTAGTTCCTGTCCTTGACCCTTCTTAGTGTTGCGTGGTTGGCTTCAACGACTAGTCTTTATGTATGCCTTCAATCACCTTCTTGACATACTCGAAAGGAATTTAGTCGTTAGCTACCTTCACCAGAAAAGCGTTACAGGGCTTCTACTGTTCCTTAAACAATTTGGGAGACAATATGAGCAGCCCTCTTAGACTGTTCAAGGATTATGCTGCCAGTTATTGGTTAGTAAAGTCACCAAAAGATTAAAAGAAGCTGCAAAGTGATTTAGATACGATATCTGCAAGGTGGCCCTAAAGAATACTAGGTGTGAAGTCATCCCTATGAGCACTAAAAGAAATTGCACGATAAATCAGTCAAATCTACAGGCCATAAATTCAACTAAATACCTAGTAATAATAATTATGAACAACTTAAATTGGCAAGAACACACAGAAAATATTGTAGGGAAGACGAACCAAAGACTACGTTTAAGTGGCAGAACACTTAGAACATGCAACAGTTCTACTAAAGAAACTGCCTACTATACACTTGTGCGTCCTATTTTGGACTACTGCTGCCAAACATGTGGGACTGACGGAGGACACAGAGAAAGTTCAAAGGCGGACAGCTCGTTTTGTATTGTCGCGATATAGCGGAGGCAGTGTCACGGAAATGAAACTCGAGTTGCGGTGGAGATCATTAAATGAAAGGCGTAAAGGCGTTATTCGTTGCGACTAGATCTATTTAAGAAATTACTTTCACCGACTTTCTCTTCCGAATGCGAAGATGTGTTAGCACCCACTTACATAGAAAGAAATGATCATCGTAAAAAAAAGAAAAAAAAATAATAATAATATCTGATCGAAAACGGAAAGATTTAGGTATTCCTTTTTCCCGCTAGCTATTAGAGAACGGCATTATAGGGAAATATCATAAAAACGGTTCGATGAACCCTCTACCATGCACTTCATCGTGATTTGCAGTGTATTTATGTACATGTAGACTCTGCAATACATGTCCTGGAAACTTTACACAGTCTTCCTTCGGGATGGTGTTCAAAAGCCTGGTCACGTTTCGTTGGATACCAGGAATGTCGTCAAATCTCCATCCATTGAAAGTGAGTTTGAGTCGAGTGAACAGATATAATTCTGAAGGAATGAGATCCTGCGAGTATGGTGGGTGTTAAAGTTGCACGACAACGCTCGCCCACACACAGCCAGTATCGTCAAAGAGTGCATGGCAAAAAAAGAGGTAGTGCCGCTTTGAACATCCAGTGTACTCGCTGGATCTCAATCCTATTGCCTCGACTCAAACTCGCTTTAAAAGGAAACATATCTGACGATATTGCCGATATCCGTTACGAGGCTTTTGAACACCAAAGGAAGACTTGGTGCAAAGTTTCCAGGACATGTATCGCAGAGCTCAGTGGGTGTATAGTTGTGGAGGTGACTATTTCGAAGCACAGTAAGCTAACTGTAGTTAACAGTTCACCTACGTTAATATTACTGGACTATTCACCGATCTTCATTGTCAGAGATTGTAAAAGATTTCCTATGTTAATCCATTGCAGCCGTCTATTTGCTACCGCTGACATCTGAATTTTGTGTAGTTACAGGTGGGTAATTTCAGGTAATAATTCACTATCAGGAAAACAAAATTCGAAGAGAAGCTGTAGTCCAACTGAGTGAAAACCGTCTGAAAATTATTAGGGGAGACTTCCGATATTTGATCGCAATCTTTCGCTAAATTCGTCACACGTTTTACTTATCTGCTGAATCCAGACTGGGTGTGAGACGCGTTCAAATGTTTGTAAATCTAAGGGACTTAACTACTGTGGTTATCAGTCCCTAGACTTACAGACTACTTAAACAAACTTAAACTAACTTAAGTTGAAAACACACACCCATGACCGAAGGAGGACTCAAACCTCCGACGGGTTGTTTGGAACAGGGGGACGAAACTGCTAAAGTTATCAGTTCCCCGGTGGGGAGGGGAAGGAGTGGAGATAGGAAACGAGGGGAAGGGAAAGGAAATGCAGGCCAGGCAGGAAAAAAGGAAGAAAGACTGCATTAGCTCGGGGACCCGTACTCACCAGGCACGTATTCACGGAAGAACTGTGAGCCTCTTTGGCGGGGGAGGGGGGGGGGGCAGCAACTGCGCGCTCTGCAGTAAGACGCCTTAGAGCGCTCGGTCATTCCACTGTGAGACGTGTGGTGACATACTACGGTTAATCCAAAAGTAAGGTGCGATGCGCCGTAAATATTTGAAAGCGGCGCCAAGGACAAAACACGCATGCGTGCCGACTCTTGGCATACCTTGCGCGTTAAACGCCGTTCTTACTGTTGCTGTGTGCCGTTGATAGTGTTAGTTCACAATGTATAAGACAATCAGCACGCCGACTGTGAGGTAAGGGCAGTGATACGGTTTTTGTCTGCAAGAAACATTTCAGCGGCAGAAATCCATCGGCAGATTACTGAAGTGAGTGACAGTAAAGTGCCCAAGTGGTTGCTAGCTTTTAATGAAGGACAGGGAAATGTGCACGATGCACCACGCTCCGGCCGACCATCCTTGATTTCAGACTAGTTAGTTCATACGCCTGACGACAAATTCGTAGCGACAGACGATTCACTACCTAAAGGAGTTTCTTGGCGACAAGTGATTCGACACAGATCAAGTGAAAGAAGCTGTTAAAGACTGGTTATCTTCGCAGGCGGCCCATTTCTACAACTTAGACATTGGCAAGCTTGTTAAACGATATGACAAATATCTAAGCATGGAGATTATGTAAAAATAACTAAATAAAGCCGGAAGAGATGTCAATAAAACAATTGCGTTGGAAACAAGGTTGATTTTGGAGTTTTTGTTTTAACCGGACCTTACTTTTGGAATATACCTCGTATATTGCTCTCAGTAGTAGTTCAGTCCTTATCCTCTCCTGGTGTGCAGCTTTTCTCAGAAAAATGAGCAACGCGACACCAGCATTGTGGACGTGTTCTACGGTACGGCTGTTCACATTGGTCGCCTTCACTACATGCCAAAGCTGCTCTTTCACTTACTAATAACTGACGAGGAGCCTGCTGTCACACTCTCACATTCCATGTGAGCGCCTTTCCAGGGGATGCATTCACTTGATATTCATAGCGAGCCCACATTTTTGCTTTTTGAAAAACTGTACATTTTTTAAAAAATTTGTAACCGCAGAGATTCTAAATTTGAAAGTTATACTGCAATCTCAGAACAAGCACTAATCACCTTACGGACCATGAATTAGTGTACACTTTTAAATCTGTATAACTGAATCTCAATGCGTTAGTTTACAATGACTGTCTTAGCCAAACAATTTTTTCTGTCTTGTACACAGGCGCCATTCTAAGATATTGTCAAGCTACAGAGAGCAGTATACCTGCTCCAGTGTTATAATTCAGAAGCAAGTGCCGAAGTTCAAATTAGTAAATCAATCAGTCATACAACATAAGTAGTCCGCACGAATAGTCGGTGATATGCTTCGATACTGATGGTACTCCACGAAGTTTTAGGATGGCTGAGATCGTCTATGAACGTAAACCAAACCTGTCTTTGCAACGCTCCAAAGATATGATTACCACCCACATCACCATGGAGGCATGAATAATACTGAGGGGCTTCTAAAGAAACAAAGTTTCATGTTAAATCTGTCTGCCCTCCTTGGCGTGTTTGATAGAGCGATTTTGGTCGCGAGCCGAGTAGGGAATGAATAAGCTGATTATTGGAGAATCTAGAAGTGTACTTTCAGTTTTTCTCAAATTCTGATATTTTCCGGTAGATTTTCCAAAAATTTTCTTTCATACAAATCTTGTCCTGAGAATTACGAACAGAACAAAGAAAAGATCAGTCAAATTGGTGAAGCCATTCTAGAGTTTTACGCTTAGCAACACATTTGGCGATTCATTTTTATTTATATTGATATTTTCAATTACTATTAAATTAAATGAGAGGTCGGTCCCATCCAACCCTACTAGAAAAGGGTCGGGGACAAAGTGGGCAGCCCACGGAAACCGAATCCTGGTCCTATTTACGCATTCGAAGAAGACAGTCGTCAGATGGCATACGATGCAACTTATTTCGTTTTAGTGGCCAGCATTGTTTGCGAACGCGTTGTTCCGTGTCATAATGCGATCGACAGTAATCCGATGCAGTCCGCCATACGAGGAAGACAAAAGTCGTTACATGACCCTGTTCGGTATCCATCTTCTAGAGAGGGTACGACTGTTGGTGTGATTGTCCGTTTCCCTTAGGCATTTCGCCAGAGATAATATGGAAGGATATATGTAGCCTGCCGTACTGTTGTTGATCTTCGATTAAGATATTTCGTTTTGGTTCTGGGCAGGATCACCTGTCACTTCTGTTGGCATTATGTAGCTAATGGGGAGTGTTATGGGATTTGCAGGATGTGACACGTCACCGACAGCTGTCGGAAACAGTCTGCATGAATAGATTCCGATCGGACATGGCCTTCCTCGCTGCAGTCGATGCAACCACACGGCTGTCCGCCGTACATGACGATAGTTCTACAGCCTCCAGTAACTAAGTAGGATGGCACATACTCCATGAATTTCATTTGCAGCACCCCATTGAAGACGTGTTGTATCTCATACGTTTACCATTCTTCAGCCAAGTGGCTTATTACGTTTCTGTTCGGTAACGCTTTTATCACATCTCAGGCTAGACTTCAACAAAGAACTCGAAGACAGCCAGAGTGTAGGGCCCAAATCCAGCATGGTCTCTCGTAGCCCTTATATGCCCGCCACATGACGTAGTTTAAGTCACGTGAGTGTCTGAGAGACATCAGTACACATTTCATCAATTTGAGATAGACGATTTATTAGTGGACATTAATGATGTCTTGGCGTGGCGTTCTTGTCAGACGAACGCGTTACAGTTGCCGCGGAGGGAACGTCAACAGAAATTCTAGAGCGCGCTTCGCCAAAGGCGAGATGCAGCAGGACGCACCCGCCTGTCTGCTACCGAAAGCAGACTGCTCAGTTGGTTACGGACTCCTTGCTTATTAGGGTGGTTTTACACGGGAGCGCGAGCCGCTACAGTCAGCCGCTCACGACAACTGAGGTTCGGCTCACTGTAGATACACGCCAGCTGTGGACGCAAGCCAGCTCGCTACCCTCACTTCACTCCAACTTGTTTTCCGGTCATTGATTCTCGCAGTATGCTGCAAACAGTGATTTGTCGCTGTCGCAGCTCTGGTGATATCGAAAAAGAGAAAGAAGAGGTCGAGGAGAAAGTTTTGGTGCCACTATTACTAACACAAGATTAGAATGCTGCATTTGCCTTAAAAGGCTGAAAACTGGTGTAGATACTACAATCTTGCGGTTTCATCTAAGCAGAGAAAGCATCCACATTGTTCGTTGGAAGAGAGGGTAAACTTGATTCGAATTCTTATGATATGGATGTACTGTAAGCTTGGAATAATAACCGAGCCGCCGCGTTGGAGTAGCCGAGCGGTCTAAAGCGTCTCGCTGCGGAGCGCGCGGTTGCCCGTCGTGGAGGTTCGAGTCCTCCCTCGGGCATGGGTGTGTGTGTTGTCCTTAGGTTAGTTTACCTAGGTTTAAGTAGTTGCCGGCCGCGGTGGCCGAGGGGACTGAGGCGCTCCAGTCACGGTCTGCACGGCCACTACGGTCGGGGGTTCGAATCCCCCCTGGGGCATGGATTTTTGTGCCGTCCTTAGAATTAGCTAGGTCGTAAGTAGTTTGTAAGTTGAGGGACTGATGACCCCGTAGGTAAGTCCCATAAGCTATACAAACATTTGAACATTTTTAAGTAGTTTGTAAGCTACGGACTGATGACCACGCAGTTTGGTCCGATAGATTTACAAACATTTGAATAACCGAGCCTTTAATTTTGTTTGCTTCAGGGTGAAAAACTAATAACTGAAAGTGACGATGTAGGACGTTACGTTCTCGCCATCACCCGTCCGTCTCATTCACCTTTCAACCTTTAGGACTGACTTTCGCAGTGTCGAGGTAGTGATATGATCCTTGAATCAATAGGAGAAAAATGGTAATTTTTTAATTTTTAGTATTAAACCCCGCATTACATTTCGATAAAAGCAACGAACGGAAGACGGCATAAGTTCTGTTTTAGTTCCCAATTTTATCAGATTTTTTTTCTTTTTTGTTATTTTACGTATCTTGAAAACTAATGCAAAAGTCTGAGGGAGTCTTAAAATTTTTCAGGTTCATTTACTTATTACTGGAAATAATAGAAATAAAAAACGGAAAAACCGGTTATTTAAAAAGCTGGTTGAATATTTTTTTTTTTTTTTTTTTTTTTTTTTTTTTTTTTTTTTTTTTTAAGTAAGGTTAAACTGGAGGTGCAAAAGCCGTTATAACCGAGTACCGGTTGTTTCAGCGATTTACGCCATCGCTACTTCGTGTGACAGGACGTCAGCCTGTTGCCGGCACCCCAGTTCACCACACTTGTCGCCAGTCGAAAATGTGTGGGGTATGGTGACGACCACCAAAGATGAACTTCGGAACCACGTGACTGTGGTTATACCGCAGGAGGCCACTGACTCGTTATATGCATCGATGCCATCACGACCATAGCGAACCCTGCGTGTTCTAGCAACAGGACACACACTACACCGAGGTGACTGAAATTTCTGATTTCTTCAGAACATACCAATTATTATGTTCCGTGAATATGAACTTCCTATCTCAATCTTTCAAGGTGTTCTGTTCTTTTCTGAACAAAATATGTAATTGTGACTTCTCAAAAGCTAAAATCAACTTTACTTCGTTCCTAGAAAAGTAAATTACAAAATTCCTTGACCTTACCAAAATCCAAATTCACATCTGTCGGGCATCGACCACCATATTTAATTGCATCAGCTCACGACGACGTCGCATGTTACACAGATCACTTGAATAAACGTGTATAAGGAAGTTTCCTATAAAATGCAGCAGCTATAGGGGGAGTGTGGTGCGCAAGCGATCCACATGCGACATCTGTGATTCACTATCCCATCACACTTGATTAGTCAGTATACACTTTCAGTATGCACGCTGCTCATTTCCTTCGTATACTCTAATTGGTCTGGTTATTCCACTTGTACACTTCTGCCAGATCCCCCCCCCCCCTAGGATATTGTCACAGAACTGGTAGGATGGTCCAACCAATCTTCTGACAGCAACCTGATCAACTGCAGCCTACACCTCTGCCATGTGAAAGAAGGATACGTGCAAATCCGAACACATACACTGCTGGCCATTAAAATTACTAAACCACGAAGATGGCGCGCTACAGACGCTAAATTTAACCTACGGGAAGAAGATGCTGTGATATGCAAATGATTAGCTTTTCAGAGCAGTCACACCTACAACCTGCTGACATAAGGAAAGTTTCCAACAAATTTCTCATACACAAACGGCAGTTGACCGGCGTTGCCTGGTGAAACGTTGTTGTGATGCCTCGTGTAAGGAGAAGAAATGCGTACCATCACGTTTACGACTTTGATAAAGGTCGGATCGTAGCCTATCGCGACTGCGGTTTATCGTATCGCGAGATTGCTGCTCGCGTTGGTCGCGATCCAATGATTGTTAGCAGAATATGGAATCGGTGGGTTCAGGAGGGCAATACGGAACGCCGTGCTGGATTCCAACGGCCTCGTATCACTAGCAGTCGAGATGACAGGCATCTTAGCTGCATGGCTGTAACGGAGCGTGCAGCCACGTCTCGATCCCTGAGTCAACAGATGGAACGTTTGCAAGACAACAACCGTCTGCACCAACAGTACGACGACGTTTGCAGCAACATGGACTACCAGCTCGGAGACCATGCCTGCGGTTACCCTTGACGCTGCATCAGAGACAAGACCGCCTGCGAACGTGGGTGCACGAATGGCAAAACGTCATTTTTTTCGGATGAATGCACGTTCCGTTTACAACATCATGATGGTCGCAATCGTGTTTGGCGACATCGCGGTGAACGCACATTGGAAGCGTCATCGCCATACTGGCGTATCGCCCGTCGTGATGGTATGGGGTGCCATCGGTTACACGTCTCCGTCACCTCTTGTTCACATCGACGGCATTTTGAACAGTGACCGTTACATTTCAGATATGTTACGACTCGTGGCTCTACCCTTCATTCGATCCCTGCGAAACAAAAATGTTCAAACGTTTGTATAGTCTATGGGACTTAACTACGGGGTCATCAGTCCCTAAACTTACAAACTACTTACCAACTAGGACGGCACAAATATCCATGCCCGATGGGGGATTCGAACCCCGGACCGTAGTGGCCGTGCAGACCGCGACTGCAGCGCCTCAGTCTCCTCGGCCACCGCGGCCGGCCCCTGCGAAACCCTACATTTCAGCAGCATAATGCACGAATGCGTGTTGCAGGTCCTGTACGGGCCTTTCTGGACACGGAAAATGTTCGACTGCTGCCCTGTCCAGCACATTCTCCAGATCTCTCACCCACTGAAAACGTCTGGTGGCCGAGCAACTGGCTCGTCACAATACACCGGTCACTACTCTTGATGAACTGTGGTATCATGTTGAACCTGCATGGGCATCTGTACTTCCCAGTTCTGTTTGACTCAATGCTCAGGCGTATGAAGGCCGTTATTACGGCCAGAGATGCTTGTTCTGGGTACTGATTTCTCAGAATCTTTGCGCCGAAATTGCGTGAAAAAGTAATAAAAAAATGTTCAAATGTTTGTTAAGCTTATGGGACTTAACTACGGGGTCATCAGTCCCTAAACTTACAAACTACTTATGAACTACTTACAAACTAGGACGGCACAAATATCCATGCCCGAGGGGGGATTAGAACCCCCGACCGTAGTGGCCGTGCTGCCTCAGTCACCTCGGCCACCGCGGCCGGCGAAAAAGTAATCACATGTCATTTCTAGTATAATTGTTTTTGTCCAATGAATACCCGTTTATCATCTGCATTTCTTCTTCGTGTATCAATGTTAATGGCCAGTACTGTAAATAACTGCAGACAGTCTGTGATGTTGCTGGCTAATTCAAAAAATGTTCAAATGTTTGTAGAGCTTATGGGACTTAACTACGGGGTCATCAGTCTCTAAACTTACAAACTACTTATGAAATAGCTAATACTAAGGACGACACTAATATCCATGCCCGAGGGGAGGGGGGGGATTCGAACCCCGACCGTAGTGGCCGTGCAGTCCGTGACTGACGCGCCACAGACCGCTTGGCCACCGCGGTCGGCAATTGCTAATTATGCGTACATATCTTAGCACACAGTCCCCTGGAGTCAAACGCATTCATCTCATCCCACCTTTCTCTACTCTCTCTTCTCCAAGTGTGAAATGTCAGGGAGATTGTGGAAAGATGTGTATGTATGCTTAATCAGCAAGATCTCAGAGAAATCAGTACTTGTTAACATATTTAAAATGATATGTGCCTGATTTTTCATATTAAAGGGAAATGAGGTGCAAACGTATCAAGCCCCTACCTGAGATAGGTCAGGGGGCTGTGTATTAGTATCAACAACAATTAGAGAAGTAATTGCGTGCAATGTTGAAGAACGAAATATGTGGCCTATGTAACAATTGTGTACCACTCTATTCTCAAAGCTCATATATATGAAACACGTCAAAGTGAAACTATTATTTCTTTAAGTTGACGATAATGTGTCAGCTATAGCGACATTTGAAATAGTATACACATGTTGGTGATTTGTGATTGGCTGTAACGAATAATACTCCGAGGATCATAAAAAATTAAACGATATACGAGTGTTGGAACTTAGTGACAACACTGCTGTGGAGAAACTATACAATGGAATCTACTATTGTCGCTGATAGCACACATTGTTGACATACCTACCCTACCTCCGAGCAAATGGACCGCCCATCCCACGCCGCGGTGGAGTAGCCGAGCGGTCTAAGGCACCTCGCTGCGGAGCGCGCGGTTGCTCGCCGTGGAGGTTCTAGACCTCCCTGGGGCATGGGTGTGTGTGTTTGTACGTAGGTTAGTTTACCTAGGTTTAAGTAGTTTGTAAGCTACGGACTGATGACATGCAATTTAGTCCGATAGATTTACAGATACTACTATACCCATCGCCCGTCACCGGCGTGAGCACAATCGAGGGAAACAGTCACTTGTGAGCGAGCGGTCTAACGTCACGGTGTCACTACGTTTTCGAAACAACGAGACCATCAATGCATAGTATTACTGTTCGTTTTTGGAGCATCACTTGCCACCTGCGAAAGAAGCGGCAACACTTCCTGTGCCACCCACCCATCATTTTGCACGACAATGCGCAGAGGCATACAGCGCAAGCTCTGTTTGGTAGATAGGACAGCGAAGTACCGTATCATCCACCATACTCCCCGGACTTATGTCCTTGTGACTTTTGATTCCGAAGATGAATGAACCACGTCGTGGTATTCGCTTCACAACTGTTCCAGAGATCGACAGGCAGTAGACCGCTCCATTCGCACCATAAACTGAACAGACTCTGATAACGGTACACTACGCCCTCCACATCCCTGGGAACGGGTTCTACACAACGCCAGTGACTACTTTGAAGGACAGTAACAGGTGCAAACATGTAACGCTTGTGTATCGGTTGTGAATAAATAGTTGCCACTATATAAGTTCCAACCCTCGTATAATAAAACTTAAGGCATTCCCTATTAGAAAAGTCCAAAAAAAAAACTTGAAATGGAAGATATCTAATTGAAGAAATGCAAAGAGTTATATTTGCCGAAAACAACCATCATGAAGGTACTACATAAAGTGTTATTGTAAGGACAGGTCATTCCAACTGTGTTAGTAAGGCTTATAAATTACTTCTAATACAGTACATGGAAAATCTACATCTTCCTCGAGCGTAAAACGTATCAGTAAATACTTTAAGAAATTTTAAAACTGATCAACTACTTAAAAGTACAGGCAGAGGAAACGGATGCAAGGACATTTGTTATATTATAGGACTTACGAAAAATCAATTTATAATATCCATCCCTATTTTGTTCTGCTTAAAAATGATTTCACTGTATCTAAATGTGTTGGTAACAACATTGCACATGTTCCATTAAGAAACTCATGCAGAGTTTAACATTGATAGACTGATTAGTTTAACGACGTTCCGTTCTCTTAACAGGTATAAGCAGCTGCCAATTAGTCAGCAATAGGCATTTGTAGTGCTACCAATAGTACAGATAATTTATCAGTGCCAATAACATCTTGACTCTTAATTAGGGGCTCTATCTGGATAGCAACAAGCGTGGTAAAAGGATTGTATTACTGTCTCTATCATGTGGAAATGAAGCTACGATTTTCATCTGCAGCGGTAATAATAAGTCATACGCGTTTTTACTGTTATAGAACAAGAATATAGACAGTTTGCACGATGAAAAACATTGAAACAATTTGAGGGTGCACTGTGTACAGTGACAGAGCCACAGTCGTTGCTGATTGTACCTCAACTTACAAGTTACAGCATCTTCTTTTTCTGGGCTTATCCAAAGTCTTGACAGCGTCGGCATTTTCACTTTGATTTGGTAATACTACAGGAAGAATATTGTCAGATGGCCCTTTAGCCCCTTGCAAAGTGTTCGTGTACATTTACGAAATACTTCTAGATCAAGTCACTGAGGTGGCACAGGGCTGCCAACCCAGTATTTACTTATAATACGTGAAACTTAAATACCAAATCGACGATAGCCGGCGCACCTGTCTTCGTCGTTAATGAATTAGGTACATTCAATCCAAGGACAAAAATGTTCAAATGCTTGTAAACCTACTGGACCAACCTTCTACGGTAATCAGTCCCTAGACTTACAAACTACTTTAACTTATACTGAGGACAACACACACACGCATGCTCGATGGAAGACTGGAACCTCCGGCGGGAACGGTCGCACAGTCCGTAGCATGATACCTCAGACCTCGCGGTTATTCCCGCACGGCAAATCCAGCGACAGGCGCACCTTCCTAATCTGTTTTGTAATGAAGCTGGATATGTGTAAATGATTGTAAACGATACCTGTTGTTCTTGTTTTGGTCTTCAGTCAAGAATCTAGTTTGATGCATCTGTCCACGCTACCCCATCTTGCGCAAGCCTCTTCATCTCTTAGTAATAACCTGCTAACTATATTCGTCTCTTGACTTCCATCTGCGATTTTAACTCCCCAAACATCATTTTATTGCTAAAGCGATGATTACTTTATGTTTCAGAATATGTCCTGCCAATTAATTCCTTCTTTTAGTTCAGATACGCCAGAAGTTTCTTTTCTCCCCAATTCTGTTCAATATGTTTACTCGATCTACCAATCAGAAGCTCAACATTCTCCTGTAGCATGAAATTTCAAAACCTATCATTTTTGTTTCTGAACTCCTTACCCTGCCGTGTTAGAAAAGTGAGTCATATTTGTTTTGTACTGATACACAGAAAAAATCTTTTATCATTCTGAAAAATAATTCAGACAATTTTTGGTTCATTAGAGTGCTGTATTACTTTTGATACGAATGATATTTCGCCTACATATTCTCTGGAAGAGCAAAGTCTCCTCTCCTCTGTTTGTGGAACCAAGCGTAAAGGCATTACTACTCCTCACACCCACAACAGTTCAGCCACGCTTTCACTTGATGACTGAATTTTTTCCTGTAGTTCGTCTTAGGTATCACCAGTTACAGTGTGACATGTGGAAGTATCATTATAGCACTTCATTTAATTTCATTTATCTGGCACCATGCCGTCCGAGGTGGCCGAGGGGACTGAGGCGCTCCAGTCACGGTCTGCACGGCCACTACGGTCGAGGGTTCGAATCCCCCCTCGGGCATGGATATTTGTGCCGTCCTTAGTTGTAAGTAGTTCATAAGTAGTTTGTAAGTTTAGGGACTGATGACCCCGTAGTTAAGTCCCTTAAGCTTAACAAACATTTGAACAAATTTTGGTCTCTGACTTATATCTGACACAGAGACGGAACCACATTCGTCACTAAGCGAATCTTAAGTTACTTGTGAATAAAGCCGGTCATATATATATATTGTACTGTTATAGGAAACATCATTGCCGCTTTTGATACAAACAATTTACAGATGGAAATACCTCTGCGGCACTTAGTTCAAACGTCCATTGTACTTTATACGAAGTGGGATGCAAATTAAACTAAATTCGTTTTGAAGTGCACTGCAACTTCTATGTTATACCAGTAGTGCCAATAGAGAGATCCACGCGTAGTTTGCACTTTTAATTAGAAATTAAAAGAAGAGAATTTCTGGATCGATTTCGCCGTGCAACAAAATGGGTGCAAATATAGAAATAAAGGCATGTTTGTGCGCGTCCTGCAGGCGTAGAAAACAGGACGGCTTATTCTAAGGGATAAATGATTAACTGTCTCATATTTAATGACGGGCAAAATACTAAACTGTATAGTTTGTCCACGATAACTTGACGATTTGCGCGGTGGCTGCTGGGAGATCCAGTAGGCGTGTCTTGCATGCACATTGTGGCTGCCGCGGGGCGTGGAGGCTGAGGGGAAGGCAGTTTGATGCAGTGCTGGAACCGTTACTCTAACAATGTGTACAGTAACATTTCGCGTCAAGGATCATTGTAACGTTGGCAGCACTTGTAAATAAATGAAAATCTTTCAACTAGTGTCGACATTCTCCAATTGTGGTAGCACCAGTAAAATCGTAAAGTTATCGTGGCCAAATAGTAAGTAGGGAGGGAGGAGGAAGCGAAAAATTCGTTTTTGTATGTGTTTGTTTGGTAATTTGTGTGTGTGGGGGGGGGGGGGGGTCATCGCCGCGGTGGAGTAGCTGAGCGGACTAAGGCACCTCGCTGCGGAGCGCGCGGTTGCTCGCCGTCGGATGTTCAAGTCCTCCCTGGGGCATGGGTGTGTGTGTTTGTCCTTAGGTTAGTTTACCTTAGTTTAAGTAGTTTGTAAACTACGGGCTGATACCACGCTGTTTGGTCAGATAGATTTACAAACATTTGAACATTTGATTTTTGTGGTTCATCTTTTCCGCCTCTTCCTACGGCACCCAAACTGTCCCTGGATGTAGGCAACCACGTCGTATAATTTAGGTTCTCACTCATTGCAGCGACACCAGACCGAGGAGGTGGTCAGAATCGGGACACCTCGGTAAAAACAATGTCGTGCCTGCACTACCATGATGATGGGATTAGCATCCGGGGACACCGTGAAGAGAACCTGTTGCCGTATGAATCGCCATGAAGTCATACAGCCAAGAATATGGTTTGTGCTGATACAGGATTCCGGTCCAGCTTCTCTCTAGTACATACTTCCGGTTCACTAATCATCCGGCGCTGTATCTCTGAAGTTATGGAACCTATTGTCCTCCTATACATTTGGAGGCGACCACACGTGGCTTTCAATGTTAAAGACTTGTTCGTCGCCCATCGGACTGCACTGCTACGAAAATATCCGGTCGATGATTACAGAACGACTACCCGTGGATACACGACCCACAGCTACATTACGTCAAGTATGGCAACACTTGGAAACATGGGCTGTATTTTTAATCATACGATCTTTGTACAATGTGTTGACTCGCAAATAAATTTGCCTGTGATATCTCTGGTCCTTGTCGGTTTTGCTTTCTGGTTGGCCAGTAGCTAATTAATATAGTATTACTTAACGATTGGAGAGCCCATGAAAATGTCTCACTTGTTTCGATTATCAGTCCCTAGTAGACTTGCGCATAATAGTTCGCGATCGTTCTTTTCGTTCGTTCTTTTAGTTCGTCCGCTCCCAGTGATGGCTGAGCGGCGTGGTCTGCGCATGCAGGTGGAGGGAGAAGTTCTCCAAACTAGCTGCTTCATGTGCTTGCTGCTTGAGCAGCTAACGATATCACGCAAACTAAAAGAAACAGTCTGTGGATAATTTCTCGCGTTTAAGTTTAGAGTTATCCCTATATCTTGGCATTATGGAATTTATAAGTCAGATATTGCAGAGTGCAGAATACTTCAAAAAAAAAATTTTTTTTGTAGCACTGAACTATGTAATCTAGCAGGTAGACCCTCACCTCGAAATGACTTATCAGCAGAAGGCGAACACGTGATTTTTAATTCTGCTACGCGCCGTCTCGCTATTGCCCGTCGGTCTTTGGAAAAGAATCCAACGAACTAAGAAGCGAGATACGTTTGGCATAATAGTTCGCGACCGATCGCGCATATTTTAGTTCGCGACCGATCGCGAAGTAGATCGCTCTTTTTAGTTCGTCCGCACTTTTTAGTTCGTCCGCTCTTTTTAGTTCGTCCGCTCTTTTTGGCTTTTGCTACCGCTACTAAAAGAGCTCTCTCTTTTGTTATGACAGCTTTCTTATATAATGAACCAGTGTTGCCAAACCGTGTGCTATTACCCGTATTTTTGGGCAATTAGACATCAAATACTTAAGCAAATAAACCAGTTATGGGTGATACAATGGTATTCAACTACTTTGCATACAGAGTAATCATAGTACTTTATTTTTAAAATGGATTTCTTGTGGCAGTGAACTATGAAACTAAAGCTGAGCTACATCTCAGCTCGAAATGACGGTAACTGGCAGAAGGGAATCACGCGATTCTGCGCTCTCTCGCGCCCTCTCGCTGTTCCCCGTCAGTCTTCGGAAAAGGGGCGGACGAACTAAGAGGCGAAGGATCTGCGAACTAGTTTGCGTAGTTCGCCTGTGGGAGCGCTCTTCCGAACTTGGTCGTTCCCGAACTACACAAGACTAGTCCCTAGGATTACAAACTACTTTAACTACCTTATGCTAACATGCACACCCATGCCCAAGAGAGGACTCGAACCTCTGACGGCGAGGAACCGCGCGCTCCACAGCAAGATGCCTTAGAGCACTCTTTCACTCCACCGTGGCTCACCAGTATGTGAAAACCTTTTCTATATCAAAATCAGCCATTCATCGCTCAGGCTGGAAATGCAGGGTAATGAATGGTGTGAGATTACCGCCCAATAGAAATATTGGTAATTAATAGCATTTGATAATTAAACAGTATGAAGTTCATTGGAAACATTGACCATGCCAATGCACTAAATGTTACACAATTTTAATCTTATTAATTATGGTAGCAATGTATGTACGCAGTTGGGTGACAACATTTACAGTTAGGCCATAGGTAGAAATTCTCCACGTTGAGATTTGCTGTGTGCTTGTAGCTGACGGGAGGCCAGCGAGCAGGCTGACGTTGGTGGCTTGTTCCAGCTTAGGATTTCCAGTTTCGTTTCCGGTGAGGGGAGAGAGGGACAATGGCGAGTGCCAGGCGCAGTGCAGTGCACAGCGTGAAATAAAATATTCTAATACTACTTGCATTTGAAGTAATACGATGCAGTTAGGAACCTTTAAGGCCCTCATTACAAAATAGGCTGTTGACAAATAAACAATACATTAGCTGATATAGTCACATCTGGCGTAATATGTTTATTGACAATGAAAAGTAATAAATTACCAATGAATACAAGACAGTTACACAACTAGCATGGCAATGTTTGTTTATAAAAGTAATATATTAACTATTTCTCATTTTATTTTCAATTAATCTTGTGTATTTTATCTTGAAGTATTCAGTTAAATCGCTTATCTGTGATATAATAAATTGCACGATTATAATAAATAGTACAAAGGATGTTTATACCAATATAAAAAACTAAGAAGACATTTGTTTAATGTATAGTGTAATTATTTTGATTTTAAGTAAAGTTTTAGAAATGTATTGGCTGAGCGCTGAACGTTGACAAGTCGGTTAGAACAGCTCACATGGGGAAGTTGATGACGTAGGGGAAAAAAACCGGCAGCTGGGCTTTTGGCGCGCGCGCGCGCGGGCAGGAAGTGAGGAGTCGGGAGCGAGTGGTGTAGCTGGCCGGGCGGCGTCGCTCTGACAGTCGGCATGTGGATCTCCAGGTGGAGACTTTAGATTTTTGTGTGGCAATTGCCAAGTGTGGTTGCTCGTCGTAGACTGCACCAAGATGTATCGAGTGCTACTGTGTGTTGTGAATATTTAGCCGGTGGGACATGGTGTGCATCGCACTAAATTAAAGTGACTGTGTTTTATTAATGTAACACGTGTCGTCGCATCGGCATGAACATAAACGGTTTTTGAGACAGGCACATGGTGTGAAAACAATTTGCGACAAATATTCATTTTGTCTGGGGGCTCACGAGCTATAACTTTATTTGATAAATGTGTCGACGTACAGACGTATCAGCCACAGGGTTTTAATATGGTGTAATAAAAACATAAAGTGAACTTTCACGTGTTTCCAAAAATAGTAGTTAGTACATCCTTTTCTCACATGAACTTACTTTATTATGAATTTTTTTTGTTAATCATATGCAGGGAAGGAAAGCTGCGAACGTGTGATATCATCCCCTAGAAAACGAGTCAAAAAGTAGCAATCACAGTTCCAGTGTTTTTGCATGTTTAGGAATATGGTTCGCAATTGGTGGTTGTGAGTTTTAAAAATTAAACTTTCCCTATTTTAAACTCTCACCCGACCTTCACCCTCGCATCGGACTACGCTCAAAAGTATTTTGCGAGGGCTGCTCAATAAAGAATGATCATAAGTTTTACGGTCATCTTTTACCGCGCTAAAATTTAATCCGGCGATACTCTGTTAGCTTAATGTGAAACAATTACGCCTTAGTAGGTTCATTGTTGGTACTCGAGGTTCACGCCTGTGAGAGGCGTCTACCGCTTCAATTGAGGTAACAGGCGAGGAACAGTACAAGGCTTTTAAATTCTGCTTTCGTGTGAAGAAATTTTCAGCTGAGGTCTATGCAATGTTACATGAGGTATATGGAGAGTCTCATCTTCCATACAGCAAAGCTCGAAGATGGTTTAAAATGTTTAAAAGGGGGACAATCAATTGCAAAGGAAGGTGGACCTGGTGCTCCAGTTACTGCTCCTACGGAAGAAAACGTCAACACTGCTGCTGTCCTTGTGAAGGAGCATCGATGATCACTTTCTGAAATACTGAACATTTCATTGGGTGCCACCCACACGTTGGCGGCTGAAACATCACACATGAGACGTGTTTCTGCGCGACGGGTTTCGAGGCTGTTGATGCCCGAACAAAAGGACATTCGCGTACAGGTCTGCATGCAGTTAAAATTGATGTTAGAGGAATATCCGGAGTTTCTTTCAAATGTAATTAATGCTGCTGAAACTTGTCTACATTATTTTGATCATGAGAGGAAACATCAAAGCTCAGTGTGAAAACCCCCTTCGTCACCGATCCCCACAAAAAGCAAAAGTGGTTGCTTCTGTTGAGAAACTTATGGTCATCTCATTCACTTATGGAATGGTTTATCAGCACTGCCGTACCTGCACTCACATCAGTAACTGGACAACACTACAGGGATGTGCTGAAAAGATTGCAAGTCCGTATCAGGCACAAAGGACCACATTTCCATGAAGCAGGCCGGATGCAGCACCACGATAATGCACAGCCACATATTGCCAACGTTGTTGCTGAATATCTAGCACGTGAAGCGCATTCCTCACATTCCCTATAGTCCGGACTTAGCCCCATGTGACTTTTGGCCCACTTTAGGTTACGGTAGTAACACTAAAACTGGGCCTTTGCGATCGTCTTTTGACAGCTAACTGCTTAACTATTCGCCTGACACGAAAATTGAATAACCGAATTTTTAGAGGAGAAGATTCTCTACAACTTTGCTCTCTTGTGTTTTTTTCATATTTCGTAGCGTTTCAAATATATTTGCAAAAATAACAGCGATTTTGGGATGTATATCTGTCTGTCTGTCTGTCCGTCTGTCTGTAACGTATTCCCTGTTTTTAAGACGAACCGTTCAACCGATCAGCACCAAATTTTACAGACATGATTGTAGGCCTCCAGAGACCAGAACCTCCCTTTTTCAAATTTATCGGACAAAAAATACGGTAGTAAAACAAAAAAACCGTTTGTAATATAATTGTAATTGCAAACGAACCGTTCATCTGACACGAAAATTGAATAACCTAATTGGTACAAGAGAAAATTCTCTACAACTTAGCTCCCTTATGTTTTTTTCATATCTCCTATCGTTTGAGACATATTTGCAAAAATAACGGAGAGTTGCCACCCTCCATTGAATTAACGAAAACCAGCCGTTCGGAGATGTCACGTGACATTCCTCGCCCAGAACTCTCTCTGGCATCTTGCGTTGCGTATTTGATGATTTTCTTATTGTAACTTACACGTTGTCATTTCAAAGCAATGGCGCACTGAAGAATTAACAAAAACACATAGTTCTTCGTACGATAATCTAATGTCTACAAATGCCATATTAGCATCAGTTAACAATGGCCATCAATAGTATGAGATTAAAGGACCCGTTTTCTGATTGATGGCCGTAGCGTAGTGGGTAAAGCGTTGGACTATGATCGCCACTACCTAATTTTTTTTCCTAAAAGGGTTTCAGACACTCTTATTAATTAATTTTTTATTATTTAGATTATTATTTTTGGTCCAAAATGTTTGCACAAACTTTTAAAACTACTAATCTAAAGTGGGCCCTAAAACACGTCAGTACGATTTCTTTTGTAGTCCGTAACTTGAAGAAACGCCTTTGTTGGAGGCATTATCCATCATCAAAAAAAAAAAAAAAAAAAAAAAAAAAAAAAAAAGCTTCCAGCGTGTATTTGAAGACTGGCAGAAGCCAGGGACAAGTGCATCGCATTCATGGGAGACTATTTTGAGCAGGACCATCAAAGTTATGAGGACAAGTAAATGTATGTTCACAACAACAAAAATTATAATTCTTCAAGGAACAGCCCTCGTACAGTACGTCTTAGACAATACAAAAAGGAGATGGAATCTGGCTCTCCTCCGCTAATAGATGGCTGAATTGATTAGAAGAAAGCGCGGGTCATACCCTTTTTATAGATGGTTCTTCAAAGAGACGCACACAGTTATAGGCCTCTACCACTGACGTTAGTTCTTTGTAACAATTTGCAAGACTTTTTTTATCACCAACCTGTACACTGAAAATTCTTCTCTTTTTGGATTCGATATGAATTTAGCAAATAACAATCACGTGAAAACTATGTGGATCTAATCCTCCGCCAGACGTAGTAAACAATATATGCTAGTACCCACGTTTAACGTGGTATTCTCTTACTTCCCGAAGGTTTTAGATACAGATCCGCAATGTCACCTATTAGACAAAGTACGAGCGAATGACATATTAGATTATTTTTTGGGACTGGAGTCATTTTCTTTTTCTTTGTCGTGACAGAAAAGCACTTCAGACCATTAATGGGCCATGTGCAGAGTTTCTTTTTCGTCTAACCACAGATCGTCGCAGCTGTAACTGTAGGGTCACTATGGAGTAGCCAGGAGCTGTTCTACATCTAGCACAGCGACACAATGGCATGTGTAGTCGTCTACATTATAAAAAAATGTTTGTAAATTTATCGGACCAAACTGCGTGGTCATCAGTCCGTAGCTTACAAACTACTTAAACCTAGGTAAACTAACCTACGGACAAACACACACACCCATGCCCCAGGGAGGACTCGAACCTCCACGGCGAGCAACCGCGCGCTCCGCAGCGAGGTGCTTTAGACCGCTCGGCTACACCACCGCGGCTACATTATCATGGCACTACCTAATCATGATTGTTTACCCCTCATTCACTCCTTTTCAATCGGTTAGGAGACTCCGTTTCCTAGTTTTCTGTGAAACCGCAAAGTAATACCTTTGCTGATGGATAGGGGCCGCGACGAAGTGGCCGAGTGCATTGAGGCGCTATGCTCCGATGCGCGAGGCCGTTCCCCGTCGGGGGTTCGAATCCTCCCTCGAGCATGAATGTCTATGTTGTCTTTAGTATAAGGTAGTTCATAACTAGTTTGTAAGTTTAGGGGCTGACGACCCCGCGGTTAACTCCCATAAGCTTAACAAGCATTTGATTTTGGTGGATAGGGACAGTAATGAGGTGGTTCTTCAGTGGTTGTAATTAACAAAATTTTAACTCATGTCAGTCATCCATGCTCGTAGTCAATACCAAATAGAGGCTGAGCCGCTATTTGAATTCGTAAAATATTCTGGGAAAGATGCGACTCACAAAACTAGCATATTTGTAAAGCTTTGTCAGAGACTTGGGCTTCAAATAACCCGCTATTATTCGACGTGCTTTGTTACGGATTATGTCGATTTTCTTTGCATGGTTTGATATGTATCATACTGGACCGACATGTTATAACCATAGAAGTACAGTTATTGTGTGGTGGTTTTCCGGATATTACGTTGTACTCCCAATTCGCCATTTATGGGTTTTCACATTATATCCGGAGGCCATCGTTTGACGGATCTAGTGATTTCTATATGTCACAGGTGTAGCCAACGTCGCACTAAAATTTGTTGCTCTTCCTCTGCGTTGTTAAGCTAAACATTGAGATTTCGCTTTTCTTGTCGAGGTCGAAAGTAGAATGCACTAAATTGTGTCTCTGAAAGGTTATGTGCAAGTAATGTTGAAGCACCACCAGATGCGCCAATTGAAAAATTTAAGTGTCATTAATACTTTTTCCCAGTTCGATTCACTACATCATCTATTCATATAATTTTTTTCTGACATACTGCCCTATTTCTGATTTTTACAAACAATCCATATAATACATTAATTCGTATCTATTGAAATGCAAAACATTTTAATTATTATGATAATTATTTTGATTGTTACGTAACTAAAACACAATTTTGTTATTAGTTATGACATATGAGAAGCACTAAAACGTTTGTAAACACTATGTACTATAAAAATTTGAACAATTGTTCTCTTCACATCAGTTAATACATGAAATAAGTCGCTACGTATTGGTGCCAACTTTTTTTTAACTTCTAGCGATCATCCTTGTAAACGATAATTGTGATGATTACTTTTGTAATTTTGATATCGATAACTTACGCATAAAATCTTTCAAATAATGTTAACCTAACTTTTTTTTGTATACGTATAGCTCTGTAGAAAACGATATTTCGATCGAAAGAACAGATCCTTGCCGCAGCTTCAATGCCGTTAACAATAACGCACTTCTGGGTAATCAGGTAGTCCCTTACAAGCTGTCAGAATTTCACGTACGTACTTCACCTTATACGGATTCCTGCGACGGTTCGAACGGTCCTACGTCATCCCGTGTAATCACGCTCCGCATCTAGCTATCGGACAGCGCTCGAGCAACTCTTGTCTCAACGCTACGTGAGTCATGTGTAGCGTCTCTGCCGCCGGTTCCTGATTCAGTCGAGAAGCACTGCCTGCCGTTAATGACTCACGTTAAAGAAAGTCATCCCTTTGCGAGAAAAGATAAGTTTGTGCTGGGTCTAAAAATAATTTTATTTTCGGATACATAAATATAACTCAATTGGTATCATTATCGAGGAAATTATTTAAAAGTAAAATATTCCGCGAGTGAAAACAGTTCTCTAATTTTCCCATAAAAAGAGCCATATAATTTTACTAATGAGTCTTACCTGCGTGATATATCGTAGTCAGTTCACAAAACAAAAGAAAGTATTCTGGTTGTTTTAGTTGTAGCTCAGCGAACAATATCAACTTTCAGCGCCTACGAATTGGAAACTTAACCTGGTTGTCCTAGTTATTAATTTTGAACCTCAAAATTCTAATTTATA
This sequence comes from Locusta migratoria, assembly GCA_026315105.1. Taxonomy (NCBI): domain Eukaryota; kingdom Metazoa; phylum Arthropoda; class Insecta; order Orthoptera; family Acrididae; genus Locusta; species Locusta migratoria. The sequence continues at coordinate 445,825,080 of CM048755.1, read as the reverse complement.
GTGTTTTTCAGATATCCTCACGTTGGTATCAGGTTTCGTTTTATTATACGGTAAAGCTATGTGGCTCAAGATACCGAAAGGTCGAATTGTGGCATAAAATGATTATTCTGGGCAATCGAAGGGAGTTTTGAATACCAGGTAAGACCTCACTATGTTTCAGTGCGGCTACAAACATCTTTTGAGCTTTATATCGAACATGGATGGTGACTCATCCATAGGATGGTTAACCTTAACGGGTGTTTTACAAAAGAAGCAGGTTTAGTTCCGCATCAATCTTCAGAAACGTTTGTAGCATTCATCACGATAGTCTATTATGGATATTTTCACTTAAAACAAACTATCCGTACCTCGCATAAATGTGGAAAATATCCAGAGTAGCTGGACAACTTCAAGGGACTTGCCTTCCTTCTTGACTAGTATTTTAGCTTTACGAAAGAGAGACTGTTTCCATGACTAATAGATCTCTCTTTCTGCTAATATGCCCTGTGCTTTATGGACATACACCATCAATAATATTTCCACATTAGCATATGTTAATTTTGAGTCCAATCTACGTACTATCATACGCAAAAATTTCCGAACGACTTGAATTGCGTTCCGCGTGATGTGCATGCATCCCAAATAAGGTACCCGTCTTGCGGGTACTCTAATCGCTCCGCAGTAATATGTTCAAATGTTTGTAAATCTAAGGGACTTCACTGCTTCGATTATCAGTCTGTACTTTAACTTACGCTGAAGACAACACACACCCATTCCCAAGAGAGGACTCTAACCTCAGACGGCGAACAAACACGCACTCAGCAGCAACACGCCTTAGAGCGCTCGGCTTCACAGTATAGTCTTTTGACTATTCAAAATAGTTCCACTGGAGAAACTTGCTTTTTATGGCAATCATTTCAGATGTGAATTATATATCAGCAAGATTTGCATGGCTGCCGCCGCCTCTCGCATCCCAATTTCAATTGATTTCGGTCGTTCCAGTCTCCATTAAGACCTCTTGCCGCCATTGCCTCTCTGACGTCATCTTTTCAGCATGTCGCAGGTCTGCCACCCCTTCTTTTTTGATGAGGAGTCGATTGGCATAGTCTTTTTGATCATCTTGTGTCTGGCATACGGTGCAAATGACCATACCAGAGCACGCGCGTTCTCTCTATGCAGTCTAGTAGCGTACTTTCCACCCCCATGATATCTCTGATCTGTCAATTCTAACCTGATCAATCCTGGAATATCCCAACTCCGTCTCCAGAAATCTATTCCAACTGCCAGTAGCCAGTAGCCGTTCTTTTTTCATTTCAGTTAGTTCCCACAACTCTGCGCCGTATGTGGTGATACTTTAAATAATTGAATGGTAGATGATATGTTTTGTTTTCCGCTTTATATTCTTATTCCAGAGAATACCATTTAGTTCCTTTATGGCTAGATTACCCCGGTCAATTTTATTGTTTATATCATCCATAGTTCTACCGTTGGACGACAATATCACTCCCAAGTACTTGAAGTTAAGCCAACCTTTAACAATATCAGCACTGAGTTGTATGTCTTTAATCATATTCGCTCCCACCTTCTGTTTTACCTACGTAGATGACAAGACTTCATTTTTCGTATTCTTCTTTTAATTTGCGGAGCATGTAATTAGCATCTTACTCATCCCCAGCTACTTACACTTTGTCATCAGCAAAAAATAAAGTGAACAAGATCTCATCGTCTATTGGGATACACATTCCTCCGCATTTCCTTTTCCAGGATTTAAGTGGCTCCTCTTAGTAGATAAACAACGTAGGTGAGAGTGTGCATCCCTGGCATAGTCCCTTTGTCACCACAAACTCTTGAGATAGCTGATTTCTTATTTCTTATTTCTAGCCTTTGTAGAACTGTCTACGAGCTTTCACATAGGTCGGTGACACGCCATTATTGATCAGACTTGTCCACAACTTGTTTTGTGCAACTGTCATAAGCCTTTTGCAGGTCTACAAAGACAAGGTGGGTAACAAGGCCTCTTGCTATCCTTTTCTTCAAGAGGTTTTTGAGTATAAATACTCTGTCAGTACATGAGCGACGAGATCTGAATCAATTTTGCTCTTCAGATTCAGATATTTCTGCCTGTATCTTTTTTAGGATATGGCCATAGACTCTCGCTATGGATGGCATTACACTAATACCTCGATAGTTTCCACAATTTATTCTGTTACCCTTCTTAAATATTGATGTAATTGTGGCCTTTTCCCACTTCTTTGGAGGTGTCACCTCTGAGACATTTGTCAAAAATCACTGCCAATATCTCAAAGAGTTTCAACGGTGTTTTAACAAATTCTACATAAATTAATCGTGGACCTGGTGACTTCCTGTTTTTCATAGCATTGATTGCGTATTGGACTGCCTTAGTGGATATAGGTGGTATATTATCATTACTAATTTCAGTTTCCGCTGGGTTCCCAGTGAATGCTGCTTTGTTCTCAGAAGTCCATGGTAGTGTTGTACCCATTCTTTCATAGTAATCAGATTTATTCGTAGTAGAGATTCGCGGTTGTATATAAAGATTGATGCGCAAAGCATACAACAGCTACCACCGTCATATCTTAGCAAAAGATCCTACCGAGAGTTCGAAAGAAATCTGGTAATATGTAAAATCGGTAAACGGATCAAAGGCCTTTGTCCAGTCACCCTTTGATCATTATGGGGTTGTGACAGGAGACAGAAAAATGAAGGCTGAAGTTTAATTTAACATTTTAGAAATCATTCAGACAGGAGGTCCGTGCTAACACACCGTCATTTGATGATCGCACTGACTTCCAAATGAAGGAATGGCAATACCCATAGCCAGTGTAGAAAAACAGCTGAGAGAGTTCAAAACAAACAAGTCGCCAGATCCAGATGGAGTATGAGTTCGTTTTTACAAAGAGTGCTCTGCGGAATTCGTTCTTTACTTAGTTTGCATTTTTCGCGAATCTTTGATCCAGAGTAGAGTTCCATGCGACTGGAAGAATGTGCAGATTACTACCGTGTATACGAAAAGCAAAAGAATGGACACCAATAATTACAGACCCATATTATTAATATCAGTTTGCTGAAGAATTCCTGAACATATTCTCATTTCTAAAATAGTAAATTTCCTCGAGACGGAAATGCCTCTGTAGGAAGCATCGATCGTGCGAAAGTCAACGTGCCTTTTTTCTCATGACATCTTGCGTCCTGTGGATGAAAAGCAACAGTCGAACTGCTTATTTCGATTTTCGAAACGAATTTGACACGGTGCCGTACTGCAGACTGCTAACGATGGTACGAGTATATTGAATAGGTACCCAAATATGTAAGTTACTCGAAGACTACTCAAGTGATAGAGCCCAGTACGTTGTCCACGATGGCGAGTTTTCATCAGACTAGGGTAGCGTCAGGAGTGTCCCAGGGAAGTGTGGTAGGACCGTTATTATTTTCTATCTATATAAATTATCTGACGGACAGAGTGAGTTGCAATCTGCGTCTGTTTGCCGATGATGCTGTGGCGTACAGGAAGGCGTCGTCATTAAATGACTGTAGTAGGATGCAGGATGACATGGAAAAAAATTTCTAGGTGGTGTGAAGAATGGCAGTATGCTCTAGATATAGAAAAATTTAAGATGATTCAGATGAGTAAGCAAAGCAGTCGCGCAATGTTCGACACAGCACTAGTAGTGCGCTGTTTGACAGAGTCGTGTCAATTACATACCTAGGCGTAATGCTGCAAAGCGATATGAAATGTCAGGAAAGGCAGATGTTCATCTTCAGTTTATTGGGATAATTTTTGGAAGATGTGGTTCGTCTGTAAAGGAGACCGCATATAAAATGCTTGTGCGATCCCGTCTTGAGTATTGCTCATTTGTTTGGGATCCCCACCAAATCGGTTTAAGGAAGACAAAGAAGTAGGTCAGAGGGAGGCAACTGGATTTGTTACCGGTAGGTTCGATAAATGCGCGAGAGTTACTGAGATGCTTCGGGAACTCAAATGGGAGTCGCAGGAGGGAAGGAAATGTAAGGTGATGTGCACGAGTAGGAAAAACAATCCCATAATGTTCGAATATAGCATTAGTAGTGAGCTTCTTTATGCAGTCGCGTCGTTCAAATATCTAGGCGTAACACTGCAGAGCGATATGAAATGGAACGAACATGTCAGGGAACTCGAACCTGCGGCCTCGTATATAACTCCTGCGCCGCGTGGGTGTAGCCAAGCGGTCTGGAGCGCCACGTTGTGGATCGCACGGCCTCCAGCGTCGGAGGCTCGAATCCTCCTCCGAGCAAGGATGTTTGTGCTGTCTTTAGTTTAAGTTAGTTCATAAGTAGTTTGTAAGTTTAGGTACTGATGACCCCGCAGTTAAGTCCCATAAGCTTTACAAACATTTGAACATTTTTTGTAACTCCTGCACAGACCGCTAAGCGATTAGAGTACCCGCAAGACTGGTATGTCATTTGGGATGTAAGCACTTCAGGTTCAAATCAAAATGTTCATATTTTTGTATAGCTTATGGGACTTAACTACAGGGTCATCAGTCCCTAAACTTACAAACTACTTATGAACTAGCTAATACTAAGGACGTCACAAACATCCATGCCCGAGGGGGGGGGGGGATTCGAACCGCCGACCGTAGTGGCCGTGCAGAGTGTGACTGGCGCGCCGCAGCCAGCTCGGCCACCGCGGTCGGTGCACACGCATTTCTGGTCGTTCGGACAGTTTTGCGCATGATAGTGCATTTAAATATAGGGCAATTTGGAAATGAAGTATTCAGAAGCAGAATTTGTTTGCCGTTTTGTTATTCTACAGGAGAGCTAATTAAATTTTAGAAAAGTAGTTTGAAACGCCAAAATATGAATAAAAACGAATTCAATTTATTTAGTAGGTGACTTATATGAAGCATGAGTGACAACAGTTTTTTGTTTTATTGAGACTTTTTAATTTCTGTCTGAAAACAGATGAAGTATTGTTGTTAAGTCACTAACTTAATAACTTCTGATAGTGGCTGTGTTTTCCTGAATAAAAACATTACATTAAGTTACCACATCTATTTATTATGATATCATTTACACCATTTCAGTATCTACTGCGGATTTTTCCAGTAGTGGCATAGATTAAATATGTTGCATACCTGATATTAATTTTATCATTTTTATTATCCATCTCAACAACTTCACCTTCCACATAACTTCCATACATCCGCATATCATGAAGAGAGTGATTTCTGGTAGTCACGTGTTCTAGTAGCGAGCGATCACCATGATGTTTTCCCTTCTTTATTTTCTGAAAGCTGTCCTATGTAAACTATAGGTAAAATAGTGGCTGAATTGAAGTTGCCTAATGGGAAAGGTTTGTTTTTATATTTCGCGGAAACGTTTAATACGCGAAGTGTGAGTCTTGTGTATCCTAGTCCTTTCGAATAGGACGAATGTGGCCGCCGAACTCAACAAGTCCATCCAACGGACCCGATAATTATCAACGGGCTCCTATGCCCTATTAATTAGACAGTACAGGGGGAAGTGCCATTTCAAACAGGACACTGAAGTACTTGCCATTGACACAAAGACAACGGGAAAGTGGGCAACAACACGGTGCGTACAGAAGCGATTATCCATCCAAGTACTGGCTGCGCCAGAAGTTATTTAATTTCGGTAATATGACGAGTACCGAAACCTTTAACGAGGAAAGCCGTTGCCTTGGACCAAGTAACGAGCCGAAGGAGGCAAACACGTGACGTCATGTGTCTGTAGTATCAACGTGCTTCCTCTCCATATAGCTTAACGTGGCGTAAGTTTACCATCAACCTCGAAATAATTATGGTCTTTGTTTAATGAATGAATATCAATAAAGAATTTTCTGTAACACATATATGACCTTGCGGATAACATCGGAAGTTCACTGAGGCTTTTTGCGGATGATGCTGTAGTATAAAGAGAGGTTGTAACAGTGGAAAATTGTATTGAAATGCAGAAGGATCTGAATCGAATTGACGCATGGTGCAGGGAATGGCAATTGAATCTCAATGTAGACAAGTGTAATGTGCTGCGAATACATAGAAAGAAAGATCCTTTATCATTTAGCTATACTATAGCAAGTCAGCAAATGGAAGCAGTTAATTCCATAAATTATCTGGGAGTGGGCATTAGGAGTGATTTAAAATGGAACGACCATATAAAATCAATCGTCGGTAGATTCATTGGAAGAATCCTAAGGAAATGCAATACGAAAACAAAGGAAGTAGGTTACAGTACACTTGTTCGCCCACAGCTTGAATACTGCTCACCGGTGTGCGATCTGTACCAGGTGGGGTTGATAGAGGAAGTAGAGAAGATCCAACGGAGAGCAGCGCGCTTTGTTACAGAATCATTTGGTAATCGAGAAAGCGTTAAGGGAAATGATCGATAAACTCCAGTGGAAGACTCTGCAGGAGAGACGCTCTGTCGCTCGGTACGGGCTTTTGTCGAAGTTTCGAGAACATACCTTTACCGAGGAGTCTAGCAGTATATTGCTCCCTCCTACGTATATCTCGCGAAGAGATCATGAAGATAAAATCAGAGAGATTAGAGCCCACACAGAGGCATACCGATAATCTTTTTTTCTGCGAACAATACGTGACTGGAATAGAAGGGAGAACCATCGGGTGGCTTGCGGAGTATGGATGTAGATGTAGATGGTTCAGAATTCCTATTACAGGTTTCTAGGAATTGTAGATGGTTCTTAGCAGACAGTTTTAACAAGAATGAGTACATCCAGTGTACTGTTTTGACTCAAATGTTCAAATGTTTGTATAGCTTATGGGATTTAACTACGGGGTCATCAGTCCCTAAACTTACAAACTACTTACGAACTAGCTAATACTAAGGACGGCACAAATATCCATGCTCGAGGAGGGATTCGAACCCCGACCGTAGTGGCCGTGCAGACCGTGACTGGCGCGCCTCAGTCCCCTCGGCCACCGCGGCCGGCGTACCGTTTTGATGTAAACTTTGTTTCGAGATGCGATTACTTTCAAATTTACAGTTTCACAGCATGCGCACAGCGAATTCTATGAGCCTGTGCGCTGTTCAGGAGTCCATGACGTGGGAATGCTTCTAATACTTGTCTGCGGTTTCTTTTTTACGTGACGAAATATTCCCTCTTCAAATTCGATCCGACGATGTGTTGCAGTAGTTAGCACACTAGACTAGCATTTGAGAGGACGGCAGCTCAAATCTGCTCCCGACCATCCAGTTTTAAGTTTGTCGTGATTTCCCTGAATCCCTCTAGGGAAGCGCCGTGGCTGTTACTTTGAAAGGTCTCCCGATTTCCTTCCCCGCCCTCAACAAAAACAGGGCGAGCTGGCGCCCCGTCAGTAACGACCAGGCTGTCGACGGGACGTTAAGCCGCCGCGTCGGTCGCTCTTAAATTCCAAGGTGCGGCAACCCTCCTGGTCGCGGAGTCCCAGTGTCTCGCAGCCGCTGTTGTAGTCGGACGAAAATAGTGCGTGACGTCATAATTACAGCAAGGAGTGACGACGGCGCCCCCTTCTTAATTTGAGTGCGTGCCGTCGAGCGGGAGATTCGTAAGTGATCCTCTCTTCGGGCGTTGTTTACCTCCAAACGGTACATTTTTGGACATAGGTTCACTGTCGAAACCTTATCTTCTCAGTTCCCTCTACAATATCTATAAGACTGTAATAAGGATTGTTGCACCCAGAATCAGAATCGGTAAATCAAGAGTTATAAGAAATCCGGTTTATACCACAATACACGCCCCGAAGAAAAGTACGGTAACGGTGCTAAACGATTTTTAGGTTTGCTATGGGTCTATCAGGGGACATCAGTTTTAATTAGAGAAACTAAGTCGCCTTTTCGGGCTACAAGTTGTTGAGTTTGGTGATGCTGCCATCAATCAGTTTGAAAGGCAGGTTGCTTGTTGTCAGCGTTTCATTCACTGCCAGTTGAAACAAATGGCGTATAGCAGTAGTTATCTTTGTGTCAACACTCCGAATGAGTGCCTGTTTGAAGACTGGCATTGAATATAGTCCTGAAGAGGACCCAGAATCAACAGAAAACGATTTACAAACTGGAAACAGCGAGGAAGTCATTATTGCGTATCCGAAAGTGTGAAATAATTTCCTGCTAAACGGTCTCTCATTTCCACAGAGGCTTCATTCAATATCGTCAGTGGCAAACAGATGTAAAATATTGGATTCCTGATTGTATACCCATTAGATTTCTATCTGATTATGCTGAAGCGATAGCTCCTTACTTAACAGTCATATACAACCGCTCTCTCATAGAAGTATCTGTACCAAAAGATTGGAAATTTGCACAGGTCACACCTATATTCAAGAAAGGCAATAGGAATAACCCACTAAACTACAGAACTATTTCATTGACGTCAATTTGCAGCAGGGTTTTGGAACATATCCTGTATTAAAATATTATGAATTATCTCGAACAGAACGATCTATTGACCCAAGATCAACACGGATTTAGAAAATATCGTTCATGCGAAACACAACCAGCTCTTTATTCACACAAAGTGATGGGTGCTATCGACAACGATTCGCAAATCGATTCCGTATTTGATTTCCAGAAGGCTTTTGACACCGTACCTCACAAACGGCTTTTAATCAAATTGCGTGGTTGTGGTATATCGCCCCAAATTTGCGATTGGATAGGGGATTTCCTATCAGAGAGGACACAGTTCGTAGTAATCGATGGTAAGGCATCGACTAAAACAGAGGTGATATCGGGCGTTCCACAGGGCAGTGTTATTAGTCCTCTGCTGTTCCTTATTTACATAAACGATTTAGGGTAAAATCGAAGTAGCTCTCTTAGGTTGTTTGCAGACGACGCCGCCATTTACCGTCTTGTAAAATCATCTGAAGATCAAACCAACTGCAGAACGATCTGAATAAGATATCAGTATGATGTAGAAATTGGCAATTGACTCTAAATAATGAGAAGTGTGAAGTCGTCCATATGAGTACGAAAAGAAATCCGTTAAACTTTGTTTACAAGATAAATCAATCAAATGTGAAGGCCGTAAACTCCACAAAATACCTAGGAATTAATATTACTTCAGACTTAAATTGGAAAGAACACGTAGATAATGTCGTGAGAAAGGCGAACCAGAGACTGCGTTTTATTGGCAGAACCCTTAAAACATACAACAGAACTACAAAAGAAACTGCATACACTACACTTGTCCGTCCATTTTTGGAGTATTGCAGCCCAGTGTGGGATCCTTATCAGGTAGGTTTGACGGAGGACATCGAAAGAGTCTAAAGAAGGGCAGCTCGTTTCGTATTGTCGCGAAACAGGGGAGACAGCGTTACGGAAATGATACAAATCTGGGATGGGAATAATTACAACAAAGGCGCTTATCGCTGCGGCGTGGGTTATTTACGAAACTCCAATCGCCAACATTCTCTCCGAATGCGAAAATATATTGTTGACTCCTACTTACATAGGTAGAAATGATCATCAGAATAAAATGCGAGAAATCAGAGCTCGAACGAACGGAGAGATTCAGGTGTTCTTTCTTCCCGCGCGCTATTCGAGAATGGAATGAAAGATAAATAGTATAATGGTGGTTCGATGAACCCTCTGCCAGGCACTTAAATGTGATTTGCAGAGTATTCCATGTAGATGTAGATGATGTATTCCTATATGGTTCTCGTTTGAAATTTGGTCATCCGAAAACAGATATTTGTAAAGACGGTTTTACAATGGATTTTCAGCAGAAAGTAAGATTTAATAAACAAACTAAAACTACTGCCTTGTTAGGAAAACAATTGCACTTTCAGAAAGCTGAATATTTTACACATATTCGCGGGAAGTGAGGGAGGAGCCTGAGAAGCATCAGGTCAGGATAAATATTTTGTTTATCAACAAAATTTATCTCCTCCGACAACATACATTCGGAAAGACAGTTTTAGACCTTTGAAAGAGTTTGTGGAAAATTGCCAGATGAAGAAATTTACTGCCTGTAATGAAACAGATTCGTTCTGTCTGTCAAAGAGATAAGTGTTTTAATGTTCAGTTATACGTCACCGAGCTAAAACAGATATGAGTTTTTGTTCTGTTTGTCTCTTTCCCATTCTCAGGTACATTTTAGAACTTTAATGTTTACTACACTATCCCTGGACGGTGTTCATGTCCAGTAACAGAATTTTTGTCAACATTGAGAAGAAAAAAAGAGACGAGTAGATATGCTTTTAGTTCCTTCCACATGGGTCAAACGGATCACAAAGTAACTGCATCAGAATCCGAATGATATTTATATGAAACAACCTCTTACTGATATAACGGGAAAAGTCACCACACTTCAGTTGTTGAAGTTTGTAATTTCAATGATAGCTTTGACAATGTTCTGGTAAGATGTCTTCCTGTATTTTTCTCATTAATGCCCATCTACTGTGCTTTGATACACATTCTAGATTAGTAACGTGCGACATGCAACATCAGCAGGAGAACGGAAGAAGCAACGAATGGTATGCTTCAAGCTTGGAGTGATTACCAACGTGGATGAGTCAGTGGTCGAAAGACACGTGTGTTGGATTCCAATCGAGGGCTGAATCACTCTGAGTAAGCTACTGACAAGTAAATTCGTCCGACACTGGTATTCAGGACTGCCATTCAAATCACGCCTGACATTGTGACTTATGTTTTCTGTGGATTTCCTAAAACGAGCGAAGTACATGCGTGCATTGTTCCTTCAATTAATTTAAATAAAAAAATAAAAAAATTAAACCTACAACTCCATCTGACATGAGCACGTTGTCGATGGGTTTCTATTACCTCATCTTCCTTTTCTTCTCCACTTTTCACTGATCGGTTTAAGATAAATTCAGGCGACAAATGATCCTCCCTGCATTTCTTCACCTCGTCACGGTCCAATATTACGTCGAGTAGGCTGCCACGGTCTCGTTACGTTCTCGTGGCATAGACAAGTAAATTTTATTGTCCCTATCCGTCAGATGTATCCAATGCCCTTTGCATGTCCTTGAACGCAAAAATGTTCAAATGTTTGTAAACCTATTGGAACAAACTGCTGTGATCATCAAACTACCTAAACCAGCTTTCAGTAAGGACAACACACACACTCGTGCCTGAGGCAGGAGTCGATCCTCCGGCGGGAACGGCCGTCCAGGCCGTTGCATGACGCCTTAGACCACGCGGCCACTCCTCGCGGCTTTCTTGAGGCAATCTTACTGGTGAGTAATGCAAGTTTATAGCTACTTGTGCTGTGTTATTAATATTGTCGCTCTGAAAAGAATTCTTATCGTTTTACTGTTTCCGGCCTCTTGGACAGTCTTCAACAGACAGCTGACTGAATGTTTTCAAACCTAAGGGATCAAACTGCTAAGGTCGTCGGTCCATAGACATACAAACTATTTAAACTAACTTTAGCTAAATACAGCACACACACACACACACACACACACACACACACACACACCTGAAGGAGGACTCCAACCTTCAAAAGGAGAGGCCGCGAAATTCGTGATGACGCCCTAAACCACACAGCTGTTGCCGCGCAGCAGCTGCATTTCGCAACCAAAATTGTAAATTATTTGTAGGTCATGAAGGCAAGGACGTCGTCGATACGTTGTCACGCAATGAGAGACTTAGAACACTACAAGAGAGAGATTCAATCTTTTCTGTATATATTACAAATGTTCAAATGTTTGTATAGCTTATGGGACTTAACTACGGGGTCATCAGTCCCTAAACTTAGAAATTAATGATCTAACTAATTCTAAGGACGGCACAAATATCCATGCCCGAGGGGGGATTCGAACCCCCGACCGTAGTGGCCGTGCAGACCGTGACTGAAGCGCCTCAGTCCCCTCGGCCACCGCGGCCGGCGTATATATCACAATGGACAACCATTATTATTATTATTATTTATTATTATTTAACATGCCCCATTACATAGTAATATTACATGTTTGTGGAGAGGCGAAAATGCCACTTGTGAAAATTCTAGAAGTGCAAAATGGCAACTCGGTTTTAACTGAATAATTTTAACTTTGTTTAAATCAAATTTGATTTAAGGATATACGAAAGAATTGGACAATAACAGTAAACTCCGTTCCTTAGTATAGGAAATATGTATTTAATATAATTTCATAACATTAGACGCTGTAACTTCTGCATCGTGCAGTAACCTCATCTGTGTACATTTACCTTATCTGCTGGTGCGGCAGCCATTTGTCATGTGATGATAACCTATGAATTCACTAACCGAGAATTATAAACATACAACCCTGGTACGGATCGGCAAAAGTTGTTTTATTTTGGTCTTGAATTGTAGCGGTATAAAATTGTTACTGATTTTTCATTGTTGCGATATACAGAAAAATTTTGGTTGTAGCCTACTGGGCTGTGGAAAGAGCATTTGAGAGAAACGTCATGAGCTGATACAACAGTCACACTCATAAAGTGAGTGCAAATGTCGCCTTTTGCAAGAAATGAGTCATGACGCCGTGCCCTGCATCATAAACTGAGTTTGCGACGCATTGAGTTCGATACTCTTTTCTGTGAACCTCAGTAAATACGACTTTTTCGCATGACTGCTGGAAGTAACAGTAACTTACATTCGTCAGTGCGCAAAGTTCAAAGCGACAAAAGTGGTCGCTGCATTCCGGTTCTTTGTTCTGCGCGAAGCGTTATCACAGACTGCGTTGTGGCCGTAGGCGGAATATTTCACAATGGCAAATTAATTTGGCGATGCGCATAAAGAGCTTCAAAACGATTCATCGGAGTCGTACTTTGTTGCAACAACGTTCTGGGCCTACCTTACGTGTTTTACTGTTTTCTGAATCACTCTAGGCAAGTGTATTTGTCAAATAAAAAGACGATTCCCATCCAAATATGCACAATACGCTAATTTCACTCGACACACTCCTTCGTGTCTCTTTTTTAATGCGGAAGTTTAAATTTGGTGACAGCCTGAATCTTGTAATAGCTTTGTGTAGTCCTCATCATTTCTACTTACATTAGCAATAAAACTGCGCGAATGAAAACCACTTCCGCATTTACATACGTACTCCGCAAGCCAACATACGGCTCGTATTGTACGAAATTTCATAATATGCCTACTATAACGTGTAGATTGGCGTTGTAGGTGTATGAAGCTGAGATTAGCAGTGAAGAAATATCCACTCAAAATAAGGGAAGTGTTCAAATCAAATGTTTGTAAATCTATTGGACCAAACTGCTATGGTCATCAGTCCCTATACTTACAAACTAATTACACTAACTTACACTAAGGACACACAAACACACACACACACACACACACACATATATATATATATATATATATATATATATGCCCGAAGGAGGACTCGAAACTCCGGCGGGAACAACCGCTCAGTCTGTGGCATGACGCCTTAGACCACGCGGCCATTCCGCGTGCAAGGAAAGTGTCATGTGCCATAACCTCTCCAGCTAAGTCAACGTGCAACTCTGGTTATAAAATTTCATCTGAGTACAAAGATGCCCGTCTTGACACATACACCGCAGATAAAACACTTTTATTCTAACATAAACCTTAGTAACCTGAACCGTTATTAATTTCCCGATACCACCAAATCCTCCGTTAGTGTGGTGTCAAATCAGTTCAGTTCCAAAGGGCACAATTTGATCCGGGTCTAGGAGTCACTTCCTTTACTTGCTAATTTTATACTGCAAGTAATAATACACTCCTGGCTATTCAAATTTCTAAACCATGAAAATGACGTGCTACAGACGCGAAATTTGACCGACAGGAAGAAGATGCTGTGATATACAAATGATCAGCTTTTCAGAGCATTCACACAAAGCTGGTGCCGGTGGCGACACCTACGACGTAATGACATGAGGAAAGATTCCAACCGATTTCTCATACACAAATAGCAGTTGACCAGCGTTGTCTGGTGAAACGTTGTTGTGAAGCCTCGTGTAAGGAGGAGAAATGCGTACCATCACGTTTCCGACTTAGATAAAGGTCGGATTGTAGCCTATCGCGACTGCGGTTTATCGTATCGCGACATTGCTGCTCGCGTTGGTCGCGACCCAATGACTTAGCAGCACGGTGGAGTTGCCGAGCGGTCTAAGGCGCCGCGCTGCGGAGCGCACGGTTGCTCGCCGTCGGAGATTCCAGTCCTCCCTGGTGTGTGTGTGTGTGTGTTTGTTATCCTTATGTTAGTTTACATTAGTTTAAGCAGTTTGTAAGCGACGGACTGATGTCCACGCAGTTAAGTCTGATAGACTCGCTACAATCAACGACCAAAATAAAACAAACCCATAACCACCACCTCTGTCCGTAATAATGGCCTTCATTCGCCTGTGAATTAAGTCAAAAAGAACTTGGATGGAGTGTAGAGCTTCAACACGATACCACAGTTCAAGAGTAGTGACTGGCGTATTGTGACGAGCCAGTTGCTCGGCCACCACTGACCAGACGTTTTCAGTAGGTGAGTATGCTAGCCAGGGCAGCAGTCGAATATTTTCCGTATCCAGAAAGGCCCGTAAAGGACCTGCAACATACGGTCGTGCATTATCCTGCTGAAATGTAGGGTTTCGCAGGGATCGAATGAAGGGTAGAGCCACGGGCCGTAACACATCTGAAATGTAACGGCCACTGTTCAAAGTGCAGTCGATGCGAACAAGAGGTATGATCCACTGGTGTGAATGACGAGAGCGCGCGGGCGCATGTGTGTGTGTGTGTGTGTGTGTGTGTGTGTGTGTGTGATGGATTGTTTCCTTCTTCCCCCTTGCCGACGTCCCGCCTATTAGAACAGAGATTAGGTACCAGAAATCTTAATTTTACTATTTAAATCTCATTATAGAATTGAATTATCTGAAAATATATGTTAAATCGAGTTCTAAAGAACAAAAAAAGACAGACCTGTACAATAGCTTTAACCAGTGGCTCCAATCTGTCTTTGGCCCGCTAAAACTCACCCTAAGCTCTACATGAAAGTTGGATAAAACGCCACTACCCTACAAAGATCCCATAAACCGAAGCACACACAATGAAATACACAGAGTAGCTCACATGATCTCACTAGCAGACGAAAAAGAAAGGAATTAGGAATACATGATATACAACATAAACATGGCATCAATATATAAAAAATGATTGTAGTTGTATTTAAACACCTCATAACTGGATACGTGACTCATATGTAAAATATGAAGTAAAATTTTGAGGGTCAAATATCACTGTAGAGGCGAAATGCAGCATTCAACTGATCACCTTAGTCACAGAATTCAAGTACAGATTAAAATACAAGCACAAGTAATACAACAAGGGTCTGTGTTGTCGCCAAAGCTTGAAAGTTAAAGATTGCTAAAGTTATACAAGTCGTCTTAGCAGAATTTGTAGACGATGCGGCGTTATTAACAAGCAATAGATTCATAAACAGGGCCATAAATGGACTTCAAGATCAGTTGGACTTATCACAATTCTGAGTAATCGACAACAAAGTTAATTTTAACTCCGAAAAGTCGGAGGCAATAATGGTCACACGGAAAAGTTATTGTGCTCAGATAGTTTTACGCACCGAAAGCTGGCTAAATCATGATGTGGAAAGTTCAGAAATATTTAGCGAGGCGTGGAATGTATATCGGAAAGACAGATCGGACACAATTGGGGGGGGAGTGTTTATCGCCGTGGACAAAGGTATTGTGTCTACTGAGGTCGAGGTTGAGAGTAACTGTGAAGTTATCTGGGCACGTATAACAGGTCTAAGAGATGTAAAGTTAATAGTTAGGTGTTTCTACCTTAAGAGTACAGATTGGGACATCTCTAGTTTCATTTCAGTCGGTAAAGACAAGCAGTCTTGCCACCTACTTTTGGACACATTCTCCGAAAACTGTCTTGAGCA
Source organism: Locusta migratoria (assembly GCA_026315105.1). Classification (NCBI taxonomy): domain Eukaryota; kingdom Metazoa; phylum Arthropoda; class Insecta; order Orthoptera; family Acrididae; genus Locusta; species Locusta migratoria. The sequence continues at coordinate 445,809,226 of CM048755.1, read as the reverse complement.
GTTAAAGCGGCAACCCACACGCAATGGATATATTTTAGGCCTTATAGCTACAAACACGCGTGACCTTATTAACGATGTCTGTGTAGAGACAGGAATTAGTGATCATGATATCGTCACAGCGTCAATGCTGACCAAAGTTAATAAACCAATCAAGAACGCTAGGAGCGTGTTGTTGTTAGGAAGAACCGATCAGCAATTGTTAGGATAGCACTTAGAAAATGAATGGACATCGTTTAGTTCGCGTACAATGGTTGTAATGAGGAATTGTGGACTACATTGAAATGCATTGTAAATGAAGGGTTAAAGAAATATGTGCCTGTAACGTCGATTATGGATGACAAAGATCCACCGTGGTATAATAACAATGTTAGAAAGCTACTGAGAAAGCAAAGGCTGTTGCACTCTCGGTTCAAAAAGGAACGCGCAAATGATGACAGGTAAAAGTTATTAGAGATTCGTGCGTCTATAAAAAGATCGATGCGCGAAGCATACAATAATTACCACAGCCATACCTTAGCAAAAGATCTTTCCGACATCCCGAAAAAATTCTGGTCCTATGTAAAGTCGATGAGCGGGTCAAAGCCTACTATCCAGTCACTCGTTGATCATTCCGGCGCAGTAATAGAAGAAAGCAAACGGAAAACTGGAGTTCTAAATTTAACTTTTAAGAAATCTTTCACGCAGGACGACCGCACAAATGTACCATCATTTGAAATAGAGGACACAGTAATAGGTATTTCCGGTGTAGAGAAGCAGCTGAGAGAGCTACATACAAAAAAGTCTCCAGTTCGGTTTTACAAGGAGTATTCTGCGGCATTGGCTCATTACTTTGCTTACATTCATCGCGAATCTTTGATTCAGCGCAAAGTTCCTAGTGATTGAAAAAAAGCGCAGGTGACTTCCTTTTATAAGAAAGGAAAGACAACTGACCTATATTATTACAGACCAATATAGTTGACATCAGTTTCCTGTAGAATTTTTGGTCATATTCACAGTTCGAATATAGTAAATTTCCTTGAGACGGAAAAGCTTCTTTCTATGAATTAGCACGGGTTTAGAAACATCGAACATATGAAACTCAGCTTGTTCTTTTCTCACATGATATCTTGCGAGCCATTGCTGAATGGCAACAGGCAGATTGTTTCAAATGTTTAAATGTTTGTATTGCTTATGGGATTTAACTACGGGGTCATCAGTCCCTAAACTTACAAACTACTTATGAACTAGCTAACACTAAGGACGGCACAAATATCCATCCCCGAGGGGGTTTAGAACCCCCGACCGTAGTGGCCGTGCAGACCGTGACTGGAGCGCCGCAGTCCTCTCGGCCACCGCGGCCGGCAGGCAGATTGTCAAAATTACTAAAAATTTCCGGGCTGTTATGCCGTGGTCTAGTGGATTTACTATTAAAACCCAACGTTTCGTCCCCGACGTCGGAGGACATTCTCAAGGGGGATCGTGGCACTTTTGGATGTCCGATTCACACCCTGGCTTGCTACCGACTTTGGATTGCGGTTTTGAAGAAGAAATGTAACAGTCTTCCACCATGGGACGATATTAACGGACGGAGGCAATCGGCAACGACGAATTGCGCGTGCATGTCAAAAACATCTGACGTCACACCTCTGCGCGCGAGCCCTTGTAAACGGAATTTGGCTTCAGTCAGTAGCGAGCCAGGGTGTGAATCCGACATCCAAAAGTGCCACGATCCCCCTTGAGAATGTCCTCGGCAGTCGGGTACGAAACCTTGGGTTTTAATAGTAAATTCACTAGACCACGGCATAACAGCCCGGAAATGTTTAGTAATTTTGACCATTCCGGCCGTGAAAGTTTACATTTTACAGGCAGATTGTGTTTTTCTCGATTTCAGAAAGGCATTTGACGCGATGGATGGTGGAGTATATATGTAGATGAAGATGTAACTGTATGGCAAAACCACATTAGCTGACGTTACAATGCCAGCTCAGTGAATCCTCCAGACTGTTGCCCCTGCAACTACTGAAATGGCTGCTGCCCCTCTTCAGGGACCACAGGCCTCTCCATAGATAACCCTCCGCTTTGGTTGCGCTACGGTGTGGCTGTGTGTATCGTTGAAGCACGCTGCCCCCCCCCCCTCCCGGTGATGTCTGTGGTTCTTGGGGGTAGTTCGTAAAGCTAGGAATATGGAATACTGTAAAAGCATTCCTGTATCTACTCTTTATTTCCTGAGCGGGAGGCCACTTTGATTTTTGACATGTAACGATTACATGAAAGTAGTATTTTCCGGCGTATACGAGTGATGAAAATTTCTCAGGTTTCCAGCGGAATAGCAGTGTTTGATTTACCGGGATATTTCTCCAGGGCATGACACTCTTCTCTGTACGTCAGTACAGCATCTAGGCTACACGCAACGACTAATTCAGTCTGTTCCCAGACACCTGAGTGAATGATTGCACGACCAGATAGTTCGAACTGATGAGTTTTAGTCTAGTGAAGCAGAAGTTCGGAAGTGAGCCGTTATGGCCAGTGGCGATTACAGGATATGGGGATATGATGAAGAAGAATGTTCAAATGCTTGTAATCCTAACTGCGGAAGTCATCGGTCTCTAGACCTATAAACTACTTCAACTTTTCCTAAGGACAAAACACACACACACACACACACACACACACACACACACACACACACGCCCGAGGAGGACTCGAATATCAGAAGAAAACGGCCGAGCAATCCGTAACATGGCACCCAGACCGCACGGTAATTCCCGCTAGGCAGTTAAAGAAGAGCGAAATGCAAAGAAACCTCCGAATATACATGGAGTGGCCGGCCGCGGTGGCCGAGGGGACTGGGCGCTCCAGTCTCGATAGCTCTGAGCAGTCAAACCGCCATTCTGAACGATACATAGATGTCCGTACTTCCGCCAATACTGATTCTGCCCACTCAATTCGTTCACCACCTTAATATGGTGATGTTTCCTGTACAGAAGCAGGATTGTTTCGAATTCCACGTTCTTTCCAAATGAGTAAACTACGATTGTCCGTCTGAACACAAAATCTCGACTCATTTGAACAGAACCCGGCGCCATTCGTCACGACTCCAATCCTGATATTCCTTCGCCCAGTTTCTGCGGGCTAAACGATTTCGTAGTATAAAGTGACACGCACCATTGGCCTCCGTGGTAGTGACCACATGCTAGAAGGTGATTTAGGATGTTTGTATTGATATTGCGCGTCCTCTTGCTGCCTGGAGTCTGCGATGCAGCTGAGTTTCATTCAGTCTCCTGTCTCGACGGTTTGTTAACCGGAGATAACGGTCATCTCTTGTTGATGTGACCAGTGGATGACCTTGGACTTGCCTTTTTTTACGGTTCCTGTTGTCTGAAATCGCGTCCAGGTCTGGAAGTGGATCCCCGTGCCAAAGCTTTGAGTAAGTCACGTTGTTGTCGCATTGCACTACCTGCTCACTTCATATATGAACCCAACTGCTTGTGTAATGCGTTTGGTAAACACAAGTCAGTAGCAACTTTCTGTTATTTACCACTATCTCAGTTGCCGTAGTGTTCCATTGCCGGCCGCGGTGGCCGGGGGACTGCGGCGCGTCAGTCGCGGTCTGCACGGCCACTACGGTCGGGGGTTCGAATCCCCCCTCGGGCATGGATATTTGTGCCGTCCTTAGTCTTAGGTAGTTCATAAGTAGTTTGTAAGCTTAGGGACTGATGACCCCGTAGTTAAGTCCCATAAGTTCTACAAACATTTGAACATTTGATACATGGATTGGACCAGAAGTGTACGAATTATCTGCCTGCCCCTAATTCCGCTGCAACCCTACAAGCAACCGTGAGGTAAACACAAGAGAAGCACAGTGGATGAAAGCGACTCATCGAGTCCCCGCAAGCCTGGCAAGCTTCTCGGGCTCCGTTCAATTCGCTGCACGTGACAACAGGTAGAACTGTCACCCTAACGAGACTGTAGATATAGCAAGGTGCGAGCTATAAAATGAATAGGTCGAATTTTAGCGAGACTGATGAAAAATTAAGAACTGTTTATTACATACTATTCACAAAGCATAGCATTACTGACACATGGGAAAAGTTTTTTGCGTTTGAGGCACCTTCAAATAAATCGTTAGATGTGTCGCAATTAAAACTGTGCCAAAATTAAGTACTGATTCGGAAACCTCGAGAATGTTACATATTTGTAAATTTAACCGTCTACTACCTCACTCCATAAACATAAATATTTAGGAAGGTGACAGGTATGTGGGAATATATACTAAGGACTTTAGGGCATTTAACAATGTAGAGGAAGAAGGATTTCTAAATTTAGGAAAAACATTGATTGACATGGGAAAAAATATGGCTCAGTGGATGTTTAAAATAGTATGCATTCTCGTGTGACATTAGTTAGGAAAATCCAAACCTTAGCTGATAAAGTGCGCTGCTTTATGTTCCCGGCTACAATGCAAGCAACTAGCTCTTGTATATGTGGAAGTACAAGTAATCTATAGACAGACATTTACACAGAGGGGTATTAAATGTCTGTCACAATGCTTTATATAAATTCGGACTGGCGTTTGAATAAGTATCTACTAATGTGCGCAGTGTTTTCTGACTGTCGAAAAACTGGCACAAATATTCCACTGAATATTTCGTGAAGACATTGCCAAAATTAACTTTTTCACAGTCCAGGGCAGTAATATTGCTAAAGTTCGCGACATGCTTGGCTCATGGCATAAACAATATTGGAACATGTTCCGAGCGAACAGCTTTTGAAAGAAAATGTCCCAAATTCCTTGTATTGTAGGAGGATTGGTAAATATTTTAGGTAATAGCATAGAAAATTTCAATAAAAATACTCTGAGTCTGTTTTTTATTGAGTAGAGAGATACGGCTGTTAGTATGAAAACCTAAACAAACTTTAAAGTAAAAGCAAATCAAGACATGTTCTCTATTTCTTCCGTTGGTTCTTGGTAGAAAATTATATGGAATTAAAAGACCAATTTTGTGTATATTCTACAGTTAATTTTTATTTACTTACGTTTTCCGCTTACAAGGCCATCGAAGACTTTAAACTATTAATTAAACATTCGTATAACTAGTGTCATTATGGGCCGAAAGACGCTGAAGTTACAGAATCTAGATTTTCAAAATTTAAATTTGGTTGACGTTGTAGTATAATAGTCATCTGCTGCTTCTTATGTGCAAAGAATCTTCATTTTTAGTGACTGCTGTGCTGACTACAGAAAAACTAAGTTAGTTGTGATCTGAATTGAGAGTAGCCAGTACTACTTGAAAAATGGCACAGTTGCAGAGAGAAACTTACGTATTTAAAAATATATTAATAAATAATAAGCCCTAAAAACACCGAAAAGAAAAAATAGGTCAAACCAAATATATACCTAGAGCCGGCCGCGGTGGCCGAGGGGACTGAGGCGCTTCAGTCACGGTCTGCACGGCCACTACGGTCGGGTGTTCGAATCCCCCCTCGGGCATGGATATTTGTGCCGTCCTAGTTCGTAAGTAGTTCATAAGTAGTTTGTAAGTTTAGGGACTGATGATCCCGTAGTTAAGTCCCATAAGCTATACAAACATTTGAACATTTACCTAGAATAAATATAAAGGCTATATATAATATTGGGATGCCTCTTTTGACGCTCGGATTGAAAAACATTTATTTTTCCATCAACTTCCATAACACGACTCTAATGTGCTCAGATTAGACTGTTACGAAGCTTAGCACAGCACAGCGGTAAGACGAACAGGCTAGCAAGTTTCCTGTGCTTGCTGGGAGTGAAGCAGCCTGCCCATTCTGTTGACAAAGAGCGGCAGCTTGCCCGCTCGGCCCCCAGACAAGCATGGGAGGCTCCAAAGTGGAATGTGTACATTTATAGAGTGGACAAAGTAATATGAACACGTAACATAAAAATCAAATGTTCGAATGTTTGTAAAGCTATGAGACCAAACTGCAGTGGTCATCAGTCCCTAGACTTACGAATTACTTAATCCTTTGCGTCACAATAGTTTCACTGCGAAACCACATCTTTCTGTGCCGTTTTCTATTGTGGCATAGGTGACTTACTGTGACACCACGGTCACACGCTATAGCCCCAAAAGACTTTTAGAATGAATTTCTCTGTGGACAAAAGTCAATCCAATGAACCTCATTTGTCTGTTCACAGCAAATCAATACGATGTGCAATTTGTAGTGAAAAAAAAAAAAAAAAAAAAAAAAAAAGATCCCCGTAGAATGAGATGGTCATGCAAAGTTTGTGATGTCGGACTGTACCTGACTGATAAAATAAATGTATTTTGGAATTGCATGAAAACTAGAGAAAAGTGCTGTATGTAATGTACTTTGAAATTTTGCACCAAACGAAAACAAAAATTGCTTTAGTTAAAAAAAAGATAAATATGAAACAAACTGTATGTCAGTGTAATAATAAATGATAAAAATTCAAAATTAGTGGACCTTTTGAAAGACATCTAAAAATTCCGTTTCACACTGGTTTCACAGTGAAACCACCATTGTATATTTTCTCTAAAAATGAATTTTTTTAAATGTAATCTGCTCCACGAAGGCAATGAAGAAGGATAAAACCAAATTTAATGACTATCATATACAAACATATTTGGGTGACTGAAAGGGTTAAACTAAATTATGCTAAAGACAACACACACACACACACACACACACACACACACACACACACACACACACACACACATATATATATATATATATATATATATATATATATATATATATATATATGTGTGTGTGTGTGTGTGTGTGTGTGTGTGTGTGTGTGTGTGTGCCAGAGGAGGACTCCAACCTCCGACGGTGAGCAGTCGCGCACTCCGCATCAAGGCGCCTTAGGGCAAACGTCCACTCCAGCGCGGCTGAACACCTCACATAAACACCATACTTAATTATTAGTAAGAACATTTGAAACTCTTCGAGGAACGGATCCGTGAAGCGCCTTTATACTTTTCAACAGTATGTTATACATCATTGTTCCAAAACATTTGGCAATTAGTATTTTGTCCATTTCAGCAACTATAACATTTGGTTTTTAAAGTATCAGTAACCAGTTACACTACTTTTCCTTTTATTTTAGTCATTTTGCTTCGAAGTGCACGGCTGTTTCCCGTCGGAGGTTAGAGTTCTCCCGCGGGCATGGCTGTGTGTGTTGTCCTTAGCATAATTAGTTTCAGTTGTTTTTAACTCTAGGGACCGATGATCTCAGCAGTTTGGTCCCATAGCTTGACAAACATGTGAACTTTTTTTAAAGTCTGCCAGACTAAACACATTAGGATACTAATATCTATCTGAAGGACAGTAAGTGCGTGATACCGTTAAAGCAAAAGCAAAAGAACTGATTGCTATTTTTTAAAATTATTTGCAAATTACTTGAGCGATTTTGGAGCCACAAACTTGTTTCTCACGCTCTGCTCTAATACGGCCCGTAACGGTTCATTTATGTTGAGGAATGGCGATTTTCATACCCAGGGAGGTTATTGATGATTTTCTGATGCCATACAAAAGACTTCTGAACCATTTCGGCTGAATGTTTGGCCGCATTGTCATTTTGGAACATGGCAGTGTTTGTTAGGAATATGTTAGATACAGTAAGCAGTTTATCGACGGTGTGCCGGCCGCGGTGGCCGAGGAGACTGAGGCGCTCCAGTCACGGTCTGCATGGCCACTACGGTCGGGGGTTCGAATACCCCCTCGGGCATGGATATTTGTGCCGTTGTAAGTAGTTCATAAGTAGTTTGTAAGTTTAGGGACTGATGACCCCGTAGTTAAGTCCCATAGACTCTACAAACATTTGAACATTTTTTATCGACGGTGGTGAAATATTCATTAAATCAAATGTTCAAATGTTTGTTAAGCTTATGGGACTTAACTACGGGGTTATCAGTCCCTAAACTTACAAACTACTTATGAACTACTTACGAACTAGGACGGCACAAATATCCATGCCCGAGGGGGGATTCGAACCCCCGACCGTAGTGGCCGTGCTGACCGTGACTGGAGCGCCTCAGTCACCTCGGCCACCGCGGCCGGCAAATATTCATTAATACGACCAGTTAAATACCACGATATAGATGCTCAGATCATGACAAACTCTCCTCCAGGTTTGATTGTAGGAAGTAGGCAAACGTATCGGAAGCTTCCTTAGGGACTTTAGCTACATAAACCCACTTTCTTGTAAGAAACAATGTAAACGAAGATTCATTTGGCCATACCTCATACTTTCGGTCATAAAGTGTTCCGGTTTTATGATCGCTGACCACTTCCTTCGCAGCTTTGCGTTTGATTCTGTTTAGTAAAGTTCTGCAGACCTTCCATGACTGTTAAGCACCAGCTGTACTGTTTTTTTTTTTTTTTTTTTTTTTTTTTTTTTTTTTTTTTTTTTATCGAAACAGTATTACTTAAGAGTGTTGAGTTTTGCCGCGGTACTTTTATGTTGTCCGATTACAATCATTCATAATGGTCTTTGTCAGTTAACTTCGGATTTAACCAACTGTTCAACTGTTCAACTCTTTGTTAAGCTTAAGGGACTTAACTACGGGGTCATCAGTCCCTAAACTTACAAACTACTTATGAACTAGCTAAGACTAAAGACGGCACAAATATCCATGCCCGAGGGGGGATTCGAACCCCCGACCGTAGCAGCCGTGCTGACCGTGACTGGAGCGCCTCAGTCACCTCGGCCACCGCGGCCGGCTCGGATTTAACCCTCTAAGCCTGTTCGACAATTACGTTATACCTTTATTTGTGCTCGCTGTCATTACGAGGATACTGTCGCTATTGAAACGTTAAAAAGTGCAGCCCTTATCATCACAGATGCTCCCACTAACTACATACTATCGAGTTGACCTCTTTGGAATTATGAGAAATCACGTATTTCCTGATCATTTGAGATGACCGTCACAGAACAAAACGTATAATACTGCAAGGCAATGTCTGAGACTTTGTACGCCAATTGTTTACAGTGTTACGCAAGGGTACCAACTTACATAATGTAGTATACTACACGGTCTTATTATTTTGTTCACCCCCTTCTAGTTACAGGACCAACAACTCGTGCGGTAAGTATGTAGTTCAAAGAACAGTTCGCAGAAAATAATAGATCCAACCCTGGTGCAATTCCAACGCATACAAAGAGTTTGAAGTGCAACGAATTAACTTATATGATCCGTATAATATGAGAATATGTTACGTCTTTTTGGAAATGTGTTAGCAACGCTGAAACGTTGCTTCCTACGTCAGTTGGCAAACTTATGTGTTAGTTGAAAGCTGAATTTTGCAATAGCGTCAACAATATAGCTCTCGGCGGGCAAACCTTAATCGAAATTATAGTCTGCTCTGTCTTAAATGCGAACAACTTAATACTAACTCTAGTTTTTCAATGAATTTGGAGGCTTATATTTCCAGATTTATGACTATAACACAAGGAATTATTCGAACTGTCATCATTATCTTATTGGAACAAGAAGTACTACGTGTGACACAGTGTGAGGGCCCGGAGCGAGGTGACGCAGAGGTAACACACTGGACTCGCATTCGGGAGGGCGGTGGTTCAAATCCACCTCCGGCCATCAGATTTAGGTTTTTCATGATTTTCCTAAACCACTCCAGGCAAATGCCGGGATGGTTCCTTTGAAAGAACACGGCCGTTTTCCTGCCACATACTTACCCCAAAATCCAAGCCTTACTTCCGTCTCTAATGTCCACGCTGTCTACGGGACGTTAAACTCTAAGCTTCATCCACAGTTTACAGTTTGAGGCTAATATTGTCTCAGTGGGAAGGTCCAAAGAAGACAAGACAGCAAGGCCACCGACTACGCAGGTGCTCCGGTTCTCATGCAACTCACCCCCCCCCCCCCCAACCAAATATTCCGTGATGCTCAGTACCCACACAAAAAGGAGGAAATAAAATGAGAGAGAACAAATAAAAAAGCAGAAAAATTGAGGAAAATTCAAAGTCGTCATTTATGCGTATTTTGACATCGCGGTCTCGCAAAGTTTACCTAGCCTGCGGGCTGTTCCATGAGTGCGCCACTAAGCTCACTTCAGCTACTTGGATAGGGATACCAAATTACCCGGTTTATCGGGAATCCGCCCGGTTTTTAATGCTGTGTTTCAAATCCTGCTTGCAAATTCATAAACAATAGAAACCCCCGATTTATGAATAGCAGTGGTTTTCCGTCTTTGCAACTACAATAAAAATGCGATTTTTTCTCACCAGACGCGTTCGTTTTAATGAATGTAAAACATCTTCAGTGGTCTGTAATAATAGAAATCTACAGTTTGTTTTGTGTTTAGATCGAAAACAGTTCTTAAATGGACCCTGAAAAGTAGGGCTATAGCTTTTCATTAAGTGTTTGTTTTTTCTCGTACAATGATGTTAACTAATGCTTTAGCCGTGAATTTTGGGCAGCTTGTCTGGCTGCTTTTGCTGCTTTCGAACTGTTTTTGATCTTTACATTGATGTATTTTGGAACAAGATTATTACGTCTACAAAGCTTATTAAATCTGATAGTTTCTACAGTGTTATAAAGATTAAGATGCATCTTCTTAAACTCGAGAACTGTTTTCGATCTAAACACACAAAAAAATGTAGATTTGTATTATTACAGACCACTGAAGATGTTTTACATTCATTAAAACGAAACGCATCTGTTGAGAAAAAAAATCGCATTTTTATTGTAATTGCAAAGACGGTAAACCACTGCTATTCATTATTATGAAAGCAACTACGGACATTATGGCCACACAAACGAACAATTTTTCACCCCCGATTTGTTTTACAATTTCCTTGTCAAGTTGTTACCCTGCGTGGTCCAGTGACATATGGCGGAGTGGACATAAACTGGTAGACCTAAAATTTTGTTTGTAACATTTAAGGCTATCGACTGGAGATGAGTATTGAGAACATTTTGAAAATTGGTTTTAGGTTTCAGAAATTACTGCAACCAGTCGCCTTTTCATTCTTCTTAATGAAGATTTATTTAGAAGAATGAAACTTTCACTCTGCAGCAGAGTGTGCGCTGATATGAAACTTCCTGGCAAATTAAAATTGTGTGCCGGAACCGGGACTCGAACCTGGTATCTTTGCCTTTCGCGGTAGTGCGCTTGCCCACGAAAGACAAAGGTCCCAGGTTCGAGTCCCGGTTCCGGCACACAATTTTAATCTGCCAGGAAGTTTCATATCAGCGCACACTCCGCTGCAGAGTGAAAGTTTCATTCTGGAAACATCTCTTAGGCTGTGGCTAAGCCATGTCTCCACCATATCCTTTCTTCCAGGAGTGCTAGTCTTGCATGATTCGCGAGGTACTGGCGGAAGTAAAGTTGTGAGGCGGCATCGTGAGTCGTGTCGAGATAGCACAGTCGCTAGTGTGCTTGCCGGCGAAAGGCAAAGGTCCCAAGTTCGAGTCCCGGTTCCGGCACACAATTTGAATCTGCCAGGAAGTTTCAAGATTTATTTAAACCATTACCGGTTTCAAGCTGCCTAGCAGCTCATCATCAGATGGTATACATTTGTTGCAAATTACATTTGTATAGTTATGCACTTCACATTTAATTTGTCCATATTTGGTCCGCTTTTGGATAGGATTTCACTACACTTCCTTTCCATCAACACACCACAGCAACTCCCACGACTTTCAAGTGGTAAAATTAACAAACACTTCACACACATTACGACTGGAAAGGAAGTGTAGTGAAATCCTATCCAAAAGCGGACCAAATATGGACAAATTAAATGTGAAGCGCATAACTATACAAATGTAATTTGCAATAAATGTATACCATCTGATGATTAGCTGCTAGGTAGCTTGAAACCGGTAATGGTTTAAATAAATCTTCATTAAGAAGAAACAAAAGGCGACTGGTTGCAGTAATTTCTGAAACCTATTTCAAGAAACAGTCGCAGGTTCCAACACAATGGATAAAAGTTTTATTTTGAAATTTGTGTAGTGCTTTTTTGCAATCAATTGCGACAATACAGCCGTTCAAATGTTTATAAACCTAACGTACTTAACTGCTGCAGTTATGTCACTAGGCTTACAAACTACTTAAAGTAATATGTGCTAAGGACAACACAGACAACCATGCCCTAGAGAACGCGAACCTCCGACGGCGAGCAACCACGCGCTCCGCAGCAAGGCACCTTAGAGCACTCGGCCACTAGACCGCGGCAATATAGCTGTGTAAAGGGTATTCTATTATTAAATATAAATTGGATTGCTGAAAGAAACACACTGAGTGCACCTTCTGTAAAGAATTTCTTGATCGTCAGTTACCTTATATATTAAAAGAATATACGAAAACTAAAGTCAGTCGGCCAGACCAAACCAATCGGCCGAATTACTTCATTTTTGTTTTAAATGAAAGGTAGGGGAGACCGGGGCATGTTTTCCACCTTTTTATATTTTTAATTTTTGTTCTTTTGATTTTTATCAGTTTTGATGTAAACAGCGGATCATTCTATTTCCTATACTTTTATCTACAGTCTTGTAGAAATATTTTTGAAAATAGCAAATATCCTTCTTGGCAGAAAATGATTTTGTCTGACCATGTTGCGTTGGAAAATTTGCCCCGTATGCGGGGCAAGTTTTCCAGCTTACTTAAAATGTACAGGGGCAAGTTTTCCAATTATACTTTAAATGGATAAGTTATTTTTTCATCTGGTTTTTTAACTGGACTATCAGTCAATACAGCTGACTTCCTTTTTTTCCTTCCATGTTGTGTTTGCTTCCTAGGTGCCGCTTTCTCAAAAGGCGTATTTTCTTCTGGTGCTGGCCAAGATATTGTGGATATAGACGTAACGCCTTCTTGACAAGCAAGAGGAAAGGTATTTGTTGGTGTAGTAGGAGTTGATGAATTCGATGGGCTCGAATGGAGGCTGTGATCAGTCGTTGTTTCTGGCAAGTTTGAATCAGTCCAGGACTGATAGGGCATTCAGACTTTGTAGGAGCTGGTCTGTCTGTAAAGTAGGGAATTTCAACCAGTAATTGTTCTGAGTCCTATGTGGAACATTGAAGTCCATGCATGGATGCTTTTCTGACACTACACCAGCCTCTAATTGCTAATAGAGCAGCATTTATTACTTCAGGAGTGTACGAGCCCCTCTCGGTCTTCTCTGTATAATTTCGGACCATTTTAAGTCTGTAAAACACATTTTACAATGAACCATTTGAAAGAGGGCTATTTGGCACAATTTATTACACAATAAATACATATTTAAAGGAATAATACGAGATGTTTTAGGCCGATGCACGTTTTCCAACAAGACACGTGCAGGAATATGTGCCCCATATGCTTGGGGGAAACGTGCCCCGTCGCCATATTCGGAACTATAACACTACGTTTATGATTATCCGTGGAAGCTATTTACGAAAGAAATGCACAGTTACGTGAAGAAAGAAACCGACTTTTAGTACGTGCAGTGTCAATCTAATAAGCTTAACGCTAGTATGTTTATTTTAAGTTTCAATAAAAACGTGAAAGTTTAGTCACCTTTGCAAAAATGACAAAAACAGTCCTGCCGGCAATGTAACTACTGGTAAACACTGAAACTTTCGTAAATGAAGTGTGCTTTGTTGCTGCTTCCTACAGTATCGCCGGTGGTACCATCTAACGGAATGTTTCGAAACTAAAACGAGTTGGAAAACTTGCCCCTATGGAAAATGTGCCCCGGTCTCCCCTATTAATCCACAGATTTGTCTTAAAGTATCAGAATTTACATAACTCTCGCCTTTCTTTTTCTATACTCAAACGCGATTTCCTTCTGCATATTTCTTATGGGTAAGTCTGTCGGTCGGGCCGTTCTACCCGACCAATTATCTTCATTTTTGCTTTAAATGAAAGGTCTTCATTCGCAGATTTGTCATCAAGTACCAGAATTAACTTAAATCTCTCCATCCTTTATTTTTATTCAAACATGGTATCCTTCTGTCCTTGCAATGAATATTTTAATTGGTTTTACGATATATTCGGTCCTAATTAAGGTATGCAGTTCTTTTTGACCTAACAACCCTCAGCGGATCAAGCTCTTTCATTTGCGCTTTTAAACACTTGCATTGATTGATTCTGAAGAAATCTATGCGTGAACATTCAACTTTACTTCCATTTTACCCCAACTTTTTTGTCATTCCACTAACGGCGTGAAATGTTCGCACGGGTCCTCTAGTAATTATTAAGATCTCACTCGTTCCCAATTCTATGATAACATCAAATTCAAGAAAGACTGTCCGATATTGGTTGTGCGGAGTCGACCCATTAGAAGGCAAAGTGATAAACACAGTGCTGTCTTCCACTGCATTTCACGCTTACATGTGGCACTCTGTTCGTCATGTCGAGTAGTTAAGAAAAGCCATATAAAAATAAAAATTGGGATTTTGAGCAGACATACGTCTAGTGGAGTTTAAGCTAGCCGGTTTCACAACATTGACTAAAATGAGAAGCCTCTATCAAGAGGGGGAATGGCCGGACAGACAGGATTGACACAGACACAGTAACAAGACACTGCCAATAATTGAAATAGTCGCGACCTCCTAAACGTTGATTTTTGTCTTTAAACGAAAATTTTGTGAAATGAAGTGAGATGCTTCATCATTTCTTTTGTAATGATTGCATAGTTTGTCGAAACTAGTTAAGAAAATACGATCTATGTGGTTTTACTATTGTGGCTGAAAACTTTTTTGTATAAAGAAGTCTGCTGTAACTTCAAAACTGTATCCGATTGCACTCATTGCTTGCAATGGCTTACCCTACCGGCTAGAGCTCGTTTATGGGTGGTGGTGTATGAGGGGGGAGGCAACGCAGTGTGTCAAAAATGTTCAAATGCTTGTAGAGTCTATGGGACTTAACTACGGGGTCATCAGTCCCTAAACTTACAAACTACTTATGAACTATAATCGAAGAGTCAACACAGTTTCAGCCGACCAGTTGCATAAAATAGTTTACATCTATAAACCTTTACCCAGGTTTCGGCAAAATTAATTTTGCCTTCTTCAGAAGGATACCTAATGAAAACGTGACACACAAATATGAAAATAATAAAATACAAAGGTGTTTCTAACGTAAGAAATTAAAATTCCAGTATAGGTGAAAATGTACTTACAATAAAGCTCACATTAAAAAAATTGTTAAAATGTGGCTGACTCCATGTCAATAGATTAAAATTTTAAAATTTAAAAATAAAGTCACATTATAAAATTTTGGAACTACTTACAACTAAGGACGGCACAAATATCCATGCCCGAGGGGGGATTCGAACCCCCGACCGTAGTGGCCGTGCGGACCGTGACTGGAGCGCCTCAATCCCCACGGCCACCGCGGCCGGCTCGCAGTGTTTCCCTGCCTCATGAAGTCGTTACTGATCCAATAATCCGAGATCACTGACTGTCGTGGTTAGTCGTGAAAACTTCATTACAACAATTCTTTGAGATGGGTTGACATCTGTATTGTCTTGTATGTCGAAGTACTTAATTCTGCTACATACAGTGTCGTTACACACGTGTTCACTCAAAACATCACGGGGAGGTAGAAGGCAGGCAGAGAGCTAGCAGCCTCGCTTAATATTGGTATAGATACAGAAATGAATTCAAAACTGAATTCCGTAAAGAAATTTTGACTATTCATTGCTCCCTGTCTGCTAAAGCGGTGAAACTAGGAGCTGTAATGAAACATGTTGTCAAGTGTGTGAGTTTTGTGCTGTGTCAAGTATAAATATCCACAACTTCAGAGAGTTCCTGCAAAGTATGCGAACAGAGCATGGATAGATACCTTAACACGGCACAGTTCGTTGGCTCAGTCGTGATAAATGAGATTTTGTTTGCCATTCGCGAGGAAATCACTCATTTCGTAATGAAAATGGCAGAAGTCCATTGTCTAATAGATTAAAACTGTATCAAATACGACGTTGCTAACTTGCATAACGATGCACTTAAACGACTTTAATTTATCATTGCAGAGAAAAGGGCATTTAATAGTAAACATGCACGACCAAATCAAAACGTTCACGGAAAAGCTACTTTTGTGAGAGGCAAATGAGTAACGAAATTTTATTTAACATTCGACAGTAGTCTGACTTCTTTAAAGCACCATTAAAATCTCCTGAACTACCAATAGTGATAATTTTCAGATTAATGAATTTTTTTAGTTTCTATAATAATGACTCTTCCAGAGCTGAACTATTGTTAAGTTTTAATGGAGATTTCTCTCATGTTTTTCTCTAGGTATCAAGTCGTGCAAAGTCATTTCTAATGACGGAGCGACAAATATGACTGGTGCTTTTTCTATGTTGCAAGCAAAAATCTGATAAATGGAACCACGAGATCTGTATGTTCACTGCTTGGTATATTCCTTGAAACTTGTGACCAAAGAGGCAATGAAAAATGAAGCCACGAGTACCCGCACCGATTTTGAAAAGTAGGCTCCCCTGCGAGAGAGAATGGGAACATGATACAAAAACCAATTCAAGTAACTGTCACTTTTAAATCTTATAGGTTACCTAATTGTGTGTACCGTTAGCAGTTGTTGCCTTGTAGAACCGTGTTTTTTCAGTGTTCACTGTAATTGCTTAGCCAATTGCCACTTTTCGCACCTTCAGCTATCTTGTGTAACTCACTATGCGTTCGTATTTCTTTCCGAGTTTACTAGATAGTAATAAAAGCATCATCAGCGAACTATCTGCTTATGAGGGTTAGTGGCATTGTCTTCTAAATCACTTATGTACACGCTCGAGACTACTTGTGAGGATTCATTCATCTTCTAACCACCGGTGTTCTGGGCGAAGTTTGAAGTAAATTGCTT
The DNA here is from genome assembly GCA_026315105.1 of Locusta migratoria. NCBI lineage: Eukaryota > Metazoa > Arthropoda > Insecta > Orthoptera > Acrididae > Locusta > Locusta migratoria. Next base: position 445,792,417 of record CM048755.1, on the reverse strand, counting down.
GCTTTTAAAGAGCGGAAGTTGCTGAAGGCTTGAAAATATCGTGTCCTTCAATATTAGTGTTGTAGGCAGTCTGTCTGGAAACTTCTGACCATTACGTTGTCAGCAGGTGTTGGAGATAGAAACCGGGCGCAAAATATTTAATGCAATTCACACAATCATACATTTCCAAATCGAGAGCGTTGTAAAAATCCAGTCCTGATATGTTACTGACTCCCTGCATACCGACAACCAGTAGGCGACCGTCAGGGATTATTATTATTATTTAATTTTATCCAATACACGTTTAGGTCCACCCAATTGGATAAAGATATTATTACAGAGGCCCATTACGACTAACAGAGCGTAGTAGGATTCAAAAACATACCGTTATGTTTATTAGGCAGGTAATTGTGAACCACGGATGAATTGCAAGTTGCCTACATCCAACGGCGCAACTCGCATAATTACAGCTATGCCTACAGACCCGACCCCGGTATCCGCAGAACAGAAATCGATACATTCTGGTACCACACTAATATCGACTGCGTTTTCTAGGTGGCGCGGGCTAGCCAAAGCATGGAACTTTATCCTTCCACCTTCACGTGACTGGTCCTAGCAGTCAGTTGGTCTCGGGTAGTTCCTGGGTGGCAGTTGGACTACTCTTCGCCACCAGCTGCCGCTACGCTCCCGGACTTCGGCGTTTCCTCTGCGTGGAACTAGGAACTGCTATGCTGCAACTTCTTCCTTGGCGCCGCCTATGAATTACTCTTTGGATCTGCGTTTGGGACTTTAATTTTTGTGATATTAACCGAAACTTCTTTCCAGAACTATTTCATGCCATTGTGGATTCCGCGTTGACTTAGAAAATTTTTGTGTTACTTTTCGACTTCCGGAGTGTGTACTGGAACTTATATTTTTCCATGTGCCGAAATATATTTGTGTTGTGTTATCAATCTGTGTAATTTCCGTCACATCAGCTTCATGTTCCATGTGCTTTCCCTCTGCTACAATAAACCGATATTGTACCTTAGGGCCGCGCGGGATGGCCACGCTATCTGAGGCGCCAGTCAACGAATTACTCGGCTGCTCCTGTCTGAGCTTCGAAGCCTCCCTTAGGCATGGGTGTGAAAGTTGTCCTTATAAGTTAGCTTAAGTAATTTGCAAGTGTAGGGACCAATGATCTCAGCACTTTGATCTCTTAGCTTTACAAACTAGGAGGAACATAGGTGGTCGCGTTGTATTTGCGAGATGTAGGATCCAAGTTGCACCGTTAGCTTTAATTAATCTCAGATTATGCAGTGAAAAAAAAAGAGAGAGGAGAAAAACATTTAAGTGTTACAAAAGTAACAGCTGAGCATTTATTTTATGAAAATTAACAATAAAATGTTTAGATCCGCTGACGCGCGGTTTGCCTATTCCGGGAATACGTATCTGTGAGATCCTACGCGACCATTCTAGTGTTAAGGCAGCAATAACCAACCAATCACTTTTGGAAGGCATGTGCGTGTTGCTGCAGAATGACATTGGTGCTAAATATTGCACGAGACAGTTAATTCTCTTAAATGACAGTTCACGTTCTAGCAAAATTGTATTCGCACGTTTAAATAATACATGGGCTCGAACAAACATATCTGTATAAACGTTTGCTTACAGGATCTCTACGTACACCTCAATGTGCTGGTGGGTGTCGCTTTTCTGCAAAACTCTGCAATGATGCTTTAGATAGCACTGTAGATTTAATTGTAGACGCCATACGTAATGTAGTATCTTAACTATAACTTATGCAATGATCGTCGTACATGTTCTCTAGCGAATTGTCATCAAAAGCCGTAATGATAGTTGCAACTTTAACCTTCTTCCCGAAAGACTGTTGCTATTCACTGCCACTGCTTCCATCGCCTCTTCCCGCACTTACCGTAGCACTACCGCTTGCAATGAGGTGTTCGTCATTATCATCCCTGTTATCATTATTATGAGTTTGTAACAACAGTATCTAACTTATGCTCATATTTCTGTACCATAACAGATACGAGAAATCATGCGAATGATTCATCTTCTACATTAATGCCATCTTCACGAAGAAGGGTTCTTCGTAACTTCATGTCAACCAATTGCAATACATTATCAGGACTGATTACCAATCGTCACCCCATCTGACGCTTCACCACACAAATAACGTCACAAAACGCAACTTCGGAGGCACACTGCACCGTCCCTACTGGCGAACCGGCAGGTCAATGTGCAATGTGGCAAGGCACACGCAAAGGCCTCTAACGGACGACTGCAGAGTTTTGCAGATGCAGGAGTATGACTAGTGCAATAAGGGATCTTTACATTATCTCTCAAAAATGTACAAATGTTTGTTAAGCTTAAGGGACTTAACTACGGGATCATCAGTCCCTAAACTTACAAACTACGTATGAACTACTTGCAACTAAGGACGGCACAAATATCCATGCCCGAGGGGGGATTTGAACCCCCGACCGTAGTGGCCGTGCAGACCGTGACTGAAGCGCCTCAGTCTCCTCGGCCACCGCGGCCGGCCATTATCTCTCGTATGATTTTGGTGTATATGTGTTTGTTCGAGCCCAAGTACTTTACTTGTGAGATAATACGCGCCAAGAAAATATTCTCCCTGTGTTATTTGTGTGTGGCGTCACTGTAAGACTGCTCCTAGTAGATCGTAAAATAACGACTGCAACATTTTACACATAGCTTACATCAACTGTAAAAATAAACTCTCAGTACGCATGAAATATTACGTCAGACTTTCTACAATAATAGGGTAACACGAAAGTCCTTTAACATTTGAATGCACACAAAGTTATGGAATAATATAAGTAGAGAGATACGGATTTACACGCATAATTCATATTACATGGGATTATATGGTAACCCACAATAAATCTTAGGATATTCAAATGGGTAAAAGTCCTGTGGTAAGTCACGGTGAACAAAATTATTGCGAAGTTCAAGGCTGTGTGTTGTTTAGAAGAGCGGCCCAGGAGTAGGCGATTAGATGCAAGTACGACTAATCGCGGAATGTATATGTGGATAATCGTAAATATTTCCAGTTACTGAGCTGGATTACGTGTGATACAGCCTTTTGTGCCTGCAAAGCGCTCGAAAATGTCTGCAGCAGTGGAAGATGAAACGGGCAGATGATTATACCCTATACCACTACGTTATTCCCATAAAACTAATTTCAGCAATAGTTTACACACTACTTTTGCTCGGACAGTTTAGGGAGAAATGAAGCGCTATCCGCACAAAATCCAGCGTTATAGTTAACAAACGAGTTTCTAACAAGGAAAGCACTTGAACAGTAGCACCTCCAAAACAGGGGGTAGATGATGATTGGTTGTGTAACGTGTTGTGCACCGACGAAACACATTTCGCACTCCTAGGTTGTGTTAAAACTCACAGCACAGACTGTGGATTACCGAAAAACATATAACCGTCGTTTAAACTCCGCTTTATAACAAAATCGCGGTGTGGTGTGGATTTACGACTTCAGTCATGATAGGACCCTTGTTCTAAAGCAAATGCGTGGTGCTGCTGTTCCAGCTGTTTGCGTGATGAGTGTGAAATAAGCCCGTCATCATCTGGCACAGTTTTCAGCCACAGGCTGGATCTGTTTAGAATACAAGCCCCGCCACTTTCTCCTGCCTTCTCACGGCCTCTCTGTTATCACTCTGGCCCACTCCTCTCCTCTTTTCTTGACACAATCCTCCACTCTTTTTAGCCATCTATCCCTTGGTCTTCCTCTTTGTCATTTCTTCTGCATCTTTATTTCGTGTATCCACCTGGGAGCCTCTTCTCCATTTTCTGTAAATGACCATCACACTGAAGTCTTTAACTCTCTATCCTATCCTGTAAGGGATCCACTCGCACTATTTCCCTGATCTTCTCATTCCTCATCCTGTCTCTTCTTGTTACCCTTATTCATCTTCGCAGAAATTTTATTTTCCCTGCTCGTATTCTCCTCATATCTCTTTTCTTTGTTACTCAAGTTTCCGGCGCATAGATTAAAATCGGAACGTAATAACTTTGGTATAGAAATAAGCCGATATGTTGCACAATCACAACATCTTCAGGCTTGCCAATACATACCTGCTGGAAGGTATTTCACGCAGGATGGTACTCCAACCCATATTGCTCCCCATGTGAAAGATCTCAAGCACGTATCTTTGGGTGAGGACGAAGATCATAGCCACCACCTGTGTCATGCTTGGCCTACCAGGCCCCCAGACAATCGCGGGAATTATTTGTTGCGCTGTTACCTGAAGTTCCAAACATATCGCGATCGTCCGGCATCATTAGGGATGCTAAAAGACAGCATAGGGCTACAATTTCTCATCACACGTACTGATATATGGCGCCGTGCTGTTCTCGACATTTTCCGTCAACTACAGGTATTGTCGGTAATGACGGCCGACATGTTAATCATTTATTATATACAACATCGTCTTTGGTGAAAAGAATCAACTGTTATGTTAATCTTTGCATTTATACCGTATAAAAATTATTTTTATTTAAAATAAACGTTTGTAGAGTCTATGGGACTTAACTACGGGGTCATCAGTCCCTAAACTTACAAACTACTTATGAACTACTTACAACTAAGGACGGCACAAATATCCATGCCCGAGGGGGGATTCGAACCCCCGACCGTAGTGGCCGTGCAGACCGTGACTGGAGCGCCTCAGTCTCCTCGGCCACCGCGGCCGGCTATACCGTATAAAGCAACATACGTTGGTCACTTGTGTACTGCTTTTGGCTTCAGTAAATCCTCATGTTGTTCAAGGATGTGTGTTAATTTTTAATTCTACCTTTTAGAAAAGCAATTGAAATCGCTCATCATTACAGGAAATTCCTCTGGACCTGATGGATAACAATGCGAGGAAGAATGCGAAGGAACTAACTCCCTTTTTAGCAGCAGTGTACCTTAGGCGTCTAGAGGAGCAAAACGGCTCTAAGGATTAAGAAGGGGAAAAAAACCGAAGGTCATTCCAGTTTTCAAGAATGATCGTCGAACGGATGTACAAAACTATAGGCCTTTATTCATGACGTGGGTCAGTTTATAATTTTTAATCAGTTTTATGTTGGAGTATTATGAGATTTCCAGAGACGGGAAATCACCGCATGAATCAACATGGGCTTTGAAAGCAACGATCATGTGAAACAATGGATACAGGCTTCCAGATAGATTCCGTGTTTATTGAGTTCCGCAGAGCGTTCTATACGGTTGCGCAACGTCGCCTGATGAACAACATCAGAGCATATGGAATATCAAACCAACTGTGTGACTGGGTTGAAAAGTTTCTAGCTAACAGAACGCACCATGTCATTCTCAACGGAGAGAGAAATCTTCAAACGTGAAAATGATTACTGGCGTGCCCCATGGGAGTGTTATAGTTCCGCTGCTTTTGAGTGTGTATAAATGACCTAGTAGGTAACAACGGAAGTTCAATAAGTATTTTAGCGGACGATGCTGTAGTATATCGAGAAATCACAACACTGGAGAAAGGTAGCGAAATTCAGGAGGATCTGCAGTGTATCGACGCATGGTACAGGGAAAAGCAAATATAAAGTGCCGCGTTTACATAGAAAGAAAAATCATTTATTATACAACTCGTCGATAGCAGGGCAAATACTACAGGCAGTTACTAGCATAAAACATGTGGCACTAGGCACAAGGAGCATTGAATGTTCAAATGTCTGGAAACCTATGGGACTTAACTGCTTGTGGTTATCAAACCATAGACTGAATAAAAGTGATAGATGAGTTTTGTTACTTGAGCAGTAAAACAAGATATGATGGCAATGGGAAGAAAAGAGTTTTTGGAAAAGAGAATTTTAACATCGAATATTAATTTAGGCGCAAGGAAGTCCTTTCTGAAGGAATTTGTGTGGAGTGTTTCCTTGTATGGGAGTGAAACATGGACGATAAGCAGTGCGGATAGGAAGAGGATTGAGGCTTTTGGGGCGCCATGCTGCGGTGCGAGCGGCCGTTCTCCGTCGGGGGGTTCGTGTTCCCCCTCGGGCATGAGTGTTTGTGTTGTCCTTATGTTAAACTAGTTTGTAAGCTACGGACTAATAACCATGCAGTTGAGTCCGATAGATTTACAAACTTTTTTTAAAATTATTATTATTATAGAGGCTTTTGAAATGTGGCGCTACAGAAGAATCCTGAAGATTAAGTGGGTGGATCGCGTAACTAATTAGGAGGTACTGGACAGAATTGGGTAGAATATGAATTTCTAGCATAACTTGACTAAAAGAAGGGATCTATTGGTAGGACACATTCTTAGACATCAAGGAATTGTGAATTTAGCATTAGAGGGAAGTGTGTGGGGTAAAAATCGCAGAGGGAGACCAAGAGATTAATACAGTAAGAAGATTCAAATTGACGTAGGTTGCCGTTTTTATGAGGAGATGAAGAGGCTTGCTCAGGATAGAGGAGGGTGGAGAGCTGCATCAAACCAGTCCCCGGGCTGAAGACGACAACAACAACAGACTTACAGACTACTGAAACTAATTTAAACTAACCTAAGGACAACACACACATCCATACCCGTAGGAAGACTCGAACCTACGACGGGGAGCATCCGTGCGTTCTGCAGCAAGGCGCCTTAGAGCGCTCGGCTTCTTCACCGCGGCACAAGGACACAAGGAGCAATTTGAAACGGAACGGCCATATAATATTTATCCTGGATAAAACCAGATGCCAGACTGAGATTCACTGGAAGAATCCATTTGAAGTGTACACAGTCAACGAAGGAAGTAGGCAACAAAACGCCCGTTCGGCCGACTCTTAACAATCCCTCATCGGTGTGGGATCCGAACAGATAGGGTTGATAGAAGAGATTGACAAGATCCAATGGAGAACAGCACGCTTCGTTTCAGTCTCATTTAATAAACGCCAAAGCGTCGCAGGGATGATCGGAGAAATCCGGTGGCAGACGCTACAAGAGAAACGGTCTGTATCGCAGTATGGCCCTCTGTCAATGCTCTAAGAACGTACGTTTCTTAAAGAGTCGATCACTATATTGTTCCCTCTTATTTATATCTCGCGAATACCTCACGAGGATTAAATTAGAGAGATTAGAGTCCACACATACGAATACCGGCAATCATTTTTATCGCGAACATTACGTGAGCGGATTAGGAGGACGCAGTAGTAACGGTACACAAAGTATCCTCCGCCACATACCGTGAGGTGACTTGTGGGGCGTGGATTTAGATATATCCAAATTGTTCCATGATGAATTGTCTTTACTAATGTTAAGACTTCTAGGTCACCCTGTACACAGAAGGAACTATTAGAATACCTGAGGTAGGTATAATTAGGACACTATAATAATTCAGTATCATTATAAATAAGTGCCGGCCGCGGTGGACGAGCGTTCTGCGGCGCGCCAGTCACAGTCTGCACGGCCAATACGGTCGGGGGTTCGAATCCCCCCTCGGGCATGGATATTTGTGCCGTCCTTAGTATTAGCTAATTCATAAGTAGTTTGTAGGTTGAGGGAATGATGACTCCGTAGTTAAGTCCCATAAGCTCTAAAAACATTTGAACATTTTTCTTGTAAATAAGTGATGGAAAAATCAAACAGGAACGTCTCTACGTATTGATAAAAAGGTACACTGCAAACAGTTTCCCTACACAGGCATTCGATAGGAAATGGTAGATTAATGTAGTTAAAATGCAATATGGAGACGTGCCTGTATTGTCTGCACACACCTCTCCAACTCGGCTGCTGAGTAGCAACTGCCGGCAGCGGGAGTGCGGAGGAGACGGAGAATATCTCCATCACACTAGTCGCCCACATACGTTACATATAGCGGCCAGCAGCAAAAAACCGTCATAGGCGCGCCGATCTCGAGACACAAACAACGGAGGAAAATACGGACTCAGCCGCGACAAACGACGACTCACCGGAATACAGGTTGTATTACCGTTAATTACACGTCGCTAACCTCAGAAACTAATTCCACATACGATATGTATTAACATTCCACATACAAGCAAAGTTTTCCTTTACAGTATTTTTATTTTATTTTAAGTCAACTGTATTACAAAAGGACATTGACAGTCTTTAAGGAGGATTGGTGAAAAGATACAACTATGTCATACTGATCTCGATCTGTTGTTACTCTTTTATATAATGTAAAACCACTCCATAGGTTTGATTACAATCCTTTTTTACGTTCTATTTTTTTATGTGTAGTAAAAGTGTGTGTGGTACTTCCACTGATACTTAACAATTATTCCGTCAAAAAACTATGTATTCTTCACACATGCATCCCATATTCATTTTGGACTGTAATGTGCTTACGACCAATAATTAGTCCTCCAGTAGAACCGTATAATAAGATGGTAATAGAAATATTACATAATGAAAGCCTACAATAAGACTGCCAGTACCGCTGTTTGGTACAACTTCATGTCATTACCAAATGTTCCCTTAAAACTACTGTCTTCCTTACCATAGACAAACTCAGCTAAAGTATAGCACTCAGGTATTATACATATCTTTTCTCTCTCTCGAAAGAAGACAATGCTCGAGGAGTTCCACTGTATATTTTATTTGTTGTAATACCCTCATTTTAATCATTAAAATCTCGCTCGTTAACTTTCAAATAACGGCAACGAGTGGTACTCTGAATTCAGCAACAGTGTCCTTAACATAATACCCGCTGAGGCTGTGATACGATCGGCAATTTCACCACCTTCATCTTTGGCCGTCTCTTTCCAACGCGTATCTACTCTACTCCAAAACAGTCAACTGTATACGAATCTAAAGCACAACTGATACTGCTGGAGGAAACAACCGAAAAGATTCTGAAAATTGTAATAAATTGCTTATAAACTAGGCTTTCTACGGATAGGAGCGTGGAATGTTAGATCCCTTAATCGGGTAGGAAAATTTAAAAAATTTTAGAAGGGAAACGGATAGGTTGAAGTTAAATATGGTAGGGATTAGTGAAGTTCGGTGGCAGGATGAAGAGGATATCTGCTCAGAACAGTACAGGATTATAAATACAATATCCGTTGGGGTATCACAGGAGTAGGACTGATAATGAATAAGAAAATAGGAAAGCGGGTAAACAACTATGAGCAGCATAGTGATCGCATTATCATTGTAAAGATAAATACGAAGCCAACCAACACCGACAACAGTAGTACAGGTTTATATGCCAACTAGCTCTGCCGATGATGAGGAGATTGAAGAAATGTATGAGGAGTTAAAGGAAATGATTGAGACAATTAAGGGAGAGGAAAACTTAATTGTGATGGGAGACTGGAATTCGGTACTAGCAAAAGGAAGAAAAGGAAAAATAGTATATGGACTGGGCAGAACGAATGAAAGAGGAAGTCGACTGGTAGAGTTTTGCACGGAACATGATTTAATCATAACAAACACCTGGTTTAAAAATCACTAAAGAAGGTTGTATACGTGGAAGAGACCAGGAGACACCGGAAGGTATCACATAGATTTTATAGTGGTAAAACAGATTCCGGAACCAGGTTTTAAACTGTAAGAAATACCCAGGGACAGATATAGACTCTGACCATGACGTATTGGTCGTGAACTGTAGGCTGAAACTGAAAAAACTGCAGAAAGGTAGGAAAACGAGATGGGACCAGCATAAACTGAAGGGACCTGAAGTTCTCAAGAATTTCAGAGGGAGCTTTAGGCAACAATTAACAGAAACGGGGGAAAATAAAACAGTAGAAGAGGAATGGGTAGAATTGAGAGGTGAAATAGTGAAGGCAGCAGAGGACAAAATAGGTAGAAAGACAAGACCTACAAAAAATCCTTGGATATCACAGGAAATAATAAGTTTAATTGATGAAAGTAGAAAATATAAAAATTCCTTAAATGAAGCAGGCAAAATGGAGTACAGACGACTAAGAAACGAGATTGACAGGAAGTGCAAAATGGCTAAGCAGGAGTGGCTAGAAGCCAAAGGCAAATTTGTAGTAGAATGTATAACAAGGGTAAAAGTAGATACCGCCTACAGGAAAATGAGACTTTTGGAGACAAGAAAAGCAGCTCTACGAATATCAAGAACTCAGATGGAAAACCAGTGCTCAGCAAAGAAGGGAAAGCTGAAAGGTAGAGTACATAGGGGAGCTCTACAAAGGAAATGAACTTCGAGACAATGTTGTAGGAAGGGAAGAGGACGTAGATGAAGATGAAATAGGAGATACTTTGCTGAGAGATGAATTTGACAGAGCCCTGAAAGACCTAGGTCGGAACAAGGCCCCGGAAGTCGATGACATTCCCTCAGAGCTACTAAAGTCTCCGGAAGAGTCAGCCATGACAAAACTGTTTCACCTGGTATGTAAGATGTATGAGACAGGCGAAATACCCTCAGACTTTAAGAAAAATGTAATAATCCCCATTCCAAAGAAAGCAGTTGCAGACAGGTGTGAAAATTACAGAATCATCCGTTTAATAAGTAATGGTTGCAAAATTTTAATACAAATTATCTACAGGAGAATGGAAAAGCTGACAGAAGCTGACCTCGTGCCTCGGGGAAGATCAGTTTGGATTCAGGAGGAACTTCGGAACACGAGAGGCAATACTCACTCTACGTCTTATCTTAGAAGATAGATTAAGGAAAGGCAAAGCTACATTTTTAGCTTTTGTAGATTTGGAGAAAGCTTTTGACAATGTTGACTGGAATACACTCTTTCAAATTCTGAAGTCATCAGGGGTAAAAAACAGGGAAAGGAGAGTTACTTACAACTTGTACAAAAGCCAGACCGCTGTTATTAGACTCGAAGGGCATGAAAGGGAAGTATTAGTTGGGTAGGGAGTAAGATAAGGCCGTAGGTTTTCTCCGAAGTTATTCAATTTGTACATCGAGCAGGCGTTGAAAGAAAGCAAGGAACAATTTGGAATAGGGATTAAAGTTCAGGGTAAAGAAATAAAAACATTGTGTTTTGCTGATGACATTGTAATTCTGTCAGAGACAGCAAAAGACTTGGAAGAGCAGTTGAACGGAATGGACAGTGTGTTGAAAGGTGCGTATAAAATAAACATTAACAAGAGCAAAACAAAGATAATGGAATGCAGTCTTAGAAAATCAGACGATTCTGTAGAAATTAGATTAGGTAACGAAACAATGAAGGTGGTAGATGAGTTTTGTTACTTGGGTAGTAAAATAACATGCGATGGTCGCAGTACAGAGGATATAAAATGCAGAATGGCAATGGGAAGAAAAGCTTTTTTGAAAAAGAGAAATTTGCTAACATCGAATATTAAAGTGTAAGGAAGTCTTTTCTGAAGCAATTTGTGTGGACTGTTTCATTGTACGGGAGTGAAACATGGACGATAGACAGTGCGGACAGGAAGAGAAAAGAGGCTTTTGAAATGTGGTGCTACAGAAGAATGCTGAAGATTAGGTGGGTACATCGCGTAACTAATGAAGAGGTTATGAGCAGAATTGGCGAGAAAAGGATTTTTTGGCATACCTTGACTAAAAAAAGGGATCGCTTGGTAGGACACATTCTTAGACATCGAGGAATCGTAAATTTGGCATTGGAGGGAAGTGTGTGGGGTAAAAATCTCAGAGGGAGACCAAGAGACGCATATAGTAAGCAGATTCAAATGGATGTGGGTTGCCGTCCTTATGAAGAGATGAAAAGGGTTGCTCAGGATAGAGTAGGGTGGAGAGCTGCATCAAACCAGTCTCCGGACTGAAGACCATAACAACAAGAAACCTGGCTAATGCCAATAAATGCTATTACTTGCTGATCGAAGTCATGGTGACAAGATGTTTGCTAGTCACGTTGTGCAGAGAACAATTTCATACTGTAATAGCGAATTACCCATGATTTCATATAATCGTGTGATGCATGAATTGTTAACAAATTACGAAAGTATTTTGAAATGGGATAGGTATGGTAAACAAGAATGTATATTTTCATAAAATACAGAAACTTATTGAAATTTACTGTTTCTAAAAACAAAAATAGCCATGCGCATTGGAGTGGTCACTATGCACTTCAGACCACACGTATCCTTTCTGTGAGTTTTTCCTTTTTGTTTGGAGTCTTTCAAAGCATTTTTGACATAGGGCCTCCTTGCATTTAGTGCAAATGTACTTTATCTCTCTTTTTTGAAATTGGTGCAATACTATTCGAGAATGCTTGATAACTTTCACCCTCGCCATCTTGACCTGCTACTGCCTTCAGCTGAAAAATTGACGCTGGTCAGTTCAGCTTGCGACATATAGAGAACAGAATCTATCGGTAAGGTCCCCGGGAGTAGATCCCATGCGCTTAAGACTGGAAAATTGATGTAGGATACTAAGAAATGTTGCAATACAGTGGACGCTATACGCCACAGGGATATATGAAAAATGTGGGTTATTATACTATCAGATAATTTTATCAATAAAATGTTCAAATGTTTAGAAATATATTGGACCAAGCTTCTATGGTCATCAGTACCTGGCTTACAAAATACTTAGACTAACTTAAACTAAGGGCAACACACACACACATACACACACACAAACCCATGCCTGAGGGAGGACTCGAGCGTCCGACGGGAATTGTCTCCCAGTCTGTAGCTTGACGCCTTAGACCACACGGCCATTCCGCACGGCAAGGTGAAGCTGAAGTTAATGGTAGGCGATGGTAATGTGTGTCGCTCAAATGTTTGGAAATGGTTTACTCAACTGCGCAAGGCAGCCACCTACATAAGTTGGCCGCGCCGGGTCACACATGACCAAAAGCCAGAGCAAGAGGTAAACACACAGTGGCGAAACCGGTATAAATAATGGCGGGTCTGAGACACAGAGGGTGCCATCAACTGTTTCAGCAGAGCCACGCCGTGACCACGTCGTCTGCAGGACAGGTCTTACTACGAGACGCCAATGCGCTACGAAGACGCACCCAATGTCCGAACGCACAACTGTGGTCAGTGCCACTGGGCCGCACTGGGATCCTCAAAAGTGGTACTGCAGCTAGGCCATCACTCCTCGTGCCGCCCGACTAGCTGAGTTGGGAATTTCTGGCCACGAGACCTTTGTCACGCATCCGCATCGGAGGCATGCTGTATCGACGAAACTAATAAAAGCATTAATTGAAAGCACTGTTTTACTTGCACGAACACACAGCATCTCATCTCGTCCCGACCCGACACCTCTATACTAGTATCAGAGCTCTACACTGGTGTTAGAACAATAAGTTTCGTGTTTCCAGCGCAAAGCTCGAACCTATAGTGCAGGGTGAGTGAAATTTATTATTTGATTACTTGATGATGGAAGTTAGTGTGAACGGGCGAGTTGTTACGACAGTTGTACGTGGTTGTTGGAATGTTTATATCTGTCGAAAGTACTTTTGTGGCGATTGCCAGGCAAATCTTTACCTGGTAGTAAATAAATTCAGTCATAAATACGAGGGCTGAACTGAAATAGTGGCAACCATTTATTCACAACCGATACAAAAGCGTTACATGTTTGCACCTGTTACTGTCCTTCATAGTAGTTACCAGCGTCGTGTAGAACCCATTGACAACGATGTGTAAGGCGTAATATACCGTTAGCACAGCCTGTTCTGGTGATAGTGGGAATGGAGCGGTCTACTGCCTGTCTAATCTCTGGAACAGTTCTGAAGCGAATGCCACGGAGTGGTTCCTACATATTCGTACTCAAATCAAAGTCACAAGGACTTAGGTCCGGGTAGCCGGCCGCAGTGACCGAGTGGATTGCGGCGCGCCAGTCATGTTCTGCACGGCCATTACGGACGGGGGTTCGAATCCGCCCTCGGGTATGGATATTTGTGCCGCCTTTAGTATTAGCTAGTTCATAAGTAGTTTGTAAGTTTAGGGACTGATGACCCCATAGTTAAGTCTCATAAGCTCTACAAACATTTGAATTTAGGTCCGGGGAGTATGGTGGACAGTACATCACTTTCCAGTCCCATCGACCGAACAGAGCAGCCGCAGCTTGTGCTGTTTGCGCCCGCGCATTGTCGTGCAAAATTATGATTGGGTTGCTCCAAAAACGAACAATAATACTGTGCACTGATGGTCTGCCGTGGAGGAACGTAATTCGTTAGGATAAAACCATCACAGTCGTACTGTACAGGAGAATCACCATAACTTTCACCATACTGGGCTCTGACGCACTTTAAACTTTCGCGGCGACCCATAATGACACTATTCGTTGGATTGACGTTTCAGTTTTGGCTCGTACGATGTGGCCCATGCGTTATACGGCACATTAGGAAGTATTGTTGCCAATTCCAGGGTAGTAGTAGGAGGTGGCGCAATCATCGAGGGCACAGTAATAATAAGAGAGATGGAAGGTCACATTTGAAAAAAGAGTTAAATGGCAAAGGGAATCAGATATCTACCTAAGGTTGTTCCCTATTAAATTGAATGCTACGAGTTGTTCGTATGCGGAGGTGGATTGTGAGATTCAAGGAGTAGTGGAAGGAATGAAATGTTCAAATGTGTGTATAGCTTATGGGACTTAACTACGGGGTCATCAGTCCCTAAACTTACAAACTACTTACGAACTAGCTAACACTAAGGACGGCACAAATATCCATGCCCGAGGGGGGATTCGAACCCCCGACCGTAGTGGCCGTGCAGACCGTGACTGGAGCGCTTCAGTCCCCTCGGCCACCGCGGCCGGCGCATGCGTTGGTATCCAGTGAGAGACTGGTGAAACATAAGCAATGGAACCTGCAGTGGTATAGGTTGTGTGGTGTGGGGCCCAGAGACGTCAGATCGCTGGGTTGACAGACATAGTTTTCTTCCTAGTGTGGATGGTTCACTTGAGTCAGTCTGTAGAAATTTTGCCACACATGAACAAATGACATGTCTTGAAGCTAGGGTTAGATTTCCTGTGTCATCATTATGCTAAAGTCGACCTTCAACAATGTAAAGTGGAACAATGGATTAGTTTTCTGCTTGAGTGAAAGTGTTACCAGTGTAGCAATGTAACGAGGGGAGTCAGTCGCGCACGACGAAGCAGTTAGACCACAAACAACACTAAGGCCTGATTCGCATAACTGCATATATAGTGGTACTGGGAAGTTGCTATGGGTGAGTGTAAAATACTGTTTGCCAACAAGAGTTTCGTGTGTGGTGCAACCGCTAGAAGAAAATTTTTAGGTCAGGCAGGGAGTTTCGTAAAAAAAAAACTTGTAGTACGCATACAACAGACAGATGGTAAAACAGTACTACTGTTTTAGTAGATAATTTCGACGCAGAAGATGTGAAATTAACAAAGGGTTCGTTAATTGCGAATATGGATATCCTGGAAGGTAAGGAGTGCGTCATGAGAGGTGTGATCCACAAGCAATCGCCAAGCACCATTGAAACTGCATTATGAACAAAAGTCAATAATTTACATGTGACGCCATGAAGCGTGTGGTGGCTTTATTGGTTGAGATTAAAGATTTGTTTTCTCCACAAGAAATGTTCAAATGTTTGTTAAGCTTATCGGACTTAACTACGGGGTCATCATTCCCTAAACTTACAAACTACTTATGAACTACTTACGAACTAGGACGGCACAAATATCCATGCCCGAGGGGGGATTCGAACCCCCGACCGTAGTGGCCGTGCTGACCGTGACTGGAGCGCCTCAGTCACCTCGGCCACCGCGGCCGGCTCTCCACAAGATCCGTTAACGAATGTTCAAATGTTTGTAAATCTATGGGACTCTGGTCATCAGTCCCTGGGCTTACAAACTACTTAAATCAACTTAAACCTCCCTCTGATGGAGGACTCGAACCTCCGACGGCGAGCAGCTAGGCGCCTTGGAACGCTCGGTCACTCCACCACGGCGATTCGTTATCAGTTACAAAGATAACGCAGCACTGAATACCAACTGGAGATGGAGAACCTGTATATCGCAAACCATATAGTGTCTCGAAGCAGTTACAAACTGTACTAGAGAAATTTATTGATGAACAGTTGGGAGATGAAATCATAGAAGAAAGTAATAGTGCGCGGGGTGCAAGGAAATGTGGTGGTGCCTAAGAAACCGCCGGACGGTGCTAATAAATATTGGTTTTGTTACAACTCTCGTCATGTGAATGCTAAGACAGTAATAGCTTATCCTTTGCCCAATATCGCTGAAACCTTAGACTATTTGGACCAATGCAGATATTTTGTAGAGTAGTTACCGTCAGTTGGAGATTTGTCCAGAAGATTGGCTGAAAAGAGCATTTTTTTCGCTGGAATAGGAGGATGCCATTTGGGGTTGAAAAATGCACCTGCTGCATTCCAAAGGTTGCTAGACGGGCTTCTGAGAGGTCTCAAACCTTGGAAATGTATGATTTACCTTGATGATATAGTGTTTTCAAGTGATATGGAGCAAAATTTTCAACGCATAAGGGAAGTGTTTTTAAGATTAAGAGCTCATTAGCTAACGTTAATCACAGAGAAATGTAATTTTGTATTAGAAGAATTTACAGATTTGGGTCACATAATAAGCAAAGATGGAATGAAAACAGATTCTAGTTTACTAACAGCTGTTCGTGATTCCCTGTACCAGGTAGTGTAAGGGAGTTAGTCATTCCTCAGCATTTCTAGTTTCTATAGGCGTTTTATCAGAGGCTTTGCTAACATCGCAAGACCATTAACAGGAGGATCCTACGTTTGTGTGGACAGTATAATGTGAATGTGCATTTGAGAAATTGAAAAAAAGGTTTGATGAAAGTCCAGTTTTGGGATATACAGATTTCAGTAAAGAATTTATTTATTTATTTATTTATTATTATTTTTTTTTTGTCGTATGACGCATCAGTTTATGGTTTAAGAAATTGATGGTGTAAAGCATCCAGTTGCTTACGCATCTAGGCAAATGAATTTAGCGGAATGAAAGTATTCAGAAGTGGAAAAGAGATGTTAAGCACAATCGACGGTATAAAGTACTACAGCTGTTACTTGTATGGTAGGAAATTCCGAGTTGTGACGGACCACTCAGATTTGTGATGGCTGTTAGGGTTGACAAGGTGGGCAGTCTGGTTACGCGAGTTTAATCTTTATGTTGTACATAAACCAGGTAAGAAGCATGGCAATACTGGTGGGTTCAGTGGGAAAATTTCAGTCATTACAGTAGAGGTAAATGAGCTTGGTAAGTGGCAAATGACGCAATTGCGCAGCAATCACAGTTTAAAGAACAAGGTCCACGAGTGGTTGTGCTAGCCAAGTTCAGAGAAAAAGTGCTACAGGAAATACATGACCACATGACGTCAGGTCACTGAAGGTTGCTCGCCGTGGAGGTTCGAGTCCTCCCTGGGGCATGGGTGTGTGTGTTGTCCTTAGGTTAGTTTATCTTAGATTAAGTAGTTTGTAAGCTACGGACTGATGACCACGCAGTTTGGTCCGATAGAATTACAAACACTGAAGGTGTAGCGCTACTAATAGGCGGATTGCAGAGAGGTCCTGGTGGCGGATAAGAAAGACGTATGTAGACCAGTATGTACGGAACAGTATACAATGTGCACAAAGAGCAGATTTATGTCGACAAAGAGCATATTGACAAAGGTTACTGGCAGCTGTAGCTCCGGTCAGGCTCCTTGGGCTAGAAGTCCTGAGACCATACTACAAAACTCCAGCATGTAACAAGTATTCCAACAATTATCCATCATTTTTCTAGGTACATGGAAATAGTTAATGCCAAATCAGCAAGCAACAACTGTGGCGCAGGCATTCATAAATAAGACTGGATTTTGAAATTTGGCGCACCTGAGGCGATAACATGAGATCAGGGGTCGAGCTTCATGGCTGATTGGTTTAAGGAATTGTGTAAACTATTGAATGTGAAGAAGTTGCATCCACAAGCCGATGGAGCGCTTTGCAGCAGGATTTTAGAACATATAATTTCCTCAAACATTATTAACTACCTCGAAGAGAACGATCTATTGGCCCATAGTCAACACGGATTCAGAATGTACCGTTCTTGTGAATCGCAGCTGTTTACTCACATTAAGTGATGAGTGCTATTGACATGGGATCTCACATCGATCTCATATTTCTAGACTTTCGGAAGGCTTGTGACACTCTACGTCACAAGCGTCTTCTAATCAATTTGCGAACTTATGGAATATCGCGACAGTTGTGCGATTGGATTCGTGATTTCCTATCAGAAAGGACAAAGTACTTTTTAATTGACGGAAAGTGATCGAGTAAAACAGAATTAATATCTGGCGTTGCCCACGGAACTGTTATAGGCCCACTACTGTTCCTTTACTGTTACCTTTATAAACGATTTAGGAGACAGTGTGACCAGCTCTTTTAGACTGTTCGCAGATGATGCTGTTGTTTATCGGTTAGTAAAGTCACCCGAAGTTCAAAAGCAACTGCAAAATGATTTAGATAAGATATCTGCATGGTGCAAAAATTAGCAATTGATCCTGAATACGCTCCAGTCACGGTCTGCACGGCCACTACGGTCGGGGGTTCGAATCCCACCTCGGGCATGGATATTTGTGCCATTCTTAGTCTTAAGTAGTTCATAAGTAGTTTGTAAGCTTAGGGACTGATGACCCCGTAGTTAAGTCCCATAAGTTCTACAAACATTTGAACATTTGATCCTGAATAATGAAAAGTGGGAAGTAATCCGTATGAGCACTAAAAGAAATCCGCTAAACGTCATTTACACCATAAATCAGTCAAAACTACAAGTCGTGAATTCAACTAAATACCTATAAATAATAATTATGAAAAACTTAAATTGGAAAGAACATATAGAAAATATTGTAGGGATGGCGAATCTGCGCGAGGCCGTTCCCCGTCGGGGCTCGAATCCTCCCTCGGGTATGGATGTTTGTGTTGTCTTTAGTATAAATTAGTTTATATGTAGTTTGTTAAGTTTAAGGACTGATGACCCCGCAGTTAAGTCCCATAAGCTTAACAAACATTTGATTTGATGCGAACCAAAGGGTACTTTTATAGGCAGAACGCTTAGAACATGCAACAGTTCTAATAGAGAAACAGCCTACACAACACTTGAGTGTCCAGTTTTGGAGTATTACTGCCTATTTTGGGCTCCCCACAAGTGTCACGAAAATGATGCATGAGTTGGGGTGGAAATCATTAAAAATTTGTGAAATTTCTTTCACTTACTTTCTCTTCCGAATGCGAACATGTTTTCTTAGCACCCACCTACATAGGGCAACATGTTCATTGGGGAAAAAAACCACACACACACACACACACACACACACACACACACAGAGAGAGAGAGAGAGAGAGAGAGAGAGAGATAGAAAACAAAGATTGACGTTTTAATTTTTCCCACTGGTTGTTAGAGAATGGAACGGTAGAGAAATATCATAAAAGCGGTTCGATTTACCCCCTGTCATGCACTTCAACGTGAGTTGCAGAGTATTTATGTGGGTGTAGATATAGATCACGGGCGCCAGTTGTAAGCGCTATGTAAAGGAGTAACAGATGGTCGTGTGGACATACTGGGTTTATTCTTTTGTTCGGTTTGTTTTGCGAAAGCAACTTTAGTATACCTCGTAGGAGACAGTGTCTTTCGAGCATGTTTTGAAGATCTACCGCGAAAGAACAGTTATCAATATGGATTGCGGATTATCCTTAGGAAAAATCGGGCATACTCTGTGAATTTTCTCGGGTTAACAGCCGAGTGATATCGGTTTCCAGTCGCAACGTTTCAGTCGATTCCGTATCCATCTTGTTGGTCTTTAGATGATCGATATGTAATCCATATCGACTGATAACCCGAGAAGACTTCATGGCGGAAATACGCCGATAAAACCTGCAGTAACATAAATCGGTGATCGTGTCGGACATAACCCAGCAAATATGATGCAGATCTGTAATCGCTGGATGGAAGGGGGAGTGACAGATGGACAGAGCCATTTCCACCCACCTCCTTGCATCATTACGCAGGCATACTGAGCGCACAGAAATGATGAATCGCTGTGTCGCAGCAGAAATCAGTACACAAAACATTCCGTCTGTTGCGCTACTGCCAGCGTCCTCGCTTTCCATTCGGCGTCGTGTGCAGCAGAGTGGATTGTACTAAGGTCTCGGGCAGGCAGTCTGGATTGGGGCTACAGAGGCTAGTATTATATGTCAAGGGTACGAACCCATAAAAGTTGTTAAGCTTTCATGTCGCTGTCCTCTATTGCCACCCCAGACTGATCAGCAAGTGACTCATCCCGCTTATCTATTATACAGAGTACCAGAAATTTATCTGGTCTTAGCAAGATCTTTTGCTAATGTATGATGGTGGCAGAAGTAGCATGCTTCAAAAATGTTCAAATGTTTGTTAAGCTTATGAGATTTAACTGCGTGGTCATCAGTCCCTAAACTTACAAACTACTTATAAACTACCTTATACTAAAGACGACACAAACATCCATGCCCGAGGGGGGATTCGAACCCCCGACCGTAGCGGCCGTGCAGACTGACTGGCGCGCCGCAGACCGCTTGGCCACTGCGGCCGGCTAGCATGCTTCCCGCCTATATCTGTATACAGACACGCGAATTGAACCGTACGTTCCACTGTTTTTGCTTCCTCAGCTTTTTATGAATATTATCCGTATTTTTAGTATGTTGTTGGTTCCTGTAGTCATGTCCTAGTTGGCGAACCATGAGCAACATGAGTGGCCAAGTAAGTGGTCCTGACAGTCGGGATAACTGTTAATTTGGAATTAGGTTGGGCATCTCGGACATATTCTCAGTAGAGGTCACCTTTGTGTTCAGAGGCCAAAAAACTACCTAATCTACTGGTTAGTCCCTCAACGGTTAATGGTAAAACCCAAAGGGATCCAGGGCAAGTACGGCTAGCAGCCTGCCTCCCACGTACTTCGATCCCACGGCAGTAATAATCAGAACAAACCTTTGGAGGTGACGGAGTCCCACCTGTAATTGACAGACCAGGGCCTCCTCAGTTACGACTTGGCAAACGATCTGGAACGAGATAGGGAGCTATTAACATCAACGGGGGCTGCGCGGGGAAGACGTTAAAGTAGGAAGAGGCTACAAGTAAGATGGGGTTAGGCGTTTTACCTGTTATTGACTTATTGCTGAAGTAGACGAAGTGGGAGAATACAAGGTATATCTGTCAGGAGTCAAAGGAACAAGAGCACCGTGCGGTGTAGGACTTTACATTAGCAAAGCAATAGAATCCAGCATAATTGCAGTAAGGTATGTAAACGAACGAAATCGAGAGATCGCGCATCCTTTTCTCGAAGCCGTTCACTGAATTTTTCATCCCCCCCCCCCCTTTCCTGTATCTCCGTTGTAAATGTTCAAATGTTTGTATAGCTTATGGGACTTAACTACGGGGTCATCAGTCCCTAAACTTACAAACTACATATGAACTAGCTAACATAAAGGACGGCACAAATATCCATGCCCGAGGGGGGATTCGAACCCCCGATCGTAGTGGCCGTGCAGACTGTGACTGGAGCGCCTCAGTACCCTCGGCCACCGCGGACGGCTCTCCGTTGTAGATAAAACTAAAAGCCTGAATTTTCGGTGAATATGATTACCTAATATAATTAGCTATATTTCCAAAATATACTATTCTACACCTTTTATTTTACGAAATATGGCAGTCGAACATCGCTACTTCTATCACTCACGCACCGATCATCAAAGTTATAAAGTAATACTAGAAGGCATACAAACGTCCAATTGCGTATTTCGCTAGTGTTTAGCCTGTAATAGAAGGGAAAATTAAAACATTCGTAAATATCAGTCACGTTTTTTTACGCATTTTCGTTTGACGAACGAGTATCTGCTAACTTGGGCTTTTAATGAAGTTGTTGGTAATTATCCCGTAAGAAATCGCTGGACTCCTATCGGAAATATCTCATGTTCGATTCCCAGTGGGGTAGTTATCTTTTTTGTTTTTCACTTTTCATTTTTACCTGGGCGTCAACTATCTGCGATTTTAAAGAACATAGGTGTCTAATGTGACCTTTATTATCTGGGCGCACGGCAGTGCTCCCGCCACATCGAGCATACAACCGTGGCATCGTTTCCTCGAAACCACTCAGAGCACTTTCTACTTTCTTGTATCTTTTTTGTGCATACAACAACAAACCTGAACTTTCGATGACCAAGAGTATCTACTATAACTTATAGTTTTGATGATGATACATCCATAACTTATCGGCAGCAGAACGCGATCATCATGTACAAAGGCTGCAGAAAATCAATATCCCCATTGATGACGTAAGAAGTCAATGCCTCGAAAGACGAATAAACAGAATAAAATCCAAAGGAAAATAGCAGCTACACACAATCGAGTGATACAACAAGATACATCTCCGTACAGCTTGCGGATACCCAACTACAGATGAGATCCAAGATCAGATTCTAATTGTACTACACCCATCAGTGGAAAACAACAATTCAAACAATTCTGAAGCCGAGGCAGCAGTGCATGGAATGTGCAAACTGAAGATCGAATATATTCAGTGTCAAAGAAACTGAAGAAATTGGATATCAGCAAAGACATTTGCTGAAAACACTCGATATTTTCGAACATAATTCAATCACGAATCAGGAAAAAAAGAATAGAATAGAGGAAAATTGGGAATTTAGTTTCAATTCAACCAAGATCTATGGAAAACACTTCACATCAATAGGTGAAGTTAATGAAAATGGAGAATCAATCGAATCCGGAAAGTTCTTAAATCTAGCAGAGACGACCTGAGGTCTTCGCATATTTCGTAGTTACTGGAAAATGTACTTACCAATAATATACCTGTATGATGCACTGTTAATAATCCCTTGATGTTACATCAACAGTCACGTGTTTAATGCCAGTGAACGTGCAAAGTTCGACATGATAACGGTTGGATCAATGTGAACGACTTGAATTATCATGAAATACTGTCATCGTATGAAACGATGTGTTCAGCTGGACTCGAAATATTCACAAGCTTCTTATGGAACGCCGCGGCGGGATAGCCGAGCGCACTAAGGTGCCTCGCTACGGTGCGCGGCCGTTCCACATCGGAGGTTCGAGTCATCCCTTGGGCATAGGTATGTGTTTTGTTCTTAGGATGAGTTAAAGTAATTTGTAAGTTTAGGGACCAATGACCACTGCAGTTAGGTCCCATAAATTTACATACACTTGAACATTTTATCGAACGATTTTGATAGTGATAGACTATGTAGTAGTTTACGTATGGTCTAACGTACCACTCTCCGAGATGGGGAGACGTACCGACCCCGGTGCGACTACGCCCGGCAGATTAACGAATGGGGTCGGAATGCCGGCCAGCCTGGATTTTCTTTTAGGCGGCTGTCCACACCCCCTAGGTGAATACTGGGCTGGTATCCAAGTCCCGCCTCATTTAGACGATTCGCAAAGTGACACTTTACGCTTTCACACATATAACACTTTTGTGTACCTTTTAGGGTACACATTTCCTCCCAGGGGTTATGGGGTGGCGGCAGGAAGGGCATATGGCCACCCCGTAAATATTAACACGCCATATCCTAGTTAACAAAGCCGACCCCCCTCCCTCTCCCTGCCGCGGTGGAGTAGCCGAGCGGTCTAAGGCGCCTCGCTGCGGAGCGCGCGGTTGCTCCCTGTCGGAGGTTCGAGTTTTTCCTGGGGCATGGGTGTGTGTGTGTGTGTGTGTGTGTGTGTGTGTGTGTGTGTCGTCCTTTGGTTAGTTTACCTTAGTTTAAGTAGTTTTTAAGCTACGGACTGATGACCCCGCAGTTTGGTCTGATAGATTTACAAACATTTGAACATTTGATAGCCGACCCTGCATGTGCGGGAACATGGCCAAAGAAGAAAAAAAAAATGTATCTAAATTTCACTCACCATTGATTTCATATTATATGAGGATTACATTCTGCTGTAACGGGAAAAAAGACGGGAAGAAGCTGAAAAATACTCCTGTCGGAGCAAGAAAAGGGCGAGTATATTCTCTGACAGAAAAGTGTGGAAGCAGCTGCCTCAATCGTTGTTCCGTCTTTATCACACAAGGGAAAAAAATTGGCATGTCAACATATTCACGCATTTTTTGGATGAAAGTCAGTAGCAGAGAGAGAGAGAGAGAGAGAGAGAGAGAGAGAGAGAGAGAGAGAGAGAGAGAGAGAGAGTGGAAGAGGGAGTGGAAGAGGGGTCAGATACGTTTTAACAGAGAAAGTATCCGCTCAGGTGAAAGGCATATGCGCGAAGACAATTGTAGTGGTAGGCAAAACGAGATGTTGGAAGTCAGAAACAGTGGCAGTAAGAAACCAAGACAGACGCACATAGTAGCAATTGGAGAAAAATTGGGAGGAATCCATAGGGAAAGTGGGACGAACGGAGACCATACATAAACGATTAGGTTGTGGCTCTCCAAAACCAGCGAATTTTACCACAAAACTGTTTGTCCAGTTTCTCCCACCTCCCAGTCTACGGGTCAACCCCCAAGTAAACCATCCCTATGGACATATTTGCGAAGGAGAAAATCACGATTAAAGAGAATGAAAGCACGCTATAAGTGAGAAAGAAAGGAATACTGGCAACCGAGCAGGAACTAAATGGGACAATGTCAGTGGGGCAGAGAGACAACGTAAATGTCAGAAACAGACTGCGGTAAGGAATGGTTATGGAAAGGGGTGAAGACATTGAAAGTTTGACTCAAGTGACATTGTGAGAGAAAGAAGACAAATGGACAGAGACATATATAGACTCTGACAGTGAGATGATATTGATGACTGTGAGGGCTTAAGTGGGTAAAAGCATTTATAATTTTCTGCGCTAAAAGAGCTTGAATACGTTCGCATACGAGATTTTTTTATGAGGAAGTCGGAATCAGGATTGAGGTTGCTGGTTCCACACTTTTGTCAGAAAACATATTCGCCGTTTTTGTGCTCCGACAAGAGCATTTTTCTGCTGGTATTTAAAATACTTTACGCGTATGTAAGCGTACTTCATTTTTGTGTGATTTCGTTTAATCACATAATGGAACATAAATTATTGTTATGTCATTATGTAGAAGTGCAATTGCCAGATATTTATTCTTATGTCATTATATTATGGTGCAGTGGCCTAGTCATTATATTTGTTATTGAAATAAATATGTATAATATTGATATAGACACTATAAATTTTGATAGCTAACTAATTAGATGATAAAATGTGACAAGGTGTTGAATAGGTTGTGCATGAACACTAACTAAAGTAACCGACTTGGTTTCTCGTGAGATCTCCACAAATTTTTACAGTGGAGGGAATTCGACACGAGACTTGAATTTTGTACATTTTTTTATGTAATTGATTTGAAAGTCTCCTGTGCGATTATGTCAGTTCATGTGCTCTGTTAAGGAACAGATTAACATAAGATGGACAGATTTTATGACACACTCAGTGATATAGTTGTCACAGTAGGACAGGGACTGTATTTTGCTCATGGGTGATTTCAATGTCAGAAAAGGAAACCTAACAGAAGAGTATGAAAAATTTGGAGAGGATATGGAGGCCAACAGGAACGAAGAACTGCTGTTGCATTTCTGCGCCTGTATGGGCTTACTTATCATAAACTCTTTTTTTTTTAAGTATAAGAACATTCACTGGTATATTTGGGAAGGCAGAGGAACCAGTTCTGTCATTGACTATATAATAACAGATCTGGAATTCAGGAAGGCAATCAGGGATACATGTTTATTAAGAGGGTTTTTAATGACACTGATCATTATTTAATCTACAGCTCAATTGCTTTTGTGAAGCCAAAAGTGCAGGTAGTTAGCTCCATATGTAGGTTAAGAGCGCAGACTCTTCAGGATAAGGAAATGAGACACAAAAACATAACAATGACGTTACAACCGTACCAAAAATGTTCAAATATTTTTAAAGCTATTGGATCAAACTGCAGTGATCATCGGTCCCTAGACTTAAAAACTACTTTAACATATGCTGAGGACCACACACATACACACACACACACACTCACACACACACACACACACACACACACACACACACACACACACACACACATATACATACACTCACACAAACACACACACGCCCGAGAGAGGACTCGAACCTCGGACGGGGATCAGCCGCAGCCTCAGCCTTAGAGCGCAAGGCCATTCCCGCACGGCACAAAGGTACCAGTTAGTTGGATGTAGTCATTTATACATTGGAAAAAGGACTTGACAAAGTACAGGGAACTAGGCTAGAAATGGCTAGAGAATGTCTTGAAACAACATAATTACAGCATCCACGCAGAAATCATGAAAGACATCGAAAATAGGATGGAAACTTTGGGTCAAGTGGCTGGAAAACCTTTCTGGAGTGTAATTAGCAGTTCTTGCAAGAGAGGGAAGACGGATTTAACAAGTGTTTTGACAGATATTGATATGTTATCTGTTCTTTTCCTATAAAACCGAAAGAACAGACGCCAATTTTTATAATTAACTGCCGTAATTACCGAAGTGGTATCGACAGCAATTGAAAGTTTTATACCAAGTAAATTAATAAAAGAAGGAGACGATCCCCCTTGGTTCAAAAAACAGATCAGGACACTGTTGCAAAAGCAAAGGAAAAGGCATACTAAATTTAAACGAACACAAAATCCCCAGGATTGGCGATCGTACTCAGAAGCTCGAAATTTAGCGAGGATTTCAATGCGAGATGCCTACAATATTTATCACAACGAAACTCTTTCTCGTAATTTGACTGAAAACCCAAAGAGATTTTGGTCATATGTTAAATATACTCGGGGCAAGTCACAAACAATACCTTCACTACGTGATAGTAATGGCGATCCTGCCGATGACAGCGCTACTAAAGCAGAGTTACTAAACTTAGCTTTTAGAAACTCATTCACCAAAAAAGACGAAACCAATATTCCAGATTTCGAATTACGAACAGATGCCCTAATGAGTAGAAGTAGATATCATCGGAGTAGTGCAGCAACTAAAATCACTTAACAAAAACAAGTCTTCTGGTCCGGATTGTATACCCATTAGATTTCTATCTAATTATGCTGAAGCGATAGCTCCTTACTTAACAGTCATATACAACCGCTCTCTCATAGAAGGATCTGTACCAAAAGATTGGAAAGTTGCCCAGGTCACACCTATATTCAAGAAAGGCAGTAGGAGTAACCCACTAAACTACAGGCCTATTTCACTGACGTCAATTTGCAGCAGGGTTTTGGAACATATCCTGTATTCAAATATTATGAATTATCTCGAACAGAACGATCTATTGACCCAAGGTCAACACGGATTTAGAAAATATCGTTCATGCGAAACACAACTAGCTCTTTATTCACACGAAATAATGGGTGATATCGACAAAGGTTCGCAAATCGATTCCGTATTTCTTGATTTCCAGAAAGCTTTTGACACCGTATCTCACAAACGGCTTTTAATGACATTGCGTGGTTATGGTATATCGCCCCAAATTTGCGATTGGAAGGGGATTTCTTGTCAGAGAGGACACAGTTAGTAGTAATCGATGGTAAGGCATCGACTAAAACAGAGGTGATATCGGGCGTTCCACAGGGTAGTGTTATTGGTCCTCTGCTGTTCCTTATTTACATAAACGATTTAAGGGAAAATCTAAGTAGCTATCTTAGGTTGTTTGCAGATGACGCCGTCATTTACCGCCTAGTAAAATCATCTGAAGATCAAAACCAACTGCAGAACGATCTGAATAAGATATCAGTATGGTGTAAAAATTGGCAATTGACTCTAAATAATGAGAAGTGTGAAGTCATCCACATGAGTACGAAAAGAAATCCGTTAAACTTTGTTTACAAGATAAATCAATCAAATGTGAAGGCCGTAAACTCCACAAAATACCTAGGAATTACTATTACTTCAGACTTAAATTGGAAAGAACACGTAGATAATATCGTGGGAAAGGAGAACCAGAGACTGCGTTTTATTGGCAGAACCCTTAAAACATGCAACAGGACTAGAAAAGAAACTGCATACACTACGCTTGTCCGTCCATTTTTGGAGTATTGCAGCCCAGTGTGGGATCCTTATCAGGTGGGTTTGACGGAGGACATCGAAAGAGTCCAAAGAAGGGCAGCTCGTTTCGTATTGTCACGATACAGGGGAGACAGCGTTACGGAAATGATACAGGATCTGGGATGGGAATCATTACAACAACGGCGCTTATCGCTGCGGCGTGGGCTACTTGCGAAACTCCAATCGCCAACATTCTCCTCCGAATGCGAAAATATATTGTTGACTCCCACTTACATAGGTAGAAATGATCATCAGAATAAAATACGAGAAATCAGAGCTCGAACAGAGAGATTCAGGTGTTCATTCTTCTCACGCGCTATTCGAGAATGGAATGGGAGATAAATAGTATAATTGTGGTTCGATGAACCCTCTGCCAGGCACTTAAATGTGATTTGCAGAGTATCCCATGTAGATGTAGAATTTTACGAATTAGAAATATTTAAACATTTCGACAGTTTCAGGGCATTGAAATAAAACCAACAGAAAAGTTGAAAATTTGTGCTGGACCGAATTTCAAACCCGGATTTCCCTCGTCGGGCCAGCAGTCGCCTTAACCAATTACGTTATCCAGGTATACTTCCCCTCTAACCCAAATTTTAAAGTTATTGCACACTACTATTTTAATGTCCTCTGCCGATTTTCTTGTTGGTCACAGCCTACGGTTTTTGCCGCAAGGAATCGAGTGTATTAATGCGACCGCATTGACATTGTAAATTGCCTGTTGGGGGACATATATACAATTTTTGATACAGTGTCTGTCCTTTTCGGACATGTATTTTCTCACAGGATGACAACCCAGAGAAAGAAGTGGAATCAAGGTGTAGCAGAGCTAATGCAGTGAGTGCTCACCTACGATCTACTCTCTTCTACAAAAAAGGAAATCAGTACCAAGACTAAGTTAGCAGTGTACCGCTCTATCTTTCAACGATATTTATAGTATGAGAGTGAAAGCTGGGTGGATACAGGTTACCTTATTGATCAGGTTGAGGTTACTGATATGAAACTAGCAAGAATGATTGCAATTACTAATAGATGAGAACAATGGAAGTAGGGTGTTCATAATGATGGTATCATAAAAACTGAGAATGAACACAATAGCTGAAGCAGTTAGAGTGAACAGGCTGAAATGTGGGGCCATGTTACACGCATGGGAGAAGCAAGGTTACTCATGAGCTCGGCAGTAGAGGGCAAAAGGAGTCGAAACAGACTAAGGAGAAAGTACTTTTATTCAGTCAAGAATGATTTTGAAGTAAAAGGCTTAACATTAGACGAGGCATCAAATTCAGCACTGAATAGGGGATCATGGAGGAATTTTATTACGGGGACTATATTCCAGACTGAACACTGAAAGGAGTATTTCGTCTCTAATGATGTTTATATAATGTTTGGATTTTGTGCGCTGCCGTATCGTTAATCCGATTGCTATGAAAATGGTCAATATATTGCTTGCACTTTCGCGAAAGTTACAGGCGTAATTATAACATAATACGACACAT
The DNA here is from genome assembly GCA_026315105.1 of Locusta migratoria. Lineage (NCBI taxonomy): Eukaryota > Metazoa > Arthropoda > Insecta > Orthoptera > Acrididae > Locusta > Locusta migratoria. Next base: position 445,762,971 of record CM048755.1, on the reverse strand, counting down.
AGTTCAGGAGATATGAGGTCATGAACACTGAAATGCACGAAATACTCACGCATTAGGAATGAGGTTTAAATTTATTACTTCTCTGCTACTATATGTGTTCGCAACATATTTTGCAAACATAATTTATTTATGCCAATGAATGTACCTACAAAATCATTTAATTGTAAGATTTACAGGGTAGGAGATATGACATCATAAACACTGATACAAGTGGGAAATTGTCGCATTATCTTTTTCGTATTTTTTGCGCAGGCGTACCGTTCATCCGCTTGCTATTAAACTTTGCATACTACAAAACAAGATGAAAGTCACTGTTTACGTATAATTTTGTATGGTGCATAGCGCAGGGTACATTGCATACGAACTTCGACAAAATCAACGGTTTTATTCCAATCTCGATGATATTTTGCACACTTAACCTTTAAAACAAGAGAGATATCGCCGTATACCAAAGATTTCATACGGTGCCTGGCGGAGGGTTCCTTGAAATAAACTTCATTGATCACCATGAAAGTTAACTCAGTTATATAAGTTTTCGCAGATGTAAAAGGTAATGGACTGAAGAGGTGGAGAAGGAGTTAGAGAGACGAGAAGGTGATTGGTAGAGAAAGAAAATGGCGGAGGTAGCCAGAGACAGGGTAGGGGAAGATGAACAGAGAGAAGGGAGATGAACATGATGTGGGAGGACTTACACAGTATTTTAAAAATTCGATAATTACTGGAAGAACCGTAAATACAATGAACTAGTTTGACAACAGCCGAAGATGCACAGTTTATTTTACAAGCACATAAAAATAAATAATTTACGAACGGCAAGAAACGGTGTAGGTTTAAAGAAATATGTTATTGTTAGAGTTAGAACTATCAGCCATTTTAATATAAGTTCAAATGTTCGTAAATCTAAGGGACGTAATTGCTATCAGTACCTGGGCTTACATACTACTTAAACTGACTTATGCTAAGGACAAAACACATACCTATGCCCGAGGGAGGACTCGAACCACCGACGGCGAACAACCGCGCACTTCACACCAAAGCGCGTTAGAAGGTTCGGACACTCAACCGCGGCTTAATATCTGTAAATTTGTTAAAGGCAGTATTGTGCGAAGCTACAAAAACCTGTATGAGAACGCGCCACAGTGCTTTCGTTTTGCGCCCATACTAGTGCATCGGCAACTTTTTGAGCAGGAGAGTCTCACGGACCGCGTCGGAGGTTCGAGTCCTCCATCGGGCTTGGGCTGTGTCGATAGATTAGTTTAACTTAAGTATTGTGTAAATTTGGGGACTGATGACCACAGTACATTGATCCCATAGACGTACGAACATTTGAACTTCATCTTCTTTTAGCCTCAGACGCCGGAATATACTCGCACACTCGCGCTATGTCGGCTGTCCGCGCAGCCCGCCGGGTGCTGTGCGCTGGAACTGACTGACCAGACAGCGCTAGGCAAGCCCGCCCGCCAGTTGTGGCTACAGTCCCGGGCGGGCCGCTCAGACCCCATGTACCACTATCGAGCCAACTTCAGCTCTTCGTCTGTCTCTAGTCAACTGCCAATGTACAATGTGACATTCACTTCTACTCCATTGATGGCCAGAAATTTTATTCGTACACAAAGGAGACTGCCCCATAAGACCTGTGGTTAACAGTATGAGCAGCCCTGCATACAAACTGTCTCAGAAACTCAGTAAGTTCCTAAAAACGTATTTCGCGTCTGAAACAACGCATATTGCAAAAAATAGTACCACACTGATCGAAGAAATAATACGTAAACATTCAGGCGGTGCACAGTTCATATCATAAGAGACTACAAACCTGTATTCAAATACTTCTATTAAAGAAGCAATTGGTGTAATAAAGAATAAGTTACTGAATCATAAAAAATGTTCACAGGCTGCAACTGTTGAATTTACAGAGTAACTAGAAATATAATTACTTTACATTTAATGGTAACATTTTTCAACAGCCAGATGGGCTAGTCATGGGCTCATCCATATCTAGTACAATAGCAGAGATTTTCATAAAACCTAGAACAGAAAATCTGCAGCAGCCGGGAATCTGTTTTAAAAAACATAAATTACTAGAGGTCTAATAATGAATTAAAAAAATAGGAATGCGGGTAAACAATTATGAGTAGCACAGCGATCGCATTATCATAGTCAAGATAGATACAAAGCCAACAACGGCCACAGTAGTACAAGTTTATATCCCACTAGCTCTACCAATGATGATGAGATCGAAGAAATGTATGAGGAGGTAAAGGAAATTATTCAGACAATTAAGGGAGTGGAAAACTTAATTGTGATGGGAGACTGGAATTCGGTAATAGGAAAAGGAAGGGAAGGAAAAATAGTAGGTGAATATGGACTGGGCAAAAGGAATGAAACGGGAAACCACCTGGTAGAATTTTGCACTGAACATAATTTAATCATAACAAACACCTCGTTTAAGAATAATGAAAAAAGATTGTATACGTGGAAGAAACCAGGAGACACCGGAAGATACCAGTTAGATTTTATGATGGGAAGACATAGCTTTGGGAACCATGTTTTAAACTGTAAGCCATACCCAGGGGCGGATGTAAACTCTGACCATACCTTGTTGGTCATAAACTGTAGGCTGATACTGAAAAAAATGCAAAAGGTAGGAAATAAGGAGATGGGACCTGGATAAATTGAAGGAACCTGAAGTTCTTGAAACTTCAGGCAACAATTGACAGAAACAGAGGGAAGCAAAACAGTAGAAAAGAAGGGGTAACATTGAGAGATGAAATAGTGAAGGCAGGAGAGGACAAAATAGGTAGAAAGGCAAGACCTACAAAAAATCCTTGGATATCACAGGAAATACTCAATTTTATTGATGAAAGGAGAAAATATAAAAATAGGCAGGAAATGAAACGCGCAAAATGGAGTACAGACGACTAAGAAATGAGTTTGTCAGAAAGTGCTAAATAGCCAAGCAGGAGTGGCTAGAAGGCAAATGCAAGTCTGTAGAAGAATGTATAAATAGGGGGACAATAGATACGGCTTACAGGAAAATAAAAGAAACATTTGGAGACAAGAAAATCAGCTGTATGAATATAAAGAACTCATATGGAAAACCAGTTCTTAGCAAAGAAGGCAAAGCTGAAAGGTGGAAGGAGTATATAGAGGGGCACTACAAAGGAAATGAACTTCGAGGCAGGGAAGAGGATGTAGATGACCAAATAGGAGATACTATACTGAGAGATGGATTTGACAAAGAACTGAAAGATCTAAGCCGAAACAAGGATCCTGGGGTGGACGACATTCCCTCAGAATTACTGAAGTCTCTTGGAGGGCCAAGCCATGACAAAACTATTTCACCTGGTGCGTAATATGTATGACAAGGGGAAATACCCTCACACTTTAAGAAAAATGTAATAATACCTATTCCGAAGAAAGCAGGTACTGACTGGTGTGAAAATTACAGAACCATCAGTTTAATAAGTCTTGGTTGCAAAATTGTAACCCGAATTATTTACAGAATGATGGAATAGCTGGTAGAATACGACCTTGGGGAAGATCAGTTTGGATTCAAGAGAAATGTAGAAACACGGGAGGCAATACTCACCTTACGGCATGTCTTAAAAGATAGACTAAGGAAAGGCAAACCTACATTTCTAGCTTTTGTAGATTTGGAGAAAGCTTTTGACAATGTTGATTGGAATACTCTCTTTCAAATTCTAAAATCAACAGGAGTAAAATATAGGGCACGGAAGGTCATTTAAAACTTGTCAGAATTTAAGGGTATAAAAGGGATGCAGAGGTTGGGGATGGTGTAAGACAGGGATGTAACCTTTCTCCAATGTTGATCAATCTGTACATTGAGCAAGCTATAAAGGAAATAAAGGAGAAATTTGGAGGATGAGTTAAAGTTCAGGGCGAATAAATAAAACCTTGGGTTGGCTGTGATATTTTAATTCTGTCAGAGACAGTAAAGGACCTGGAGAAGCAATTGAATGGAATGGACAGTGTGTTGAAAGAAGCATATAAGTTGAACATTAACAAGAACAAAACAAGGATAATGGAATGCAGTCTTAGAAAATCAGGCGATGCTGAAGGAATTAAATTAGGTAACGAATCAATGAAGGTGGTAAATGAGTTTTGTTACTTGGGCAGTAAAATAACAAATGATGGTCGCAGTACAGAGGATATAAAATTCAGAATGGCAATGGGAAGAAAAGCGTTTTTGAAAAAGAGAAATTTGTTAACATCGAATATTAATTTAAGCGTAAGGAAGTCCTTTCTGAAGGCATTTGTGTGGAGTGCTGCCTTGTATGGGAGTGAAACATGGACGATAAACAGTGCGGACAGGAAGAGGATAGAGGCTTTTGAAATTTGGTGCTGAATGCTGAAGATTAGGTGGGTGGATCGCGAAACTGATGAGGTACTGAACAGAACTGGGATGAAAAGGAATTTCTGTCATACCTTGACTAAAAGAGGGGATCGGCTGATAGGACACATTCGTAGATATCAAGGAATCGCGAATTTAGCGTTGGAGGGAAGTGTGTGGGGTAAAAATTGCAGAGGGAGACCAAGAGATGAATGCAGTAAGTGGATTCAAATCTATGTATGTTGCAGGTCTTATGAGGAGATGAAGAGGCTTGCTAAGGATAAAGTAGGGTGGAGAGCTGCATCAAACCAGTCTGCGGATTGAAGACCACAACAACATTCCAGTCACCATTGTTAAAATATATACAAACGCTAAAAACGTATCTTCTAAGATAAGTCGTTATGTAAGTATTGCCTCCCGTGTTCCTACATTTCTCCAAAATCCAAACTAATCTTCCCCAAGGTCGGATTCCACCAGTTTTTTCAGTAGTCTGCAACAATTCGTGTTAGTATTTTTCATCCATGAGTTATTAAACTGAAAGTTCTATAATTTACACACTTGTCTGCACTTGCTTTTCCGGAATTGGAATAACTATATTCTTCTTGAAGTCTCAGGGTATTTCTCCTGTCTCATACATCTTGCATACAAGGTGGAACATTTTCTTCATTGTTAGCTCTCCTAACGTTAATAGAAGTTCAGATGGAACATCATCTACCCCAGACGCCTCGTTACTATTCTAATCTTTCAGTGCTCTGTTAAATTCTTCTCGCAGTATCGTATCTCCTATCTCAGATTCCTCATCATCGTCTTCCATTTCTAGAATACAGCCTTCAAGTTCATTTCCTTTGTATAAGCCCTTTATATATCCCTCCACCTTTCAGCTTTCCCTTCTTTGGTTAGTAGTGGTTTTACATCTGATTATTTGATATTCATCCAACTGGTTTTCATGTATCCAAATGTCTCTTTTATTTTGCTATAGACGGTGTCTATCTATTCTCTGGCTATACATTCTTCTACGGTCTCGCATTTGTCCTCTAGCCACACCTGCTTAGCCAGTCTGCATTTCCTGTCAACCTCATATTTCATATGTCTGTACTCCATTTTGCATGCTTCACTTGCAGCAATTTTATATTTTCTCCTTTCATCAATTAAGTTCGGTATCTTCTGTGTTATCCAAAGATTTCTATTAGGCCTTGTCCTTCTTCCTATATGATCCTCTCCAGCTTTTACTACTATGTCTCTTAGAGCTCCCCCTTCTTCATCTACTGTATTAATTTCCTTTGATTCAGCCATTCCTTGCCTAAATCTCTCTCTGAGACACTAAACCACCTCTGGTTCTTTCAATTTGCCCCATTTCCATCTCCTTAATTTTCTACCTTTTTCCAGTCTCGTAAGTTTTAATCTACAGGTCATAACCAATAAGCTATTTTCAGAACCTCGCGCCTCGCTGCGGAGCGCGCGGTTGCTCGCCGTGGAGGTTCGAGTCCTCCCTCGGGCATGGGTGTGTGTGTTGTCCTTAGGTTAGTTTACCTAGGTTTAAGTAGTTTGTAAGCTACGGACTTATGACCACGCAGTTTGGTCCAATAGATTTACAAACATTTGAACATTTTTTTGAAAATGTCACAAACCATTCAGAACACTTTAGAGCACAATTAACTCATCATCGTGCTTCAGATTTATTCATTGGCGATATTCCTGCAAGAAAAATATTAACAGGTTGTAAAGGAAACCTGACGGACGGACTGACGGACTGACTTAACATACAAACCGAGCGAAGTGTCGCATTGGTAACACAATTAACTCGGATACGGGAGGACGGCCATCTAAATATAGGTTTTCCGTGACTTTCCCTAATCGCTGCCGGCAAATATCGGGATGGTTCCTTTCAAAGGGCTCGGCTGATTTCCTTCCCCATTCTTAACCAAAAACAATCCGAGCTAGTGCTGCGTCTCTAATGACCAAGTTGTAGACGGGACGCTAAACCCCAATCCCCCTTCTTTCTTCAGCACACAGAAAAGTCAAAACAAACTTATGTGAAATTAAAATCAGGTTAACATTAACAATGCAGTGTGTATATACCACTTTTCAACGCAGAAGAGTGGAAGGAATACCGGTACGTTGAAGGCCTCAGAAGACAGAATGTTACGTGTAGTCATGGGAAGAGTACACTGAAGGCCTCTGTGAAGGAGAATCCTTTCTTCATGATGTAACAGAAGGAAAAAATGGTGGTCGATGTGAAAAATACAAGGGATTCAGAATTTTAAAGAGCTCTACAAGAGCCGCGCGGAATGGCCGCGTGATCTAAGGCGTCATGCTACGGACTCGGTGGCCGCTCCCGCCAGAGGTTCGAGTCCTCCCTCGAGAGAGAGAGAGAGAGAGAGAGAGAGAGAGAGAGAGAGAGAGAGAGAGAGAGAGAGACAGAGTTTGTGTGTGTGTGTGTGTGTGGGTGTGTGTGTGGGGCTGATGACGATAGCAGTTTGGTCCCATAGGGTTACAAACATTTGAACATTTAGCTCTGAAAGACTTGAAATCAAATTAGATAGAAGACATAGATACCACTCCATCGGAATTTCAACAATCATTGGAGGAAGTGGCAACCTAACGACTATTGACGTTGGTGTATAGAATCTAAGAGACTGGTGACGAACCACCAAACTTTCGAAATTACATCAGCAACACGATTCGGAAGATAGCAAGGGGAAAGAAGTGTGACAACTATCGCACAACCAGCTTAAGCAGTTAATGCATCAAAGCTACTAATGAGAAGTATAAACAGAATAACTGAGGATTTTTTAGATGTCGATAAGTCTGCCAGCAGAGAATCAGACCAGACTTTGCCCTTGATAATTAAAGCAAGACTGAAGAAAAATAAAGACATGTGCAGTACATTGGATCTGTCGACAAATAAAAAGTTTTAAGCTACGTACAGTGGTGCAAGAATTTCGAAATTCTAGGACAAATAGAAATAAGCTCTATGGTAAAACGTATCATGTACAGTATGTACAAGAATTAAGATGGAATAAGAAAACTGCAAGATAAAGAAATCAGTGCTCACAATAAGAAGGATGTAAGACAGATACAGTCTTTCGTCCCTACTGTTCAATCTTTACATGTAAGAAGCAATGACGGAGATAATAATAATAATATGTTGAAGAGTGGGATAAAAATTCGTGGAGAAGGATATCAATAATAAGTTTTATTGATGACATTCCTATACTCAATGAATGTAAAGAGAATTACAGGCCGGCCGCAGTGGCCGAGCGGTCTGCGGCGCTCCAGTCACAGTCTGCACGGCCACTACGGTCGGGGGTTCTAATCCCCTCTCGGGCCTGGATATTTGTGCCGTCTTTAGTCTTAGCTAGTTGATAAGTAGTTCGTAAGTTTAGGGACTGATGACCCCGTAGTCCCATAAGCTAAACAAACATTTAAACATTTTTGAGAATTACATGGTTTGTTAAAACTGAATGAACAGTCTAATGTGAGTAGAATATGGATTGATAGTAAACTGAAAAGAACGACAGTAATGAACAGAAGAAGAAATGAAAATAACGAGTAACGTAACATAAACATTGTTGATAATGAAATAAACGAAGTTAATGCATTCTGTCACGACGGACGAACCAAGAAGGATATAAACAGTAGACTGTTACAGGCAAAGACAGCATTCATGTCCAAGGAAAGTCTACTGATAAGAAGAAGAAATTTCTATAAAATGCACCATTGGAGTAGAGCATTGTACGGTAATGATCAAGGACAGTGGAAAATCCGTAACAAAAGACAATCGAGAAGTTTGAACTGGGACGCTGTAGAAGAATGTCGAAAATCAGGTTGACGGATATGCAGACTCAGCGAATAAAGGACCATGTTGTGGAAACCACTGAAAATAAGAAGGGACGAGATGATAACACATGCGTTATTAGATCACAGAATACCCTACATGGTACTATGGGGAAATGTAGATGATAAAATTGTAGGGAAAGGCAAGTACTGCATTACACTAGCAAATAAGTCGGAATGTATGGAGTAAGTTCAAATGTTAAAATGTTTGTAAGTCCGTCGGACTCAGCTGCTGGGTTATTAGTCCGTAGCTTACAAAATACTTAAACTAAGGTAAACTAACCTAAGGACAACACAAACACCCATGCCCGAGGGGGGACTCGTACCCCCGACGGCAAACAGCCGTGCGTACCGCAGCACAGCACACAAATGCGCACGGCTAATATGCTACGGCGTGGAGTAAGTGCTTGGCTGAAATGAAGAGGTACACGTATAGATGAACTACGTTCAGACACTTTAGTGATTTCATATGTGCGCACACTTACTGTTTCTCAACATGGACGTTGAAGCACGGGAGGTTTCTAGAAATTTGTAACTAGGATATAACGAGTAGCTTAAAGTAAAACGAGACGATGTGGTTTAAAAGAAGTAGTGCTCAAAGTATGGAAAGATGTGAATTAAAAATGTTTTCTGGACGCGACTGACTAGTGGTGTAATTACCAGCGTACAACCTTCTTGTTGTTTCCATTTGAAATATTCGAAAGTTTGTAAACCTACTAGACTAAATGGCTATGGTCATCACTCCCTAGACCTGCAAACAAATTAAAATATCTCTAAGGGCAACAAACCGTCCAGACCGTAGCATGATGCCTTAGACCACGCGGTTTGCATTTTAAGCATAATATTTCGTCGACCAATCCAGTGGTGTTTTCCAGGTGCTGCGAGTTCTGTTGTTTACGCGCTGCCTGGATTCCAGCGGCACTATGAACTACTGTTGGTCTCGCGTCGCTATTTATAGCTGAGTTTCACTCCTGATGCCCGCGACACATACACTTTTGTTTTTCAGCTTACACATTAATATTCCGCCGGCCGCGGTGGCCGAGGGGACTGAGGCGCTCCAGTCACGGTCTGCACGGCCACTACGGTCGGGGGTTCGAATCCCCCCTCGGGCATGGATATTTGTGCCGTCCTTACTGTTAACTAGTTCGTAAGTAGTTTGTAAGTTTAGGGACTGATGACCCCGTAGTTAAGTCCCATAAACTATACAAACATTTGAACATTAATATTCCGTGAAACGCACAGTCCCTCATTGTTTCCTAGTTTTTCTGTATATAATGGCTGGCATGATCGGAAGGGAGCCGCGGTGGAGTAGTCGTGCGGTCAAAAAAAAAAAAAAAAAAAAAAAAAAAAAAAAAAAAAAAAAAAAAAATATAAAAAAAAAAAAAATAAAAAATAAAAAAAATCGGACTAAAGCACCTCGCTGCAGAGCGCGCGGTTGCTCGTCGTGAAGGTTCGAGTCCTCCCTGGGGCATGGGTGTGTGTGGTTGTTCTTAGGTTAATTTAGCTAGGTTTAAATAGTTTGTAAGCTACGGACTGATGACCACGCAGTTTGGTCCGATAGATTTACAAACATTTGAACTTTTTTTTTTTTTTTTTCTGAAGGGAACGAGTGGCGGGCTTCAACTCTCGTTTCAGTTGGAACGAACGTACAAATACATCGTACAAGAATAGTTGAGAAGAGACGCAAGAAAAATCATTGGCTCACCTGACGAAACAACCTGATCAAATCTGGCAATTAAGTAATGCAGTACACTCAAGTTCATAAATGACAGAACACCTTGGAAAACTATTCCACCGCTCATGTACGTTGGCAAGTTCTGCCGAAATGTTTATCATCCGAACCAAGGCGGCGCTGGACGGCAAAGATGTATGTTACTGGGGGTGGGGGGAAAGGATTTCAGATAGTGTTTTGGGGCAAATCCGAAAACGATGGCCGTATATTGGTTCGCCGCAGACTAGGGATGGCGGTTATTGCTGAAACAACCGGTTTTCGGTTATACCGGTTCTTTTCATCTCCAGTTTAACCTCACTGCAAAAATTGCTCAAGATATCCGGTTTTTCAAATAACCGGTTTTCGGTTTTTTATTGCTATTATTTCCAATAAAGTTCGACCGAAACATATTTTGTGGCCCAAATAGAAACCGTAATCGAATTTTCGGTTCTTCTAGTTTCGGCTGAAACCGAGACTTACGAAATTTAGTTAAAATTTAGGTAAATTAACGTTATACGACAAATCACTAGTCTTTCCATATTTTGCAAGATTCCCACCCAATACTACGCCTTCTTGAATGTGTATAAGCCTAGCCAGGAGTCTGTAGAAGACGATATACGAAGCATACAGATTTACTGGCCTAGTATTTCCATATCTCGTTATATATATATATATATATATATATATATATATATATATATATATATATATATAGTCACAGTTCCGACTAACAGCATGACTGTTGTCAGTGTAAATTTACGCAAATTGAACTAGGAAAGCTGTGTACCACATGATCAAAGAATGTTCAAATGGGTGTGAGTTCTTATGAGACCTAACTGCTTAGGTCATCTGTCCCTAGACTTAAAAACTACCTAATCTAACTTAAACTAACTTACGCTAAGGACAACATACACACCCATGACCGAGGGAGGATGGAGGACTCGAATCTCCGACTGGAGCAGCCGCGCAGTCCGTAACGTGGAGCCTCAGACCGCACGGCTACCTCTCAAGGCACCACATGATCAACGTTACCTAAACCCATATTGGTTATTAAAAAAGACCCTCGCTTTTAAGGAATCACATTAATAAAACTTATTAGCATAACAATATGATAATATTTTAAAAGTCATTATTCCAAGCTTTCATAATAGGTATATGAATCGAATTTACCTTTCTTCCAAGAAACATTTTGGATGCTTTCTCCTTAAATGACACAGCGTGTTTGTAGTACCTCCACCCGTTTTCAGCTTTTTGAAGCAAATGGAGCATTGTACCTCACTCCTGCCGTACTTCGTGAAGTACTTCCACACTCGGGATGGTATCATTTAAGCCACAACCGATGTCTGACGATGACAGCAAGGAATTGCCGCATGACCAGACGGAGGCAAGTCTTGTACACTGCCGGTGCACGCGCGTCGTCTAATAGGCCACGCCACACGGCAACAGGTGCATCGATGCCTCAATAGCTGCACCAGTTCTTAAGTTCTTATGCCACGCGTTTGTGGTGCGTTTCTGACTGCCGGGATTGTTCCTAAATTATCATTGATCGCTTTTCTTAGTTACTGCGATGACCTAATATTTCACAGCAGTGGAAATTTTAGGAATAGCCATAATATTAGGGTCTACTAGTTTTAATTCTTTTTAATTATTTACAAAAACACATTTTGAACCACTACTACAGGAAGTAGTCATACCGATTTTTACCCGGTTCTTGGAAATAACTAAAAAAACCGGTTACAACCGACACCAAATAAATACCGAAAACAACTGTTATTTAAAACTAAAATACCGGTATCGGTTTCAACCGGTCAGTTTTTCCCATCCCTACCGCAGACAGGGGTAGCGGAATCACAGAGACTGCATGCACACAGGACATAAAACATCAGCTGCACGGCTTATGTTGTGGGGTGCTATTGAATATAACCACAAATCACAGTCGCTACTTGTCCAGGGCACTGTGACCATTTTGACCTACGTAAATGATATGCTGTGACCTGTAGCCATACCCCGTCTGCACGACACTGCAAACGCCATTTTTCAGCAAAATAATTCACTACGATATGTTGCTGCAGCCGCGGTGGAAGTAGCCGAGCGGTCTAAAGCGTTACGCTGCGGAGCGCGCGGTTGCTCCCCGTCGAGGTTCGAGTCCTCCCTGGGGAATGGGTGTGTGTGTTGTCCTTAGGTTAGTTTACCTAGGTTTAAGTAGTTTGTAAGCTACGGACTGATGACCACGCAGTTTGGTCCGATAGATTTACAAACATTTGATTTGTTGCTGCCCTCTTGGTGTCACAAGATTTCAACTTTCTCCCCTGACCCGCCAGATCATCAAACTTGTCGCCAGTTGAAAATTTGTGGGATGTGGTGAAACGATGCCAACCACAACAGCTGAACATTGGAAGCAGATCAACGCAGCATGTACGGCATTACCGCAGGGCCCCATTCGTGTCTTATGTGTCAGGATTCCATCACGCATGGACAGATTATCAGAGCCGATGGCGGACCCTGTCCCTACTAGCAACAGGACAGATGCTCAGCTGAGGAGACTAAAATGCTAATCTTCCTGATTGTTGGGCCTGCAGTCAGTGGCGTAGCTGTATCACCAAGGGCCCCGGGGCAAAAATGACATTGGGGCCCTCTTTACACTAAAATTACACAGATACAAAACTACTTCATCATCAGTTTCTTACAGCCCACTGGAAAACATAAAAATGCAAACCTAAATACTACAATGCACCAGATAATTTTTAATCGTACGCTCTAATATAACTGTGTATGTTTGTTTGTTATGCTTTCAAGCAAAAATTAATGGGTGGATTTGGATGAAATTTTGCACAGGAATAGAGTTCGACCTGGGTAGGACACACAGGTAAAACGATCCCATGAGATAGTTTTGGAAGTTGCTCCAAACTAGGCGAATGAAGTTGCAGACAGAAGCTTCACTGGTGTGTCGATCAGTAATACAATCCACCAATCCACTATCCATATTTTCTCTTCTTTTTGCACAAATTTCAGAGTGCAATTGGTTACAGCACTTGATTGGGATTTATGATTAAGGATCACTCACTCGGGGGTATTCACTACGCAAAGAGGAGTTAGTATAACAATACTGTTCTGTAATAATACACTATAGAGACTTCATATTCAAATGTGGTCACACCGTATATTGTCAAACACACTGCTCGTAATTCAGCGCCATTGACTGTTATTTCACCACTCCGACTTCAACCGACAACACGCAAATAGTGACGCGGTACACGTCTTAGCGGACAAGCTACAGACCTTGTTATGGTTATATTCTGAGGTGGAAATAATTTTGGATTTCACTTCGTGCCTTTGAGGTTTGTTGGTCTACGGTAAAGTCGAAAATCCTTCATTCAACTAAATTATTATATCGAGTAGAACGTCGATTATCCAAAGTAATTGGGAGACATGGCTGATCAAAAAACCTGTTTCTACACTTTATTTACCAATAAGAAGTTTATACAGTATTTGGAGGCGCGCGAGCGTCACGCCGCAACACTTGGAAGTCTCAGCTGTTGCTGTGAGCAGCTCTGATGCTGCCGCTACTTCTGCAGCTACACCGACTGACGTGTGCCGATTGTTGTACACAGCGACTGGCGGCTTGGCAGGTCAGCAGCGCTTCCGAATGGCGTCGTGTGAAGTGCAGGCCCCAATAGGAAGCTTTGTTCCGCCACGCGGTGGCCCAATGCGGTTACTATTGGAAACTTGGTGGGAGGGGAGGGAGAGGTGATGGGCATTACGGCGAGTGAGTGAGTAAAAAAAAAAAAAAAATTCGACGCTGTATTGTAACTTTTTCCGGAGGCAGGTCACGAGGGCCGAGGGGCCCCTTAAGCTCAGGGGCCCCGGGGCACTGCCCCGCCCAGCCCTATGATAGCTACGCCACTGCCTGCAGTGTGATAAATGTCGTTGAAGGACATTGTACGAGGCGCGTATTTAAAGTAAGTTCCGTTTGAACAGAAGTACACAACGAAAGGTTATTTCAAAAAAGTAAATTTATTTTCAGAAAGTATATACTTTATTTTTCGACATAGTTGCCAAGTTTATTCAAACACTTATCATGCCTCTCAACCAATTTTAAAATACCCTCTTCTTACAATCTTTCCGCCTGTTCCGATAACCAAGAATTCACTGCCGTTTTGTAAAGCACTGATCTCGACACGTCAAGAAATTCGTTTGAGAGACCTGTTATTGTGAAGCGCCTGTTCTCACGAATCCTCGTTTCAGCTGAAACCTCCAAATCGTCTGTAATCGAAGATGGGCGACCGCAGTGTTCATCATCATGAACGTTGTCACAGTCATCTTAGAATTTTCGTACCTATTTATGCACTTTGCCTTTACTCATAACAGCATACCGTACACTTTGCTAATTTGTCGATGAATTCTGCAGCAGACAGGTTCTTTGGTGACCTCACACGCGGCGGGCGAGTTAATTGTCTTAAACATTTTGAAAGCACAGAACAGAACCGTGCAGGTTAGCTGCAGAGCTGTTCAACAATGTTCAAATGTTTGTATAGTCTATGAGACTTAACTACGGGGTCATCAGTCCCTAAACTTACAAACTACTTATGAACTACTTACGAACTAGGACGGCACAAATATCCATGCCCGAGAGGGGATTCGAACCCCCGACCGTAGTGGCCGTGCAGACCGTGACTGGAGCGCCTTAGTCCCCTCGGCCACCGCGGCCAGCTACAGAGCTGTAACTCAAGGTTAATAAATATGGCTGTAACTGAGCACAGTTATTCCCGGTGCATGCCGGCACACGACGCACGCGCTCATTGCGGTATGTGCGCTAACTACTAGTGTCTACAACAAAACAGAACTTACTTAAAAAAACGCGCCTCGAAATAAAAGTTCCAGATCACTACTTACATTTTATTACATAACGCTAGCCGCGGCGGAGTGGCCAAGCGCATTGGGACTCTATGCTCCGATGCGCGAGGCCGTTCCCCGTTGGGTGTTCGAATACCCCCCTCGGGCATGGATTTTTGTGTCGTCTTTAGTATAAGGTAGTTCATAAGTTGTTTGTAAGTATAGGGACTGATGAACCCGCAGTTAAGTCCCTTAAAAAAAACGCTACGGTTCTGCCAAAGATGTTTTTGCAGAACTGTTGCTAATTACGCAAAATGTAAAAAGTTTTCAATAATTTAACATCAAAGCGGAGCAAGCTGCAGAAAACCTGACAGCAAACAATGTATCCAAATGCGAAATATGTGATTAATCCACTGCAGTTTTTACAAGAGTCACGTCGGATGTTAGTAACTAACGTCAAAACCTCGTCGACACGCTTGATAATGGCAAAAAGCTGAAACAGCTGTAGCGTTATATAATAAAGTGTAAGCAGTGATCTGCAACTTTTATTACAAAATGTTAATCATTTTCTTCAGAACATTCTAATGAACACGTCGCCTGATTATGAACTTCTTATCTCCAGTATTTCAAGGAGGTTTTTTTCTGAACACGAGTGTAGTTTTCGAAGTGAATATGCGCGTTTTCTATGAAGTGGATAAAACAAAGTGGAAAAGAACAATATGCACAACTACAAAAACCACGTGTTTACGTTCAATGTCGCTTGCACATTAAAGAAGTTCAGTATAAAAAGCCAATCTAATTACATTTTCATTTATGTTGAGCGTATGTCAACGTCATATCCCGCCTTTGGCCAAACATATTGCAAAACAGGCTAAAATTTGATGCAGAAATATCATTGAAAATGACAGAGTGAAGATTGATGTTGCAATAACGATCATATATATCTCTTTCACTGTGATTTATCCAATTTACTTAAATCTCGGGTCAGCAATAATATAGTGTAGATATTTATTGATGCAACTGGGTCACTACGTTTACATGCAAGACATCTTCCGGAAGACGAAAACCGAATTTCGTAAACCGTTTTTCAATATCGTGTTTACATTTACACCTGAATCGGATTTCCTATCCCACTCAATATGGCGGAGGAGTGGCCCTTCGGGTGTTCGAATCCCCCCTCGGGCATGGATGTTTGTGTCGTCTTTAATATAAGGTAATAAGGTAGTTCATAAGTAGTTTGTAAGTTTAGGGACTGATGACACCGCAGTTATGTCCATTAAACTTAACAAACATTTGAACATTTTGAATCACTATGGCGGCTGAAAAACAACTGATTTAGTTTCTGATTTAGTCAGCACAATCACTATTTTTCTTTTCTTAAATACACAAATTCCCTCTCGCTCTAATACTTATACTTTTTTTCGCGGTAGGAAATGTCACTCTGTCCATATGTCCCGAAAATTGTTAACAAGAAAAAACAATCTGACAAGCCAAGAACGCTTCAAAAACGGTTGCGTTTACATGGGCACGAAAAACCTCTTTAAAGAAGTGGATTCCCAGAATCGAGTTTGGAGTGTTTATATGACCAACCACAAGTGGAATTGGAAAATCGGATTACGAAATCCGGTTTTGGAAGCCCATTTAAACGAGGTGAATAAGACAAGTTCATTTTGCCAGATGCATTTCGCCTTTATTTGTAAGGGGTCTGCAGTGGCCTGTAATATATACATGATTGTTTTACAATATTTCGTTTTTTACATTTGTACTATTTTAGGTTTGAAACAGTTCTGGTGCGTTGTCTAAGTATAGGTAATGATATTTTGATGATATTACTTACAACTTTTGCTGAATGCTGGTCTACATGTGGTGATGTTCGGTGCCTTTAGGTTGTTTTGTTTCCATCTTGTTTTTCGTTTTTGTACTTAATCACTAGGCACATGCCATTTTGTTTGTGTTGTGTTTTTGTTTTGGGTGGATTTGCCAACTGATTAATGTGTTTGTTCTATCTTTGATTTATGTGAGTGTGTTTCCGATGTAATTTTCGAAAGAAACTGCACCAGTTGTTGATATTTTTATTTATTAATTAATTATTTGTTTTGTTTACTTTTCCCTTTATTTAATTACCCTTGCTCACTTATGGGAGAGAGAGAGAGAGAGAGAGAGAGACAGAGAGAAGGGGGAAAGAGAGAGCGAGACTTGAGATGTGGGTTTGTGTATATATTTTAAGTCTCGTTATGTATATTTTTTTATCTGCAGTTTGTGGACTAATAGTAGCACTATCAGGTATGTAGGATGTGTCTGTTTTGCCAAATTCTAATTCCAGAGGGTTTTTGGCACTGTTAATTCGAAAATATTATGTAGTGACGTCATTGAATTATGTATCATTTTCCTCCTACAGTATTGTTATCGTGTTATTTTGTTCTTCACTAATAGTGTCACTTGTGTTGGAATGCAAAGTTTTCCATCATATTACACAGGCCACTACTTTTTCAGGACATAGTGTTATTCCTGGTTTGGTGTGATTTGAAGCGTTAGAGGTCAAAGGTGTCCCTTCTTAGTTGTAGCAATACTCCAACGTCGTCTGCGTAATGCACAGCCGGCCGCGGTGGCCGAGGGGAATGAGTCGCGCCAGTCACGGTCTGCACGGCCGCTACGGTCGGGGGTTCGAATCCCTCCTAGCGCATGGATATTTGTACCGTCCTAGTTCGTAAGTAGTTCATAAGCAGTTTGTAAGTTTAGGGACTGATGACTCCGTAGTTAAGTCCCATAAGCTACACGAACATTTGTAATGCACAGGCGCTCCATCCCCCCACCCCTTGACCAATGACTCCCCCCCCCCTCACCCAAACTGCGATCAACCCTCCACCCCACATCCGAGATATTAGCTCCTTGATAAATATGATTTTGCGATTTAATATTGAAATTAAATGTTCAAATGTTTGTAAAGTTTATGGGACTTAACTACGGGGTCATCAGTCCCTAAACTTACAAACTACTTATGAACTACTTACGAACTAGGACGGCACAAATATCCATGCCCGAGGGGGGATTCTAACCCCCGACCGTAGTGGCCGTGCAGACCGGGACTGGAGCGCCTCAGTCTTCACGGCCACCGCGACCGGCTGAAATTAAATATCTTTTATTTAACGTTTTGTAAATTGGTTTATAAAGCCCCCACAGGCTGGCCAAAAGTAGTAATTTTTCACCTCCCACCCCCAAACCAGAAATTTCAGTGACGCAGTTTAGATATTCCGATTTGTTCCAATCTATTGAGATTACAAGAAACGTTGTCATGAATGTCGTGGGTACCTAACGCGGGAAACTTAGGTCTTGCATTTTAAATTCTTAAATTGGTGTAAGACAAACGGGACCAAAGAAATCAGGTCATTGGTCCCTAAACTTACACACTGCTTAAACCAACTAACGTTAAGAACAACACACACACACACACACACACACATCCATGCCCGAGGGAAGACTTGAAGAAAGGAAGCTTAGGGTTTAACGTCCCGTCGACAGCTTGGTCATTAGAGACGGAGCTAAGGCTCAGAGTTGGGGAAGGAAAGCGGCCGTGCCCTTTGAAAGGAACCATTCCGAAATGTTCAAATGTTTGTAGAGCTCATGGGACTTAACTACGGGGTCATCAGTCCTTAAACGTACAAACTACTTATAAACTAGCTATTACTAAGGACGGCACAAATATCGCCGGCCGCGGTGGCCGAGGGGACTAAGGCGCTACAGTCACGTTCTTCTTGGCCACTACGGTCGGGGGTTCGAATCCCCCCTCGGGCATGGATATTTGTGCCGTCCTAGTTCGTAAGTAGTTCATAAGTAGTTTGTAAGTTTAGGGACTGATGACCCCGTAGTTAAGTCCCATAGACTATACAAACATTTTGAACATTTTTTGGCACAAATATCCATGCGCAAGGGGATTCGAACCCCCGACCATAGTGGTCGTGCAGACCGTGACTTGCGTGCCTCAGTCCCCTCGGCCACCGCGGCCAGCAAACCATCCCGGCATTTTCCTGGAGTGATTTAGGGAAATCACGGAAAACCTAAATCTGGATGGCCGGAGGTGGATTTGAACCATCATCCTCCCGAATGCGAATCCAGTTACCACTACACCACTTTGCTCGGTGGAGGACTTGTCCCTTTGGCGGGCGCGGCCGTGCAATCCAATACCGCCTCAGACAACATGGTCATTCACGCGCGTCTTGTCTGGGATTTTTCTTGAGGGTAATGTGCCCGTGAAAATTCGTTGCATATCCCTGTCTATCGTCAAATGTCCGTATTTTTCATACAAGTAACCAATACTGGTATGTAATAGTTGCGTATGAATATCATTTCCTGATTTTCTAGACCAAATAAAACAAAAGCATCCGTGTCAAAAATATTAAGATGGCTGAATGACTGAATGACTGTAACACTAATGTAGTTGTATTTCTGTACTTTCCATGCAAGGTACATGGTTCAAGAACATAAATACTTTACCTATTGTACGTTAAAAAGTACAGGAGTGCGTGTTTTGGGAGAGTGTTTCAATTTTTCATAATTAGTCTTAATTACTCTGTGTAATAAGTGTGTATGAAGCACTAGTATCCAGCTGAAAGGGTATTGAATTCAAATTCAAATGTTTGTTCAGCTTATGGGACTTAACAGCGGGGTCATCAGTCCCTAAACTTACAAACTACTTATTAACTAACTTATACTAAAGACAGCACAAACATCCATGCCCGAGGGAGGATTCGAACTCTCGACGGGGAACGGCCTCGCGCATCGGAGCATAGCACCTCAGTGCGCTCGGCCACTCCACCACGGCTATATGCAGAGAGATGATCAGTGAGCGTTTTGTCCTCTGACTTACACTACTTGTTTGCACTTTCAGAAGTCGGTGTGTATTAGAGTTGTGACTTACAAAGCGTTTAGGTGTACATCTATTAGAGGAAATCTTGATAGAATGAGCCAAGTTTTATAATACCCTTTTTATAATATCCATATCACTGTCCGATTAAAATGCTGAACACCAGACTCGGTGTCAGTGGTCGGATGATATACCGTACTAGTCTCAAATGGTATACCTGCTGTCAGTAATTGAGGTGACCAGTGAACACTATGAGGCAGCTAAAGAAATGTAGCACCTTCAGAGGTTTCCTTACAATATACATATCCTTAGCTATCCAATGATGTGAGTTTTTCACTCTTTCTGAGCTATGTACAGTTGAGGGTACTGTTATTGACAGTAAAAATGGTCTTCAGTGGTGAGACCATCACGTAAGTCGCTGGTAACTAACAATCTACAGCTACCAATATATGTTTCAAGTCACAATACGATGCGAGGCGGAGGGTACCATTGTTCACTACTGTTCATTTTCTTTCCTGTTCCACTCCTAAATAGAACAAGAGAAAATGACGGCTTGTATGCCTCCGTTCGAGTCCTAACGTCTCTTATCGCATCTTTGTGGTCCTTGCCCGAAATGTAGGTTAGGGGCAGTAGAATAGGTCTGTAATAAGCTTCAATTACCAGCCATTTAAATTTCCTTAATTGTGTTCCTCGCAATCAACGTCGCACTCTTTCCAGGGAAGGAAGCTTAGGCTCTAACGTCCCGTCGACATCGTGGTCATTAGAGACAAAGCTAACGCACGAATTTTTGGTTAAAGATGTGAAGGAAATCTGTGGTGTCGCACAAGTATGAAGTGCGCGCCATGTACTTTCGCCGCGCGCCGCCATGCACGCACGGCGCGGCGTTCTTACGACGTCAGCCACGAGCGCCCTCTGCTGCAACTCCGCTCGTGGCCACGACTGCTGCATCAGCCACTTGGGAATCAGATAGGCACCAGTTAAGACTTGGCTATCGGATAGGCACTAGGAATCATCAGTAGGCAGGCCTCTATCTAATCTATGTAGCAGCATTCTGCAGTCAAGAACTATGTAAAAGTTAAGTATTACTAAGTCTCTATGAAATTTATATCTCGATCTAATTTACTCTAGTGTTTCTAGTTTCTGCTGTCCCACTGGCTGGTCACCTCCGTACTTGCACACGCGTGCATTATTTATTCCTGTGTCGGTCTCTTTCTACTCGGCCACGGACACCTACGACAACCGGCGGACGAGACACAAAAGCGGCGACGAGGCTGGGAGACAAAAAAATCGACCGTCCCCTTTCAAAGGCACCATTCCGGCATTTGCCAGAAGTGATATAGGGAAAACACGGAAAACCTAAGTATGGTCGGCTGGAGGTGGATTTGAACCACCGTCTTTCCGAATGCGAGTCCAGTGTGTTACCACTGCGCCACCTTGCTCGGTTCCCTCCAGGTATTACCATCCGAGTTCCTGAAGCTACTCCGCAATTCTCACGTCTTGTTGACCGTGCCAATGAAACACCTAGCAGCTCTGCTCTGAATTGCTTCTATGTTTTCTTTGAAATCGATCTGATGGGAACTCCAATCACGTGGACAGTACTCAATAGGGGTCACACGAAGTATTCTGTACGTGGTCTTCTTTACAGAAGAATTAAATCTTCCAAAAATTTTCCAATTTGAGACATTTAATAGATGTGACTGTCTCAAGCAGAGTACTACTACTACTACTGTATTCGAAAAGTATGGGGTTGTTTTCTTCCTACTCATCGGAATCACCTTACATTTTTCTCCATTTAGAGCTAGCTGATATTCGTCACAAAGACCATAAGTCTTGTTTAAATCATCTTACATCTTACAATAGTCACTCAATGATGACACCTTCCTACAGGAGCCGTTCCAACGTTTAAAATTAAAAGAAAGGTTGCATTGTGAGCGGTTAAAATAACAATAATAATAATAATAATAATAATGCCCATGGAGACGGCTCTGGGTGAAAGGGGGGAGAGATGTTTAAACCCTCCTTCGTTATCAACACTGTTCTACAATCACAGTTCCATGATGGAGTTGTCCTAACGATATCCTTGTGTCTCATGGACAATAGCCATCGAGGACAAACTTTTGGTTACTACTAATTACAAAGTCTTCGTGTCATTCACATATCTCTATTCCATATGCTCTTAGCTTCGATAACGGTCTTCAATTGGGCATAGTGTCCCTTTCGCAAATCAAAGAATATGCAATTTGCCTATTGCGCTGCATTCATGATCCGCCAGGTGTCTTGTGAGAGAAAAAACGCAATCTGAATTTCACACTAGCGGTGCTTTCTAAATCCTTGCTATTTATGCATAGACAGAAGCTGTTTAAAAAGAATAATATATATATATATATATATATATATATATATATATATATATATATATGCTAAGGATAACACACAAAACTGTTCCCGAGGGAGGACTCAAACCTCTGACAGGAGCGGCCGTGTAATCCATGACAAATCGCCTCAGACCACGCGACCATACCCGCGCAACAGAAACTTATCTGTCACAATGAAATGTTTTATATTCGAAGTGAGAATATTTTGAAGAATTCTGCAGCAAATCGACGTTAGTCAATAACTTTTCTGGTCCTTCTCATTTACAGGAGGCGTCTGCGTTTTTTCTCGGGTCACTTGGGACTCTACACAGGGCTAGTGTGTTTGTACGACCCTCCTATATTAACGACTTCTTAAACGTGAAATTTAAAAATTCTGATTTTCTTTCGCTCTCAGCTGAGACTGACTTAAGAACAGAAATTTCTCTTGTTCTCGGCGGTAAGACGGTTGTGTCTGTGTTTCGAGATCAGATATTTTTATAGACGTGCGAATGTCAACGAGCTTTTTCCTTCCTTCATTTGCTTGTTATTTTTCGAAACGTCAGTGCAACTCTCTTTGCTGCCGCAGTATTTCCGAATAATATTTTTATTAAACTACGGAGGGTCTTTTACATTGTTAATGCACCTGTTTGGCTCATATTTCACTAGTGTGTGGATTACAACGAATGTAAACTTTGTCCATAATTTCTCTCATCCATCTTACTGGATCTAAACGATGGCCATTCATTTTTCTGTCTCATAGCCTTGTTGACTACTTTATTAACCTTGGTCGCCATAACGGCATTATGGTCATTCATTGTAAAACTTTAAACCAAACTGCTATGGTCATCAGTCTTTAGACTTACAAACTACTTAAACTAACACTATGGGCAAAACACACACACACACACATACACACACACACACACACACACACACACACACACACACACACACACATGCCCGAGGGAGGACCCGTACGTCCGGCAGGTACGGCCACCCAGTCTGTAGCATGGCGCCTTAGACCATGCTGCCATTCCACGTGGCCCAACTACTTTTATTAATTTCTCCTAGCCGGCCGCGGTGGCCGAGGGGACTGAGGCGCTCCAGTGACGGTCTGCATGGCCACTACGGTCGGGGGTTCGAATCCCCCCTCGGGCATGGATATTTGTGTTGTCCTTAGTCATAGGTAGTTCATAAGTAGTTTGTAAGCTTAGGGACTGATGACCCCGTAGTTAAGTCCCATAAGTTGACTTTAATTTCTCTTAGACCTGTAATAAGCCATTAGATAACTTTACATTCACACTCAACTTCGACGTCAGTAAAGACAATATTTTCGTCGACTGCGATGAACACACTCCCTCATAACATTTCCAATCTGCCTGTCCGATATACATTCCAGGCGTCGATAAATATTTCAGAGCTCCCTACGTCGGGACATCTCTGGCTCCCGAGTTTAATTTGGGAGGAAGAAGTTTCCTGGTAGTAAAGTTATGCCGCGTCGCTCTATTCTCTCACTGCCGCCTGCCGCCCGCCTTACTAATGTTAATTTATAGACGCGGTGGTGCTGGGTGAGCTCTGAATTGTGAGTGCTTAAAAAGACGCGGCGGTCAGTCAGAGCGCAGTGTATTTGTGGAGGCTCCCCCTCCCATCGCGATGGATGAACGAGGCGGGACGTTTAGATGCGGAGGCGTGGGCGACGGAGATGTCGTCGACGCCGCACTAACTCGCCAGGAATCTCGATAATTTCTGACGCCACGAGTCTACGCGTCGTCACCGCTTTCTCTCTTTCTCTTCTTTTTATAGAAGAACCTCTTGTTTTGCTCCATCCCTCTTCAGTAGATTTGTATTGTTATGTATTTGGCGGACCTGATACTTTCCTGGTAAGGTTGCAGGAGCGTCGTACCCAGTACGAGACGGGGGCTACTCGCGCACTGCAACTCAACATGGCAACCTTCCTAGTGCACCGACTGAGATGATGCAGTGGTAACGCGCAGTACACGCATTCGACGGGACAATGGTTCGTATCCATATCCGGCCATACCAATTTTCGTGTCCGTGATTTCCTGATTTCTCTAAGCGGATACGGGTAAATGTCGGGATGGTTCCTTTCATTGGGCACGGCCGATTTCCTTACCCATCCTTAAAAAAAAAGAAAAAAAAAAAGAAAAAAAGAAAGAAAGGAAAAAAAACTAACAAACAAAGCTAGCTTGTTCTCCGTCTCTAATGACTACTCTGTCGACGGAACGTTAAACACTAATCTTCATTTCTTCTACCTTCCGTCCTAGTTCCTTTGCTCGAAGAAAGGTTACTACACCTAAGTAATTAAATCGAATGAAGTGACGCAGAGGTAACGCACTGGACTCGCATTCGGAAATGAGGCGGTCCAATCCACATCCGGCTATCTTAATTTAGGTTTATCGTTATTATCATAAATCACTTCAGGCAAATGACGGGATGATTCCTTATGAAGGCACGGCTTATTGCATTCCCCATCCTTAAAAAAAAAAAAAAAAAAAAAAAAAAAAAAAAAAAAAAAAAAAAAAAAAAAAAAAAAAACTATCCGAGGTTGCGCTCGGTCTCTAGTGACCTCTATGTCGAAGGACGTTAAACCAGAATCTTCCTTCCGTCTTCTGTAGAAGGTTAAATGGGATGCCATTGCTGAATTGATATTTAAATAAGGATGATTCTTCTTTACTATTTGGCTTCCTCCTCCGCAGTTTCAAGTAAACAGTACTGCAACTGTTGCAAAATACGTTAACCTAACCAGGGCTGCACAACATACGGCCCGCGGGCCATGTGAGGCCGTTCCGTCTTTCGGTGTGGCCCGCGGGGATGATCTCTGAATGGTCATCATTTCCATATTTTTGTTACAATTCTATGACATTTAGATGAATCTATAACAATAATAAATTTAGATATCATTTAAAAATTCGTTGCCTTATTAGGAATGGCTGGGTCTGCGACATCTATGATAAAATAGGTTTACATTATTTAACTTATAAGTAATGTGTTTGACAGGATGGCATTTCTGGGCTGGGATTCAGTAGTGCTATCGTTACACAGCGGTCGGGGAAAAATATATGCACTGCCAATGCGCTCTACTATAAACAGGTGGTATGCGTACCCGTCAAATGGCTCACAGGTGATGAGTTTAGGTGGGGGAAGCGCCTTCGACAGCTACCCCAGAAGCACACACACACACACACACACACACACACACACACACAAACAAGCATTGCATGTAACTGTCGCGCGTTGAACCAACGTTTAGAAAGGTTTAAAGTGTTTCCAGCACTTCAAGGTAGCTGAAAGAGGAAAAACTGACAAGGTACTCTACTACTGTCTGTGTCCTGTGGTTAAATCGTCTCACAATATCTGAATTTAATTCCTGACGAATTCTCGGAGAACTGAAAGTTTTAATTCTTAATATTTACTTCAAGGTGGCGGAAAAGAATGGGTGACAACAACCACAAGTGAAAAGTTGTGTCTGAACACAGAGTGTTCAATACGGAGTGCACAAATAAGTACTTTTTCATACTGTACAAAAGTAAAGGACAAAAATAAATTCAGTAACCTATGAGACGCAGCAATAAAAGCGTTCAGCGTGTTTGGCAGCACTTACTTATGTGAACAAACATTCGCTGTTCTTAACTTAAAGGCAAATTTCGCTCTTCTGTAACTGACGAAAATTTGAAACACATACTGAAAACTTCAACGTCGAGTATGACTACAGACTTTGAAAAACATTTAGCTGACATGAGATGCAACGTCTCACATTTTCAGTCTATCATTTTTTTGTACTGCTTTCATAAATAATAGTCATTCTAGTATGCTACTAAATCATTTGTTCTTCACTGTTACTAATTGTGTGTTTGAATAAAAATATTCTCGCTGCGGAGCGCGCGGTTGCTCGCCGTGGAGGTTCGAGTCCTCCCTGGGGCATGGGTGTGTGTGTTTGTCCTTAGGTTACGTAGTAAACCTAGGTACATCTGTACATCTGAACATCTGAATAAAAATATTGTGTAAATAATATACTTACTCAAGAGTTCAAAAATAAATTTTGTGTAGTTTCACCAAATGTACTATTTTTGGTCGCTCTTTACGTTATGCGGACTGCGTTATGCCTCATTAGGCCAGACGCCATTACTTTAAATTTCTGATGTGAGTGCATTTTGTGCCAGTTACAAGTTATTTACTGTGAGATTTCACAATAATCCTTCTTTGGTACAATAAATTGGAAAAAATACCGGCCGCGGTGGCCGAGGGGACTGAGGCGCGCCAGTCACGGTCCGCACGGCCACTACGGTCGGGGGTTCGAATCCTCCCTCGGGCATGGATATTTGTACCGTCCTTAGTATTAGCTAGTTCATAAGTAGTTTGTAAGTTTAGGGTCTGATGACCCCGTAGTTAAGTTCCATAAGCTATACAAACATTTGAACTTTTTTTTTTTATTTTTTGAAAAATTCATTAATATTTTAAGCGAATGCAAATTTAGGATTCCGTCATCTCACTCATGACATTTGACTCTTTGTCTAGTGATGCATAACATCGTCTATGTATTACACATCTACATAGTACATCACCTATATCACAGTTCAATTGAAATATATAATACATTAAAATTTAATAATCGGAATAATGGTGATGGCTTTTTATTAATTTTGGAGACTATTTTTAACACAATTGACCAATAATTTTACTATGGCCCGCACTTTAAATTACAGGTATAGTTTAGCCCATCACTACTTTTGAGTTGTGCACCTCTCACCTAACCTACACAAACGTTAATAAGCGTTGTTCAAACTAAACATTGTGAGAGTATCATAACTACGGAAATAAGTACGCCTGTTCCTCGACAATGGAGTGAGAAAAGGGCAACCAAACACTCGAATTCTACAACAATCATCTTTAGAAGTCTTTAGTTTTTTAGTTCTCAAGGGTGTGCCTAGAGGAAAACACTGTGCTTTTTCTTCTAACACATACATGTTTCACTGCAGTTGCAGTAGCATCAGTGGGTCTTTTGTTCCTTTCTTTTTGTTACATATGGCAATATTTCAGTTTTCCTTCACATTTTGTCATTTGCAAATATGATGGTGTCTTCATTGTTAGCCGCGGTGGAGTAGCCGAGCGTTCTAAAGCACATCTCTGCGGAGCGCGCGGTTGCTCGCCGTGGAGTTTCGAGTCCTCCCTGGGGCATGGGTGTGTGTGTTGTCCTTAGGTTAGTTTACCTAGGTTTAAGTAGTTTGTAAGCTACGGACTGATGACCTCGCAGTTTGGCCCGATAGATTTACAGACATTTGAACATTTTTCTTCATTGTTATGTAATGAAGTAAGTTGCATTATTTCAATATTTGACAGCCGCTGTTTATGAACTGTGGAAACAAGACTGTGAGCGGCGCAGCGTGAATATAGGGAATCCGGTAAAACATTAAACCTCCGACATACCTGCGGCCGAAAAAACATCACGCAGGAACGGGACCAACGACGACTGAAGGGAACCGTTCAACGTGACAGAAGTGCAACCATTCAGCAAATTGCTCGGCCATCAACAACTGTCAGCGTGCGAACCATGCAACGACACATCATCGGTATGGCTTTCGAACCCGAAGGTCCAATCCTGAACCCTTGCTCACTGCATGATACAGAGCTTCATGCCTCACCCACATCTACAAAGTCTACATAAATACTCTGCAGCTCACACTGAAGTGCATGGCAGAGGGTTCATCGAACCGCTTTTATTATATTTCTCTAGCGTTTCATTCTCTAATAGCGCGCGGGAAAAAGGAACACCTAAATTTTTCCGTTTCCCATCTGATTTCTCTTATTTTATTACAACGATCATGTCTCCCTATGTAGATGGGTACTAAGAAAATATGTTCGCATTCGGAAGAGAAAGTTGGTGAAAGAAATTTCGCAAATCTCACCGCAATGAATATCGCCTTTGTTTTAACGACACTCTCCCATATATCGCCATAATACAAAATGAGCTGCTTTTCTTTGAACTTTCTCTAAATCGTCAGTCAGTCTCGCTTCGTGGGGATCCCACAATGCGCAGCAGTACTCCACAAAAGAACGCACAAGTGTAGTGCAGGCAGTTTCTGGGTTCGTCAGCACCGAAATTGGACTGTTGATGACTGCAGACATGTTTCCTGATCTGTCGAGGCTAATGGGGAGGGGCGTGTGCTATTGGAATGTGACATGGGATCCCTGGTAAGTTCAAATGTTCAAATGTTTTAAATCTGACGGACTCAACTTCTAGGTTATTAGTCCGTAGCTTACAAACTACTCAAACTAAGGTAAACTAACCTAAAGACAACACAAACACCCATGCCCTAGGGGGGACGGCGAACGGCCGCGCGCACCGTAGCACGGCGCTCCAGTACGCACAGCTAATCCGCCGCGGCGCTGTTAAGTCTAGATACGACTCTGACAGGTGACACGTACGTACACGTCCTGATTTATCGCCTACATTTATTCATATTCAATTTGCATTGTGACGGACGTGGGAAATTCCAGCAGGATAATGCGACACCCCACACGGCCATAATTGCTGCAGTGTAACTCCAGAACACTCCTCTGAGTTTAAACACCTTCGCTGGCCTCTAAATTCGTCAGACATGAACATTATTGAGCGTATCTGGGATGCCTTGCAGTGCGCTGTTCAGAAGACATCTCCGACCATCGTACTCTTTTAGCTTTATGGACAGCGGTGGTGTGAGTTTCGTGCAGAATTGCTTCTGATATTAGTCTACTTCACACCTCGTCGTGTTGCGGAACTTCTGCGTGCTCGCGGAGGCCCTGCACCATGTTAGGCACGTGTACCAGTTTCTTTGGCTCTTCAGTGTACGATATACTTCCGTTTCTACCTCAACAAACCTCTTACTTGAACTTATGGATTGTTTCTTTTGTGTAAGTTTATGCATAATGCTATCCTCATTATGAAACAAGCAGATCTTCTGTACTAAAATCGACCGTGAAAATATGTAGTTCTAGAGGTATGCATATATTTAAAAATCAATGTTGTAAATCGTGTCAGTCATCTGAAACTATTACGGGTTTTTTTCTATGTTAAATTGATATGTTATGCATAAAGAATAACCGCATACACTGGACTGCGAAGAAAATAACCACAAACAGTACAACAATTATGGGAACACATATTCTTAACTAAATCAATGTCCGCTTTTAATAGAAATCTGATACCTGAGGAAATTTTATTCAGCACCATATATGTTTGTATTCTATTCCAGTGCTTTATGAGATAGGACCATCATGTGTGTTACGTGTATGAATGTTCAGAGGTATAAAGCTATCACTGATTTTGTGAAGTGTATGTCAAAGATAATGAAGTTGTAACATTACTTTTGTGTTGTTGCCTGTACGCATTAATGTTAAACTCCGCGTTTAAAAGATTAAGGATTTTTGTTAAAATTTCTATCGTAGAAAAATCGGATGAAAATCTCATTAAATACTTTTGACAAGGGTGGATGGAATTAATACACGAAATGATTGAATAGATGAAATGGCGGAATACAGATTGGGGTTGAGGCAACACACAAAAATAACGTTACAGAGAAAACTTACGGAAAGTACCCATTGTAGCTTCTTTCTGGAAATGTTAATCACAGCAGCTGAAACTGTTAAGCTGTTGAATGGTTTAGATAAACTTTATGATACTTTCCGCAGTAAAATAATGTTCAGACTGTTCGCCTCTTAAGTCATTGTTGACGGACCGTATACTAAAGTTTGATTACGCAAATAACAAACAGAAAAAAACATCTATAGGACTTCGCGAAACTGATTATACGAATGCAGGTTCTAAAAGGAAGAAAGGTAATGATTTAAAGTAACTGATAGGAATTTAATCAAGGCAATACACGAAACGAAAGTGATGGCGTCTGAACATCATGTTACGACGAAATATGGAGGAGCTGAAAATCTCAAAGAAAATGAATAATTAAGGAAGGATGGGACATTATTAAATGAAAATAGGGTGGAGACATGACGTTTAACAAAAGAGGGCATATTTTAAAGTAAAATTTAACAGCATTCACACTTACATCACAAAGCAGTCTCCGTACATGTCCACACTTAATAAGCTCAAACAAGAGAGTGAATGATCGCGATTCCGTCCTCTCGACACGCCAGAAGAAACGAAAGACGAGCGAAAAAACCTTTCCACAGATAAAATATTTCGTGAAGGAGGGAAACACGGCGACAAGCGTCGCTGATTGACAAAAAAAATTAATTTACGTATCGTTACAGAGTCTAAATGTATGCTCTGAAAGAGCTGTTGTTTTTCTTCTAAAACCATTCTCCATTGGTAGACTAATGAGGTCTTATAAGTATTTCACCTTTTTTAAATACGCCAAGGTGACCGAAGAGTATCTTTTCAGACCACCTTTTGGCTAGCGAAGGGAAGCAATCAGACGTGGCTTTGACTCAACTAGTCGCAGGGAATCCCCTGTAGGAATATTGAGTCGTACGGCCTCTACTTCCGTCCTTAATTGCGAGTGTTGTCGATGCAAGATTTTGTGCACAAACTGAATTTTCGATTATGTCTCATAAATGTTCGATAGGACCCATGTCAGGTGATCTGGATCGTACTATGCGCTGCAATTTTACAGAATGTTCGTCAAACAGATCGGCAACAACTGTGACGTGGCGCATTGTCATCCATACGAATTCCTTCGTTCTTCCTGAATACAATTTCCATGAATTTTTACAAATGGCCTCCAAGTACAAACAAAGATAGGTTCACTTTGATCAGTCCATTCCAGATAAAAACTGCTCATACCATTATGGTGCCCTCACCAGCTTGCACAGTGCATTGTTGACACCTTGGGTCCGTGCCTTCGTGAGGTCTGCGCCAAACTCTAAGCAACTAAAATCGGTACTTTGCTGACCAAGTAACGGTCTTCCAGACTCTAGTGTCCAAACGATGTGCTCACGAGACCAGCAGAGGCGCTGCAGGCAACGGCGAGCTGTTTGCGAAAGCACTCAAGTCGGTCTTCTGCTTCATAGCCGATTAACGTTCAACTGAGCCTCCCTATGCTCACGCATACGTTTGTCGTGCGTCCCACATTGATTCTGTGATTATTTTATGCAATGTTGTCATTCAGAACTGATAACTCTACGCAAAAGCCGCATCTCTCGGTCATTAAGTGTAAGTCGCCGGCCTCTGCTTTGTGTATGGTGAGAGGTAACGCCAGAAATTTGATTCTCACCACACTCTGGATCTCAAAACATTGAATGCCATAACGATATCCGAGACGGAATGTCCCTTGCGTCTAGTCTAGCTCCAATTAGCATCCCACGTTCACATCCCGTTAATTCCCGTCGTCCGGCACCAATCACGCCGCAAACAGTTTGTATGAATGAGAACAGACGAAAGCTCTGCCAATGCACCTCCCTTTAATGTGTAGGCAATACTGCCGCTATCAGTATCTGTGCATTTCGCATGAGTTTTGTTATCTCTCTGTGTGAACGTACTCCAACTTCTTATTCCACGCGATACTATGTAGTAAAATTGTATTGGCTAATCGCTGGTCATTCTGCAGCCTGCCTTAAATGAATTCCCAGTGCTAAAGATATCTAAGCAAGCCTGTCAGTTCACTTGTTTTCACACCACCAGATCTTCTGTAGGAGAATCTGATGGATATTAAACTTCCTGGCAGATTACAATTGTGTGCCGGGACCGGGACTCGAACCTGGGACCTTAGCCTTTCGCGGGCAAGCGCTCTACCACTGAGCTACCCCGCCCCACAACTTCAATTCTGCCATTACCTCGCCTCCTACTTTCCAAACATCCCTTAGGCTGTGGCTAAGCCACGTCTCCACCATATCTTTTCTTCCAGGAGTTCAAATGTTTGTATAGCTTATGGGACTTAACTACGGGGTTATCAGTCCATAAACTTACAAACTACTTATGAACTAGCTAACACTAAGGACGGCACAAATATCCATGCCCGAGGGGGGATTCGAACCCTCGACCGTAGTGGCCGTGCAAACCGTGAGTGACGCGCCGCAGTCCCCTCTCTCTTCCAGAGCGCTAGACTTGCAAATTTCCCAGGAGAACTTCTGTGAAGTTTGGTAAGTAGGAGGCGAGGTACTGGCAGAATTGAAGTTGTGGGGCGGCTCCGTGAGTCGTGTCGATGTAGCTCAGTAGTAGAACGCTTGCCCGCGAAAGGCAAAGGTCCTAGGTTCGAGTCCCGTTTCCGGCACACAATTTAAATCTCCCAGGAAGTTTCATATCAGCGTACACTCCGCTGCAAAGTGAAAGTTTCATTCTGAGGGATATTGTTTACTAAGCTGGTGCAAAGCAACTAATGCGGATATTTCATGTCACATAGTTCCTAATATGGAGCGATTCGTGTGTACTGAAATGCAGTTAAGAGCTGTTATTTCAACATACGTCGTAAAAGTCATATACCTCTGTAATAAGAACAGATAGCGTGATTTTGCTATAACAGGGTGTCCGATGCAACTACAGTGCAATCTTACGAACATTTCCACATTTGTATCTACACTCCGTAAGCAGTCCACTAAATGTGGCGGAGGGTACTTTGTGTCATTTGCTCCCTTTCCTGTTCCTCTTGCATATTGTTCGCGGGAAAAACTACGACTGGTAAGCCACTGTGTAAGCCCCAATCCCCCTATTCTGACTCTTCGCGAAATGTACCCTCTCTGAAAATCGTCAGCATCCCATACCACGATGTAGAACGCCTCGCTTGGACCGTCTGCCACTGTAGTTAGGCCTAGCTGAATAATCCGTGACGCTTTTCACTTGCCAAATGATCCTGTAATCTCTTTTATCTTCTTTATCACCCCTGTCCCGTACGGATTCCGCACTGACGAGAAACATTAAAGTTTTGGGTTGAACGAGTAATTTGTAGCTTCTTCACTTCAGCTTTGTCCATGATCAGCTATTTTATGGAAGTAAATGTTTGTAAAGTTATGGGACTTAAATGCAGTGGTCATCGGTCCGTAAACTTACAAACTACTTAAACTAACACACACACACACACACACACGCGCGAGCGCGCGCGCGCGCGCGCGAACGCCCGCTTGCACCCCAGCAAGGCGCCTTAGTGCGCACGGCTTTATGGAAGGAACTGCATCCAGTGATAGTCCCGAAATTATGTAATCATACGAGAAATAATCTTTTTCACTTCTTTATATTAGCAACACGTTACATTTGTCTGTGTTAAGCGTCAGTTCAGTTGCCACTGCATCACCTAGCGCCGGAACAATATGTTCCAGCATTCTACTAAAATTTTCCAATGTTGTCACGTCTCTGTATACTACTGCATCATGTGCGAAAAGCCATATTGAACTTCCGACATTACCTAGTAGATTATGGTAATACTAATATATGAACGCGGAAATTGAAGCACCAATTTGTATATTAATTATAGAAGGTGGCCAATGAAACTTTCATAATTCGAAAGGCGGTTTGTAATAGATGCGCACAAAACGAAAGTCATGGTTTATCCATTCGTTAAGAATTGTAAAACGAAGTAGATGTTTTCATATCTACAACTCTGACGTTACTTTCTCTAACACGCATTACAGTCTCCGACTATAGCAGGCCGCAGTGGCCGAGCGGTCTGCGGAGCGCAGGTCACAGTCTGCACGGCCGCTACGATCGGGGGTTCGAATTCCCCCCTCGGACATGGATGTTTGTGTCGTCTTTATTATAAGGTAGTTAATAAGTAGTTTGTACGTTTAGGGACTGATGACCCCGCAGTTAAGTTCCTTAAGCTTAACAAGCATTTATTTCTCCGACTATAATCATAAAAATAATGATAACATTAAAAATAATAATATGTGGACTTTGCAGTTTACCAACCTTATCATAGCATGCCGATCAGATGTTACGATAGAAATGAATAGCAACGTAACAACGCTTCATAAATCGTATTTTATGGACATTGATGGTTACATGGTTCATTGGCAATAACACACGCATACCAGCTAATTACAAGACCACAACTACTAGGTATGGGATGTTGTTTTCAGAACAAATAAAAATGAAGCCGATAAATGAAGTTGTTTATTAGTGTTGTTATTTCGCTTATGGTTAGTTTACGGTAAGAGTACCTTCGTGGTCTTTTCGTCAGTTACCACAAAATTGGAAGTAAATAGTAAATGTGTAATTTATTTGGTTTGAATGGCTGCGACGAGGGAAAGAGAAGAAACGGTCAGAGAGAGGGCATGGACAGAGAGAGAGGATGGAATGAAGATCGACAGAAAGTTGCAAACATTTGCTTTGCTCAGTTCAGTTATACGTGGCATGCTCCAGAAACACTACCCTGAAATTTTGTTTAGGTTTATGCAAAAAATGGACAAAAAGTTAATCAGTCCACTGACTATGAAATACATAATGGTCTTCTAAGGATAGATTTTTTTCTGACTTTCCTTTGGTTTACAAAGTCACCGCAGTGGAAAGCAGGGTACTGATTTGATTGATGTATTTTGTCGGTGATTCTACGGTCGCAAGAATTATTTTATTGACTTCCCCATACACTTCACATCAGAGTAAGACACGTTAAAGCGTGTGTGTGCTTAGCTAATAGTATTAATACGTCAACACGAAAACTGAAGAAAAGATTTTTAATATCAATTATACAAGGAGGCCAGGAAAACTTATACACTGGTCAAATCAATTAGGGGATCAGTTGAAATATATAGGTTCTGAGGTATTGTCATCTGCAGAATGAACTAAAATGGTTCGACGTCTTTCTGTCGGTCCACGGTATGGAACATTCAAATGTTCAAATGTTTGTATAGCTTATGCGACTTAACTACGGAGTCATCAGTCCCTAAACTTACAAACTACTTATGAACTAGCTATTACTAAGGACGGCACAAATATCCATGCCCGAGGGGGGATTCGAACCCCCGACCGTAGTGGCCGTGCAGACCGCGACTGACGCGCCGCAGTCCCCCGGCCACCGCGGCCGGCAATGGAACACTACGGCAACTGAGATAGTGGTAAATAACAGAAAGTTGCTACTGACTTGTGTTTACCAAACGCATTACACAAGCAGTTGGGTTCATATATGAAGTGAGCAGGTAGTGCAATGCAACAACAACGTGACTTACTCAAAGCTTTGGCACGGGGATCCATTTCCAGACCTGGACGCGATTTCAGACAACAGGAACCGTAAAAAAAGGCAAGTCCAAGGTCATCCACTGGTCACATCAACAAGAGATGACCGTTATCTCCGGTTAACAAACCGTCGAGACAGGAGACTGAATGAAACTCAGCTGCATCGCAGACTCCAGGCAGCAAGAGGACGCGCAATATCAATACAAACATCCTAAATCACCTTCTAGCATGTGGTCACTACCACGGAGGCCAATGGTGCGTGTCACATTATACCACGAAATCGTTTAGCCCGCAGAAACTGGGCGAAGGAATATCAGGATTGGAGTCGTGATGAATGGCGCCGGGTTCTGTTCAAATGAGTCGAGATTTTGTGTTCAGACGGACAATCGTAGTTTACTCATTTGGAAAGAACGTGGAATTCGAAACAATCCTGCTTCTGTACAGGAAACATCACCATATTAAGGTGGTGAACGAATTGAGTGGGCAGAATCAGTATTGGCGGAAGTACGGACATCTATGTATCGTTCAGAATGGCGGTTTGACTGCTCAGAGCTATCGAGACGATATCTTTCGACATTTTGTTGTGCCCTACGATGGTGCCGTAGGAGATGAGTTCCTTCTGGTGGACAATAATGCTCGTCGCCACAGAGCTACACAAGTGGACAACATGCTTGAAGCTGAGGGAACGGAACGAATGGAGTGGCCAGCTTGTTCGGCCAACTTAAACCCAACTGATCATGTCTGGGATGCACTTGGCAGACGCATTGCAACTACACAGCACCTCCCACAACGGTTGCAGAGCTGGATGTTGCACTCATGGAAGAATGGTCAAATATCCCTCAATAGCTGACTGATAAACTCCATGACACGCAGGTGTGCAGCTGTACTGGCCATGCCAGGTGATCCACGCCATTTTACAGGGCAACGAGAATGCCTTTCTCTCTATTATGGTAGCCCCATGGTGCCTCGCTCTAAGTAAACTCCATATAAACCTCAAGAGATGAGACAGCAAACTATCGTACTGCATCACACAAAATTACAATTGTAACCAATATCTGAATAAAATACGTATATTGTATATGATATATCACCTGATCCCCTAACTGTTTTGGACACTGTATTTTCTTTTTAATGAGGTCAAGTGATTCAAATGTTCAAATGTTTGTTAAGTTTAAGGGACTTAACTGCGGAGTCATCAGTCCCTAAACTTACAAACTACTTATGAACACCTTGTACTAAAGACGACACAAATATCCATACCCAAGGGGGGATTCGAACCCCCGACCGTAGCGGCCGTGCAGACTGTGACTGGCGCGCCGGCGTCAAGTGATTGAAATGGATTTAAATAAACATTGGTTTCAAAAAGGAGAACTATGGGGCAGAAGTTAAAATATCATAGGTAGACAAAATGCTTTGTATTGTATTCTATGGAGATTTTGTCCCTTAGGTTCATGTTCTGAGTAAATCATTCTTCGTTAAAGAGGAAGGGATTGTTAATTGAAAAAAAAAAAAAAAACTTATTGATAAACTGCCGCCGGCCGCGGTGGCCGGGGGGACTGAGGCGCTTCAGTCACGGTCTGCACGGCCACTACTGTCGGGGTTCGAATCCCCCCTCGGGCATGGATATTTGTGCCGTCCTAGTTCGTAAGTAGTTCATAAGTAGTTTGTAAGTTTAGGGACTGATGACCCCGTAGTTAAGTCCCATAAGCTTTACAAACATTTGAACATTTGATAAACTGCCTGCCCTTGAAAACTCACCAAACCATTAGCTTTCTTTTTATCTTGCAAGGCTCTAAAATCTTCTCTCGGAAGCGAAGGCATTGATGGTGAGCTATAAGACCAGATGAAAAACGATTAATCTAATTGAAGAGGTGTTGCACCTAATTATTGATGCTGTTCTTTTTCTAGAAAAGTAAGTAAATCCGCAAAAAGACGTAAGAAGTTTGTGATTTTCGTGATGCAGAGAGTGGCAAATTTCAAAATACCATTGATTTCGTATGTATGTCACAATCAAGGACAGATTATCGATTATTCCAGAACTATACACGATGATTCCTAGACGTAAATCCAATAAAATAAGATAAGATATAATTATAGATACTTTAGATGCTAAATATTTTGCATTGATGTTTGACTCTATAACGGATACCAGCCACAGTGAGGTGTGTCAAGTTAAATGACTCAGAAGTTGTGTAAAGATTTTGTTGACTTTTTGTAGTTACCGACAAAATAGAGGAAGGAAAATAGAGCCAGATGGCTTATACATAAAATACTGTAGAGAGAAGTCGTATACCAATAGGGCAAACATGAGTGTAAAGAACATTGGGGTCCATACAAGCATACTTGAGAAAAATTAATTGACCTATTTCGTACCACGTGCTGCCCACTCCTTAAATTTAGTACGGGCGCACACAACGGACACATTGGCCGAAGCTCAAACTTTTTTTGGAATTTCTCATCGTTTATGTCAATTATTTGTGGCTTCAACTTCAAGATGTTAAATCTTATTAATGCATGTACCCGTAACATTAAACTGCCAGAGCAAGAGTAGGTGTTCTGCAAGAGTAGAGCCGGTAGAAGCCTGTTTACAAGCATTTTTATAAACTTATAAAGGCCCTGCGGGAACATGAATCTCGTAAATCACCAACGCCAGAAACAAACTCAATATTTTAAAAATTTCAGAGAAGTCATTTTTATTGCTTTAACTTGTTTCTGGCATAAAATGTTAGAGAAAAGATAATATTTATCAGTTTTTGTAGAGAGAAGTCCTTACAATTGATAAAGCTGTTCAAAATATTCAAGGCCTTTTGAACTTTCTTAAAGGTTCTAGAGACTCCTGTATCCCTTAAGCTCACACTGCGGACAAAGTATTAACAGAAAATAACGATATATCAATGGAATTCTCAGAAAAAAGAAGGATTAGAAAAGAGAAAAATGGCAGAAGAGCTTTGTGAGGTTGAAGTGTCCGAACATTCACAGGAAGATTTGTTCAGTGTGTCCCTGTTAGAAATAATTGACAGAGTGATAACAGAAGAGAGTACCAGGTTTAAGGCAATTAAGTTCAATAAACGGATGTACAGGACTTAAAGGCCAAAGCACCAGAACTGACAGATAGCGACGCAGAAGATGTTAACAAGGAAGAAGTTATTTTTGAAATTGAAAGTTTCAAACACAGTATGATTTCAATAGAGAGGACCTTGCAAGTTACAAGTTAATCAACCACATTAAGTGTAATCTATAAAATTAAATTGGTGGAGAGGTATCCCAGATTTACTAGAGCCTTAGAAATATTCCTTAGCTTCCAGTTTCTGTTTCCTCCGGAGGAAGGGGCTTCAACTATCTGAAACTAATTAAAACTTATTTGAGGAGCATGACTGCTCAACAGAGGTTAACAAATCCAAATCTTATCTCCATGGAGCACAAAAGAGCTACTTACGTAAAGTAGGATTAGATTATAAACATTTTTCCCGCTAAAACAGTTGAAAAGAGAAATTTTAAGCTTATTATTTGTGCAATGATTAAACATGCTTTTTTTTCAAAAAATAAGTTCGTGTTATGTGATGGTGACATTTATTTCGATATATACTACCTAAATTACTGTTAAAAACTGTTGATTTTCATGGGGGTTGAGAGCGAATGAAGGGGGCGGCTAATTTAAGATTACCCCCCCCCCCCTTGGAAATTTCCTAATTCCGGACCTCGTTGAGAGACTACACGTTCAGACGATTATTCCAATGACTCTGTCTGGCATCTGAATTCCCACAGTTAAATCTAATATTGTTCCTTCATTCCCAGATATTTTATGCAAGTAACTGCTTCTAGTGATCTCTTTGCAGATTTTTAGTTACACAGTAAAGATCTTTCTTTCTAAATATTCGTAATGCATTACAGGGCAGATATAGACTCTGACCATAACTTATTGGTTATGAATTGTAGTATAAAACTTAAGAAACCGGAAAAGGGTAGAAAAGTGAGGACATGGAACTTTGATAAATTGAAGGAACCAGAGGTTACGGGTTTCAGAGGGAGCACCAGGCAAGGATTGACAGAAGCGGGGAAAAGTAACATAATAGAAGAAGAGTGGGTAGCTCTGAGAGACACAGTAGTGAAGGCCGCAGAGGATCATATAGGTAGAGGAACAAGACCTAATAGGAATCCTTGGATAACACAGTAGATACAAATTGATGAAAGGAGAAAATGTAAAAATGCAGCAAGTGAATGAGGCAAAAGGGTGTGAAAACGGCTGAAAAATGTGGTTGACATGAAATTCAGACTAGCTAGCACGAGTGGCTAGAGACAAATGCAAGTCTGTAGAAGAATGCATAACTAGGGGAAATATAGATGCCGACTACAGGGAAAAAAAAGGAAAAAAAGAGACGCGTGGAGACAAGAAAAGCAGCGGAATGAATATCAAGAGCTCAGATGGAATACGAGTACTAAGCAAAGAAGGGAAATCTGATTGCTGGAAGGAACATTTAGAAGGCCTATACAAGGGAAATTGACTTGAAGGTAAATTTGTAGAAAACGATGATGTATATGATGAGATGGAAGATACGATAGTGCGAGAGAATCTGATAGAGCACTGAATGATATAAGTAGAAAAAGGCCCCTTGAGAAGATTATAGTCCCTCTTAATTGCTGACATCGTTGTGAGAACCAGTCATAAAGAATCTGCTCCACCTTGTATGCAAGATGAGAGACGGGAAATACAATCAGATTATAAGAAGAAGATAATAATTCCATTTCCAAAGAAAGCAATTGCAAATAAGTGTGAACATTTCAGAACTACCAGTTTTAAAAGCCATGGTTGTAAAATACTAACACAAATTACTCGCAGTCGAATGGGAAAAAATGGTAGATTCTGACCTTAGGAAAATATCAGTTTGCATTTAGGAGACATATTGGAACACGTAGGCAATACATTACGACTTATCTTAAAGGATAAGTTAAGGAAAGCCAAACCTACGTTTTTAGCGTTTGTAGATTTAGTGACAGTTTTTGACAACATTGGCTGGAATACAGTTTTACAAATTCTGAATGTAGCAGGGGCAAAATGAAGGGAACGAAAAGTTATATTCAACTTGTACAAAGACCAGACAGCAGTTAGAAGAGTCGAAGTGTATGAATGGAACGAGTGGTTGGAGAGGGAGAAAGTCAGGATTGTAACGTTTCCCCATTGTTATTCAATCTGTATACTGAGGAAGCTCTGAAAGAAGGCAATGATAAATTTGGAGAAGAAATTAAAGTTCAGGGAGAAGAAATAAAATCTTTGCGGTTTGCCGCTGAAATTGTGATTCTGTTCGAGAGAGCAGGTACCTGAAAGAGAAATTGAACGGAATGGACAATGTCCTCAAATGAGGTTATAAAATGAGAATTAACAACAGAAAATCAAGGGTAATGGAATGTAGTGTGAGAAAAAAATAGCAATGGTGAAGGAATTAGATTAGATAATGAAACTATAAAAGTACTAGATGCGTTTTCTTTTTGAGTAGCAAAATAACTGCTGATGGGCGAAGTAAAAAAGACATAAAATATAGAATGGCTACGGGAAGAAAAGCAATTCTGAAGAAGATATATTTGTTGATATGCAGTATTAATTTAAATGTTAAGAAGTCAGTTCTGAAAGCATTTGTCTGGAGTGCAGCAGTATATGAAAGTGAAACGTGCGCAATGAATTCTGACAGAAAGATGATAGAAGCATTTGAAATGTGATGCTACAGATGACTGCTGAAGATTAGATGGGTAAATCGCATACCTAATGAGGTGCTGAACAGAATTAGGGAATAAAGAAATTTTTGGCATGCTCTAAGAGAAGAGATTTATTGTTCAAATGTTTGTGTAGCTTATGGGACTTAACTACGGGGTCATCAGTCCCCAAACTTACAAACTACTTATCAACTAGCTTACACTAACGACGGCACAAATATCCATGCCGAGGGGGGATTCGAACCCCCGACCGTAGTGGCCGTGCAGACCGAGACTGGCGCGCCGCAGTCCCCTCGGCCTCCGCGGCCGGCAGGATTTATTGGTGGAACAAATTGAGGCACCAAGAAATCGACAATTTAGAGGCGTTTTGTGGTGTAAAAATCGCAGAGGGAGGCCGGGAGACGAATACAGTAAGCAGATTCAAATGCATGTGGGTTACCGTTCTTATTCAAAAATGAAGAGGGTTGTAAGCTTGCATAGGGCAATAGGGTGGAGAGCTACATTGTATCAGTCATCGGACTGAGGACCACAACAACATGAAGACAGTGATGACTCTTTTGCTTTGAAAGTGAATTCCTTTCTTTTTTTTCGAAGAAGTGTGAATAATTTCAGTGCAGTCACATGAAAGATATGGCAGCGATTAATACGAATTTCCAAAAATTACCATTTCAGTTTTTTCGATTTTTCAGCGCAAGAATCCGGCTGCAGTTGTGAATCTAAGACATTCTCGTACCAACTAAAATACAGACACACAGTTTCTTCAAAATCGATCCGGCAGTTCAGAAAGAGTTCGGGACATACACATAGTTGAAACTTCCTGGCAGATTAAAATTGTGTGCCGGAACCGGGATTCGAACCTGGGACCTTTGCCTTCCGCGGGCAAGCGCACTACCGACTGCGCTATCCCGACACGACTCACGATGCCGCCTCACAACTTCACTTCCGCCAGTACCTCGCCTCCTACTTTCCAAACTTCACAGAAGCTCTCTTGCAAACACGCAAGAATAGCACTCCTGGAAGAAAGGATATGGTGGAGACATGGCTGCCGGCCGCGGTGGCCGAGGGGACTGAGGCGCTTCAGTCACGGTCTGCACGACCGCTACGGTCGGGGGTTCGAATCCCCCCTCGGTCATGGATATTTGTGCCGTCCTAGTTCGTAAGTAGTTCATAAGTAGTTTGTAAGTTTAGGGACTGATGACCCTGTAGTTAAGTCCCATAAGCTTTACAAACATTTGAACGTTTTTTTGAGACATGGCTTAGCCACAGCCTAAGGGATGTTTCCAGAATGAAACTTTCACTCTGCAGCGGAGTGTGCGCTGATATGAAACTTCCTGGCAGATTAAAATTGTGTGCCGGAACCGGGACTCGAACCTGGGACCCTCGCCTTTCGCGGGCAAGCGTACTACCGACTGTGCTATCCCGACACGACTCACGATGTCGCCTCACAACTTAACTTCCGCCAGTACCTCGCCTCCTACTTTCCAAACTTCACAGAAGCTCTCCTGCAAACACGCAAGACTAGCACTCCTGGAAGAAAGGATATGGTGGAGACATGGCTTAGCCACAGTCTAAGGGATGTTTCCAGAATGAAACTTTCACTCTGCAGCGGAGTGTGCGCTGATATGAAACTTCCTGGCAGATTAAAATTGTGTGCCGGAACCGGGACTCGAACCTGGGACCCTCGCCTTTCGCGGGCAAGCGCACTACCGACTGTGCTATCCCGACACGACTCACGATGCCGCCTCACAACTTCACTTCCGCCAGTACCTCGCCTCCTACTTTCCAAACTTCACGGAAGCTCTCCTGCAAACACGCAAGACTAGCACGCCTGTGGCTAAGCCATGTCTCCACCATATCCTTTCTTCCAGGAGTGCTAGTCTTGCGTGTTTGCAGGAGAGCTTCTGTGAAGTTTGGAAAGTAGGAGGCGAGGTACTGGCGGAAGTAAAGTTGTGAGGCAGCAACGTGAGTCGTGTCGGGATAGCACAGTCGGTAGTGTGCTTGCCCGCGAAGTCAAAGGTCCCAGGTTCGAGTCCCGGTTCCGGCACACAATTTTAATCTGCCAGGAGGTTTCATATAATCGCACACTCCGCTGCAGAGTGAAAGTTTCATTCTGGATACACATAGTTGTTTCAACATGTTTGTGTCGTCCATTTTCGAATCACGAAATGTTGAAGTACGATTTTTTTCTGTGCATTTTACCGAAATTAATGTACAGCGCATATAG
This sequence comes from Locusta migratoria, assembly GCA_026315105.1. NCBI lineage: Eukaryota > Metazoa > Arthropoda > Insecta > Orthoptera > Acrididae > Locusta > Locusta migratoria. The sequence goes on along the minus strand of CM048755.1, from coordinate 445,719,980 downwards.
AATTAAACTAAATACCCGAAAAACATATAAAACATTTGTACGTCGCATGTAAATTTGGGAAAATCCTGAAACGTGAATTGTCGCATTAAGAGGTTTGAAATCGTAACACGGCGCCATCTATCGCATTCTTACCAAACCTAGATAGGTAAAATTCCGCGTTCCGACTCTAGATGTGTCAATGGCGCCCGACAGGCAGCCTCAACCTTGAATTTGCAATCAAGATGTAGTAAGATCATGAAACAAAAGATATGCCAAACACCGTCAGAGGCCCGGGGCACGCGCCTGCCAGCCGCTACACTCTTAGCGGGAAATCCACTATTCCGATTTTTAGGCTGCAAAGACTGTTCACGGCACATACGACCATCCGACATCGGTTTATGAACTTATTATTTCCTTAGAAACTTTACTTTGCACATGAGAAAAAATAAAATGTCTACTTTTCATTCCGCCTGAGTTTTTAGATTCATAATGGTAATCACTCGATTCTGAAGAAACTATTGGGTTAAAAATCTGATTTTTGAACATGTGATAGTATAGAATCTTAACTTTCTAACAAAGCATTCAACTTTCCATAATTCGTAAATGTCGTTTTAAAATGACGCTATTAGTGAAGTATGTGTAAGTCATTTACAAATCGTGTATTGAAAAAGATAGTAGGCAGCTTAAATGACCTGTGTATTTTATACCATACATTACCGCGAGTGAAACAGAGCTGTCTCATTTCACGAGTAATTGCGAGCTAAGGAGCATCAGTGCAAGTGTGTGTATTCAGCGCGTGTTCTAACAGCGTTTCTGTCGACATTTAGATAAATTGCTTGATGTGTCCTTGCTGAAAGAAAAAAGGAAGATCGGGTTGTTACGTTCAGTTGCAAACGAGGTCATTAGAAACGATTAACTGGTAGAATGTTGGAAGGTTCAGCTTACGCTCAAGTACTCCAAAGGAAGTAAACTAACTACTGTCCATCGATAAAGGCGTGCTGTCCACTGTTGTTTTATTTTTTCCCCCTTTTTCTATTGGCTGGGGCGAGCTGAAACCCCGAAGGAATCACCACTGTCGGAGAGGTGACATTCAAGGTCGCAGTCATCAGGTTTGTATCGCTGAGCAGATTATATGTATCTCCAAAACACTTGTAATTTTTCCTCATTGCATAAGTTGTCAGTTCAGTATCAATTGCGAGTAAAAAAGAAAAAAAGACGTGCGCAGTAACGGATCTGGTAAAAGCAGACAGAAGACGCCAAATTTTGTGATGCAGAAGCAAAACGATAACCGTATCGGCTCGCGCCGGAAATATTAAACCTGTTGTAAGTCGTCGGCTTCGCGTTAGCCGGCTCCGATACGTTTGTAGGCAGTTTTATACTTTGCTCAGCATTTGCTTACACAGTGTTTCACTTTCACTTTATATTAAACTAAGTGATGGCTCTAACATGGAGAGCAAGATGAGACCTTAAGTCTCCTCAGTTCCTTGTTCCTGGTATATCTACGTATTGTCATGTGTGTGACGAAAAATGATATGCCCTACGATGGTGTGATAATATTTAATTTTATTCAAGGTTTTCCTACTAATAATCTAGCTAAAATTTTGTCAAGGTAAACAGGAACTCTTTAAAAAGCCAGTAGTTTGCGAAATGAGTAAGAATTTCATTCAAAATGAGTGCTTCAATAACCTCGACGACTTGCTGGTGGAAATCATTTTTCTTTAGAAGAAAATGTCAAGAACATAACTGAAGAACATTTGAAGAGACTTGAAAAACTATCAAACACTATTTCCCTTCCTTGTCTACTAACAGCAATGGGATTCGCAATGTCTTGGAAGGAGCAATAATTTTATAATCTATATAACTGCAAATTAATAGCTTCTGGAAACGTCCAGTAACATTAAGTCACATTAATCAAATGTTTGTTAAGCTTATGGGACTTAACTACGGGGTCATCAGTCCCCAAACTTACAAACTACTTATCAACTACCTTGTACTAAGGACGGTACAAATATCCATGCCCGAGGGGGGATTCGAACCCCCGACCGTAGTGGCCCTGCAGACCGTGACTGGAGCGCCTTTTTTTTTTTTTTTTTTTTTTTTTTTTTTTTTTTTTTTTTTTAAAGTTCGGCGAATGAAAAATTGTGTCCGGCCGAGATTCTAACTCAGGATCTCCTGCTAACTTTTTTTTATTTTATTTTATTTTTTTATTTTTTATTTATTTATTTATTTTTTTTTTGGGCAAGTGCTCTGCCACTTTTTTTTATAATAATGTAAACAATAAAAAATAATAATAGTGTCTGAAACCCATTTAGGGAAAATAATTCTAGATAGTGGAGAGATTTGAACCACTAACCTTTTTTTTTTTTTTTTTTTTTTTTTTTTTTTTTTTTTTGTGTAAGCCCACGCGACTAACGGCTTCAAAGTTCGTCTTCTCATTTTTTTTTTCACTGCTTTCGCAGTGTTGCCAGAATCTTATTCGAATGTATTCATCCTTTCTTCCAGTTTGCAATTTACCATAATTTTCTGCTCATAACTTTGTGAGCCTCTGTCACCGGTACGCTACACTTTTATTTCATTTTTCTCTTACGTAAATTAATGATTTTTTCCGTGAAATTATTATAATTAGTATAAACTTTAAAACAAAAATGCCTCTCCAATGGCTTATTCTGGGAATATAACTTCAGTAATAGAAGTTTTTATTATTAATTTCAAAAAATAGAAAGCAATTTCCTTTTCTACACAGATTTCCATTCTTCTTGATTACCATTGACATTACAAAATTTGACGACCTCACTTCAAGTGTGTTTGTTATGCACACTCAATGAATTAGGCTGCACTGCTGTTTCAGGGTTCTGCTGAGGCCTTCACGGCTACCGTAGCGGTCACGGGGCCCACGAAGTCCCCACCGTACTTCACCCTCAGCAGCTATCCCCTACTTTAGCATTGCAAAACTAATTCCAATCTTTCCAGCTTAGTTTAAGCGGTTACGCTATTTTACCTTCTTGAAATAAAATTTGTATCATATTTCCAAATTTTTTCTTGTGATCCTTCCACTTGCATAATTTGTAAAATTCTCCTAGTATGTAATCCTTGTAATCCAGTAGATCGCCATTTCCATTCTTCTGGATGACGTAATATACGTAATTTCCTAATAACCAATATACCGCATTGTGTTTTTGTTTTGGAAAGTAGACATCTTCCGGGTAAAATATGTTCGCTAATGTAATTTCTCTACCGTCACTGCGTGTAAGAAAGGCTATTTGTTTCTTCACGGCATTCCATATTTCCCGGTATCCTTGACAGACAAAACGATGCGGTAAATTATCAGTTTTCTTGCATTTTTGACAGGTGTTTATGTCACATATACCAATGGCGTATAATTTCTCATTTGTACTAATTATATTGTTTATAACGCGGTACCATGCCACTTTAATATGTGTTGAGAGAACTTTGTTAGCGATATTACGCCATATCATTTTCCAGTTTTTAGAAGGATACTGTAATTCCATTTTATTACGGACGCCCTTTGGGGAGAGTGCTTCCAATAGGAATTTACTATTGCTCCTGTTTTTCTCTAGCACACTGCATTCCAGGTAACTCAACTCAAGATAAAATTGTTTAATATGTTTCATTTTATAATGTAACCTGCCAATATTTATTGGAGGCGTCATGCTTTCTGGTTTAAGTATTTTAAACAGTTTCGATGTGATGCTGTACGGGGAACCATTTATGAGTTGACTTGTCCTTTTAATAAATAAAGCCATATTTTTCCGACGGATATCAGTCAGACCAAGGCCTCCTTCTTCAGGTTTTAGAGTAGCAGTAGTCACTGCCACTCTAAAAATTTGTCCCTGCCAGATATACCTACATATATAACTCATGATAGTTTTTGCTATTGGCTTTGGGATCGGAAGAACTTGACCTACATACACTGCTTTGGATAAAATTATGCTGTTGATTAGTTTAACCTTCTGTAAAATGTTTAGGTCTCTGATTTGATTAAGTAGTAACGTGCTCCTAATTTGGTTTGACAGTTTTCGCCAGTTAAAAGTTATGGTTTTAAGCGGGTTCCTGTGAAAGGTCACGCCTAAGGCCGTATGTTGATCCACCGTTTTCGCCCAATCTAACTGCACATTTTTGAAACCATTTAGACGTAAAAAGGAACTTTTCATTTCGTTTATCTTCGCACCAGTTGCTCTACAATAGAGTTTTACCGTCGCAGTTAGCTGTTGAATATCTGCCTCACTTCTGACGACAACTCCGACATCATCTGCATACGCATTGGTCACCCTACTATTCCCTGATATATGGATTCCTTCCAATTCGTTATTTAAAATTCTCAAAAGCGGTTCCAATGCTATTATAAACAGTAACATCGATAAAGGGCTTCCTTGTGGGACACCGTTATTAATATTAATTGATCGAGTACGGTGCCCATTTATTTCAATTGTCGTTTGAATGCCTTTCACAACATTTGTAAAAACGTTCATGTTGTTTTCAGTTAAACCCATACCTCTCATGAGTGTAAATAAACACTTGTGATTTACCCTGTCAAAGGCCTTAGAAAAGTCTATAAAAAGGACACCCGCTTTTGCCGTGATCGTTGAAAATATTGCGACAATATCTCGATATTCGCTTAGAGTTTGGAAGATATTTCTACCAGGGAGACATGTCTGATGACTTCCGATTATCTTTTTAAGTACGGGCCGAAATCTCTCTTTCAACGCCCTTGCAACGATTTTATAATCAGAATTCATGAGGCATATAGGTCTCATCTTCGAGAGGTCTTTAATTGGGGTATTTTTACCTTTAGGAAGAAGGACAGTTACACTTTCCTTGAAGTCTGCAGGTACGGCCTCACCTTTCAAAACATCGTTTATTGCCTCGGTTATCTTATCTCCTATAAGATGCCAGAAAGTTTTATAAAATTCTATAGGCAGTCCATCCGGTCCTGGTGACTTCCTGGTAGGGGAACTTGTAATGATATCGAGTAAGTCATCAGACGTTATATCTTCACTGAGAGTCCTGTTTTGCTCTTCCGTTATTATGTTTTGCAGACCACTGTTTTGCAACAGGTCCCTAACTAAGTTCATTTCAATCGGACTTTCACTATATAAATGATCGTAGAACGTATGTGCCTCCCTCATAATGTCTTTTTGTTCCGTCAAAATTTCGTTTTGGTCTGATCTCAAACGGTTGATAAAGGTTTTCTTCCTATTCCTTTCGTGCTGTATTAAATGGAAGAGTGACGCATTTTCGTCCTCCACCATTGTCTTAACGTGCGACTTAATTTTTAACCCGTCCAACTGCTGTCTTTTCAGGCTTAACAATCGAGCTTTTACCTGTTTAATCTTTACTATGACATCCTGTGTCATTTGCTGTTCATACAGTTCTCGCAGACATGTATAGTAAAATTCTATGGTCTCATTTCTCCACATCGCTCTTTCTTTTCCATAAGCGATCAATGTGGATCGAAGTTTCTTTTTTGCGCACAACGTCCACCATTCTATACAGCTCCTAAATTTGGTGCGAAATCTCAGGGAAATCTGCCAAGCGCAGGACATCCTCTCATCTAATTCATGTTCCTTCAAAGTATTAATGTTTAGTTTCCACATTGGACGTCCCCAATAAGTTTTCTGCTTAGGAAGTCGGACGCTACATTTGACTGCTTGGTGGTCTGAAAAAATTGCAGGCACCGTTTCGATACCGTTAATTTTGTTACTTAGGTTTTCAGTGACATATAATCTATCAATACGGCTCTTCGAAGTTGCGGTGACGTACGTAAATTTCACTGTAGTGGAATATACTTGTTCCCATGCATCCTTCCAGCCCATATTTTTAACCAAACTATCGAGTTCTTTAGAAAAATTAAAATTTGGCGTTTGATCCTTTTTGTTGAGAACGCAGTTCCAATCGCCACCTATTAAAACTTGTGCGGGGTTGTCCTTTAGCAAATATACTAACTCAGTTTTAAAAAATTTGGCTCTTTCTTCCCTAAGATTATTACCAGATGGAGCATACACATTAATTACAATAGTGTTAAAAACTCTTAAACTAATACCTCTTCCAGATTCTAAGTAACTAACGTCTTTAACTTCAATCCCATCTTTCACAAGAATTGCAGTACCACATTCGTTTTCTCGAGCTACATTTAAAAAAACTTGAAAACCGGAAACTTGAAAATTATGAAGTTTGACTTCCTGAAGGAGAGCAACGTCCGATTCCGACTTATACAAAAAATCTTTCAAAGCAGACACCTTGGTTGCATTTTCTATTCTGTTAATATTTAGGGTAGTGATGTTATAAGAGTGTTCCACTATTGGTCAGTTTAGTAAGTGGAGCGAGTCGGCAGATGGTAGGCCGGCTCTCCTGTTTGCTTACTACTCCACTCATTTGTTTGTATCGGCGCCGTCATCACGCCTGTTTCCCGGGTCTTGTAGCTCTTCCATTTCCTCGTCCGTCTGGTCCGTAATGTCGTCCGCCCAGTTTTGTCCGGAAGGAGCACAACCACGATAAGTTGCGCCCCTTCTTTCCGGAAGCATTTTATGTCGAGACGTACTAGTGGTTCCTCTCGCTTCGTCAGTGCCTACCTGACTTACATTTATCATTGTCATTTTCTTAGCGTGTTCCATTTCATGATCATCAGACTCTTTTTCGCCCCTGACAATTTCTCGTAACCTCTCTCTGATTGCCGGAGCCAGGCTCTCGGCCGCTGCGTGCGCGAGTCTCCTTTTTTTATTGTTACGCGACTTCTTTGGGGACCGTGTCGGTGACGCTGTCGGCGATGACAAGGGAGATGTCGTTGTCGACATCTTCCCTTCGTTCGTGACACTCGTCGCGGCACTGCTGGTCTCGGGAACAGTATTGTCAATACTTTTTACTGTTGCCCCTCCACTTTGTCCCTGTTCCTTTTTCTCCGGTTCTTCGGATGTCGTAAGAATGTCACGTGAATCTAGCTCTACTGGGTGTTCAACGCGACCGTCCGGAATTTCGGATCTGACATCTTTTGGACAAGCGACTTCCACATCAGACTTGCTGCTTACAGCGCCTTGTTCAAAGGGCTGTTGCACAGTCTCGCGTTCGACAGACGGTGATTCACTGCAGTCCATTTCGGTTAGAGGAGGAACTGCACCTTCATTTACTTTGACAGTATTCGGGGTCTCCTCTACATTTATGTTTAAGTCGCACTCTGTCACTAAATTTTCCGTCTGGCTCACAAGTTCTTCTCTAGGGAGCTCGCGGGTTGTCGCCACGTCTGCATATGTTAATTTCATAACAGTTACGGGACTCTTACGCGGCACCTCACCGACAGGAGTCTGTGGAACGCGCCGTTTGCTGCACTCGGCACGGACATGATCTGGCGAATTGCAGAGGGCACATGTTCGAGGTTGGCCGTCATATATTACAAGAGCACGATATCCACATATATTTATAAAAGATGGAATATGCCTTTGCAGTTCTATTTTCACCTGCCGAATCCCATTTAGGACGGGGAACATATACGGTTCAGACCATTTTTCAGCTATATTCGAAATAACTCGACCGTAAGGTTTTAAAACAGAATTGATTTCTTCCGCAGGTATCTCAAATGGCAGCTCGAAAATTCTAGCAGTGCGTATTCCAAAACCAGCATAAGAGACAATGACTTCACTAACTGACCCATCAGAGTGATTAAATTTCACTTTATCTCCACATTTTTCAACAACAAAAAGACATAATTCAGCAGTTTTCATCTTAACAAACACAGAGTTCGTCACAAAAGACAGGTAAATACCGACAATATCGTCCTCACTAATTCCTATTTTTTCTTGGAGCCACAATTTAACTTCTATTGCTCTAGGTCTAATGAAACTTCGATCAAAAATAAATCTAACAGTATCCTTTCTCATGTAGTTCGGAAGACTCATTTTATATACTGAGAAACAATACGTAAATTGAAGAAAGCGCAAGCAGCTAGCGGCTCAGGCTAACCTGATACGCAGCGACACGGCCGTTGTTTACACTGGAGGAACGCCCGGCCCCGCCACACGTCCGTCCGGCATCACCGCTGTCACTCGAATGTGCCTTAGTCTCCTCGGCCACGGCGGCCGGCTCACATTAATCTTTGGTATAGCTAAGAGGTAACTCATTTATTACATGTCTCGTTCACTCGTGCGAAAAGAATTTCACTTATAACACTTCGATACAAATAAATACAGAAATACTCTTCTCGTTGAAAGTAACCAGAGACTGGCTTGAACGTCTGTGGATCCTCTACTAAAAAGTTTAGCCGCTTAATTCCATAACGAAAACGTGCAGGTTTACAGACAAGAGTAAAATACTTTAATATTGTATACTGCACCTCTACATTATGCAAAAGCCTGCATCTGCCCGTTTGATATGAAACCATTGATGCGTAAACTACAAAACCATTAGTTGTACGTATCAGTAAGAAACTTTTTAGTTGATTATTTTTGTATTTGACTTTATTTAATTATAATAAGGTGAAGTTTAAACTACTATATATCTGCGATATGGTAATAGGACAAAAACTTTCAAGAGGCACTGTGCTTAGGAATTTAAAAAATAAAAAAAATAAACTCTACATAACATCACAGCTTTAAGACAGAGCCGACTGATTACCGTTGCTGTTTAGTCCCTTCAAAAATCCTATTTTTTTTTCCTTTATTGTGATTTCAATTCCCCTAAAAAAAGGGGCGGGCCGGCAGCGCTCACTGGCGCTCTACGGCCTACAGAAATAAAAAATGACAGCGGAGAACATAAAAACATAAAGGAGATAATACAGACATAAAACGGAGATTTAAAATGGAGATAAAACAAAGTACATAAAATGGAGGAAAACAGTGGTGACATAAAACACTTGGAATGACGAAAGTGGTGAATAAAAACAGTTGCTCAAATGTCAGTGGCACACACACAATTAAAATGAGCATAGGGCGGCGGCCATGGTGAGACCGTCCGCTATTTGGAGTTAAAACAAAAAACACAACACACACTCAGAGAGATACACAAGTTAAAACTGACGGTGTCGGCTGCGGGTTGGCCGTCCACTGTTGTAAAATAAAACAATGTAACTAAAACACACCACACTTGTCGAAGCACAAGGGAGGTGGGGCACTGAGAGCATTTAAGATGTGGTGTGGGGGGAAGAGGGATAAAAGGATAGGGAGAGGGTGGGGAGGGGCCACAGAGCCGGTAGGGAAGGGACGGGGGGGATGGTGTCCCAGGAAGCCACGGGGAAGAAGGATAGGGGAGGGCAGTAAGAGGAGGATCCGGAGGAACGGGGGACGGAGGAGGGGAGAAGGGACAGGAAGGGAGGGATAGTCGGGGCCCTCAGGGAGAGAAGGGGGAGAGGGAGCAAGGAGAAGGATCACAGCTGGTATGAAGGGTAGATGTCAGGTCGGAGGGCATCATCCGGGAGGGGGAGGGTACGGAAATTGCCACGAGAAAGGATCCGGAGGGTGGACAAGTGGAGAGCAGGAGGAATACAGTGGTGGAGGCGCGGCAGTGTACCAGGTGCAGAGAGGAGGGGATGGACTAGAGGATTAGGCGGATCTGATTTGCGGGATATGTAATGGAGTCGGAGATTTTCAATAAAGAGAACGAGTCTAGGGAAAGGAATGAGATCATAGAGGATCCGCGTGGGGGAGGGGGGATAAAGGGGGATACGGAAGGTGAGGCGGAGGGCATGGCGTTCCAGTATCTCCAGAGATTTGTAGAAGGATGGGGGAGCGGAGATCCAGGCGGGATGGGCCACACAGAGGACCGGGCGGATGAGGGATTTGTAGGTATAGAGGATGGTAGAAGGGTTGAGGCCCCATGTTCGGCCAACAAGGAGTTTGAGGAGGCGGAGGCGGGGGTGGGCTTTTTCTTGGATAGCGCGTAGATGGGGAGTCCAGGAGAGGGTGCGATCAATAGTGAGGCCCAGGTACTTTAGGGTAGGGGTGAGACGAATGGGACGGTTATGGAGGGTCAGATAAAAATCTCGGGGACGGAAGGAACGGGTTGTACGACCTACGATGATCGCCTGGGTTTTGGTAGGATTTATAGACAGGAGCCACTGGTTGCACCAAGCGGCAAAGAGGTCAAGGTGTTCTTGGAGCAGGCGGTTGGAACGGGCAAGGGTGGGAGCTAAGGCAAGGAAAGCGGTGTCGTCAGCATATTGGAAAAGGTGTACAGGAGGGGCAGGCTTAGGCATATCCGAGGTACATCTACATCTACATACATACTCCGCAATTCACCGTAAGGTGCGTGGCGGAGGGTACACCGTACCACTACTAGGCATTTCCTTTCCTATTCCACTCCCAAATTGAACGAGGAAAAAAAGAATGCCTATATGCCTCCGTACGAGCCCTAATTTCTCTTATCTTGTCTTTGTGATCTTTACGCGAAATGTAAGTAGGCGGCAGCAAGATCGTACTACACTCAGCTTCAAATTCCGGCCCTCTAAATTTACTTAACAGAAATTCACGAAAAGAACGTTGTCTTTCTTCCAGCGATCCCCAATTGAGTTGCCGGAGCATTTCCGAGACACTCGCGCATTGGTCGAACCTACCGGTAACAAATCTAGCTGCTCGCCTCTGAACCGCCTCTATGTCTTCCTTCAAACCGATCTGCTGCGGGTCCCAAATACTTGAGCAATACTCAAGACGTGGTCGTACAAGCGTTTTATACGCGGTCTCCTTTACAGGTGAAGTACATCTTCCCAAAATTCTCCCAATAAACCGAAGTCGGCTGTCTGCCTTACTCACAACTGTCCTTACATGCTCGTTCCATTTCATATCGCTCTGCAATGTTACGCCTAGATATTTGAACGACGCGACCGCATCAAGAAGCTCACTACTGATGCTGTATTCGAACATTATAGGATTGTTTTTTCTACTCATGCGCATCACCTTACATTTTTCTACATTGAGAGCTAGCTGCCATTCTTCGCACCAACTAGAAATTTTGTCTAAGTCAACCTGTATGCTATTACAGTCAGTTACAGACGACACCCTCCCATACACCACAGCATCATCAGCAAACAGCCGCAAATTACAACTTACTCTGTATACAGGAGGTACAGGAGGGGAGAAAGGACAGAGCCTTGGGGCACACCAGCAGAGGGATAAAAAAGACAGGAGTCGGTGTTGTGGATGGTAACATAGGTGGGGCGGTTGGAGAGGAAGGAGGCAATGACCCAGACGAGGTTGATGGGAAGAGCATAGGTTTGGAGTTTGAAGAGCAGGCCAGAGTGCCAGACCCGATCATAGGCCCGTTCGAGGTCTATGGACACAAATATGGCGGCACGACGGGAATTTAGCTGGAGGGAAAGGAGTTGCGTAAGTCGAAGGAGTTGGTCGTCAGTAGAGAAGGAAGGACGAAAGCCACATTGGGTGTCTGGGAGAAGGTGGTGGAGGTGGAGGTGGTGATGGATGCGACGGGACAGAATGGATTCGAAGACCTTGCTGAACACAGGGGTGAGGCAAATCGGGCAGTAGGAGGAGGCATCAGAAGGGGGTTTGTTGGGTTTGAGGAACATGAGGACTTGGGAGATTTTCCACAGGCGGGGGTAGCAGCCAGTATAGAGGACGGTGGTATAGAGGGAAGCAAGAGTGGTGAGGAAAGGGAGGGGACATTCTTTAAGGTGGCGGTATGTGATGCGATCGTGGCCGGGAGCCGTGTTGCGTTTGGTGCGCAGTATCAATTGTATGTCGTGTGCAGTGATAGGGGTGTTAATGTCTGATGGGGGGATGTGGTCCAGGTAATGGATGCCGGGAGCCAGGGGTGGGATGGAGACATCGGTTTTTTCATGGACATCTGGGAACAAGGAATAATCAAAGTTAGGATTGTCAGGGATGGAGAAGACATCAGAGAGGAAAGAGGCAAAATGGTTAGCTTTACTGGCATTATCAGGAAGGGGCTGTGTCAAGGTGGAGGAGAGGGTACGTGGGCATAGGTTTCGATATAGTGAGGCGGTGGAAGGCGTTCCAATACCGAGACGAGTTGATTGGGAGGTGGGCATTAAGCCGTGTCACTGTCTGATGCCAGTCCTGGCGTTTTTTGGCCGTCAGGAAGCTGCGCACGTGTCGCTGGAGTTGTCGGTGGCGGAGGAGTGTATCCCGGTCACGGGTTCGCAGGAAGGAGCGGTACAGGCGGCGGGATTCCTGCAGAAGAAGGACAGCCCGTGGAGGGAGTGTGGGTCGGTGTGGCTGGACAGCTTTGGTATGGATGTGTGAATGGATAGCATCAGACAAGGTCTGCTGAAGGAAGGAGGCAACTTGGTCGATATCATCGGGAGAGTGGAAGGGGAGAGGGGGGCTTTCGACCTGATGGGTGATGGAGAGGCGAAAGGCATCCCAGTCTGCTCGGGAGTAGTCATGGACGAGTTTAGGAGGTGGAGGCGGGCGAGGATTCTGTGGGCGATGGACATTGTGTGTGAGGGTAAGGAGAACAGGGTCGTGATCACTGCCTATGGGGTCAAGAACGTCGGCGGTGATGCGCCCAAGGAGATTGGGAGAGACAATGACGACATCAGGGGTGGTGTTACTACAGGGTCGGGTGTGGCGTGGGAGCGGGACAATGTCGCTATTGATGGTAGGAATGAACTGATGCCACCGACGGAGTTCGGCAGGAGTGCGGGAGTGGATATTGAGGTCAGCGGCGACCACGTAGGTAGTGAAGGTGCTATCGATGTGAGCAAGGAAGTCATAAGGGATGGGAACATGGGAGTGGACATAAATAGTAGCACAAAGACAGTGAGGGAAGGGAGGAAGAGGGTGTGGATGAGATGTTCATAAGGGATGTTGAGAAGGGGATGTGGCCGAACCGGGTGGTGTCGGAGATGGCCAAAAGCTACTCCACCTCGTGCAGGGGGATGGGGAGAGTCGTGACGGTGTAGGATATAGGGTGTGGTACTGACATGTATGTGAGGGAGGAGGAAGGTTTCGTTGAGGAGAAAGGCATCCACGCGGTGTTGGTTTAAGGTGTTCATCAGGAGGAGCTTATTGGTGGGAAGGGAGCGAATGTTGGAGTACAGGATGTTAAATCGTTGCTGCGCCATAATGAGGTTGAAAGGTGGGGAGAGGGAGAGGAAAAGGGAGCGGGTGTGGGGACTAAACTAGGGTGTGAGGGCAGTCGGTTCGGGATAAGGTGAAGTGGATGTGATTTTGGGAGGTCGTAGCCTTAAAATCAAGGTTGAAGAGGGAGCGAGCGGCCAGGGAGACTTGGTGGAGGGTGTGAGGGCGCTGGAAAGGGTGGATATTTTGGAGGACAATAGTGAGGAACCGGATGATGTCCTCTGCTGTGGGGGGGGGGCATAAGGAGTTATTGGCTGGGATTGGGGGATCAGTGGGACGGACAGGGACGGTGAATTCTTCTTTGGTGGGAGGGGGGCGAGACTTGCATTTGTAAGAGTATGTGGGGTGTGCCCCACCGCAGGTGTTACAGGAGGGGGTGGCGGCAAGATTAGGGCAGGAAGTTTGGAAGTGTTGGCCTTTGCAGTGGGGGCAGACGGGGGGAGACGCCAATTTTCGGGAAGGTGGTCATTATAGGTAAGGCATCGGGAGCAGCGGTATGACTGGGGAGGTGCTCGGGAAGGTTCAACCTGGTGCAGGCAGTTGTAAATGAGGGCCCCATTGCGGAGGAGGTGGTTGATGGATGGCGCGTCTTCTGTGAAGACGCGCACGAGGTAGGTGGGGCCCGTCGCATTGTTAATGCGACGAGCTGAGCGGATGGATAGGCGGGGATCCCGCCGGAGTTCCTCCAGCACCTCTTCCTCTGTGATCCCCGGGTTCAATTTGGTGATCACAGCAGTGAGCGTGGGAGGGCGACGGGGAGGAGGGGATTGGCGATTGGAGGCTGGAGGGGGGAGGGGGACAAGGGTGGCACGGGGTCCAAAGTGGACGCGGGGGATCTTGTGGAGGACCTGTGTCTGGAGGTCGGGGTCAGGTGATTTGAGGAGAACAGAGTCCCTCCGTGGGACGATTTGGGAAATGGGGGCAGAAGGAGCATACTGCCGAAAGAGGAGAGTGAGGGCACGGCAGTCTAGGAGTTGGGGGTCAGGGTTATTCAGGACGAAAGTGTGGAGAACAGGGGGTTTGTGAGGGGAGGAGGGGTGGCGGGGGAGGTGGTGAAGGCTGGGTAGGGGGGAGAGGGCCGGCTTCCATCGGGACCGGTGGGCCAGTGGCGAGAGGGTCGGCGGGCTTTTACGTCACCGAGGAGGTGGCGTCTGTGGATGCTCGTTTTGTCTTCTTTGGTTTGAGGAGTGCTTGGGAGGCAGGAGTGGGGACAGGGGAGACTGGAAGGTGGCGCGGAGCCGGCCCTGCGGCTGCGGTGGCGGCGTCAGGTGGGAGAGGAGCGGAGTCGACTGCGGTCTGCCGGGTGCGAACCGCGGCATGGTCACCGCGGGAGTCGGGGAGGGGAGGGAAGGAATCGAGCGGGGGAACGGGGGAAGGGGCAGGAGAGTGTGGGACGAGGGCAGCAGCTTGTGTGGGGGCAGAGGAGAGGGCGACAGCGGAGGGAGTAGTGAGGGTGAGGAGGGAGGGAATTGTGGCAGGAAGAAGAGGGGAGGATGTGCTCCAGGAGATGGTGGTGGGGGCATGGGAGGGCGAGGTAAAAATGATGGTGGAGGACACAGTAGTAGGGGGGAGGGTCGACATGGCAGAGTCGATCAGTCACCTTAACTGTAGAACACTGCTCCAGGATCAGCGGCGGCGGCGGACGTCCCTCCCAGTGGCCCAGGTGGGGGCGGGAGCGGCGCGGCGCGGCGAGGCGGCGGCGGTGAGACGCGCTCCGACGGGCTGGCGGCCGGGCAGAGCGCGCTGGGCGGCGGCGAACCCGGCGTGGGCCGGAGGAGCACCTTCTGGGGCGGCGGCGGCGGCGAAAACACCGGAGGCGTCGGACGCCGACGGGGCGGCGACACGACGAGACTGCAGTCCGGATCGGCCGGGCGGTGGGGCCCTGATCGGCAGTCGGCGACAGCGGCACTTAACGGCGACAGCGGCACGTCGCGGCGGCAGACAACAGCCGAAGACGATAGCACACAAACGTAAGAAATAATAACTGCGAAGCACAAAACAAATACCGCACAAGCAAGGTAGTAAGAACGAATGTGAACAATCCTAAGACGGGAGCCTAATTATCTTTTGGCTGAATATATAGTTGTTACAATTAAAAGATGAACTAATGAAGGAATATTAGAAACTTCCTTGTTTTAAGTAGCGTCTACTCCTTGCACATTGGTATTATCTGTACTGTTCGTTATTTATTTCAGACATAGCAATAAATTGCTACGTAGGTAATAAAAATGTGCGCGATGCCTACGCTGTGATTAATACGTCTTGCGCAGCGCTGCATTCTAGCGGTCGCAGCGCCTCCTGTAGCGCTGTTGCACGGGTCCGGCGGGTAGCAACGCCACCTAGGTGGCGTTGCTGGTACCCGCTCGCCCGGCGAGTGTCGGAACTCTAGGGCGCATCGCAGCTCGCTAGCTGTGTGCTACAGGCGGTGAAGTGGGGCTCGACTACCCGCGGAGCGGGCAGCGGCCGGACGCAATGTTCCGCAGTGGATGCACCGGTACCGGTCACCAGTTCCTACTACATCATCGAATTTAAACACAGTCTGGCTTGTCTAACACTCGCATGGATGTCCAAGTCTGGAGTAAGGTACCCGCCGCCTTTCGCCTTACGAAATCATTCGTAGATGTTATGTTTCTCTCGTTTTGAAAGTAAAGTGTGTGAAATTTCATCATGGCACGATTAAAACGTAATGTTGTTGATGAAGTATGTTTTAAAGTACTCACCTCCATGCACTATGCCAATTATTAAGTAGACAGCGGCGTTCCTCTGTGTTGAAGCTCACGTGTGCAAATTTTTATCGCAGTCGGATGATTGATACGGCAGCGCACAGAATACACATCTAATCCGAATTGGCGATATCCACCTTAACAAAATTATCAGTTCTCGTATTTCAATTTTTCAACCGTTCCTTTGGGTTTTTCTTTTTATTCCTAAGCCGCCCCTGAATTAAAGCCAAAAATGAAAATACATTAGTCAAATGATGGGTCTGTTGAGAGAGGCGTCTATGCCACATAACATGAAAAATTGAGCTTTGGCCATTTTCAGTATGCTCGTGCCATCTTGTATCTACCCTCTGAACTAGAACCGCGTGGCATAGCTCCCGCTCTTTCTGGATCAGTTGTTGTAAGTTCCTGATTGCGCCCCTGCGATCGTTTTGAGTGAGAGGAGGAGCGATGCCACTTACCGATGCTGTCCCCTATTACAGTTGCAGACGTACCAACACAGAAGTGTTTCAGATTAGTTTATCAGTTACAAGGGAAGCAAAAATTCTTCAAAACTGTAATTGTTGGTTCTATATTCCTCTAAGAAGATGCCAGGTAATCGCTCCACGAACAGGAGAGACCCCGTGATTGGTCATCGTTATATGACTACACTTCTTGAGGAAACACCACTGCTCTATCCACAAGGAAGACCTGAATCAGCCCTGAAGTTAAAAGTTCTCATGACACTAATGCCATATATTCCTCCAATTTTTCAGCGTTTTTACCAAAAACTGAAACCCACAGCATCACTGGACGGTGAGAATACTCCAGAAGAGATATGAAGTTGCTTATGGTTGTTTGCAGTTCGTAAGCCTGATAACATAATTTGCACTAGGGTAACATCATTTCAACCAGGATAAAACATCTTGACATGTATATAAAATTTGTGTTTTTAATATTGTTGTATTAATTGAAGCCTAACCGATCATAATACATTTCTCCTGTTGCATAATTTACATAACAATACATTAATACGGAAAAGACCCCCTTTATTGTACAAATGTCTTAATACAACGTTTTAGGAAACTCAATTTATCTCCATTGTCCCTCAAAGTGGCATAGCTCCCTCTCTTACTAGACCACTCAAATTGGTGAAGCTATTTCTGGGTTTTAGCGACGCTAACGCATAGCATTTGAAAATTCAAAGTTTGTGTAACTAATGGACCAAACTTCTCGCTAGACTTACACAATACGTTAAGGACAACAGACACATCCATGCCTGAGAGAGCACTCGAACTTCCGGTGGTAGCGGCTGCGTGACATGGCGCCCCAGAACGCGCAGTCATCTCCGCGCGGCAAACCAGTTGATATATAACAAAATTTTAATAAAAGGAAGTACATGAAAAATTAAAAAAGTACGGTTATTCCTTGTGTGATTATGGAAAAAAATTGTATTGTAAAATAGATATATGCACCAACGAAACATCCTAAAACGAATATAATAATTTCTTGTGGCTCAGTAACCTGATGCAAGTCTTTCGTTTCGACGCCACTTCGACGCCTAAAAGTTCCTAAACTACCCCAATTATGTATAAAACAACTAATAAAATAAAAAAATGTTTGTAAACCTATTGTACCAAACTGCTATGGTCATCAGTCCCTATACTTACAAACTACTGAGACTAACTTACATTAGGGACAACACACCTGAGGAAGGACTCGAACATCCGGCGGGAACGGCCGCCCAGCCCGGATCATTACGCATTAGGCCACGCTGCCAAACCGCGTGGCCCCAGTTATCCAACCTGGAAAAGGGGGCCAGCAGTTTAGACGTGAAATTCGAATCGCGTGTCGTTTCTGACGACTCCTCACATCGTTGACAGGTAAAAGCTAGATTAAAACTCGAAGTGAAAAATATTTGTGATCCCGGCGAGTTTCGGACCCATGACATTTAGCTCTCCAAACGTGCACTTTTTTACTATCTTTTTCCATTTTATTTTATTATATATTTTTCCCTAAGTTATGGTACTTCAGGCGTTGGCTCCTATCACTTACATTAGCATAAAATCTGAAGAGTATACAGCCACGACTGTTCAAAACGCCCGCGGCTAGCGCCAGGAGGGCGTGGCTCCGGCAGTCGCGGCGTCACCAGCAGCTTGGCCCGCGGCCCGTCGGAGCGCACGGGGGCGCAGCTCTCGCGCCAGCGCAACACCGGCTAGAAGCCAAGGCCTGACAACAGGCCGTGCCTACGTCACACCGAGAGGCCGCGAACGCAAGCTGACTGGCCAGCCGCTACGAGGCGGTGGGCGTGCCCCAGCAGGCAGCCAGGCTACTGGCAGCCGCCGTCTCTCGGTGTGACGTAGGAACGGCCGGTTGTCAGGCTTTGGCTTCTAGCCGGTTTTGGCCAGAGCCGTCTTCCAGCCAGGACGCCCCATCAGCTGACTTACGTGAAGTGGACAGTCTGTCAGTTCTTCGCTGCCTCCGGTCCTGGCATGTTGCTCTTTCGTTAGCACTGGCTGCCTTTTGCCTTGTACCTGTTTGTACTGAGGACTCGATGTAATTGCTATTTGCTATAGAGCAGGAGGATCTTTTGATTTGTACATCTGAAGAAATATACCAAAGTTAAGTATTGGTCCGAGCTTTTCAATTCTTGTATGTGATACTAATTACTATGCTCCTGTCCAGCTCCTTCGCGTGTGTCATCCCACTCGGAGACTTTGTTCAGATAGTGTTCCTCAGGTCCTGACGGACACAAGAAAATTAGCTATTAAATACAAATAATCTAGTGCCACTGCCGCCAATTTCCCCGTAAGCTAAATACAACTTAACGTTGTCAACTTTTCAAACGCCATCGACAACGGAAAAAAATCTATTCCAAATCGGACTGTAAAAGAGAAAAGAAGGAAAGGTTCCATTTAACTTCATTTATTTGATTTCTTCTCCGTCTCTTAATTTCCCCCCTCTTATTTAAGGGGATGCTCGCAGCAGCGTCCAGGCGCCGTGGTCTCCTGGTCGTCTTCTCGTTCAGGGAGTGATATACCTCCTATTGTTGTCGGGAGTTCTCTCGTCAGTATATTATACTAGCTTAAACCCGCGGCTGCGCTCTCGTGTTGGTGGATTATGATAGATAAGCTCTCTTTCAGTAGTGTGCTATTTATTTATTCTTATATTTCCTTATTCGTATGGTCATCCTTACAGAGAAAGAGCTGAAGACATTGTAACACGCATAGACCAAAGATATGGTCCGTGGCATCACGTTTCGCTGTATGTAACCTCCTTGCTGTAGAGTCGCAAACGTCATCGCTGGCCTTCAGTCCGAATTTTTTTTATAATTTGACGACTTTCAACCACCATATCTTCCACCCCATTATAGCTATCGGCGTGGAACTGCTATGGTGTACAACGGGAGACTTCGGACAACAATTACACACAGACCATTCGTTTGCGTTCTGTAGTTTTCGCTGCAGAGCGAAATATTAACACACGCACACAAACGTAGAATTTTATATACACCGATAACTTTCCATCCCAATATACTCCACCCTTTTATCATTATCAACCCTCAAGCAACAATGCAACCAATAAAACCATTTTCAAAGAGTAAATATAATTTTCAAAGAGTAATTATTGTTCCGCATTTTGCGTTATATTAAATAAATATCTATCAGATCGCTATAAAACCGTGCCTAAAACCTTCTACAGGTATAAATTAGTAACTGTACAAATATTTAAGTCTCTGCGTCTTGTCGTTCGGACGTGATAAGCGTACACCGAACAGACATTCACATTAATATATATAGATAAATAGCTATCCGATCGCCATAAAACCGTGCCTAAAGCCTTCCCCGCGGACATTAGTAACTTACAATTTTTTAGCTCTTTATGTCTTGTGGTTCAGACGTGATAAACGCACACCGAACAGACATTCACATTTATAGACATAGATTATATACCTTAAATCTTATCTCACATCCGGTACATTCCAGTGCTCTAGGGGACGCCAAAAAGCGACCCTAAATAACTTGCAAAATGAGATCTGTACGACGCGTTGCGTCGTAATACCGTGAAGTTAGTCGTTAAATGGTACCCAAACTTTAACTCGATATCTCCCTGGCGGAAAAGGTATGACTCTATCGTACCTTTGGGTCAAACTTTGGTATTATGCCTAGTGTTTGGGAAGTAAATAATTTCAGGATTAATCATTTCCACTGGTTCTACATAATGAGGCATCCTTCGCAACATAACGCCAACATGCGGCCTGTAAGAAGCTAGTAGTCGGATGCCGCATCGCAAACGAAACGGTGTACATCAGTTCCGGCAAGAGGCGCAGCTGGGACAGAGCGGTTCTGTGACTAGATGTATGGAATGCAGTCGCTGGCGGGTGGGAATTTTCTCAGTCGGTATTATTTACCACAGAGCCTTCACAGGGCTGGGTAGAAAGGTCGAGTGTATAATACGACATGCCCTCCTCAAGTCAACCGACGGATGACGGTGTTCAATGACATTGGTATGCTGTGTCTTTTGAAAGTACCGGGAAAACTCCTTGGAACTAGGCGCCCTTGTAGTTGGTAGAACGTCCTGCACATAGCCAATTTCGATTATATAGGTTGTAATGTGATGTAGCGGCGGCGCGATGTATCTAGCAGGAAGTGGCGGTCGAAGTAAGGTGGCTTCACCTTTTCAATCAGTGTAGAGGTGAGGTTATCCTTGTCTGACATGTACAGGCGATGCATCGTCCGCAGAAAGACATACCCGTCTTTTGTAATACGGCCGGCAGGAAGCTGTGTTCAACTTGGTCAAAGGCGTGTTATAAGTCTACTGCGACGAGTGTGCCTTCCAAGCGACAAGCTGACATAATTGCCACTACATCTCGATATGCGCTTATGCTGTATGTCGTTTGCTATCGCCAGCCAAACATGTTTGGTCATTGTGAATGGCGTCCTTAATAGTAACGAAGAGGATACGTCCAAACAGATTATAATCAGAGCTGACGAACGGCAACGGGAGGAAATCTTGCGGTCTGCATCCTGCTTTTGGTTTCGACAAAGAGATGACCATGACCTCCAAAAATTCCGGAGGGACGCAAACAGCTGGATTAAAAAGTTTGCACAACATCTGTCGCCAAACCTCTCCGATCAGATCCGAAAAGGAGGACTAAAATGCACGCAGAAGGCCATCACAGCCAGGGGATTTCTGTCTCACTTTCCGCAATAGAGCCGTGCAAAATTCCTCAATCGTGACATCCTCTAAAAATGAAGCTTCTGCCTGTGCCTTTCCTGAAGGCTGTAGGTCGTGCAGCACATCCTCGACGAATGTCTGCTCAGAGAGCGATAGTATTCAGTGAAGACAGGGGAGACGCCGGCCTGCACCTCTTCTCGTTGTCCGTCCGCTGCAGTAACAGCCGTGATGAGTCTCCTCTTGTGATGATGTCGTACGCGGACGATGTGATAGAGCAAAGTTCGTTCCTCGGAAATAGAATCACGTAGCCTTGCTCGAACTCGTGGACCACCATTTGCCATTCTGGCGAAGGATGTTGCATCGCTAGTTTCCTCAAGACCGTGAAGTAAAACTCAGACTTTGACCGTTTCCAAAGTACTATATCGCTTCCATACGCCATGAGTGTCCGACGAATAGCTAGTTTTCCGCAGTTTGTCCACCACCGTATAACAGAATCATAGGTGTGACGTCATTAACAACGGCGCCAAGTATCCGTGACGGCTGCATGGCAGGAGCCTTTTTGGAGAAGAGCGACGTTTAGAGTCCATGGTACTCTACTGCGCATCGTCTTTTATTGTGGTAGTGTCACGAAGCAGATAAAGGCTACATGGTCTGTCAAGGCACTGGGCCACAGCTCGGCAAAAATGGTCGCCGATCGAAGACCTCGATGACAGTAAACTCCGTCCGACCTGCTTGTCGAGTGGCAGTTATATATGTGTATCTATGAGAGTCGCCACGTAGAAGTGTCCATGTAACGTGCAATACGAGGTCCCTGGTAATCGCGTTAAGGGCTGGACATGGGACATATTTGGGAATCTGATCATCCGGCCATAGGACGCTCTTAAAGTCCTCCCCCACCACCAAGTGCTCCTATGCCGCTACGTAATAGGATGGTTGTATACCACCACCTTCCATAGCGGGATTTGAATAGGAATTGTAGCTTTAAACATGCAAACGCAGTTCAGATCAGACCTCTTGAAGAAGAATGATGACAATGTCCACCGTCCATATCACGTCCTGCAAGAAATGAGATTTCGCCGTTGAATTAATAACGTTGATCACACCTATTCTATACACCTGTGTATGGGGCAGTGTGATGACATATTCTGCATTTGGCAAGGCCACTTGGGGCCATGTCCGTAAAACGACTGCCACTGGCAGGCCACCGGCCGCGGTGGCCGAGGGGACTGAGGCGCTTCAGTCACGGTCTGCACGTCCACTACTGTCGGGGGTTCGAATCCCCCCTCGGGCATGGATATTTGTGCCGTCCTATTTCGTAAGAAGTTCTTAAGTAGTTTGTAAGTTTAGGGACTGATGACCCATAGTTAAGTCCCATAAGCTTTACAAACATTTGAACTGGCAGGCCTTCTATTGGTGGACGTTTGTAACAGGATGCCTGTTCGACGAATTGTCGCCCGTGTTCATCAAGGCGTCAAGAATATCTGATGGTGTTGTTTCCATTTCCATCGCCCAGTCACGCGACGCGGGACGGTAGGCAGCATATCGTTTGTTGTTGTTGAGGTATATAGCTAACATTGTTGTGAGGCAGCCGTCGTCACCAGTGATCCATGTGCCGCTGGCGACTGGTCCTCAGTTCGATCGGCACAGAGTTGTCACTTTCCTCCAGTGTATCACTATCTTGTCAGTCGTTTTCTATGTTCAATCTTCTCTTCTTTCGTCGTTTGGGCGACCGCTGCTACGGGAACGTAACTCTGCTTCCGCCGGATCATTGTGAGCTGCTTCTTTAACATCCGAGCTGCAATCAACTTTTGGACTCTCCGCTTCTGGACCTGTAGAAGGGGGATGTGATCGCTGCAGCCGACTATGCCAACTGTTCCGGTGCAGACCGAGAGCCGAGACCTCAGGTATCAGTAACTGGCTCACAACGACGTCTTCTGCGTTCGTTACATTTCTCGCTGCATCAACGAACGTAAGAGGTAGGATCGTTGTTTGCGACGTAGTAGACGAGTCAGCTAAACTACGTGTCTCTGGAAGCATGCTGTCGTACATGTTCTTCCTATCCGCATCCCGAACAAGTTCGCGGTTGAGAACAGTAAATAACGATCGCTCGGCAACCTCCAACGGTAACGTAAGATGGCATGTGTTTGCACACTGCATTGCGCACCTAGCCGGCCGCAGTGGTCTGCGGCGCGCCAGTCACAGTCTGCACGGCCACTACGGTCGGGGGGTCGAATCCCCCCTCGGGCATGGATATTTGTGCCGTCCTAGTTCGTAAGTAGTTCATAAGTAGTTTGTAAGCTTAGGGACTGATGACCCCGTAGTTAAGTCCCATAAGATTTACAAACACTTGAACATTTGAACATTTGCTACGGTCGGGGTTTCGAATTCCCCCTCAGGCATGTATGTTTGTGTCGTCTTTAGTATAAGTTAGTTCATAAGTAGTTTGTAAGTTTAGGGACTGATAACCCCGCAGTTAAGTCCCTTAAGCTTAACAAACATTTAAACATTGCGCACCTCACTAACGCCATTCGGAACGGGGTACGTCTCGAACGTGTTGTTTTTCCGTTCACGTGACTTAAAGCTTTCCCGTAAGGTTGCAGCGCGTCCTCAAAGAGTTTCGCGGTACTTCGAAAGGTAGCACTAAGACTCGTATGGTTCTAACACCAAGTCCAACATGATCTACATTTACGGTGACCACGTAACCATCCGAATGTGGGAGGGGTAGCTATTGGTGGAACGACGAACAAGCCGTTAGCACGCCATCTCATCAACCAATTTCAAATACACAGTGCTAGAGACGATAAAAATGTGTATTCCGGTGAGTTCTTGTAGGTTTACGGGTACTAGAACACACAGAAGACTATCTATTTTCTGCCCCTTAGGTCGATCGTACTATGCTCGGAACGTAAACTGTACGGTTGCCTTTCGATACGAAAGCGCCACCATCAGTCAAGGAATCTACTTAACACATTAATAACGCCACGCCGCGGTGGAGTATCCGAGCGGTCTAAAGCACCTCGCTGCGGTGCGCGCGGTTGATTGCCGTGGAGGTTCGAGTCCTCCCTGGGGCATGTGGGCATGTGTGTGTGTGTGTGTGTGTGTGTGTGTGTGTGTGTGTGTGTGTGTGTGTGTGTTTTGTCCGTAGGTTATTTTCCCTAGGTTTAAGTAGTTTGTAAGCTACGGACTGATGATCACGCAGTTTGGTCCGATAGATTTACAGACATTTGATTTTGAATAACGCCGCTCGCGCGAGTAAACATACACTTTGTCGAGGAGCGTCGAACGGGCACCGCGCACTTCCGCTTCGTACCTCGGCCGAGAGCCGATTGTTTTGTCGTCAGACCAAATGAAAGACGAAGAACAACGCCAATTGTTGGATACTTACCCGATCTAGATAAAAAAATTAATTTGAAAAAAAAAATGATGTCAGTAATCGAAATAAAACTATCCTGTCTTTTAAATTTGACCAAATCACACACATAGACCAATATTACATTAAGATGGTTGAGGAGTTCATCGAAGACAAACATCGAGACATATACCCCATGGCTCAAATAAATTTTTTAAATGATCACTTTTGATTGAGTTAAGTTTGATGTAAACTACACACGTGACAAGCATTATATTTTATATATGGGTAAAAGAACGTTGTGGAAACATCATTAATTCCATTTTGTTCGATGAAAAAGTATGTAAAGTTCTTTCGCGTATAAAATTGTCACTAATTACAAAATAATTCATACTTACGTAACGAATCTAATATATGAAGCAGAGTGTCCGTATGTTTGTATGTGTTGCATACAAATCTACGGTTTTGATCCAATCTTTTTCAACTTTTGTACACATAAGCTTCAATCCATGAGGACGGTCGCCGTAAGTGGAAGAATCACGTACGATACATAGTTCATGAGATATGACGTCATAAACAATGAGATGCGTGAAAAAGTGCTGCATTTAGCGACAATGCTGCTCATTTTCTCTTAAACCACAGGACCGATTTCAACCAAATTTGGTACTCACATTTCTTATTGTGAGATAACAAATGCTACAGGGTTAAAAATCACATACGACACGTGTTCAGAAGATATGACGTCATAAACAACAGGAATCGCAGAAAACTGCTACATTATGCGGCGAGACTTTATAACTACGCTATATGAGAATGAGAGTAGTTAGCGTCTTGCGACAAAGTTTAAATATAATTTCAAAACTTTATTAAACTTTTTCTCGCTGACAACCATAGCAAAATTATGGAAGGAAAAAAGTTTCTCGCTTACTACTTTTCCGATGTTTATAGAGTAAAAATACGGCATTCGGTATGACGATACAATTAATAATTTGTACACTTCAAATTGTAGCCGCAGGAAATTTTACAGGCAGTATACATGCATATAGCTGAGTGTACCTTCTAAACTGTATCACAGTACGACACGTAGTTCATGAGATATGAGCACATAAACAGTAACGTTCCACTGTTCATGGACTAAAACTACGGCTTTCGGTATGAAGTTACAATTTATAATTTCTACACTACAAATTTTACAGACAGTATACACGCATATAGTTGAGTGTAGCCTTAAAATTGTATCATAGTACGACATGTAGTTCATGAGATATGAGCACATAAACAGTAACAGTCATGGAAGACCGCCCCATCACGTACCACGTTTTAAACTATTACTTCCTTACTACTAATTGTATTACCAAGAGATTTTACACACAGCCCGTATACTAATGAATATATACATGAAAACTAGCGGGAATAAATAAATACCCGGGCAACGCCGGGTTTTCAGCTAGTATTATCTATAAAAAATGTTCAAATGTTTGTATAGTTTATGGGACTTAACTACGGCGTCATCAGTCCCTAAACTTACAAACTACTTATGAACTACTTACGAACTAGGACGGCACAAATATCCATGCCCGAGGGGGATTCGAACCCCCGAACGTAGTGGCCGTGCAGACCGTGACTGAAGCGCCTCAGTCCCCTCTTTTTTTTTTTTTTTTACCACTCTTTTTTTTTTTTTGTCTTAACCGTTTTTTTGTTTTGTTTTGTTTTTTTTTTTTTTTAGACCGCTTTTTTTTATATCTATTTTTCCCTTTTTTTTCCCACGTCTATCTCTGCCACTTCAGGCGTTGGCTCCTAACACCCATCACGCCCTTAATAATTATGTACAAACCTAAGAAGAAAAAAAAAAAAAAATAAGCTAGTGCCACCGCCACTTTTACCCTAACCTCAAGTATAGAACGTACGCAAACGCTCCAGTCGTGCTCGATGGAAAAAATAAAATAAATAAATAAGTAAAAAATAAATAAATAAAATGAAATAAAAATCCTCCTCCGCATCGGCCCATAAAGATATATGTAGATTTGTAATGGGGAAAAGGGAGAAATAAATAGTTGCTTCATGTATATTCTTTATTAGTATGTATAGTTCTGCATTTTTATGTAGAAAATACTGCCGTTCCACATTCGGCGTAAAAACAAAATAAAGAGGTCGTCGCATTACGACATGATGCGTTCCAAGGAAGGTCTAGCTGCGGATTATCAATGAACGTCTTCTCGATTTCTTTCGTTGCCGGTTGTAGTTCAATCAGTGCTTCTGTCGTTCTGGGGTCAACTTCTCCTTTCATCGATATTCCAGCTGCGAGGCGGGTTATGGAACGCACTCCAAAGAAAATTGGAAAAATATTCGCGGTACTTGGGGTTCCTAACTATTGCACAATGTCGCTCGTTCATATAGTTCCAAAAATCAAGTACAGTCTTCTCTCCATCGCCGAACAAATAGTGTACAGCGTGGCCACATATCCATTTAACAGAGTTAGTTTTCGCTCTCGGGTAATACGAGTCTTCTGGAAAGAGAAGCGATTTGGTAGTTATCATTTCGGGGGTTGTGCGTGTGAAGAAAGCCAGTACCTGGCGCACCAAATACCAAACATCCTTCGCCGATCCACAGTCAAGGCGATGCTCATCTGTATCCACGACTCCGCATTTGGTACACAAAGGAGAGTCCGCAAGATGAATTCGGTGGAGGCGATACTGGCACACCTGCTTCCCGTTGACTGTGATGTACCACGCAGACTGTACGTCTGTGTTGAGAGTGGGCGCGCTCACCGCTCGCCACACAACACGCCAGTTAATATGGGGGTGTTTTGATTCTATCACGTTCGGGGCTCTGCTCAGTTCCATGGTGTTGTATATTGCCCTCGCCGATATCAATTGTGTGGGCGGAAGTGCGGTGCGCATGTAGCTGAGGTCGAGGAAGAATTGCCCGAAATAAAAGAAAGGGGCTGGAATGTCGGATAGTGGTATTGGAGGGGTGAGGGAGATCGGCCTTAAGGCCTCTAGCAGCAGGCTTGTAAGACTCGTCGGACACTGTCGCCATATCTTCATGTGAGAGCTTACAAATAAGGCCCGTGCTCTGTCCGGAACGTGAAAAAGTCCTAAACCACCTCTGTTCCTCGGTAGTGTGAGGGAGTCGTAACGAATCTTGAAGAGCATACCGGTACTTACAAAAGACCCCATAGCCGCCAGCATGCTGCGGGCCAGATATGGCGGGATCGGCAGTGTCTGCGCAACATGGGGGATGCGCGACGCCAAATAGACGTTAGCATATCGCACCCGTTGCAGAATGTCTAGTGTTCTAAGACGGTGGTCGCCTATCCCTGCCCTAATCTGTTGCAATAGGCGCCTACTGTTGAGGGCAATCGTCCGCCGCAGGTCAGTTGTAAAATCAATGCCCAAACAGCGCATTGTGTCTGTTATTCTCAATGGGGCCACGCACCTATCGGGCAGCCCGTCACCTATAGATAGAGCGTGCGATTTGTGTACATTCAGTTCACTGCCCGATGCTGCGCCGTAGGTCGCCACCCACGCCAAAGCTGCGCGGACGTCGTCTTCACCACGAAGAAAGAGAACCAGATCGTCGGCATAGGCAGTGCAGCAAAAAGTATGTCCACCGAGTGTGATCCCTGTCAAGCGTTGTCGAAAGCCACAGAGCAGCGGTTCCAAACCGAGGGCGTACAATATCGTTGATAGGGGGCACCCCTGTCGCACCGATCTCTGGATGAGGATCGGCGGTGTGAGGCGTCCGTTGTACAGTACTCTTGATGTCGCACCGTGAAGGAGACGTACCAATAAGTCTACGATGGTCTCGGGATAACCCATCTGTTGCATTACGGCCTTTAAAAATGTGTGGTCGACTCTGTCAAAAGCTTGGCTGAAATCGAGGCAGGCCAAAACTCCAGGCATTTTATTTGTCTTGGCAAGTGCGATCATATCTCGATAGCGGCAGAGGGCAGTGCGAATGTTATGACTGCCACCTAACGATGCCTGATCCTGTGAAACAACGTATCGGACCGTGTGCTTGAGTCGTGCTGCCAACAGTCGAGTGAAGATCTTCATGTCGCTATTCAGTAGGGTCAAGGGGCGGTAGTCGCTGATGTTGGTCCCACCTCGTGGTTTGTGTATAGGTATGATAAGCCCTTCGCAAAACGTCTCAGGGATCTGCACCGTGGGGGACATGAGATCGCGGCAGATTTCCGTCCAGACTGGTACTAGCAGTTGTTGAAAGGCCCTGTAGAACTCCAGAGGGAGGCCGTCAGGGCCTGGCGACTTATTGGCGGGTCCCATCTGTATCGCTTCAGTGACTTCCTCCTCTGTTATATCGGCTGTCAGTTCAGTAGCCGCAGCTTGTGGAATTTTGCCGTATGTGAGCTGGGATACCGCTTCTATTACTTCTGGGGGGTGGCGGAGCTCTGAGTACAGCTGCGTATAGTGAGCGTGAAGGACATGTCCTATATCTCTCTGGGTGTCGTATCGTCCTCTATCTGTAGTCAGCACATGTATCAAGGCCCTTCGTCGACGCCGTCGTTCTCTGATGATATGGTACATGGAGGGACTCTCTTGAGCTACTCTGTCTTCAGTACGGGCTCTGACTATCGTTCCTTCAAGATGCTGGCGTGTAAGTCTGATGATTTGGGCTTTGGCGTGATTCACCGTAGTCTGCCTCGCAGGTGAATATGGCATTCTGGTACATTCCCTTAAAATATTGAAGTAAAATTCCTTTGTTTGTCGCCTCCATGCCGCTACGTCTCTCCCATACCCTATCAAAGTCTTCCGCAGGGCAGGCTTAGCACAGAATAACCACCAAGCAAGGGCAGACTGGTAGGCGCCGCGTCGGCGTTTGCAGTTGTTCCATGTGTTCTCTACGAGCTGCCGACATTCTGCAGAGGCGAGATGGGACACATTCAGCTTCCATGGACCACGGCTGTGCCATACTTTCTGACGTCTGAGGGTAAGGTCGCAAATATAGGCTTCGTGGTCAGAAAACGCTACAGGCCATACTTCGGCTGCTCTCGTCCCTCTGACAATGGAACACGAGATGTAAATCCTATCAATGCGGCTAGACGAATGGCTGGTAAAATGCGTAAAGCCAGGCCGGTCGCCATGAACGTGTTCCCATGAGTCCACCAACCGAAGATTGTGGACGAGTGCTCCGAGTTCCATGCACGGAGAGTGACGAGGTAATTGATCCTTCGGAGCTTGAGTACAGTTGAAATCCCCTCCTACTATCAAGGCGTCTTGTTGTCCCCCAAAGAGGGGTGTGATCGCTTCTGCGAAGAAGGTGGATCGTTCACGTCGGCGTCCCGATCCCGACGGCGCATAGACGTTAATTATTCGAACTCCTTGGACAGTGATAGCCATCCCTCTGGCGTCAGGAAGATACTCGACATCTTCAGCAAGAAGACCTTCACGGAGGATGATCGCCACTCCACTGCCAGTGGCAGACGCATGGGAGATGCAGGTCGTGTATCCGTAGGGTTCTGTGAAGTCTTCTACATGCACCTCTTGAAGGAGGGCAATGTCGATGTCTGCTGCATTGAGCATATCCTGTAGCATGGCCAATTTGTGGCGTGCACGTATGTTATTGATGTTAACGGTAGCGAGCCGGTATGTCTGTGCGCCTAGACCTTCTATTGAGTTGTTCAGTACATCGTCAGCAGGCGGATCCGGCGGCGCCATGGAAGCTGTTGGTGCAGCCTCAGTCATTGTGATAGGGGAGTGCTGGATGCAGCCGAGGGAGCACTTCTACCCTCGACTCCCTCAAGATCTTCCGCTTCATTTTCGATATCGTCTGCCCAAGCGTCAGACGTGAAACTTCGTAGTTGTGGAGGGGATGTTTCATCCTGAGTCTCATGTTGGTGTTCAGTAGCAGGTGAAGGTGAATCTGAGACAGGAGCAGGTGTTGTCGCTGCTGTATCGTGACGTGCCAGACGGGGAGTGATGACACCGGACACCTGAGAGGCAGAGTCAGTTGCTTCATCCGACGTCGGTTCCTCGTCCTTATCTTGCATCTGATCATCAGAAGGCGAATGGCGCCTCTTCTTGCGTTTCCGCGGGGTGCGCTGTTTGCGGACGTGGTGTTCTGTATCGGAAGTCGGTCGGCAGTCATCTGACGCCGTCTCCGTAGTGATGAAGGCAGACGTCGGTACTACTTCAGTTTCGACATCCATCTTCTCAATAGTGTCAGTCTGGTGGTGTGGTAGGTCGGTGCCTTCAGGATTTTCGGCCGGGTGTAAGAGCGACGACTGTACGTTGGCCGTCGTCTTGTCGTCTGTTGTCGATTGGTGCACTGCTGTTTGGTCTTTTGCAAGAACGTCATTAGGCACTACCGGTGATGTGGCGTCCATCTCCTCAACCTGAGACACCTCATTATTCGTTGGTGGTATACGATCGGTCGTGGACGTAGTTTCCAGTTTGTCCTCGTTTCCTTCGTGCGCTACAGCGTTCAGTGAGGGTTCCTTAACGTACGTCGGCACAGGATGCTGGAGAGCCTGAACATACGTCACCGGAAGAGTCGTCGGTGCAGGCGGAAGCTGTTCATCCCCAGGTGGCAACTGTGTGATCCTGCGCTGCATGCACTGGGAACGTAGGTGTCCTTCTTGTCCACAGCCTGAACACGTCTTCGGCTGGCCGTCATAAATTATTATTGCACGACATCCACCGATGGTCAGATAAGATGGAACATGTTTTTTCAGTTCAATACGTATTTGCCGCACCCCATTGAGCACGGGGAATGTGGTAAACTGTGCCCATTTTTCGGCTTCATGACTGATCACATGCCCATAAGGGCGAAGCGCGGAAATCACTGTTTCTTCTGGCACCTCAAATGGAAGTTCAAATATCCTTATCGTGCAGAGACCCGTGTGTTCAATTGTCACTTCACCGATATGTCCGTCCGAGTGACGGAACTGCAGTCCACTTCTGGTCGCGTTCAGAATTCTCTCACAGACAGCGTCGTTGATGAGCTTTAAGTACACGACACTGCTCACTATCGTAAAGTGAATACCTACAACTTCGCTGCAGGCAACTTTCACTTCGTCTCTAATAAACTGTTCGATGTCCAGTGCCTTCGGTCGTGGATATGCTTTCGAAAAACTGATCTTCAAGGTCGAATGTCTCCAGGATTGAGCCATGCTTGCTCTATCAAGTAAGTCGCGTAGAGGCGGCTGAGTTACGTAAACAACCTCAGGCGCGAGACACAGCGGCGGGACGTAAACACGCCAACCGCACCGCTGCGCTGCCTGACGCGGACTTCGGTTTTGTTTTTGGTGGGCCGTTCCTGGCGGTACTGCAATGCCAGGCCAATCCGTGACAGAGGTAGTGCAAGCACTTAGCACTCCGTCATGATCCAAAAATGAGTTTAATATTCTGGTCCTGCGATGCAGGACGTATCAGATATTAAGCTGATAAGAACAGATTTTTTAAGCAAAGAGAGAATGTTTATGAGGCTAAACGAATGAGCCTAGAGAATGTACAGTGTATGTTTCCAGCCGGTTATGGTCGTTCATCTACAAGGAGCTGGAGGAGTACTGTGCTCTCTCGACAGCGTACATTGCAATAATGGCGTCTCCACAAGGGCCGGAGAAGTTGCTTCGGCGGTAAAGCCTGAGCAGAAGAAATCCAGGTTTGATCCCGAGTGCTTTCGCAGCCAGGCCAGGATAAAAGGTAAAGAAATATGTTTTACTTTCAGACCCCGTTGTATCCCCGGAAACTGCCGGGCGGGGTGGAAAGGAAGGGCCACACATGATGGGGCGAACCGACTGACTTCAATGACAGCCGCCGACTCCCATGAGAGGTGCACGCAAGCGTATGGAGTCTGGTCCCCACACCAAGAGCAGACTCGACGCCAGAAAAAAGGTCCAGGGGAGGAAAAAGCGGCGCGGCGGGCCCAGGCGGTTAAGCCAAGGCGCGCACCGTCCATCTCACCCAGGAAGGAAGGGCTTAAAAAACATACATCGCCATGTGCACCTGCATTCTCCAACAATTAAGCTGATAAGAACAGATACTACACTTTGATCTTAGCCAAAAGGCCGAGAAGCGATGTCTCCTCAGCCACCGCGGCCGGCTATTATCTATAAAACTGGATGTGTGAATGTATGTATGTTCCCTATAGACTCCAAAATGGCGGGAGCAGTTTTGATGATATCTTTAGCGTAGCCCAGCGAGTGCTCCTGTCAAGATTGGTAGCTATTGGTTCAAGATATTTTTGAACATATACGTAAAAGTCTACGTCTAGACTCGGAACGACAGTAGCCCCCCCTAACGGAGAAAGAGCCAACCGTCATCCTTCCGT